>CM029786.1:10315708-11515708 GCA_017562165.1 Ectropis grisescens
TTTGTTCTCTGGAAACTTCGAATCAAAACAATCAACAAGTGGTTAGACCTAGAACCATCGATGTTATAGACGTTCGAAGTCTGTATTCTCTTCGACTGATTAGTGTATAAAATTGGTAATATGTATGTTTTTTTAAAATGTTATTGTACTAATCTATAAATTCTTAAACTTAATTAATTAATAATGAATAGATAAAAATATGTGACAGTAACTACTGTAGGTAAATTATTTTGTTATGTATTTTAATAAATACATAACTCACGTTTGACGTCAGTCCAGTCCAACTCAAGTTTCGATCGCGTCCAGCGATTTTTTTCAAAGAAAATGCGCGCGCGTGTTCGCAGTTCGTTTAGCACTTTATTTCAATGTCTGTAATTTAATGTTTGTACGAATAAAGAAGCTGAATCTGAAAAAATATCTGTATCAGAGATATCACAGTACATAAAGATAAATAAATCATCTTATATATCTGGGTGTCGAGCGCCGTGCAATGATTGGTAATTATTAAGACTCTTCATGTTCCATTAGCTGCGCGACACTGTGCCGTTATGGGCAGGCGTGTTGCCTATAGCCAGGCACATGTCCTGCTCGTATCGTCACTCTTTACTTATACAAAGCAACAAACTAATTTCAAATCGAATTCAAGTTTGAATTGCAATAAAAAGTAGCTTCACAGAAGGACTGTCCAAGGACCCTACAATTTCAAAAATACAATTTAATGATAGTATGAAAAGAAACCACTCACTCAAATAACAATTGAAAATAAAGTTTTCTACCAGGCAGCTTCTAAACACTGAAGAGGCAATAAGGCTGACCTGGAGAGTCATTAGAGGACCGGGCTTTTAATACTTTTCACGGCGAGAAAGGCTGAGGGACTTGGAAAATGTTTTCAGCGATGTCTGGAGCGAGACATACATAAATGAAACAACAGTATGTGTGTTCATGTACGCACGCCAGAAGATAATTGTTCTTCTTTATTCCTCGTGTTAAGAAATCTTAACTTCAACTATAGAATATATTATATTTTCAACGCAAAAAGTATTAACCTCAAGTTAGCTACGAGTACAATGTTTATTCAAATGTTTTTTTTATTAATTTTAGCCACTCCGCAGACTCCGGGGTCCGTGACCTTTGTCATTACAATTATATTATTTTTTACATATTTCTTGGATTAGGAGAAGAAGGGAAAAACAGGGGGATGTTGTGAACATTTTGAACCTAAGCCTAGTACTAGTCAGTCGGATTTCGTCTGTTGAGCCGATCACTACTGGTTGGGATTCCGATAGTAATCGACTCGACATCGTCGTTTGCCTAAGCCGCCTCCTCCCGGCTCAGAGCCTCCACCACGGCCGCATTTCTGTCCTTGATGGCCATCTGTAAGTTGAATTCTCGGCTGGTCTTCGGTGATGCAGCTAACGCTCGCCGTACAAACCGGTAGCGTCATCAGTGTTGTCAGCGTAGTTAGTATGTGAAGGTCCCCGTGTGCCGTGAGATTGCGACGACCGCATGGGGCATGCTCTCAAATGTTGACTATTAGTTTAACTTCAAGGTTTCTGTTATTCCTGACGATGATGTGCTCTTGGCTCGTAAAAATGTACAATTATCACTTTTGCCTAAAGCGGAAAAGTTATTATACCTTTAACTTCAACAAGAACAAAATTAAAAATTTTGATTAACCCCCGACTACCTTAGATTTGTTATCTGTAGAACATTCTACTAGTCAAGCCCTTTCATTTGATACCCATGTTAAGGGAATTGTGAAAAAGGAAATGTAATTCGCCATTTTGTGGTAGCGGCCATCTTGGATTTGAAATTTGTCATAGTGCAAAGTATTCTACTAATCAAGCCCTTTCATTTGATACCCATATTGAGGTAGTAGTGAAAAATATTATATAATTCGCCATTTTGTGGTGACGGCCATCTTGGATTTGAAATTTGTTATAGCGTTTAGTACTCTACTAGTCAAGCCCTTTCATTTGATACCCATATTGAGGTAGGTTGTAAAGAAATATTTTGTCCGCCATTTTGTGGAGGCGGCCATTTTGAATCGATATTAACCAAACATAGCTAAGAACACCCGCACGGATATTAACTTTCAAATAAAAAAAACCGCATCGAAATCGGCCCAGCCGTTTGAGCTCTACGGTGCCACAGACAGACACACACACAGACAGACAGACAGACAGACAGACAGACAGACAGACAGACAGACAGACCGACAGACAGACAGACAGACCGACAGACAGACAGACTGACAGACAGACATCGACGTCAAACTTATAACACCCCTTTTTTTTGTCGGGGGTTAAAAAACAAGTCCTGAGATGTTAAATATATATATATATATGTCTCAGAAGATACAAGTACATTAAAAAATCAAAATGATAGATATACTCTGGTGTATGTCTATCCGTCTGTCTGTCTTAATAACAACTGTGTTATTGATTAATATATAGTTCTGCGAGTAAACTTTTGTGATTTTAACTCATATTGAAAAAATAACACATGATTTAGTTTAGGTTGTCGTGACCATTGCCACTGTAACGCATCGTACTAAATGTAATAATTGATACACCGGCGTGTAAAATATTACACAAAGTGACAAAAAACAACAAACTTAATTTTGCGGGTTTTTGACGGGAGATTTTTGTTCGATTGTTTCGAAAGTTTATTTAGATTAATTTTAGGCTATCGAAGGCAGTTCTTTGTTCTTTCGTAATTGACGTACTGTATATAATTAATTTAATACGTACCATTACTAAATCTTACCTATCATTTGTGATGTAAATACATCATCATCGTAAACCACACAGATTTCTAAACAGATGAAACCTTCGTGAACGACACTGTGAGGCCAGTCATTAGTTATGTATGCGCGACAGCTCTCACCGACGTTGTCAGATTACTCACGTTGGTGTACGTGTAATGTTCCCAGTCTCAAGAAAAATATCCCAATATTGTTGTCTTAGCTTCGGAAATCATCGCGTATAATAAACACATATATTATAATGTTAAAATAATTTATTATTACACCGATTATATATTATGCAAGGATTTCTTATCATTACTATTTTCATCCTATGAAGTTAAGAATTTTCATTTTGCATGCAACTAAAAATTCGAATATTCGTACAAAAAATTCGGAATAAAACGACAACGCCGAATAATAGTAAAAGTCATGTGTGTGTTTATTTTGAGTATTCTATCGGAGCTTCTTGTCAAATGTTGAATATTATGCTTGACAAAGGTGGCAACTACTCATTTAATATCGGCGAACACAGGAGGTGCAGAGAGTTTTGTCAACTGAGTTAATGTTGGGGGCCAGATCATTCAATTTGTTTATTATCCAATCTTTCTCTGGACGCGTGTCGCAAACGAAAAGTTCACCTTTTCAAAAATGTTGATACAAACCAATGAAAACCGTCTAGGAGTTTTTGTAAATCAGTTGAACATTATTCACATCGCCACCCAAAGTTCCGTCATCTAAGTACCAAACGTTTAAATTAGACTGGAGACGTTAAATGATAGAGCGAATGGCCAGGGCGAAGGTCGTATGGCTGAAGGTTTACCAAGTTGATAGCCAACGGAAGATAGCTTAGGATTGTTTTGATAATTTTGTGGGTCCGCCATAACATTGCTAAAGAAAATTGTAGAGGTCAAGAATTTTATTCTTTACTTTGGACAACGGCGACCAAGAGAACCAAAATCAAGTTTGTTGGGACAGGGAGCTCGAAAGAGCAACGTTTTATACCCACCTTGGCAGCAAGGCCAGTATTTATGGTGCCAACAGCGATTGACCTGATCCCAACATCTTTTTTGGGCAAGTATGTACGCACAAATTAGCACCGTATAAAACTTCGACAATGTCACTACTGACTCGACCAGATAACATGAAGTTAATTAAAACGATTAGATCTCTCAAAAAAACTCACCTACTTTTTTAAACTCCACTTTACAAGTATTAAAACTTTGCTTCATAACTATAGTTTTCATCAACACTATTAGTATTTTTATAAACACTAGTAATGACGTGGATTTGTGCTAGGCATCGATTCACATTAAATTAAAAAATACGATTAGAAAAATAAGGTTTCAAATTGAATAACAAAACAATCTACATAAATAATTTGGTCTACGAGTATCTTCAAAAAAATCATAATCTATATTTTACCTTAACTTTAAGGAAAATAATTTCAAATTAGTATAGCAACACTAACCAATTTTCGTTGAGGTGTTGTGTTTCTATTCATCAATCGAAATAAAATCGCCTAAATTATATAAATAACAGTAAAAATATTCAAACTTTCCTATGAAATGATATTCCTCTTTCCTTTTCTTATTTTCGGGAACAATGTTTGCATTGTTTGAAGACACATGACGGCATAATCTTAAACAAAACTTAAAATCACAAGAGACTCCCGTACGAGACGGAAGTCCGTTTCGTACTGACTGGAGTTTGTATTTGCTTTGGCGTTTGATATTTGCTTTCTGGACCTTAGGATCTGTGTTCCGAACGTTCCATCTGCCTTTTGTTTTAGAAATCTGTGGTAAACCACTTAACAAGGGTTTTTGAGAAATAAAAGAGTTCACTCTATTTTAGTGTACGGAACCCTGAAAGCTACTCAAATGAAAGTCTCATTATCTTTTCAGCTTTTTGAAATACTTTCGTATTTTATAATGGTAGCAAACATCAAACATGAAACCCGCTCCGCATGAGGGTTTTTTCTAGTTCTGTTTATTAAAAAGTTAGATCTCATGTTTATTGCGAAATGCTAACTTTTTACGTCAAAATTTTCAATTAAAATTGAAATTATAGAAGCTCAAAAGCTGAAAAACTCGAGTTTTTTTCAAAGAATGTTGTTCTTTTTCAAAACTACTTTGCAACTTTATACGCGAAATCTGTTGGGGAATTAATGTTTTTTTCTATTTCTATGCCTGCGCGATAAAAATGTTCGAGTAAATTTTTTTCACTTTCTCCTCCCTCTTTGGCCCCCCCGTTCTTCTCTCTTTCTAATTTATAGCTAAATGAAAACGATTACTGGTTGCTGAGGATAGGTTTGACTACATCGGCACTGCGGGAATGATCTTAACTAAAGGCTCGGCTCATACGCCGTTTTTAATAGGCGCCTGGTACCAAATGATGTTCCGCGAATTTCGCCGGCAAGCTGCTTCCCTTGGTATCTGTTAGCAGAGGATTAACTTTTTTTTCCAGGAAAACTTAAGTAATTTACGTATACCACCAGCCAGCGGTTTTGTGTACTCTCCGTCAACGAAGTGACGGCCTACCCACGAAAACTCTGAGATATCTCTTCTAAACGCCCACTGTAAATGAGGGTACATGATTCTTCCGCACCGCCGCGCCATCCTCACCACCAGTCCTGTCGAGCTTCCTCACGGGGAGTCTTCGTCTCCATCTGTCGCTCACCTTCACGGACTATCTAGTCGGGCTCTGGATTTCTCGCTCGAAACGCGTTGCTCAAATTCCTTGGGTTGCCGCAGCCACAACACCATTTAGGTCCAAACTAAGGAAAACGTACTATGAGAGCCAGATAGCTTATGTGATACTTATATAATTGTCAGTACATACGAACTATACACAGAAACGCCCAGGCACAGAAAAAATATTTGTATGCATAACGTAAATATTTTCATTAGGTGGGAATCGAACTTCGATAACTTCCGGCAGACTTTCCTATTCCCTTTGGACCGAAGTTTCTCATGGCGTAAAGTGTAATCAAATTTGTTTTGACACTCATGCTATAGTTTCAGTGTGTCAGTGTATTTGTCGCATCAGCCGTTCAATAAAAACCGAGCCTATTTACTAAACCGCATTGTTTAACTAGCTTCCTGAATGATATTCAGCAATTTGATCAAACAGCTAGGCAAATAACTTGGATCGACGACATTTTTTACTAGCCTGGCCTTTCATTTCAATTTAGTTCCACTTTCTGCCACCTAGCGCCGAAACTCTGCAAACTGACAAAATGGCGTCGGCAAACAACAAATTTGATGTTTTTTAGGGTTCCGTAGCCAAATGATAAAATACGGGACCCTTATAGATTCGTCATGTCTGTCTGTCTGTCCGTCCGTATGTCACAACCACTTTTCTCCGAAACTATAAGAGCTTATACTATTGGAACTTGGTGTCCCATACTTAGAACTGAAACTCAATTTTTTTTTGTCAAAACCATACGTTTGGGTTCTCTATGGATAGGTCATCAAAAATTATAGTGCGGTTTCAAACTTTTTTTTTTCTAAACTGAATAGTTTGCGTGAGGGACTCTTCCAAAGTGGTAAAAACTGTCCCCCCCCCCGGCCCCTGTAACTTCTAAAATAAGAGAATGACAAAAGTAAAAAAAGTGTATGATGTACATGTAAACTATCAACGAAAATTGGTTTGAATGAGATCTAGTAAGTAGTTTTATTTTAATACGTCATAAATTGACTATTGTTAAAACACTGATTAAAGTAACAACGAACTGCAAGAACTTTTATATTAATGTTACTTGCTGCTACGGAAGCCTTCATGGGCGAGTCCGACTCGCGCTTGACCACTTTTATTTTTCTCTAAACTAACTCAACCTATGTAGTTACATTTTAAAATAATATATTTTATAAAGAATTTCTTATGTCAGATGTTTCAGCTTTTTTATTTCTGACATATATTTACTCTATCGTGCAAATGGTCTTAGCATTAGCTAGCCAGTTTATTACATGTTGTAATAAATGCCGAATGTCATTCAGGAAGCTAGTTAAACGCCGCTGTGACTAAGCAGTTGATTAAACGTCTAGTTAAGCTAGTTGGCTGCGTCATGTAATCACGTAATTTCTTAAATTTATATTTTAGTTTTTAACTAAAAATATATTTAAGAAAAACAGAAGTAACACAGGACTACCATATAGAAGTATATTCATAAAAACCATAAACAAGTCTTCAAAGCTCATTGGATTCCGTTTAGCGCGCATTCCTTGTCGCCGCCATTTTTGAATTCCAATAGGGCTGCCACCTTCGGAATTATTGCGGAATTTTTCCGTATCGGCACGCTATTATGCGGTGAGATCGGATGCCTGGCCGTTATTAAGATCGCACGGGTGAGGAGGAATGAACGGTATTTTAGGTATCGACTGTCTGTCTGACTTTCGAGGGGGTTAGTCGGTGCACGTTTTTAAGTATGCTACGGTTTGATTCGGAATGTTCGGAAAGGTCTTATTTGTTTTGCCAAACGTACCAGGCTTAACTAGAAATTTTTCCAGAAAAAATACCTTAATTTTTACGAAGTTTGAAAAAGGGTGTAAAAAGTGTCTTATGAAGTGAATTAAGTATGCAATACTATGGGTATTTTGGCATTAACAATCGTATTCCAAACATTTAGGGATTAGGTACACGAGGTAAAAAACTTTAACTGACTTTAAAAAAATCTGTCTGAATAAACTCAAACTGATGTAGAGATTTTCAACGTTTGTGACGTCATATAAGTATTATAAACTCATTGAGACAGGGTTGAACTTACCTAAATCTCGTTTTTATTAAAACGGTATGCTATACTCGTAGATACTAATAGCACTGAAATAAAAATTCTGAACCTTAATATATCTACTCGTACTTTGCGTAAGTAGTTAGTAAAGGTAGCGGTTCGCCCGGAGACCGCGACACGAGACCGCGACAGGAGACCGCGACCGGAAACCGCGACAGGCACTTGACACTATGGATCTGTATGAACGTCTTTTCGCGCGAGACCGAGACACGTGTCGCGAGACATGTGTCGCGGTCTGGGCGCGAACTGGCGCCCATACAATTTTATAGTGTCAAGTGCTTGTCGCGGTCTCCGGTCGCGGTCTTCTGTCACGGTCTCAGCGCGAACTTGTACCTTTAGGTATGTAACGCAGTGTAGTTCTCATTGTGTTTTAGTTTTGTTAATAAAGGCTTTGCTCGTTAAAAAATATATAAATAATCTAGTTAATTCGGGAAAGGTCGCCCGAAACATTTGGATGCGGGTGGCACGGTCTTTGTAGGTCTTCGTCCAGCCATGAACATCATTCGGCTGATATGATGAGTAAGTCTGCTAAGATTTTTTCATAAAAAATTGAAAACTTTTCAATGTAGCTTATTTATTTCAGTAACTTAACTAGTTAAGTAACGCATATCCTCATAAATAGTGGCGGGAAAATAGTGTAATCAGCGTAAGCTTAAATCTTTAAATCTTCAAAATAATAGCAATGCGTGCCTGAGTTCTCGCCATTAAGTACTAGTTGAGAGACATCGTGGAATTTTTGTAGGTTCGAGGTCCTGCCCTGCCTGCGTATTTCTTCATATTTTTTATTAAATTACGTTTGATAGATTTAAATAATATTAAAATAGACAAAAGAGGTAAATAATATTAAAATACTTTTGTTGTGTTCAAATATTGCGTTTCACAAGCTACTCGCCTGTTGGTAAAGTGAACTGTAATATTACAAATACCCACATGATAACAAGATCTTTTCCTAAATATGTGTAACAACCTCGTTAATTTTAATACTAAAACCTTTCATTTTTGAATTCATTAAAATCTAAATGATAAATTCTTATTTTACCTACTTGCCATGCATATCTGCAGCCCACTAAACGTTCCCACAACTAGGACTCTGAGCCTTCTCTCGAAAGGAGATAGTCAAGACCACCACGCGTCATCTAACCCAGTGCAAGTTAGCGGATGTGAGCGGACGCATGACCTCAAAAGGTTATTAGAACATGCCGATATCCTCACGTTGTTTTCCGTCACCATCAAAATCTGTGGTAATATCAATCTTGTTCATCTGCACATGAAAAAAAACATCGAAGGTATAAAGACGGAACTTGAACCTGCGAAGCCACGACTATGATAATGGAAGTTTACTAAGCCACCACGACTTTATCTTACTCTAGTGGTATCCCACGGTTTCAATCATATTGCTTGTTATTATCCTTGGGTTAAAAAAAGCCTGTGTGTTATACTAGATAATTATTGAAGTGAAAACTTCTTTCGGCGCGCCTCAGACAGATTTTTCGGGGGCTGTGAATTGAATTCTAGCGTCACGCTCGGGTATGAAAAGAAATACTCGGGTAAGTTCGGGGTGTACAAACCTGCGTCAGCATTTCCCATCGAATGATGAAGATGAATGATGCATAGCCATGCCCTCCGGTTCCACTTGCGTGGTTTCCAAAGTAAGCTATCAAATTCTGAGTTATAAGTTTTCTTTTCTATCGGCAGTTCCGTGGCAGTTCCTATGATTGCCAATTTTTTATTTGTCTGTCCATGTATGAATTGTACTTTATCCCTAAAGTAGTTTTAGCTTGAAACAGTAAGAAACATCCATACATACAAACTTTCGCATTTAAAACAACTAGTAACATCCCGCGGTTTCTCTCGCGTAGTTCCCAAACCCGATCTCTGGGAAAACCCAGGATAAAAAGTAGCAAATGTGCAATTATCTTTTAACTATTATCTTTCTATTTGTCAAATTTCATTACAGATCTGAAGGGATGTCGATGAAATTTGATTTTAAATTAATACACGGGTAACTCACGTTTGATATAGTCAGTCCAGTCCGGCTCAAGTTTCTATCGCATCCGGCGATCTTAGTGCTAAACGAGCTGCGAACACGCGCGCGCACTCTCCTTGAAAAAGATCGCCGGATGCGATCGAAACTTGAGTCGGACTGGACTGACTATATCAAACGTGAGTTACCCGTGTATGTATATAAAATGTGTAATAACCACGTTAGTTTTCATATTGAAATTTGATTTGTGCGATTTTGTCCTTGAAAGAGTACGTACTTTCGTATTTAAACTATGTATTGGTTGGATTTTATCATAATAAAACTTTTTTTTCAGATCATAAATCCACAAAAGGTTCGGTCGTCACGCTATCATGTTACAAAAGTAAGTGAGAAAACACGGTTTGTATTGTTTTACATGTTGCAAATAATTTAAATTAACATGAATCTATTTATTTTGTTTTAGAAGAGCCTAAAATTCAAATGGAAGAAGAGTTTTACAGCGAAGCAAATAAAAGATTGAGGGCGAATAGTATCAAGGCAGGTAGGCAAATAATAGGTAGATAGAAAAAATTATAATTCATCATCATTTTCAGACTGGTTTTAAAGGTTGTAAGGAAGCTCTGCAGTGCACATGAGTTGCCAGATTAAATAAATAAATAAAAATAAATATTGTTGGATGTATCTCACACATCACCATCTATCCCTAAACTAAACAAAGCTTGTATGTACTATAAGAGCCAGATAGCTGATATACTTATAAATAGTAAATACACAAACATATTATACACAGAAATACCAAGACACAGAACAAATATTTGTATTCATCACACAAATATTTGTACTGGGTGGGAATCGACACGGTCAAAAGTATGGGCACTCAAAAGCACCAATAGACTCTAGTGGAAATAGTTTGTGGTTAATTTTAAGATATCCCATTAATATTATAAATGTCTATGTTTTGATGTTTGTTGGTTCATCGCGTCGGAACATCGCCTAAAGGCAGCAAAGTCATGGAACACTCTATGGGCACCGTAAAAAGCTATGGGGTGTTTTCAAGACGTAAAAAGATCTGTCAAATACAGTTCCCAATTTCATTATAAGTGGCGCCTCTGTTTTATTTTGTTAGATACATTTCACAAAAACCAACAGTGGTGCCACAGTTGGCAATATTTAGAACTATCTTTGACAAGTCTTTTTGCGTCTGGAAAACGCCTCATTAGGTAATGATTAATACCTAATTCTACACATTTTCCGCTTATGTTTTCAATATCCTCGTAATGCGATGTAAATTATTAATAATAGTTTTGATTACAGGTCTAGAAGCTAGCGATGGCCGAGAAACTTGGGGTACTGGAGCTGATTTTCTCCTGTCAATCATTGGATTTGCGGTCGACTTGGCCAATGTATGGCGATTCCCTTACCTTTGCTATAGGAATGGAGGAGGTAAGATTATACAGATAATTCTGTACACATTGCAGGAAACTTATTTTGGTCCTTTTTGTATTTTGGGTAGTCTGGTTGGGTGTAGACGGCAACTGCCGGTTCTGAGCTCCTGTTTCGAACCACTAGTATTTCAAATCATGTGCGTAATACTGCTAAAATAAAACGGTGAAGGAAAACAACATAAGGGAACCGACATGTTTCTAGAATCTTTTAAGAACATAATAATAATATATGTCATTCGGGAGAAGGCCCCGAGCAAAGACAATATCCTACTTGGCTGATCGTACGACTTCCCCTCCTTCGCCGTTTAGTAGCACGATTGTTCAGTTCAGCGCAATGGGAACCCGTTGCTATCTTTCTTTCCATCCTGCTCTGTCCTTTGAAGTTTATATAACTCTATCTCGTTTGTCCGATCATTTGTGGAAAGTAGTGCACGTCATACGGACGTTCGCTAATCACAAGCGCGGCATTGTACCTCGTCCTGCGCTCCCGCTGGTGATTTGTGTTAGTAAGCGAAATTAGTATCATGGCCGATCAACAGGGTGTTTAATCTGTGGCTCCGAGTACTATCAGTGGGAACATTTAGTGGGCTGCTTATGCTGTCTTTTTGATACGAGTACAGTAAGTTCTGTTCAAAGATGAATATCGAAGAATATATTCCAATAGCCTTAAAATCTAAAAACAAATCAAACCTAATCTCGCCATTGTTTCAAAATAACACTTTGTCTTCAACGTTCCGTACCGTGCAAAAAGGGTGTTAATCTCTCTTCGTCTTAATCCACCCCTTTTTCTCTAATGAAAACTATTAGAGTTTAGATAGTGTTTCTCCTCGAAGATTGGAGTTTCAAGGATTCGTTGGATAAATTAAAATCGCACATCGAGAGAGTTAGATTGATTAGCTTCTCGATGTTTTAATGAGAATCATGTATTTTAAAAGGTTTTCGATTAAATTTAAGTGTTGGCACATAGCAAACAATAGATTATAAAGTATAAAGCATTTTAAAGGAAGATTAAAAGATTTTTATTTATCGCAGTGCAACACTGTTGACACCAGCAAATTGTAGGTATCTATTGTTTGAAACTGTAATTGTTATCTTTTTTAATAAAGAGTGATGAGACGAGCAGGATATGTGCCTGATGGTAAGCAACATGCCTGCCACATAACAGCACAGTGACACGCAGCTATTGGAACATGAAGAGTCCAAATCATTACCTAGCACTGCACTGCGCTCATCACCCAGAGATCTAAGATATTTTAAGCCCTGTAATTTCTCTGGAAACATTATCTTAACTTATTGTTCATCATGCCCACACGTTTGATGGTAATTGTTTATTATTTTTAGTATTTGTCAGTTAAACTTTAGTCTCATATGTATAGGTTAATATTTATTATTTTAAATAGTTAGGTATATAAACATGTAGTAGTACTTTTAAATTAATGTCGTTTCTCCCGACTACGAGTATATGTAGACTATTTTCCTTTTTGTTGCCTGGAACAGATTGCTCTCATCAATAAGGCCGCCACTTGTGGCACTAGTTAATTAAGTGTTTATTTGTAAAATTTTAATTTGTTTGTGTCGCAATAAAGAGTTTCTATCTATCTATCTATAAAGGTTTATTCAATAGTAAATTATGAGTACAAGCGGTGAATCGTGGTTTTACTCACGTAGTTTTCATTCCCGTAAATTTTCCCGACAAAAAGAAACATATATACTGCATATTTATAACTTTTGTTTTTAACCCCCGACAAAAAAAAGGGGTGTTATAAGTTTGACGTCGATGTCTGTCTGTCTGTCTGTCTGTCGGTCTGTCTGTCTGTCTGTCTGTCTGTCTGTCTGTGTGTGTGTCTGTCTGTGGCACCGTAGAGCTCAAACGGATGGGCCGATTTCAATGCGGTTTTTTTTATTTGAAAGTTAATATCCGTGCGGGTGTTCTTAGCTATGTTTGGTTAATATCGATTCAAAATGGCCGCCTCCACAAAATGGCGGACAAAATATTTCTTCACAACCTACCTCAATATGGGTATCAAATGAAAGGGCTTGACTAGCAGAGTACTAAACGCTATAACAAATTTCAAATTCAAGATGGCCGCCACCACAAAATGGCGAATTATATAATATTTTCACTACTACCTCAATATGGGTATCAAATGAAAGGGCTTGATTAGTAGAATACTTTGCACTCTGACAAATTTGAAATCCAAGATGGCCGCTACCACAAAATGGCGAATTACATTTCCTTTTTCACAATTCCCTTAATATTTTATTTATTTATTTATTTATTTATTTGCACAGTGTACATACATTTATTAAATAGATCTTATAGCTAAAATCTATAACTATGTGTACAAAGACCCTGTTAGGGTGTTGTAAAACAGGACGACAACACAGTTTCGTCCGAGAGGTGTAATTATAAAATGAATTAAACATTTATATGAAATTAAACATGACATTTATATAAGATTTAAGAACATGTTACAGGAAGCTGTAGAATTAAAAAAAATAGTACTATTTACACTTTTATAAATTTATGGGACCTACCATCTATCTTCCATAAATTCTTGTATGCTGTAGTAACCTTTTTCGATGAGTTTGGACTTAATTTTATTTTTAAATATGCTATTTTTATTTATATTTTTTAAAGTTTCAGGTAATTTATTGTAAATTCTGACGCAACGATAGTCAGGACTGGTTTTGAATAATTCGAGGTTGGGAACAGGTAAAGCTAGTTTCGTTTGGCGGCGTTTATTTCTGTCGAAGTTAAAGAGTTTTAAATTTTTCTTACAAACATTATGGTTTCAATTATATAGAGGAGGTAGGGTCAAAACTTTTCTTCGATAAAATAAGGTCTACAACTATTTCTTTGTTTAATGTTCGCTATTATTCTCAGGCATTTCTTTTGAGCTATAAATAAAGCGTTTGCATCCGTGCTGTGACCCCACATAACAATTCCATAACGTAGCCATGCGAAAGCGTACCCGTAGTATGCGGATAAAGCACATTCTTTTTTTGGTATTTGTTTTTAGTACGCTTAAACCATAAATAAATTGCGACATTTTTAGGCGAATGTTTTCAACATGATTTTTCCAGTTGAGGTGTGTATCTAACGTTACGCCTAATAAACTGCAATCGTTTATTTCTTTTATGTTTAGTGTCTCTGTTATTTTTTCTAGATTTATGTTTGGTTTATGGTGAGTTTTAAATTGTATAGTTTTTGTTTTTTTACGATTTATTTCCAGGTCAATGTTAAGGAGAAAAACTCTTAATCTGTTATAGGTTTCTGTAATGATAGAACTAATGTCATAGTTGCTGCTGGGGCTACTAAAAAGCAATGATATATCATCCGCGAATAGAACGCAGAGAGTGTTACACACTTTAGGCAAGTCATTGATGTATATGAGGAACAGTATACAGCCTAAGATACTACCTTGAGGTATTGACCAGTTCATAGTTGTCATGTCAGATCGTATATTACGTATTTCATTGGTGATATCGTCTAAGCTATCTATTTGAACGCATTGTTGCCTGTTGGAGAGATAGGATTTCAGCCATTTTAGGGCGTCTCCTCTGATACCAACTCCCTGTAGTTTTCCAAGTAAGACAGAATGGTTAACCTTATCGTATGCTTTTGTGAGGTCTAGCAGTAGCCCAATAGCATACCCTTTGTCATTTAAGTGTTTGTATATAGCTTGGGTGTACATGTGTAGTGCTTGAGTTGTTGATCGATCAGTACGGAAGCCGAATTGATTTGCGTCAAAAAATGTTAAATTTTTCAAGAAATCTACTCATTCGGTTTGCCATCGCCTTTTCGAAAATTTTTGATATCGCAGGAAGGATTGCAATTGGCCGATATTGACAAGGATCTTTAGGCTTACCGCCTTTTTTAAGTACAGGTTTTACAATTGCTATTTTTAGAGTGGACGGAAAAGTACCTTCTGTAAATGATTTATTAATCAAATATACAAGAGGAAGACATAATTCTGATGCACATGATTTTATGATATTCATTGGAATATCATCAATTCCACAACTGCGTTTATTGGGCAGGTTTTGAATGATGGTGAAAACTTCTTTATCACTCACAGGTTCCAGAAAAATAGAATTGATAGATGGTTCAATTACTGGTGAAGTATGCGTTTTCGATCTAGTGCTGTCTTTTATGGGTTCCCCCACTGAAGCAAAATATTTATTGAATATGGTAACAACAGACTGAGGGGATGTATTTGTCCCAGTGTGTGTATCTAATTCTATATTTTCTTGATTTGCTTTGTTTTAGTTCGTTTTGTTTCTCTTTTAATTATATCCCACATTTTACGAGTTTTATTTTTTGATGACTCCATTTCTTTGATGTAACTTAGTTTTTTTGATGCTTTAATGTACTTCCTAAGTAGTTTTGAGTATGATTTGAAATGTTCTCTTAATACTTTATCTTTTGATTCATTAGTAAGAATATTAAGAAGTCTTTTGTGTCTACATGATATTTTTAATCATATGGGAATCATGATTTTTTTAATTATATGGGTATCAAATGAAAGGGCTTGACTAGTAGAATGTTGTACAGATAACAAATCTAAGGTAGTCGGGGGTTAATCAAAATTTTTAATTTTGTTCTTGTCAAAAAATCAAAAACCGACCTTAATTTTAAATTAAATTCAGGCATTTCGCCATATTCAAAAGTTAGCAATCACTATGTCATCGAGGGAAATTTTAGCTGATAAACGGGTTTTTGTTCATATTTCCAAAACTGCTACACCAATTTCGATAAAATTTATATGGCACCTCTGAACTATGATCTACCAAACAAAAAAAAAACATCAAAATCGAGTCAGAAATGGTGGGGCTACCGCGTAACATACAGAAAAAAAACTCCTATTTTGGAAGTCGGTTAAAAAGCCATAGGGATGTTTTAAAAATAAAACGTCTTTTTTCGAGGATATATTTGTGTCAACCGCTAAATTTCACTGAGTCAACGCGGTGGCCAGGATTCTCTTATCGGTCACGCACGTATCCCAGCAGTGGGAATAGGAAGTAGATTGCTAATGCAATGAGATGTAAAAAAATAGAAGACATATAGTTGTGTGTTTTTATGTATGTTACGTGATAGCTCCGCTAATTGTTAACAAATTTTGATAATTTTTTAAATAAAATTACTGGTGGTTTTTGATATATCAATAAAAACTAAAATTATCTGGATGACGTAGTCATAGCTTCTATAATTTAATTGAGTGTCTGAATTTAAATTGAAGTCGGGTTTTTTTTTCGAAGTAATTATTATTCTACTTATTTTATCGTATTCGTATGACTGGTTTTGAAGTATCAACAAAAAACTAAAATTTGATTTCATTTGTCTGGACTTTGAACGATGTAGTTGTAGCTTCTAATGAAATTTAGTCTTAGAAATTGAGTCAAGTGTTTGCGTTTAAATTTAAATCGGTTTTTTTTTCGGAGAAAGTTGTATTATTATAATTGTTTGGCGCCAGGGTCACATTATTCGTGATAAAATAACAAGATCATGTGACAAGTGCATGTGTGCGTTTTACCCACCTAGGTTTTGAACCATCCCAGGGAAGGAAGGGTTCATGGAACCTATGGCGGTCATGACCCCGTGGATCCCCCCTTGCACCCAGAGATATAAAATGTTTTAATTCTTTGCCCAGTAATTTCACCGGAAAGTTTCCGGTGAAATTCAAACTGGGACACAGTTTTTTTTCATATTAGAAGGTTTCTTTTATTGTTATTGCATAGTGTATTGAAAATAATACAGAATACCAAAAATATTGGCGCCCAACGCGGTCTCAGACACGACATAAGTTAAAACTAATTTGCTGAAACTCAATAAAGCCAATTAAAGCAGTGAAGTTATTTCAAACTCAAAGTTGATTATTAATTTTAGGTAATCAAAATAGTAGATAAAGATCATTTTAACCAGAGAGTTTACATATACTACGTATAGAGTTAGAACAAACGCTTTACACCGAAAGCACGGGTCTGATCGCTCTTGTGGAAGTATATTACATTCTCTTTGGTGGAAGTGTCATACTTTTGTCGCGCCACATCACTCTGTCGCCATAGCTAACATACACCTCATCTGCTTACGATAGGTACAAAGGAAAACGGAAAACCCTGATCTATTTACTTATTCTTAATCGAAAAATTTAACAGATAAACTAGTATTAAAGGAATGTTTAGACGTCAATAGATCATAGTAATATTGTATCTTGTAAACTGGCAGAGCCATTATTAATCCTACTAATATTATAAGTAAATGTTTGGGATGTTTGTTGCCCAATCACGTAGTAACGTATGAACGGATCAAGTTGAAATTTGCCACACAGTTAGATTAGAGTCCAGAAAAAATCATAGGATACTTTTTATCCCTAGAAAATATCGGAAACGGGAACTACACGGTTACGCAAAACGCTACTAGTGAATTTATAAATTAAAGTTTGTACATAAGGGCGAGTTGAAATTTGGCACACAGTTAGATCATAACATAAGTTACGGCTGGTCTAGTCGGGAGAACGGCGACTGCCGATCCGGAGACCCCGAGTTCGAAACCACGCGCACCACTGTCTTTTCGAAGTCATGTGCCGCTAACTATAAATGGTGAAAACATCGTGACGAAATCGAAATGTATTTAGAATCTTTCGAAGTCATGTATCATCCACTGACCCACACTGGGCCAGCGTAGTGGATTATGACCTCCGAGTCCCAGCTGTGGGAACATTTAGTGGACTATTTATGTATGTATGTAGACCATAACCTGGAATACCACAATGACACCTTCCTTCCACTCGACACCACCAAAACGACACCATCGGTGGTGTCGTATGGTATCACTAGTCCATACAACACCACCCACTAATAGTGAGGTTACCTACATACAAAGTTGTTGATATGAAAACTCCAATTAAGTTCAAGCAGTTTCATTAATGAGGTATGCCATTTGATAAAGTTTATATTTATCTGTCACTCAAATGGTCACCTTGACATTTACGTAGTATTTACATTCTCTTTGTTGACATTGTTCATTGCAATTTGCATATTATTGTCTTTCCGTCCGAATATTTTAATTTTTCTCAATGGACATGGATACTAATACTGACGACATAAAATACATAAAAACTAATGGCGGAACAGCACATCACTAGGGTGGTGTCGTATGGACTAGTGATTCCATACGACGCCACCGATGGTGTCATTTTGGTGGTGTCGAGTGGAAGGAAGGCACTGACACTACTCATCGCATTTTACCTGAACGAAAACGAAACGGTTAAAACCGTGCGGTGCTGCTATGTTTTACACGTAAAACCCCAAAGGCCACACCGGACCGCTCTAAGTGGCACCCGAGCACCGCGCTGTTTCGTTTGACTATACATATTATTTTCAGGTTTTTACGAACTACGAGTACTTTAGTATGAAGCACGATATCCGTGGTATGAAGCGTCAAACATAACATTAGTATTGAAATAATGTTATTTTTTGTATTCGTAGGTGCTTTCCTGATACCATATACGCTGATGCTGGTATTCGGAGCCGTGCCTCTTTTCTATATGGAGCTCATCCTCGGCCAATACAATCGACAGGGGCCGATTACTCTCTGGAAAATCTGCCCGCTGTTCAAAGGTAACAAATTAACTTAAAAGTCAAGTTTTTAAATAAAGAGTGTCAAGACGAGCAGAACATGTGCCTGATGGTAAGCAACATGCCTGCTACA
Organism: Ectropis grisescens; assembly: GCA_017562165.1. Classification (NCBI taxonomy): domain Eukaryota; kingdom Metazoa; phylum Arthropoda; class Insecta; order Lepidoptera; family Geometridae; genus Ectropis; species Ectropis grisescens. Next base: position 10,334,387 of record CM029786.1, read on the forward strand.
TAACACGCAACTATTGGATCATGAATAGTCCAAATCACTAGCACTGCACTGTGCTCGTCACCCAGAGATCTAAGCTGTTATAAGTCCTGTAATTTCTTTGGAAGCATTGCCCTTCAAACCGGAACACAGTAACGTTTGCACATTACTGCTTGGCGGTAGAAAAACTAAGGTAAAATATAACCAATAGCTGCAATACCAACTTTTTCCCCAAAAAAAAACGGGTACGGTAACTACGGTGGTAAAACTACGAGGCACTGTTTATAAATTAATGAACGAAAGATAACCGTCAAATATGTACGTTGTTGTTTGGTTTCAGGTGTGGGATTCTGCGCTGTGATGGTGGCATTCTACGTCTCATTTTATTACAACGTCATAATCGGTAAGCAAGTTTATTTTAATCTTATTATACCTTTAAACGACCAATTCTTGTAGGTATATATATATAGAATCTGAATCTCGGAAACGGCTCGAACGTTTTTCATGAAATTATGTATACAGTGGGTTTCGGGGACGATAAATCGATCTAATTAGGTTTTATTTTTTTAAAACATCATTTTATGCGCGTCTGTGTTTATTTTATGTATTTAGACAACGAAAAACTCCTACAATGTCATTAGAATACGATAATTTATTTCGCCACTGTTCTTTACGTCCAAATGGCTCAGATGGAAAATGCTCGCCCTCGGAGTCAACAGGCCCCGGTTCGAATCCTGATGGTTGCACTCGGGACTTTTCTTTTTGTTCTATTTTTTTCTAAGAAAATCTTATACTTAGAGTCTTATATGAACGCATTTAATTTGTATCTAAGTAGGTCTAAGTAAGTCATCACTACGTAATTCGTACCTGCCTAAATATCATTTAAAAAAACCGAGCAAAGCTCGGTCAACCAGGTACTAACATTTATTGAAGAACTAAAAGTAGGAGTAGTAAACTGAAAAAACGTGCGAAGTTTTCATAAATGTTAATCACACGAAACCTTAAAACGCAACTTTTAATTCATGTTTTGGAAAGCTTGCGAACAAAACTGCTTTCATCAATTTCAGAAAGTATCTCAACCACGGTTCTATAGTTACAAAACATACATACGGTCGAATTGAGAAACCTCCTTTTTTGAAGTCGGTTAAAAATGGGAGAAGAGGAAACTCCGAACGCCAAAAAACCTGTTAAAAGGAGTTTATGTGTGGGTCAAAAATATACCATTCTAATTAGTCTGTCAGATGGATTATAGAAAAATGTGGCACACTTATTTATTGTTTTATCAAATTATTATTAATTGACAAAAGTTATAGATCGCCAAACTTCCAGAGTGGAGGATTGTTACGTCACCCTTGTAAAATTTTTACAATGAAGTGACGTCACTCGAAACTTCTAAGCCGTGTAAGTTCGTCATTTTGTTTGTAAATTATCATGCCTATTGCGCCAATGTGATGGCGTTCGGCTAAATTTAACAAACTTAGCTACATCAATAACCAGGCACAGTCATTGAAACAGTTTTTTTTCGATCCGTACTTTTTGGTTGTAAACGAAATAACTAAATCTGTTACGGATATTATATTTACAGCCAGTCTTTGTTAGTTTGTTCTTTCTAAAACTTCTCGAGAGTGTATCTCTCTACTTAGTCTGTGGAGGCACCTTCCCGAGATATTAAACGATGTCTATGCTACGTCAACTGTCATGGAAGGTTAAACCCCCTGTCTATCCTGCCTGTCCGTGTATGAGTCCAAATTTCTCCTATTGATTGTCTCTAACGAGGGGTATGGGTATACCCTGTTGCTGGATTCTTGTTACAAACCTCGGCTCCAGGGTCAGTCCGATTCCTACCTCAAAATAACTTGACATGCTGTAGAGTACTTAGTTCCTATTTCCCAATATTTTAAACAAACATACTTTGCTCTGTGACATAACTGCATCTACTTCTATATTTTCTACCCCACGCTTGCCATCGTGTTATCTATTCTACAATCAGTAACAAAACGTTACCGCATCACATTTGGATGCCATCCAACACGTTAAAATGTACAGCAATAAGGGCCAGCTATCCGAAACCGCTCGTATATCGTGACTCGGTTTTGTATTTATTGGGAAAACTTCATATTTGTTGTTGTTTAACATTTAAAAAAAAACAGCAAAATTGCCCCTTGTTGGGCGCCAATTACGATTAACTCAAAATTGTGAGTATTTTAGTCTCTTAGAGACTTTTAATCTGACTATTTTTATCTTAATTTTGTCTAATGCAGTGTATTCGTATTCATAAATAAAAATAAAGAGGGTTTCTGCTTTCGTAAAATTCTTCTTCTGTATTAGTAAAAACTGGTCACAATTTGAGCGCCATTGCTAAACTTCTCATAAATGAATATAAACATTCAACGAATTATGGTTTTTGACCGATTTAAAAAATTGTAATATTCTCATGTGATTTGACCTCATAATAATCAGCCTATACGTCTATGTAAATTAAAGGTTTGCACTTGATCTCCATCCCGCCTCATTTTATAAAAGAGTGTTTTATCTGTTTGCATTCTTTCCATAAAACAGGCTGGGCTCTCTACTTCCTGGTGTCATCTGCCCGCTCGGAGCTTCCCTGGCTGCACTGCGATAACTCCTGGAATACCGACCAGTGTTGGGACGCGTCCCGAGCCAACGTCACCAACAAGACCGAAATCCCATACCAAGGCCCCTTGTCGCACTTCACACCGGCCTCAGAGTTCTTTCAGTAGGTCTCTTTATACTGCATTAATTTGTACTAATTTTTTAAGTGAAAAAATCCTTGATTCCACTACGACTAGTGGAGAAAATGATTTCGCGTCATTGGCATGCTGATATTAATTGTATATATATGCACGTACTTCTGTGATACCAGACTGGGGTTTGCGTAGCAGCCTGTGTACACTCATTAGAGACTAATAATGATCTAATTATAACATTTCAGTCGCGCTGTCCTTGAAATGCAGTATTCGGAAGGACTCAATGACCTCGGATTTCCAAAATGGCAGCTAGCAATGTGCTTGGGATTGGTGTACGTCACTCTGTACTTGTCTCTCTTCAAAGGCGTTAAAAGTTCAGGTGAGTTGAAACTCCGCATATTTTTTGACGTGACATTATAATTGACGGCCTTACCGCTTAGAGCAACCTCTTCCAGGCAATCGTGCTCGGATTAGAACCAAACACAGTAACATGTAAAATTCAATAATTATGTTTGGTATTTTAAAACATAAAATCTCGTTTTATGATGATGTTTATATTTTTCTAATGTTTTCAGCTAAGGTATGTTATACTTATAATAGGTCGTACAGTATGTTTTACTCTCGTACCTCCACTCTTTATTATCCACCTACTTCAAAAAAGGTCTACTACTACTTACTTCTAATTCTACTACTACTACGGTACGGTCTACTACTTCTTAATTTGAATGTTTTTTATGTTTGATACCTCATAACTTTCATCTGGATGAACATATTTTGATTATTATTTCTTGTTCCAAAAGAATAGACTTCCCGAATGGCTCCATATTAAATCTCTATTTATAAAAACGTTATGTTGGTTTGTGTACGCTTCAAAAACTCAAAAAGTTCTGCACCGATCGAGCTGAAATTTTACAATGATATGTAATCCGCATCAAGGATTGTTTTTATCAAATTTTTGTGGCACTACAGCTAGTTATTTATATTAAAGTATTTATGTAACATCCACAAAAATAAACAGGTAATAAATCTTTTTCTAATCAAGTTTACCTAACTTCAAAAAGTTGAAGTTAATTAGAAAAAGTTGAGAAGATTATGATATATTTTACGTTTTCAGGTAAGGTGGTATGGTTAACAGCCACTATGCCTTACGTGGTACTGTCGATACTGCTAGCTAGAGGGCTGTTACTGCCGGGCGCTACGAGAGGCATCGCGTATTACTTGCAACCAGAGCTTACGAGGCTGAAGGACACTCAGGTATCCTACTGTATTAGTACCTACTTCATACTGATTCTACCTCCTATTATCCTACTGGTTATTTTATTATACGGATATGGATATTATTAATATAAACATAAACACAAAAAATACAGTCATAGGCACTGCCGATAGAAGTGAAAACTTATAACTCAGAATTTTATAGCTTACTTTGGAAACAACGCGGGTGGAACCAGAGGGCGTGGCCATGAGCACGACCGTCCAAAAATGCTAACGCATTTCTAATTGGCCAATGGAAAATGCTAACGCATTTCTAGATCCAATCAAATCAAATTATTTATTTGTCTAGATGTCAACTGGGAAATGCTGACGCATTTCTAGATAGCTAATGGCCATGGTCCCGGGTTTACCCGAAAATTTCTTATCATTCCCAAGCCTGACGCTAGAATTCAACTTGGTCTTGGGCAACCCACGAAAAATCTGTCTGTTGCACGCCAAAAGAAATGATCAGTTCAAAACCGTTTTTGAGTGTGTATCAAATGTTTAAGCTGAAATTAGGTACAGCATAGCACGAACAGGCCAATAAATGTTTTCACTGCTGCAAAACATGTTACCAATGCTGGGATTATGGCCTTGCGAGATAAAGCCTCAAGGCCTTCACCACTGTGGCCCAGTGCTTGATGGATGACGCTTGGATGACCTAGAAAGAATAACTACCTAACGTTCGGTAGGCGGTAGAGGCCACTTCAGAAAAACTGCCATAGGTCCATTTATAAGAAAAAAAGTTGCTAGCGTCACACAGTACACAATTCCAAACCTTTTATTTTTAATGCGCTTGTTCTCCGAAGATAATGTAATTTAGCTCTATGACCTGTAATTTCAATATTCAATGTTACACAGGTTTGGGTGGACGCTGCGGTACAAATCTTCTATTCAGTGGGAGCCGGGTTCGGAGTACATCTTTCCTACGCAAGCTATAACACTTTTCACAACAACTGCTACAGGTAAAACATCATGACACACCAATTTAGTGACAACTTTTTTCGACGCGTCGCGTACTTTTGGATAGGGAAAATTTTATGACTTCGTGTCATCGACATGCAGATGTAGCCGAGTAGCGTTAAGGTTGTACACACTTGTACGATTCTGCTCCCATCTGACAAAATACCTCAATTATGGGCTTTATGTCGTGTCTGATATGATATAGATTACATTGGCAACATAAATTAACAGACGGCTGTGAACGAACGGTCTGCTAATTTGTGTTGCCAATGTAACCTGTACCTTAACATGAATGGCATAAAGCCCATATTTGAGTGTATTTCATTTGTCGGGGTGGTAGCCAAGTCGTATGGGTCGGCGTAAACTTTTAGAGCGGCGACGGCTGTCATCCATTAGATGCTTTCTTGATGGGTGAAATATTGTGAGGTCACGGGTACCTAATTTTCCTTTGGTGAGCAAGGTGTGTTCACGTGAGGTTTGTGTGTTCCCTGAGATAAATAATATAATTGGTCACGTAATCCTCAGAAATTCGGGAAATGTTCTTGTAAATAATATATCAGTATACACCTGTAGCTATACAGGTAACGTATCGTACATTAGTTCTATTTAATACTATCTTTATCTATTTAATTATAATGTATTTGGAACGTAATAATACCTGGTGTAGTATTTGATAGGGTTTCTCACAGGTTTCTATTCAATTTAGTACTTTTGTGAAAAATCTTGGAGTCGTTTTTAATGGTACTTTATTAAAAGTCTGTCAAATCAAGTCTACCAATGTTATATTATTTCCGTCCAGCAGCTTTTTAAGACACCTCCGTCACTTTTTACCAACTGCCACTAAGATTGTACATGCCAGTCTCTCCTTCGTCTTGTCCTGGATTACGCTGACGTGTTTTATCTTCCAGAGGATCAGCTAGATCAACTTGAGTGCCTCCAAAGTATTGTATTAGGTTGTGAACTGTCGCTGTAGTTTAAACTTGATTGTTCTTTTTTTCTGTGCATTTTTGACGTATCAATAAAGAGTCTTCTAACTTTAACTTTTTAAATTAATTACTCCTTTTATTTTAGAAATCTGTGACTTGATTACTCACGTGTGCTATAGTCACTCTAGTCCAACTTAAGTTTCAGCCGTATCCGGCGGCGTTTTTCAAGGGAGTGCACGCGCGTGAACGTTGCTCGTTTGGCACTCTCTCACGCGCGTGCACTCTAGTAACACACCGGATTCGACTGAAACTTAAGTTGGTCTGGACTGATGCACGCGTGAGTTAAAAGTTTAAAATGTGCATCAACCACATTAGTTTTCATACTAAAATCAATCCAAGTATTTTTAAATTTTCAGGGATTGCTTAGTAACGACTCTGGTGAACTGTTTCACGTCGTTTTTCTCTGGTTTCGTGATCTTCACCTACCTCGGCTTCATGTCCCACAAACAAGGAGTACCGATATCTTCAGTTGCTACAGAAGGTAAACAAAAGTTTAATATTCTGCAAACTGCACCGACAATGATGGTTTTTAGCTTCATATTATAAATACCAAAATTTGTGAGTATGTCTGGATACTTGATATTCTTTGACGCAAAAACTATTGAAGGAATCTGCATGAAATTTGTGATATATGTCATTTATATTGTAAATAGGATTAATTATTTGAACGCAGATTGTATATTTCAGTTGCACATAAGAACACTACTCGTATATGCCGAAAAAAAATTATGCGCGTGTACGAGGGTCAAACTGAAAGTTCTTAGAACTGGCTACTTATAAACAATATAATAAAAAAATAATTCTATAATTTGAAAATAGAACTCTTTGCCAATATTACTGAGTATATACTTCATTCATTTGTCATTTGTTTTACGATTTGGCGGCAAATTGAAAATTGTCTGTGTCACGTCAACATGAATTTAACACGAGAAAATTTTCGTGCAATGATTTTTATGACTTTCTATGTCATTTAAGTCAACAAGAAAGTTATGATAGACTACGATTGGCCTTTCACGATGAAGCCCCATCTCGTGCGACTGTTTACAACTGGTTAATGAGTTTAAACGTGGTCGCACTAATCTCGCTGATGATTTACGTGAGGGACGGCCTTCTACGGCGACGACTGAAGATAACATCTGTGTTGTGCGGGGTATGATAGAGACTGACAAAAGAGTGACCTATCAGCAGATTCGGACATGCTTAGGCATCGGTATGAGTCAAGTGCACAAAATCCTACACGAACATTTAGCGGTCAGGAAGCTTTGCGCCCGGTGGATACCTCATAATTTGACTGAGGCTCAAAAACTCCATCGTGTGGATTGATGCCGTAAAATGATTGAAAGATTTAACGAAGGTGATTCAAATGCTGTGTTCGACATACTAACAGGTGACGAAAGCTGGATTTACTGTTATGATCCTGAAACCAAAACACAATCTGCTCAGTGGGTGTTTCCTTTCGAGGAGTTGCCAACTAAAGTGAAGAGAGATCGAAGTGCGGGAAAAAAATGGTGGCCTCGTTCTTTGGAAGGATAGGTCATTTCGCAACAATTGTGTTAGAGTATCAAAAAACAGTTTCTGCAGAATGGTACACTACCAATTGTTTGCCACTTGTCTTGGAAAAAGTTCGAGAGAAACGACCTCGCAGTAGAATCCTCCTTCACCACGACAACGCCTCATCGCACACCGCCAAGCGAACGATCGACTATTTGGCGACATCAAACGTTGAATTACTGGGTCACCCGCCGTATAGCCCCGACCTCGCGCCTTGTGATTTTTATTTATTTTCAAAAATTAAAGAAAAACTTAAAGGAAAGCGGTTTATGAATGCTGAAGAAACGGTGGCTGCGTATCGCGATACCATTGAAGAGACCCCTAAGGACGAGTGGGCAAAGTGCTTTTCCCAGTGGTTCCATCGCATGCAGCGGTGTATTGACGTGAATGGACAATATTTTGAAAAGATATAATAAAACTAATAACTGGCTAATGTAATCAGTTTTTGATTTTCTAAGAACTTTCAGTTTGACCCTCGTATGTTATGTTACTTTTACAAAGTAGCTTACTTAGTAGCCGTAATTTTTTTAAAGAGTAGTATTTGCAATTCCAGACCCTCATCTGTATTCGAAATTTCAACTCTAACCGTTTTGCTGTTCTAACGTGATTGAGCAACAAATATCTAAGCATCCAAACATTCACAGATAATTTAATACTTATATGATAAGATAATTTTGATTTGGTTGCCAAAGGTCCCGGTTTGGTATTCCAAGTATACCCTGAAGCGGTGGCGACTCTGCCGGGAGCAAGTCTTTGGGCGATGCTGTTCTTCTTTATGCTGATCATGCTTGGACTGGATTCTGGGGTAAGATACCTCCCGTGAAATTTCGCAATATCTGGAGTAATTTATATAAAAAAATGATAATTATAATAGACATCAAAAAAGGACGAGAATCGATTTTAGCTTGAGAAAATTTTGAATTGATTCTTTTTTTTTTTGATAAATTAAATTTTATCGAAATCGGTGGTATAAATCGGTGTGGTTGTTTTTGAACAACAAAAAACTAAACCTAAAGTTTATTTTGTTTTTTTTTTATATTGAGGATTTTAATTAAAGGTTTTCTTATCATATCTTACCTTAATCTGGATGACATGGTAGTATATAAATTTCACAAAAAAATAAGATTTATGATTTTTTTAACGCTTTTTCAAAAAGTGCGATTTCCACATTATAAAACCAGGAGACAAACCATAAACTTAAGGTTCTAGATAGCTTTTTGGTAGTGGTAGAGCTCTTTGCAGAGTTCCCCCTGGGGAAGTATATCACCTTTGCCAGTTATTCTGCCGCCAAGCAGTAGTGTACAAACATTACTGTGTTCTGGTTTGAAGGGCAATGCTTCCAGAGAAATTACTGGGCTAAGAGATAAAACACCTTATATATTCGGGTGACGAGCGCAGTGCGGTGCTTGATAATGATTTGAACTCTTCATGTTTCAATAAAATAAAATAAAAATAAATAGATAAAATAAAATTTGTTTCGACACCATACAATGTGTGCAAAATAAATAGCTGCGTGCCGCTGGGCTGTTATGGGTAGGCATGTTGCCTACCATCAGCCACATGTCCTGGTCGTCTTGTCACTCTATACAATAAAAAAAAAACTCCAGATGTCAGTGGCGTGCGCTAGAAAATCCCTGGTTTTGGCAAAATCCGCATTGCCGATCACTGAAAGGAGTTCGTTTGATTCTAGATACCTCAAGAACCTTCGGATAGTCAGGAAGCTTAAGACACGTCCCATAACCTTGAAGAGTATGACCGGAGGGTCTACCGCCAACTAAAACTGTCTCAGCTTTGATAATGCTCTCTCTTTTCTTTCCGCTTGAAATGATAGAGACCGCTATAGCAAAACGAAAGCCGATTTAGTTAGGCGCTAGAAGAGCGTGAGGTATGGTACTCTTCGGCAAAGAGTCTTGCCACTACAAGTAGTTAAACCTTATTTCATTTTGTTTTTCAGATGGGGGGTCTGGAGTGTGTGATCACAGGCCTGTTAGACCACGCTCGTGCCTGCGGAGCCACCTCGCTTCGCCGGGAGCATTTCACACTGGCCGTCGTTTGCGTATCTTTCTGTGTCGCTTGTATCAACATTACACCGGTAAGAACATACATTTTTATATAGCTTAGTAGTGGTAGGAGCTTTGCAGAGTCCGCCTGGGGAAGTACCACACCTTTGCCAGTTATTCTATCGCCAAGCAGTAATGTACAAATAACATTGTGTTCCGGTTTGAAGAGCAATATTTCCAGTGGTGAAATCCTCCTCCTCTTTTTGAATCATGTTCAAATTGGAATTCAATTAAATAGTTTTTGATATAGGTATTGATTGGCATGTAACGAAACTACCTTTTTTATTTTCACTCATTTACTCGTAATTGTTTGTAACCTCCGTAAGTGTTTACTCGTAATTGAACTCTTTTTCCTTATTTTTTATCAATGTAACCATTGCAATTTTTGCGAGCGGGCTTAGCATTTCTTAAAAAACTAGATTTCATTCTGAATCGAATGACACCTCAATCATAACGACAGGAGAATAGGGATGTTAACACTAATCACAATTTAATGTTTAGTGACAATTGTATGATAGATTGTATTCATAGAATATCGATAAAATCACTTTTATATAATTTAATAGTACTTAGTAAATTTATTTTAGATGGCCAAAAAAACGCCAATATGGCTTATTATGTCACTAGTCGCAAAACAAACCGTGGAAGACTGAATTGTATACTTATCTGCATTTTTATTGTTTGTTTTTATAGTTTGCGATCTTAGCGTCGACGATTTTGATTGTTTGTATTCAAATACAAATAAAAAACACATAAACTGGACATACAGTCATGAATCGCAACCAATGTTTTGCGACTAGTGACGTCAGTCGTTAGTGTTTTAGCGGGAAAATTCAAAATTACCCTATTATTTTTTACTTTTATTATTTACTAATCGAAAATATTAATATTTTTGAATCAAATAATTTTTTTGTGGTAAACAAGGGTCAATCTTTAAAATAAAAGAAAAATTGTTAACATCTCTATTAGAAAAAAAATACCCAAAAACACTTTTTGACTAGACTATTAGTAGGTATATGTTTTAATAAATACAATCTAAGTTATTTATAAGTTTTCACTTCTACGACTATTCGTAGTTTTTATGACTGGCAAAGTCGGCAAACCTGATGATAAATTAACGACTACGCCAATAAAAATACATTTCCATGCATCTATTGTAATGAAAAGAATTCTAATCACTACTTAGCACTGAGCTCGTCACTCGAAGATATAAAATTAATTAGCTCTTTGCTTCATACTTTGTTTGGAAACATTGCCCTTCAAACCGGAACACAGTTTAACAAGATTACACTGTTTCAGGGTGGAATATACATGTTTCATCTGCTGGACACATACGCAGCTGGAATTTCTTTGCTCTGCTCAGCGTTGTTTGAGGCCATCGCAGTTTCCTGGTTTTATGGTACGTAAAAAATATTGTCTGAATACATACATTAATAAGTAATCCATCTAATCCTAAACTAACCAAAGCTTGAACTATCGGAGCCAGATAGCTGATATATAATACTTATATAATTGTAAATACATACTTATTACAGACGGAAACTCCCAGACATAGAAGAAATTCACGCAAATATTAGGTCCTTACATAATACATATTATGAAATTGGTGTTTTGTCGTTCTGGCCACTTTGATCTCAAATATCTTTTCTTTGATCAGGTAGTCTAATTTCAAATTTATACAGCTACAAGTTTAGATAGGTACTCATTCTTTTTGGTTTTAAAATCCGTAATTAATTTGTTTTTATTCTATTGTTTTTTTTCTTTCGACCACTCAATTTATAATATGAAAAACATACCTATGGGAAGCGGTCAGTCTTGAAATATAACGTAACTTAGTAGCTAAGTAACGCTTAACGCTAAGTAAGTAACTTAAGTCGGACTGGACCGACCATATCACATGTGAGTTACTCGTGACTTAATTAAATGACATAGACTAATTTTCCTTTCGTAGGCTTGAAAAGGTTCTCCGATGATGTTGAAGAGATGCTTGGATTCCGGCCGGGCCTGTACTGGAGGATTTGTTGGAAATTCGTCAGCCCTATTTTTATTATTGTGAGTATATAGGATTTGACTAATGTTCAAAAAGTTTGAAAAGTAGGAGGTTCTCAACTCTACTGTAATTTATTTATTTTGTTTTTTTACCTTGGAACTTTCGAGTGAGTTAATCATTTTTTAATGTTCGAAAGGACAGACTTTCCGAAACATCCCATATTTTTTTTCAAAATCGGTTGAGTGGGTTATATAGTACAGGGCTACTGGACAAGCAAAATTTAAATCAAAGTGAAAAGCATGGTACCTACTTCCAGATAGACTCTGTCTACAAGTCTGTTTATAAGAGTCCTACCTACTACAATTGCTCGTTATAGTGGGCTACTTATACTTTCGGGGTTCGCCCTACTTGAAGATTAATAGGTTACTCGTTTCCCAGGGCATGCGTAGTAGATAATTCCCGGTTACTCGTTTCCCTGAGCGAGGATAGAATATAATAGGTTACTCATTTGCCCAGGCGTGGATAGTAGATTTTTTTTATAAATAAAGAGTGAAGAGACTAGCAGGACATGTGCCTGATGGTAACCAACATGACTGCCACATAACAGCACCGTGACATGCAGCTAATGGATCATGAAGAGTCAAAAACATTGCGCTCGTCTCCCAGAGATCTAAGATGTTATATCTCTAAGCCCTGTAATTTCTCTGGAAACATTGCCATTCAAAGTATATGATAGGTTACTCGTTTTCTCGGGCGTGGATAGTAGATAATGGGTTACACGTTTCTAAGACCGTGAATTGTCGATAATACGTTACTTGTATCCCAGAGTGAGTTTAGTAAATGTTAGCTTATCGGTTCGCAAGGCGTGGATAATTCAAATAAGCTACTTGTTTCCTAGGGCATAGATAATAGATAAAATACATATAATAGGTTACACGTTTCCATGGCGTGGGTGGTAGATAATAGGTTACTCGTTTCCCAGGGCGTGGTGGTGTTCGGGTTGTTGTACCAACAGCCGCTTCAGTACCAGCAGTACACGTACCCGCCGTGGGCCGTGGTCCTCGGCTGGGGCCTCGCCTGCTCCTCCATCCTCATGATCCCTGTAGTGGCCATCTACAAGCTCGCCACCACTCCCGGGACTATGCGCCAGGTAAGGATGCTTCGTAAACCAATTTCCGAAAAGAAGATTTTTTTATTGTTTTGATTGATTACCTCATAAATTCATCATTAGAAAAAAAAACCTTTTTGAAATGATTCTTGGAAAAACTTGTGAGAGATTTTTAAATCATGATCGTGCATGTCAACAGCTAAAAAGGACATGATGAAGTTGATTTATAAATGTCTCTTCAGAGTGAATTTTGGCAATACGAATTTAAGTGAACCTAGTTGTAAGAAACCAAAAAAAATCTTCTACTAAAAAGTGAAAGCAGTTGAAGAATATTTCCAAAAAGTAAACATGATTTTTTTAATGAATGGCTCTTTGTGGATAAGCCTCACAATTCCGCCTCAGACAAGTTAAATGATAGGCCGTCAAACAAAGAGATAGGGGTCAGTAATATGAGTATTGTAACATGAAATATTAAAATCAAAATTAATGTCAAACATTTTCGTTTTCAGCGCATCGCATGCTGCATTTCCCCCGAGTCAGAACACGATGCAATCCGAGGCGGGGCGCCGGTGACTCGATTCACGTGGAGGCATTGGTTGTACGTATAAGCTACGTGACGATAACGAGCGCAAGAATTCCAAGAGGCTAACTCCCAAAAGGCCATTTCAAAGTTTGATCTTTGAGTCGCAGTAATGTTGACTCCAGGGTTGGTATTCATGAATTAGTGTGAAGCAGTGCCACATGTTAGACGAAATTTCAATGTCCAAATATTTTCATTCGCACTCTAAGATATAATTAAACATTTGAATAGTTATCTTCTATTCATAGTGAGAGCAAATATAACAAAATAACCGAACAACTGAAAAAAACCGACGTAACTGAAAAGGCAACAAATTTATAGTGGGATTGGGCCGGATATATGTATCATCCGTCGGATATTTTTTGGACCAACACTACTGTGGGATGGAAAGGACGTTCCGGCAGGCCTAAAACAATGGTGGTACAACCTAGACTAATACCAAAAGAACTGGCATAATAAAGCTCTAAATAAAGTGGAAAGAGGTTGGTGACGGTTGATTGGTTTGCCCAACATTCGGACCTATCGGGGGCATTAAAATAAAGTAAAAAAACCAACTCTATTTGTCAACGGGCAGAAGCTCTAGAAAATTCTGAAATAAAAAGTATGCAGCCCGGATTTAAGGGTTGAAAGTCTTTAATAGACGGGCGTTAGAATTCAAGATGGTTACCAAACGGTAAAATATTTAGTTAGTATATTAGAATTATCGGTAAGTAGGTGTTCATATGTGTTATAACGTCATTATACTTATAATTTTAACTTATGTTCAAAATAAAGTGACAATCGAAATACTCGTAGCCAATTCTATTGTCGTATTTCGAACTTACGCGAAAGAAAATCTGTCCAGAGTTTGTGAAACTATTCAGTTAACTTGTAGTACATTTAAACTGAATTGTTGGGTAAATTGTTTCAATCGCAAGCCTTTACAAACACGCATATTTTGAGACATTGGTTAAGATTACGGGGAGTTGACTTTGCCGTACCTTTACGATGAACGAGAGTCTAACCAATTGGGCATTGGTTAAATGTTTTATCTAATTAATATCGAAACGAGATATTTTGCTCATAATCAAATGTTACATTATACTTATTAGACGCTCCCACTGCAATAACAAATTTTGTTTTATTAAATAATAACAAAATTTGTTATGGCAGGAGAGAGTCGGATATATTGTAGCATTGTTCAGATGTAAATTTTTATCAACAGAAAACAAAAAGAAAAAGATACGCTTAAGTAACGTTTTGAAATACGGAGGTTAGGTAAATTTATTTGTTTAGAACAATGGATGTTAGATTTATTAAATAAATTGATATAGGTACTTAGATCAAAATCATTTCGAATAAAAGAATAATCATCAGATGATATTATATTTGAAATAAAGAAAAACTTTTTAGTTTTATAATATAATATAATATCCTCGAGTATAATAGGTAAATTTGTTTATAAACAGCATTTTTTAACAAATTATGTATGTACTTATAAATTAATAAATCGTCCGAGTAAGGACCAATTTTGCTAACAGATCTGTGACAAGCACAATAATTTTGTAAATAAAGTGATATACTCTATATATTTATATATTCATTGAGTTTATTCTTTAAATATAGGTATGTATACCTGAAAAATGTACACAATGTATAAATATAAAAACGTAGCTATATTATTACCAAATTATAATAATTACTTTTTAGCTGATCCAACTGACGTCCTGTCTCCGATGGCTTTTCTTTTTTGGAAAACTTTTCTTTCTTACGAATCTTTCACAAAATAAAAAAGCAGAATTGATGAAATTAATTTGTTAGCGCGCTAACTAACGCGCCTTGACCAATGAAAATAGCGAATTTTCTTTTTATTATTATGTGTATAGATGTCATATAGGTACGACGCTTACACATTTTTGGTACGAAGCTATAATTATATACCTAGTGGAAAAATGTATTGATATTCATTTAATGATTATCGGATGTATGATACCCATGTTTGTATCCCGTACGTAACGCCACTCGTTAAGAACATGTATGTACCGTATAAGATAAAAAAATGATATAGTATAAAGTAGATATGCAACTATGTAATAGTCATACGCGGCCCCTTTCTCATGTTCCTTTGAGTACATAAATGTTAATTTGGGCTCTAACAGCTAAGACCAGAGCAATAAAGCTAACAAGATCTTAAAGCGCCTGATAGACTGGCGAGTAGGCTCGCAGCTCGTTATTACTTTCGCAGATATGCTGACTAGGTGAGAATATAAACTATTCAAACAAACTCTCACTGATTGGCTCGCCCAAAACGCTCGCCAATTTAAAGATTCTTAGTTTTCTTGTTTACATCTGGAGCGACGAGTTCTGCACCGACGTTTTGTTTGGGGTGTTGTATGCGTTTCTTGCTACCAACATTCCTCCAATCTGAAATGTCGAAGTAAGCTGGGCTGCTGACATAAAACAGCAGATACTGCATTCATAGGCGACCTAGCACATGCTGACGAGCTTACTCGCCACGATCTTGCGCGCACCCCCATCACCGGCTTATGTGTTATTCTAGAAAATGACAGTATTGACGAAACTAATCTAAAACTACATAACGCACCTACTCTAATGTTTGATATAAATGTGTACCTTCTCTCTTTTGTAAAAAATTAATGATTCATATTCGTAAGTAGTAGCCACGTAGCGAATATTTTGTAAGATAAATATGTATTCATAATTCTGTAGCTGTTCTATGAATTTGTGTGTACTTATTACCTATATGTAATCCAGCTCCGGGAGAGTAAAAAGTTGTAGTATTTGTGTGTTAGATAGATGTATAAGTGTATTAAAGTAAGTCTTTTCACCGTAACCTGACATAAAAGGTAAACAAAAATGGCGGATTCTGAAACCACGGTACTGTAATAATTATTATTAGTACAAAATGTCATCAAGATTACGAATGGTAACAAATTTTTAATTTTACGTCATGTTTGTTCAGGTTTTATGGTAGGTACCTATGAGTGAAAAGGGTAAGTATCATTGTTGTTGTCATAAATTTGAATCTGATGTTCTTATTTAATATATTTTTTTAAAACTAATAATAAATAATTGAACAGTACGACAATAATAAAAGGCTTATTAAACTAAATTTAGTCGACTGAATTTCGTCGCTTCTGAATTCAGAGAAGTATAATAGCATTCAGTAAGCTAGCATATCACTGCACTGTATTCAAAAGCAAGGATGGTTTCTGAACGAGTGGTTTTTTTTTAAATAAAGAGTGGCGAGACAAGCAGGACAAGTGCCTGATGGTAAGCAACATGCCTGCCACATAACAACACAGTGACACGCAGCTATAACATGTAGAGTCCAAATCATTACCTAGCACTGCACTGCGCTCGTCACCCAGAGATATAAGGTGTTAAATCTCTAAACCCTGTAATTTCTCTGGAAACATTGCTCTTCAAACCGGAACTTAGTAATGTTTGCACATTACAACTTGAATAACTGCCAAAGGTGTGGTACTTCCCCAGGTGGACTCTGCTAAGAGTTCTACCACTACACTTCAGTAGACTAAATTTAGCAAAGTGTAATACGCCTTTAAAACAAAAAGAGCTACAACTTGTCCAAAAACTCACGCAATACAGAAGTAACATTCGTGAAGCGTCTTAGTGTTTTATTTTCCTTAATTTAGGCTAAGAATTACAACTGTAATTAAAATTGTACTTTACCTATTCTGATAATAGTATAAGAATTATATGTTGTTCATCTGTTTTACGCTTTCACGGCTGTTCATTGCACTCTATCATCAATAAATAATTGATTATGAATAACTTAATAACTCACTGTTTTTGTTTGTCAATGACACGTTTAAGATGAAAGTAGGTACACTTGTCAAAGGTCGTCGTTCTCAATTTCAATGAATGGCGCGCTTGTTCCATTTCCGCAATTTCTCTAACGAAATGAAACACTGGCGTTAGCTATGCTGAAATTGAGAGCTATATTTGTCAGATCTATTTCCATCTTGATAATTAATTAATTAATATTTTTTATTTTGATAAATTATAGGTACATTTAATTTAAGAGTAAATTATACATACAATCTAGGAAATCAGTAAGTGTACCTACCTATTGAAACAATTGATAACACTTCGTTATAATAGGTGACGGTAAACGAGTACAACATCTTTTACACTACTATAGCCCCCCCTCCCCGATAAGGGATGTATTCGTCAGTTTAGAAATGAACGTAATGCATGAAACTGGATCGAAATATTGGGAGCTTGTTCCACAAAATGCCAGTAAACAGTAATTATCACGACTGGTCCTAAAATTATGACTTCTGTCTTCTTTCTGACACAGAGGGTCTTGTCCGTCCTCAGTCTTCTCTGCGGCCATATCCGATCTCACAAAATGCGTCTCCACGTTAATCGGTTCCTCGCATTACGATAACACTCTGACGTGGAAGACTGTGTGGCTGTTTCAATGAGGTATGTCGATCGTGTGGGTGATCTGCACTGCTCTTTCTCCCTGCCACCTGGGCCTGGATCACCAGTCTTTTCAGTGAGTCCTCATTTCTGGTAACATGTCGACATGTCCAATGAAACTAATTATTCGTGCTTGCACAATCGATGAAAGTCGCTCCTTGACATTAAGTTCTTTCAAAATACGAGTAGTTCGGAACTTATTAGCATTCCATGGGATCTTAAGGCTTGTTTGCATTAGGCTAGTATATTAGTCTATTAGCGAGAAACTTAGTAGCTAAAATACTTGCTACTATTCAAAAATCGTTCGCACCTTGCTTTAGTACAGTTCACAAGTGAGTAGCGTTTTGTAAAATGAATAGCTTAGAACGCAATAAAATAAATGAATGATTAAGCTAACCGTAATGGCTATTTTAGAAGAAGTGTATGAGGAAATTTGTGTGATCAATAAAAGAAGGTTAATACCACAGACAATTTCGTATTTAAAAATAAATTTAGAAGTTTTTTTTTCTCTCCAGGTTAATTCGACAGGTTCGGACCTGTTTAGTCGGTGAACCAATGAGCGCACCGCTCGCAACAAACGCGTGGTGCCGGTGCTATTTGCCCGTTGAAAATAGAACAAAATGGATTGACTCGACTAAATCACTTGCTAAACTACTCGACAAAAATTTTCAGTGTTCAGACACATTTAGTCACTAAATTCCTCGCTACTAGACTAATATACTAGCCTAATGCGAACAAGCCTTTAAGGAGGCGCCTCCAACACCACATCTCCAAGGCGTCAATTTTTCGACGATCCAGTAACCGCAATCTCAGCTCAGTAAAGAAAGATTGGAAATAAAAGAGATTTCATGAGTCGAACCTTTGTGTTTTTGGTTATTCTCTTGTCATACCAAATCATTCCCTACCGTTCTGCAAATCTAGTTATTTCACCTTCGTTTAATCTCATCCACCAACCTCCCTCCCTCGTTGGATATGTTGGATCCGAAACAATGATGATATTTGATATAATATACATATTTTAAGTGCACATCTCATTTACAAAACTCTCTCATGTTATATGCAAAATAAATAAACAAATCTTGTTATTTATGGTGAGCTATCAAGGTTCTTGATATGGGCTTGTTTTCTAGTATTGTTTTTTATAAATGTATAAATAAACTTATACATTTCTACTTCAAAACCAGAATGGGAATTGTGATTGTACTTCACAATAAGATTTTTTATTGATAATCGTGAGTGCAAATACGCCATGTTCGTTAATTTTTTTTGTTAACTAAGAATTACACTAAGTATTTTTTTTCAGATTGTGAAATTGATTACTTAAACTGATTGTTGTAACGTTTCATTCTAATATTCACATTAATGTAATGTGTGTAATGTAAAAGAAATAAATGTAACGAAATAAATAAAATTTAAACAGTGTTAAGTAATTTTTTAGTGGATTTATAAGTAAATTAATGAATAAATGTGTTAGAATTATTTGAAGAGTTATTTTTGTACAAATTTGTACCATATAACAGTCCCGCCCCTCTACCGCCTAACTAAATCGACTATGGCTTAGCTATTGCTGTTCTATCATTTCAAGCGAAAAGTAAAGAGAGAGCAATATCAAAGCTAACACAGATTTAATTAGGCGGTAGACCCTTAGGAAATGAGCATCGCAGTTATTTCAGAGACATTCCCGAAATTATTCAATCAATCACTATTACAATCAATCCTTTTTGTCGATCAATCCAACAAACATTTGAAATTCAATCATTTTAAATCAATCCATTAAATTCTGGCGTTTATTTGGCCCAACGCATAAGCATTCATCCATTCAGCGTGGTAATACCGCCAGCATGCTGGGTACGTTTCCGATTGGTAGTGGGCTTGAACATTTTGATTATCTGTAGACGTACAGTGGTTTATGTATAATTCAGGTGTGCTTAGTGTAAATAGCTAATTAGGTAGGTTTGTAGCGTAGTGTAGTTCTCATTGTATTTTAATTTTTTTGTTAATAAAGGCTCTGCCCACTCTAAAAAATCCATTAAGTAATCAATCAACAAATCCATCAATTATACAATCAATAAATCCCATCTAGTCAATCCGCCCTTCATTCAACAAGCTAAGCAACAATCTATTACTTAATCCATTCATTTATTTATTTATTTTGTTTCATATAAAAGTAACATTACAGGTTTCGCCAATGCGTTACAATTATTACTGTTATTTACACATGCTCATACAGAATATACAAGATAATTTTATCATAATAATAAATAGGACGACGACACAATTATATAGTATTTTTAGGTACATAAACACTTATACGGTTAGATAGACACCTTTAAAAATATAAAAAAAATTACAAAAACTACGTCTAATAAAATTTACAATACTTCTAGTCTGTCTAGGGTACTTCTTCACAATAGGATAGAAAGGCCCTTTCCATATCTGCCCTTTTCGCTGAAAAAATGTCTAATTCTGGGTGCGACACTCCAAGCAAGTCGTTTAGACGAGTCTGTGCTCGGAAGATTGGAGAGTGCTGGCTCGCCGCAGTGCGCGCCGGCGCCGGCGCGAACAGCGGCACACGCCCGGCCCGGAACCGGGCGCGCTGCTCCGGCACGCACAGCCGGCTCGCCTCGCTCAACAGCTGGGGGCTGTCCAGTCTACCGCGTAGTATGTCTACAACTGTCAGCATTTGAGAACAGGTTCTACGCGTCTCTAGTGAATTCATACCCAGCATACCTAGCAAGAATTTAGTCGGGTACAGAAATGGATAGTATCCAAATCTTTTCTTGTACAAAAATCGTAAGAGTCGTTTTGAACTTTTTCTATGAGTAAAGTGTAGGTGGATTCGTGAGGGTTCCATATGCACGAGCTGGTTTCTAATTGGGATCTAACTAAAGATGTGTAGAGTAACTTAATTACGTCCGTATTTGTAAAATCTCTACAGTTGCGTGTCACAAAGCCTAAAGTTTTAAAACTATCAGATGTAAGGGAGCGCATTTGGTCATGAAATCAATGAATAATTATTTATTTATTTATTAATTCAATGAGCACACAACACAGAATGTAATAAATATAAACTATAACATAAGAGTATACTGTACAGAACTTATATATCTTCAATTGTAATGCATGCTTCAATCTACCAATAAACTCATATTTGATTCATATCAATTCAACAATCAAATATCATTGAACCTACGAGTATGTAATGAATCAATGTTTCTAGCAATCAATCCATCAACTAAATCAATACAATTATCAATCAATTAATCAACTAATCAAATTAATAAAAAACTTAATAACAATGTGTCAATAAATCTATCAACTCTCAATCTAGAGTGCCCTCAACTCCGGAGAGTCGACTCCCGTAGAGTCCCCAAGCCAACGGGCGTGGGATGCTAATGGGGTCCAAGCACAACTTTCAGCATGCGGGAGCATCAGGAGCGGATATGGTCATGATATGGTCTCGCCGCCTGAATCTGCGGCTTGGTTGCACGCGCTACCTTCTCCCCACCAAGGCACCTTATTGGAAAACCACTCGTTGTGCGTGGCGGTAGCTCTCGTCCTGAGCTGCAAGGTGTTTGAACCCTACATATGCACCTGCGGCTTTCTGGTAGAAGCCAATGGCCATCACGCTTTGAGTTATCGACGGTGTGCGGGAAGGTTCGCGCGACACCATGCACTCAATGACGTAGTTCGGAGTTTCGGAGAGCCTTAGTATCGGCGGGCGTCCCATGCGTACTTGAGCCCCCGGGCGTTTTAAAGCGTCTGTTAAACAAAACGGCCGACGGAAAGTATCTGGGAGTATTGGGGCCTTATTTTTAAAGATATTGCCTATAACATACCTACGTGAAAATCAGTTTTCAGAAAATACGTGAAGTAATGTATCTTCTGGACCCTATATCTCAAAATTGGTCTAAGCAAGTTAGCGGGTAATCATGTATTCTTAGTACGTACTAACTAACGTAACTCTACTCGTAACGTAACTACGCGAGCCGCTGATACCCTTCAACGGCCAAGTCACACAACATTAACTATAAAACTATAATAATAAAGAAATCGCAGTAAGGAACCTTAAGACTTGGCACGGCTTTGTCTAAATTTCATTACTTTTAGAGATAAATATACAGCTCCATCGAGACTTGGCTAGTTTTTTTACAGAATGTTTTTGGTGGGATATAAATTTTACCTGGTCCTGTTTTTGAAAAACCTCCATTGTTTTCGTTTTCGCGACGAACCACACTCGCACACTCCCCTCCTACGACATACAATGCCTGAAAAATGGTAACTTTGACAAAGTATTGCCATTTGCAAGATAATTGCCGTAAGCTATGGAAATTTTGTTCAAAGTAGGACTTCATACGTATGCGAAAACTTTTCCATAGGTAAAATTAAGCAAAGGAAGTTTGAGTCTTCAAACATTTTATAAGGATCCAATATGTACCTAAATAACATAGCAATAAATATAACTCTTGACGTAATTATTCGGTGATTTTACTGTACACAATTGTAATTACGCGAAACTAGACGGTAAAATACAATACATGGCAACTCAAAATCTTATGACGACAACTCTGCGGGGGGGGTTGTGCTACTAGTGTGTACTAATTTCCCAAATTCGGTCGTAATCTTGATGTTTCAATGTTAGTGCATCAGTCTCAAGAAATCCAAATTCGATAGAAAATATCTATATCATTATTATTATTATGTTTTCACTACACTTACGCGATGCTCCTCTTCGTATTATTTTGTCCTCATAGTATCCGTGAGCATTCTTTGATTTTCCCAAGTAAAATTGAAAAGAAAACAAAGCATGATAATATGGTCATCAAACATTTTCTAAAATTGTTAACTTACGCGGCTGAATTAATTTTGTTTGTGGAAAATTAAAAGATGAAGGCAAACCAAAAGTGAAACAAGAGGTGAAACAACTATTCTTATACTAGAAAAGAAAAGTATAGGCGACCTGTTCAACAAATTTATTTGTGGGTCAAAAAGGCCAAGGGTCACAATATAATAATATGTTCGCTTTCCTTCGATGTGTTGGTTAGAGGCACTCCCCTGATGCTCCTAGCAGGCAGATCCAGAGAGGGCGCGTTGACGCGGTCGGGGTGGAGATTTGTGTCCGCCCCTCCGGGACTTCGCAGTGGTGAGAGAAGTGGGTACCGATGCTATTACGATTAAGTCTAGGGTTAGCCCTAAACTTTGGATCCGGAACATTGGGTCCTGAACCTTGGAGCCTTAACTTAGGACCCAAAACTTTGGACCCTGAAACAATGGTACATTTTTAGTCGCCCCAGATTGTGGTTTCGAGGCAAGCAGAAAAAATTGCCTAGTTTAATTGGTGTGTGGAAACCACTAAGGTTAAGGTGATGACGACTTTACACATTTGCTAACAATCGGAAACACAGCGATCTTACAAGCGATCCGCATTACCTACAGGAGAATTGCATTCCTAAAGTCTGCTAATGAAATTGGCAATTGTTGAACACTTACCCAATATGGGGATCTTATTTGCACTGATGCTTCTAGTTTAATTATTGAATAATAGGTAGGCAATAAATAGATTTAATTAGTAATATGAACTTGGGAATAGGCACTAACGCCGTGGCGACCTACGGCATGACGCCGTGGTCAATTGGAAGGTACTCTTCTAGGAAACAGAATGATCCTTGACACACTGATCGTGCTTGCTCACGCCGGCACTCGAGCCGGCTCACGTCGTCGCACGAAATTCAAAAAGTTTGTGTTCCGATATTTCCATCTTTAGTATTATCTAGAAAAAGATAATTACGTTCAAAAAATAGGCCGATCTTTCTTGTTGACGTTTCCTTGTTTCAATTTTACTAATAATAAAGCCTTTAGTCGTAGGGAACAATCTCCCATGACCATTTCGCCGAAAAGTCACCGCCGTGTCAGTTTCAGACTTCTAAATCTACAAGTGATACTCAAAATTTATACTTAAAAAAATATGGGGAACATCATACACATATTTTATTAATTCATTCAAGTCACATATATCTGAATTTTGGTCCCATTTATTAGTAAAAAAAACAAAATCATAAGCCAATTTTAAGTTTTATATTGCAGTTTTAGCGTTGTCTCTGTGTAAAATACACAATAACTCCAAAATAAAAATTAGACACGATAATACTTTGTTCTTTGTAGAATCCAATTCTATAGTTACTTTTCAAATTATAGTTGTCAATTTTTCAAAAAATATAAATTACCAGCAGTCGAAATTACAATAAATTACGCTGCGCAATTTAGTATGCCGCGAGCGGCCGTCGGGGGAGGACCTGCGTCAGTTAGCGTGGGAGTCGGTTACGTAATATTTCGCGCGTTTATGACATAAACTAGAATAATTATAGTGCGACCACAAAATTTTAATTCGTTTGGCGTTTTATAACGTTTCATTCTGATTTTTCGGATCGGACCATCACATTTGATCTTGTTTACTTCATGAAGAAGCAGAATCTGTCAATTTTTTTTTTGACGTGACAACGTCTAATAAGTCGATGAACGCGATGGCCGCCACCACAAAATGCCGAATGTCATTATTTTTTACTACTACCTCAATACCATGACCATGCACATGACCATGACCATGACCATGACCATGCCAATGACCATGAGGAACGGCTATGACCAATGACCACGACCAATGACCATGAGCAATGGCCATGACCAATGACCGTTCCGACGTGTTTGAGCAACGAATTTCCAATATTAATTAAGTATGTACAGTATGGGTAACAAATGAAAGGACTTGACTAGTAGAATACTATGCACTGTCACAAATTTCAAATCCAAGATGGCCGCCACCACAAAATTGCGAATGTCATTATTTTTCACTACTACCTCAATACCATGACCATGACCACGACCAATGACCATGAGCAATGGCCATGACCAATGACCGTTCCGACGTGTTTGAGCAACGAACTTCCAATATTAATTAATCATCATTAATTTTACTACTACCTCAATATATATATCAATTTAAAGGGCTTGACTAGTAGAATACTACGCACTATGATAAATTTGAAATCTAAGATGGCCGTCACCACAAAAAAGCGAATGTCATTGATTTTCACTACTTCTCAACATAGGTATCAAATGCAAGGGCTTGACTAGTAAAATACTACGCACTATGACAAATTTCAAATCCAAGATGGCCGCCACCACAAAATTGCGAATGTCATTATTTTTTACTACTACCTCAATATGGGTAACAAATGAAAGGGCTTTACTAGTAGAATACTATGCACTATGACAAATTTCAAATCCAAGATGGCCGCCACCACAAAATGGCGAATGTCATTATTTTTTACTACTACCACTATTTGGGTAACAAATGAAAGGGCTTGACTAGTAGAATACTATGCACTATGACAAATTTCAAATCCAAGATGGCCGCCACCACAAAATGGCGAATGTCATTATTTTTTACTACTACCTCAATACCATGACCATGACCATGACCATGCACATGACCATGACCATGACTATGCCCAATGACCATGAGGAACGGCCATGACCAATGACCACGACCAATGACCATGAGCAATGGCCATGACCAATGACCGTTCCGACGTGTTTGAGCAACGAACTTCCAATATTAATTAATCATCAATAATTTTTACTACTACCTCAATATAGGTATCAATTTAAAGGGCTTGACTAGTAGAATACTACGCACTATGATAAATTTGAAATCCAAGATGGCCGTCATCACAAAAAAGCGAATGTCATTGATTTTCACTACTTCTCAACATAGGTATCAAATGCAAGGGCTTGACTAGTAGAATACTATGCACTATGACAAATTTCAAATCCAAGATGGCCGCCACCACAAAATGGCGAATGTCATTATTTTTACTACTACCTCAATATGGGTAACAAATGAAAGGGCTTGACTAGTAGAATACTATGCACTATGACAAATTTCAAATCCAAGATGGCGCCACCACAAAAAGCGAATGTCATTATTTTCACTACTACCTCTATACCATGACCAATGACCATGACCATGACCAATTACAATGACCATGAGGAACGGATATGACCAATGAGTACGACCAATGACCATGAGCAATGGCCATGACAAATGACTGTTCCGACGTGTTTGAGCAACGAACTTCCAATATTAATTAATCATCATTAATGTTTACTACTACCTAAATGAAGGTATAAATTTAAAGGGCTTGACTATGCACTATGATAAATTTCAAATCCAAGATGGCCGCCACCACAAAATTGCGAATGTCATTATTTTTACTACTACCTCTATACCATGACCAATTACCATGACCATGACCAATTACAATGACCATGAGGAACGGATATAACCAATGACTACGACCAATGACCATGAGCAATGGCCATGACCAATGACCGTTCCGACGTGTTTGAGCAACGAACTTCCAATATTAATTAATCATCATTAATTTTACTACTACCTCAATATAGGTATCAATTTAAAGGGCTTGACTATGCACTATGACAAATTTCAAATCCAAGATGGCCGCCACCACAAAATCGCGAATGTCATTATTTTTACTACCACCTCAATATGGGTAACAAATGAAAGGGCTTGACTAGTAGAATACTATGCACTTTGACAAATTTCAAATCCAAGATGGCCGCCACCACAAAATTGCGAATGTCATTATTTTTCACTACTACCTCTATACCATGACCAATGACCATGACCATGACCAATTACAATGACCATGAGGAACGGATATGACCAATGACTACGACCAATGGCCATGACCAATGACTGTTCCGACGTGTTTGAGCAACGAACTTCCAATATTTATCATCATTATTTTTACTACTACCTCAATAAAGGTATCAATTTAAAGGGCTTGACCATGCACAATGACAAATTTCAAATCCAAGATGGCCGCCACCACAAAATGGCGACTGTCATTTTTTTACTACCACCTCAATATGGGTAACAAATGAAAGGGCTTGACTAGTAGAATACTACGCACTATGATAAATTTGAAATCCAAGATGGCCGCCACCACAAAATAGCGAATGTCATTATTTTCACTACTTCACAATATAGGTATCAAATGCAAAGGCTTGACTAGTAAAATACTACGCACTATGACAAATTTCAAATCCAAGATGGCCGCTACCACAAAATGGCTACTGACATTATTTTTACCACCAACTCAATATGGGTAACAAATGAAAGGGCTTGACTAGTAAAATACTATGAACTGCCACAAATTTCGAATCCAAGATGGCCGCCACCACAAAATTGCGAATGTCATTATTTTTTACTACTTACTACCTCAGTATGGGTAACAAATGAAAGGGCTTGACTAGTAGAATAATATGCACTATGACAAATTTCATATCCAACTGGAAGGGTTTGACTCATCGAGTAACGCGATCTTCCGCGCAAGCACGGAAGGGAGCTGTCTTAGCTAAAAATCATAGATGACAAATAACTAAAGTATAGAGTGCTAACACCACACCAGACGCCTAGTGCGCGTCGTAGGCAGATGATGTATAGCTACATAGATATGTACGTTGGGGATTACTAGGGATGGGCACGCGTGAAACGCAAAATCATTTTGTTTGCGATTGATGCAGGTTCAGCGCGGTACAAACATCTGTAAATATAATTATTTCGTGCGATAACATCTAAAATATAAGTACCTAGGTATTTTAGTTTTATAGAGTTAGTGCCCGTGCAGGTTTAAGTTTTTTTTTGTGGTGGCGGCCATCTTGGATTTGAAATTTGTCATAGTGCGTAGTATTTTACTAGTCAAGCTCTTGCATTTGATACCTATGGTGAGAAGTACCTAGTGAAAAATTAAAAAATAATAACATTCGTCATTTTGTGGTGGCGGCCATCTTGGATTTGAAATTTGTCATAGTGCATAGTATGCTACTAGTCAAGTCCTTTCATTTGTTATCCATATTGAGGCAGTAGTAAAAAATAATGACATTCGCAATTTTGTGGTGGCGGCCATCTTGGATTTGAAATTTGTCATAGTGCATAGTATTTTATTAGTCAAGTCCTTTCATTTGATATCCATATTAAAAAGTAGTGAAAAATAATGTCAGTCGCCATTTTGTGGTGGCGGCTATCTTGGATTTAAAATTTGTCATAGTGCATAGTATGCTACTAGTCAAGTCCTTTCATTTGTTATCCATATTGAGGTCGTAGTAAAAAATAATGACATTCGCCATTTTGTGGTGGCGGCCATCTTGGATTTGAAATTTGTCATTGTGCATAGTATTTTACTCGTCAAGTCCTTTCATTTGATATCCATATTAAAAAGTAGTGAAAATAATGTCAGTCGCCATTTTGTGGTGGCGGCTATCTTGGATTTAAAATTTGTCATAGTGCATAGTATGCTACTAGTCAAGTCCTTTCATTTGTTATCCATATTGAGGTCGTAGTAAAAATAATGACATTCGCCATTTTGTGGTGGCGGCCATCTTGGATTTGAAATTTGTCATAGTGCGTAGTTTTTACTAGTCAAGCCCGTTCATTTGATATCCATATTAAAAAGTAGTGAAAAATAATGTCAGTCGCCATTTTGTGGTGGCGACTATCTTGGATTTAAAATTTGTCATAGTGCATAGTATGCTACTAGTCAAGTCCTTTCATTTGTTACCCATATTGAGGCAGTAGTAAAAAATAATGACATTCGCAATTTTGTGGTGGCGGCCATCTTGGATTTGAAATTTGTCATAGTGCATAGTATTTTATTAGTCAAGCTCTTTCATTTGTTACCCATATATTGAGGTAGTAGTAAAAATAATGACAATCGCCATTTTGTGGTGGCGGCCATCTTGGATTTGACATTTGTCATAGTGCGTAGTGTTCTACTAGTCAAGCCCTTTTATTTGATACCCGTATTGAGGAGGTAGTGAAAAAAGAAATGTATCTCACCATTTTGTGGTGGCGGCCATGTTGGATTTGAAATTTGTTATTGTGCATAGTATTTTACTCGTCAAGTCTTTTTATTTGATACCCATATTGAGGAAGTAGGGAAAAAAGAAATGTATTTCGCCATTTTGTGGTGGCGGCCATCTTGGATTTGAAATTTGTCATTGTGCATAGTATTTTACTCGTCAAGTCCTTTCATTTGATACCCATATTGAGGAGTAGTGAAAATTAAATGTATTTCGCCATTTTGTGGTGGCGGCCATCTTGGATTTGAAATTTGTCATAGTGCATAGTATTCTACTGGTCATGATTTTCATTAAATTTGATACCCATTGAGGTAGATTATGAAGAAATATTTAGTCCACCATTTTGTGGCCATCTTGAATCGATATTAACCAAACATAGCTAAGAACCAATGCACAAATATTATCCTTAAAAAAAAAAGAAATTTTACTAGTTATCAGATTTTTGAAATGCAAGAATAATTTATCGTAACGTAACGGGACAACGAACGTAACGGGACAATAAGTCATCAAGTTTCGTGCACGCAGCCAACGTTCATCGATTTAGTAGACGTTGTCACGTCAGAAAATCTCATCAAAATATTTAGTACACTGCCGTTACGGCTCAAGATCGTTCTGTCCGCCTAAACGCTCGAGCTGAATCGAACGGACGCACGCTGACAATGTTGCAGGATTTTACCTAAAGTTGAGTTCTGTCGTTTTGTGAGAGGGCTCTTAAATAAAAACCGAGACGTGTCCAACGCCTCAAGCAAAGCTTTTTATGGGATTTTTTTTTTCGAGACTACAGGACTACAGCTTATTACAAAATAAAATATTTTTAGATTTTTTTTGTATGATTACTAAATAAAACTAATTAAATATTAATATCTATTGATATGTTTTTGTAAATAATACATTCAAAGTGTTAGTAATACGGCGAAACGGCGTCGTTCTTACTTCTTGGGGTTGGAAAATTATAATTAAGTATGGCAGCACTGACGACAAGAAAAAGAAAATGAGGAGAAAGAAGAATTCGTCTTGTTGATTGCGATAGCGATAATTTAGTTTTCCATTTTTCTATTTACTTCGTTAGCTTTGTGACAATTATTTATCAATGCCAATAAACGTTGAAATATTGGCCTATAATACATTCCTGTTTTAAGATAACTCATAAACGACATTGCGTGAATAATTTTTAAATTAATGGTGTTATTGTCATGGAATCGATATAGCGTTTTAATTATCCGGTTTCGTTGTGAATAATATTATCGTAATGTCAACAAAGTGATGAGCTAGCCGTTAAACAAAGGTAAGTCGGTATTTCAACAGCACTTCTTGAATAACTAAAGACTTTTCGACTTGCGACGCGTCGGTGTATTGGGCAAGCTGAATGTTTTGAAATTGTCTTGCACGGCTCTTCCAATCACTTTCTTTCGTAGCACGCGTATGCAAAATACTAAGCTTCATCTTAGATTTTCTTTGCAAGGTGTTGAGTGAATAAAATTTTGTGTTTTAGTGAAAAATGTCCTTGGAACGTGATAGTGTAGGTGTAGCCCCCAGTTTGGGTGGCTTAGCACCCGGGCAGGGTCCTGCAGTCTCTGCAGGGTCCTCGGGAGACCCGCGCTCGCTGCTCCTTCAAGAGATGAGAGACCAGAACTATGATGTCATTAGATTTGCCACATACAGGACAGCATGCAAACTTCGATATGTACAGAAGAAATGTAACTGTGAGTGATGTACAGTATTTATCAGCTGTTGCATTTTTTTAAGTAGATATCAGCTATCAGACAATAAACTAATTGTGGTTTTTAGATTATTTTGGTGATTAAATACTGACATTGAACTTTAATGTCACGGTCATAATCAATTTTATGAATAATATTTAAAATGTATAATATAAAATTTTAGCCTCTGCCAAAAGTTTCTGTTCATCAATAAAATTATATTGGTAGTATCTATGCTTTTCACACATTAGCCTGTGTCACACACAGATAGTGATTTTTTATCAGAAGAACTATCATTAATTCCATTCAGTACCAATAAAAATTTCTTTATACAAAAGCAACCTACTTCTTTCATAATGAAAACAGCCAGTTCTAATAAATAAAATAAAATAGGACTTAATTATTAAAAAATCTCACTGGCAAATGAAATGTAATAAAATAAGAAAATTTTTTTTTTGGTTGTTTTATATGAATATAAATATTTTTGACAAAGTATCTCAGAATATATTTGTTATTCCAGTGCACGTCATAGACATCTGGAATGTCATAGAAGCATTCAGAGAGAATGCTCTCAACACTCTGGAACCAACAGCATGTGTCAACGTCACGAGACTTGAGACACTCATCTCATCACTGTACCACAACTTGAACAAAAGACTGCCTCCAGCACATCAGGTGTCTGTTGAGGCATGCTCGGCGCTCTTGTTAAATTGGCTACTCGCTGCTTATAGTACTGGGTAAGGATTCCTGCTTTATTATAAATATCATAATCTTCATAAAATAAATGGTCCATTTCGAAATTTGAGAAAGGCATATATATTCTATGATATTTTTCATGTGCCAAAACATTATGTATTGTTCAAAAACACTTTATTTTATTAATTATCATTTAATTAAATTTATTATTATTGATTGCGTGCCTCTTGAAGAGGCCAGTTTGTATAGGTCAACTTTTGAAATATTTTGTAATGCTTATCTTACCTGTAAACAGCAATAAAGATTTTTGTATTTGTATCTATCATATTGTTATTGCCTTTATTGATATATTTGTGGAACTATATATTTTTTATTTGTCTCATCATTTCTCATTCAGCTCATTAGACTTACAAACATTGATGATTACTTTTCAACATTGTTATTTGATTGTTTTGATAACTTTTGACAAGTTTTGGGTCACATAATCTTGATGTGTTTGTTTGGAGTATGGCAAATGATCTAAATGGGCCAATCAGTCCTACACTGATTTCTTTGAATATTTGTATTTGATGTGGGTGCAATGGTGCAATGACTCTGAGCATCCCCCCTTGAGCTGTTTTGTGCATTTCAAATGAATGAAGCTCACCTGAGCTACTGATAATAATACCACAGCAATGTGTCACTTTAAGTTATGGCTAGTCTAGTGTAGAAAATGGTAACTGCCAACTGGATGCTCTAATGGATGCTGGATGGGTTCTAATCCCACATGACCCTGGGGTATTAGCATTATCCCCTTATTAGCATAACATCAAAGCAGTCCAATTCTATGCTAGTGATCTGTATCATATGACATGTTCTAAAAAAAATGACATTTCTAAGGAAATGTTGTAAAATTTCCTACAGCTAATTAGCTATGATCCAACAAAAGTTATATACATATTTAAATTTTGGTAACTACTTACTTAAGATTGCTACCCAATAATTCATTTTAACATGACTAAGAATTAGTCGAGCCACATTTATAAATATTCATGATTGTAATAGGTCATAGTGTGGCTAATTTGTGACATGGAAGATGCTTAAGTCATTTGCCTAGGACTCTAGGAGATCCAAATAGGTAGTTTCACTATTCAGATAATAGTAATGTCTATTCTACTCAAGGCTCTAACTTACATGGCATTTGGCTCTTTGCTAAATATGTTAAATGCTAACTGCAAGACTGCAACACATAAAGATCAAATTACTCAATTTATTACATATCGCCTCTTTGCTTCAATAACGTGATAAGTCGGAAAATTCATTATTTTTTTTATTTGATAATTGAAACCGCCGTGGCCGATTTTATTTTCTCAAAAAACGTGGTATTTTTTGTGCGTGTAATAGCGAACCTATGAGTGAAAGAGACACCGCAACTGAGTCAGATCGTTATATCACGTTGTCTCTTTGTGCGCGATGATTTCTTTCAACAACGGAACAAACCAGTTGTCACTACGCACATGGACAGGACGGTGCTCTCGAATTTCAGCGAAAATGTGACATCACGACGATATCACTTTTTGGTTGCAAAGGTATGTTTTAACTAAATATTTTTATTTTATTTTATAGTGTGGTATGTGGGTTTAACACAGTGTTGTTGAAAACATGTGTGATTTGTTATTTGCTACAAATGCTCATGTCACATTGTTGCCGAAAGAATGTGCATTTTCCTTTGTGTCTTCTTATGATACAACATTGTAGATAATAAAAAAGTTTTCTAATACAAAAACCAAGTCATAGTTATCTGCTGATATTCTGTTATTGAATAAAAAAATATTAATTTAACCAGTAATATTCCTAAATATTACTTTGTTTTTGCTAAAACAGATAACTATTTCTACTTATTCTTTCAGATGGAATCGCGATGTACAAGAATTGTTAATCTAGCATTGACAACGGAAAATTCAGATATTCCTGTCGCAGGGACTAGCGCAGGTATGTATTTGTATATTAACCATTTATAGAACTACTTAGGAAGGGAAACTTAGCGGCGGACGCTCAGTTTCTCCTCCAGATTTTCGTCATTTGTCTAATTTTATTAAATATTCCAACCATAACATATTTTGTTTACAGATAGCGACGATTCAGTCAAAGACCCAAACTACGGAGTGAGAGCCTCGACGTCGTTTTCAAAATTCTGACGAAGAAGAGGCAAATGTTAACACAACCAACTAGGATGGTGTTTTACAAGAAATTACACCTACAGAACACCACGAAATCATTTTAAACAGCCTTGTACAAGAACACGATGCGCTCCTAACACCCCCGCTAAATGAACCGTCAGGTATTGAAAATGTTAGCTTTTATGAACAAAACCCACAAAATTCAGATTATAGTCCGAACAAAAAAGGAAAAAAAGACGAAGACAAGAAGGAAACTGGAAGAAAAATATAGCAAAGAGACTGAGAAATAGCGGTAAGTCTTACCAATCAGTAAAAACCAAAAAAAAATTCCAGAACATAAATTGAGACCACCTTGCAGAGAAACTTGCACATTTAAATATCGTTCAAATATCACAGATGACCAACGTCAACAACTTTTAAAAGAATTCTGGAATTTGGGCGAAATTGAATAACAGTGGTCGTTTATAGCCAATAGTGTCGAATCAGTCATACCAAAACATCGATAAGTACGTAAAAAATAGATTCTGATGGAAACGTTGCACCAATTCGCAACAATAATAATGCTTTTTATGAATGTTTGTAGCTATCAAGAATAGCGGGATCTTTAAATACAGGCTGATATATTTATAAGGCTGATTATTAATACTTATTATTTATTTTAATTTACTTAGACTTAGATTATTAATGCTGATTATTAATGCTGGACAGCTTAGCTAAAGCTTCTCAACGCATCGGCCTCCGGATGAATTTGGATAAAACCAAAGTCATGTGCAATGAGTTCGTTGCTCGGGACCGATTGCCGTTAGTGGAACCACTCTTGAAATTATACAGAAATACGTTTACCTAGGGCAGACGCTCGAACTAGGTAGAGGTAATTTTGAGAGTGAGGCTATGAGAAGAATACAGTTGGGCTGGGCAGCATTTGGAAAACTTCGTCGAGTCTTCTCGTCACCCATCCCACAAAGTCTCAAGATAAAAATGTACAACCAGTGCGTCCTACCCGTTATGACCTACGGTGCTGAAACGTGGACACTTACAGTCGAAATGGTCCGTAAGCTCAAAGTCACCCAGCGAGCTATGGAAAGAGCCTATGCTTGGGAGTTTCTCTGAGGAATTGCATTCGCAATGAAGTAATTCGTCAGAGAACTAAAGTGACCGACATAGCTCACCGTATTAGTAAGCTGAAGTGGCAGTGGGCCGGACACATCTGTCGCAGACCTGATAACCGTTGGGGTAAACGGGTTCTGGAGTGGAGACCGCGAATCGGTAACCGTAGTGTAGGACGCCCTGAGACTAGATGGAGTGACGATATTCGAAAGGCAGCTGGTGGCGGTTGGAGACGGAAGACCGAGGATCGGGCTGAGTTGCGTATCATGGGAGAGGGCTATGCCCAGCAGTGGACAAGTACAGGCTGATGATGAATTAATACTTACGCCAAAATGTGTTTGATCATTGTGATAGGCTATAATTATAAGTAAAATAGTGATGTTATATTCGTTAAGCTGTACTGATTCACACTCCAAGTGCCATTAGTTATATTTATTATTATTATTAATAGTTGATTTATTTTTATTTGAGTATGACGTACTTCTATTGTTTTATCTCAGACAATTTATGTGTTATTCATGCAATAGTTTTTTTGTTTAGGTAGAAACTCTTAGAGTTTCTTAATCATCTGTCAGGGACTTACGGCGCTATTGAATAGACGCGATGTACCTAATAAGTCATAATTTATTAGGTATACCTAATAATAACATTAGTCAATTGTCAAAGTCTGATTGTTTATAAGAATAGATAACACTTATTCTTTTACTTAATTTTAAACTAATTCTTAATTTTTTCCAGTTGAATGTGATTCTCAATAAATAATGAACAATAAAAATTGTGATTATTTGTAATTTAAGTTATTTTTTTTATATTTTAATATAGAAAGTATAATAAGTGTAGTTTGCAATTGTACTTTTTCCAATAAAGGTTGGTTCTGAAATCTAAGTTTTTTTTTAAACAATGTTTCTTCATTATATAACTCAGTTTCATAACTAAAATAATATCATCAACATTGTGACAATTTAGCTTGTAACATTTATCTTACTATATATTTGCAAGAATAATGAGACATGTTTTCCCCTTTTTTAAAAATAAAGCCAATTTGTAACAAAACTTCTAAATTATCAGTATTTTAATCACTTTTCAGATAGTTTATTTCTTATAATGTACAGTAAATCGTAAATTCACAGTAAAAAAGTTATTCGTTTCATCACAATTATTTTTTGAAAGTTGAAAATCACTCTCCTCTAAAATTTCAATTTTCAAGATAATACATTATTGAAGCAAAGAGGCGATATGTATATCTGATAAATGATGAGTAACAGTCCATTTATGCTTCAATTAAAAAAGTAATTGTTTCAATCAATGCCAATTGAATGATTTATATGGAAACCAGGTCACAAAAATTGAAATATCAATACTGGGGCTATGCACAACGTCTAGTCTAATTTATGTTAAAGAAATGTACCTATAGATACCCTTCTGCTTGGTTAGTGGTAGGACTGTTTGCAGAGTCCACCTGGGGAAGTACCACACTTTTCAACTTTAACAATACTGTATTCTGGTTTAAAGGGCAATGTTTCCAGTGAAATTACAGGGCATAGAGATAAAACATCTAATATATCCGGTTGAGTGCAGTGAGAGAGTTAAAAATGTTGAGTTTTCATGTTTCAATAGCTGGTCTCACTGCACTTTTATGGGTGGGCATGTTGTTTAACATCAGACACATCTCCTGCTCGTCACTATACTATTAAAATAAAAGACGGTCAGGTTATGACCCAAGAGTGATAGTGCCCTCAACGACTAAAACCTCCAAGGGGTTTTAAACCTATGCCACCTACTGTATATTTTTGTGTGGTGTAGGTATGTATGATCCTGTGTACCCCTGGTGTTGGCAATATGGATAAAGTATAAGTTCTAACACAGTCCCCCTCATATTGTCCAAGATGATAGAACAACAGATTAAAATAAGCTGATAACTGATATGGTGTTTATTTTCGTTATGTCTTTTTTCAGTGAGAATGTGGGAAAAATCAGAGTATTCTCGATAAAAGTAGCACTCGCCACAATGTGCGCCGGGAAATTGACAGACAAATTGAGATGTAAGTATAATTAATTTTATGCGGTCTGACATATCCCTGGCCGTACATCATGGGAATGCATCAGATCTGATGAGTATTTTCGGATAGGGCCTTGACTA
Organism: Ectropis grisescens; assembly: GCA_017562165.1. Lineage (NCBI taxonomy): Eukaryota > Metazoa > Arthropoda > Insecta > Lepidoptera > Geometridae > Ectropis > Ectropis grisescens. The sequence continues at coordinate 10,370,758 of CM029786.1, forward strand.
TCATCTGTTTTTGATTGTTTACTTTATGTCAAATATAAAACAAATATATATGAATGAGGATGCCTCACACAACATTCACTTTTAGATGAGCAGGACATGTACCTGATGGTGAGCAACATGCCTGCCACATAACAGCACAGTGACACGCAGCTATTGGAACATGAACAGTCCAAATCATTACCTAGCATTGCACTGCGCTCGTCACCCGGAAATCTAAGATGTTATATCTCTAAGCCTTGTAATTTCTCTGGAAACATTGCCCTTCAAACGGGAACACACTAATGTTTGCACATTACTGCTTGGGGGTAGAATAACTGGCAAAGGTGTGGTACTTCCCCAGGCAGACTCTGCTAAGAGTCCTACCACTACAAACTAGTCTATACAAAGCAAAGCTTGTTAAGCTTGGGAGATTGATAGTTGATAAATAAATACTCTTAAGAGTATGATATGTTGAAACACCCAGATTTGAATGCATTACACAAATGTTTACCCTGGGTGAGAATATTATTTGATATGTATAGTTAATTATTTTTTTGAAAAGATAACTTGTAAGGCTTATCATGACTTAGTATGCAACATGCTTGTTCATAATACGTAACATCACGATGCCACAGAACTATTCGAACTTGAAGTATTTAAATTATGGCATAAAACTGTGCTCAATAACTAAAAAAATCATGTCACTGGATTTTTTATGTATTAAGATAAAGACTGCTAAAACAATTTGTTTCATCACGCATAGGTCCGCATTTGTCCACAAACTGGCAACTGGTGTGGTTGAAAATGACACATGCAGACATAGAAAGTATCTATTCACTCTGACATTGAAAAGTTCTTGATTATATATCTCAGGGAACAATGAGGATGGCTGATTCCACAATTGTTTTGTGTGTATTTCTGACTGAACTAACTGAATAGTTTGCGCGAGGGACTCTTCCAAAGTGGTAAAAAGTGTCCCCCCCCCTTTAACTAAGAAAAATAAGAGAATGACAAAAATAAAAAAAGTGTATGATGTACATTACCATGTAAACTATCAACGAAAATTGGTTTGAATGAGATCTAGTAAGTAGTTTTATTTTAATACATCATAAATTGACTATTGTTAAAACACTGATTAAAGTAACAACGAACTACAAGAACTTTTATATTATGTTACTTGCTGCTACGGAAGCCTTCATGGGCGAGTCCGACTCACACTTGACCACTTTTATTTTTTGACATGTAATGTATTTACAATATGAATTAATGAAAATTCTTTATTGTTCACAACTTAAAGTAACACTTATAATATAGGAAAACAGTAAAACTAGTGAGACAGCTGGCAATATTTATTTTTTTTCCAGATATATTTAGCCAGCTGTCAGACGGCAACGGTCACCTGTTGATGAAGAGGCTATCGGAGTACTTGAGAGAAGTACTGGCACTGCCTGCAGCGGTGTACGAGTCACCTTCCTTCAGCTATGACGATACCTTGGCGCTCTCTATATTCAATCAGGTGGGTAGACCTAGTTTACTTTTTAAGTGAAAACTTCTTTCGGCGCGCCACAGTTTTTTGTGGGCTGTGAATTGAATTCTAGCGTAAAGACAGAAAGGTAGATAGGGCAAGAAATCTTCGGATAAACTCGGGACCTTGACCATTGGTCATCTAGAAATACATCAGCATTTCCTATTAGCTGACGCATTTCTAGACGGTCATGCCACGCCCTGCGGATTCACTCACGTAGTTTCCGAGTTAAGCTATCAAATTCTGAGTTATAAGTTTTCACTTCTATCGGCAATTCCTATGACTGGCAATTTTTTAAATTATACTTCTTTAGGGGAATTAGGGGAAAAATATGAGAGTAACTTCTTACGATGCGCGCGCACGCCGTCACGAAAAACCAACACGCGTTCCATATTTTTCCATGATCTACCTGACGAACTCATGTTCGTTAGGTTAAATTAAATTTAATATTAAATTAAATTATATCTAATGATACAACGGTATAGTTTTGACCCTGTCGTCATCCCAATTGCTTGCGTACGTTCATAACTACACACACTTTTTATGTGTATAATAGTTCCAAAAAGCGACATTGTTTCATGGTTGACGTTCCAAAGACACGAACGAAGAGATTTATTTGACTTTACTATTGTGATAAGAACGTCAAGGCAGTGGAATATGTTGCCTGCTTTCTTGCGTTGGGTTTTGCCCGATAGTTACAATCTTTGTGTCTTCAAATCGAGAGTGAATCGGTTTCTTCTATGTAAACACGCTCCATCGCATCGTCGCTTAACATCAGGCGAGATGGCGGTCAAGTGCAAAACTATAAATGTTAAAAATTAAAAAAATACCTGATCATGAGATGTGTTTTTACCTATAAAATATATGTTGGGAGATACTAAACATTTATAATTTGTCCCCCTTATTTCAGAACACAAAGGTGACGGTGAATGATTTCCTGGACACTCTAATGTCGGACCCGGGGCCGCCGTGTCTCGTCTGGTTGCCGTTACTGCATCGCCTCGCCAGTGTCGAGAACGGTATGATTGTTTTTGAACTATAAATTGCTTTTGGGCACACAGATTTTTTCGTAAATTAAGAATGACGGTCATCGTCAAGATCGGAAGTGAAAGGCTCAATCGAGCGAACTCGGAAACGCCGAGATGTGTGCGAGAAGCACAGAACAAGCGAGAAAAATACAGTCATAATAACTTTAATTTCAGACTTGTTCGTCATTAATCCTACTAATATGATCTATAATAAGTCTGCGTAATAATATTTACTATTACCATATACATTACGATTTTTTAAAATATTGGTGGACAATTCACACACAACACCTCCTGACCCCAAACTAAGCAAAGCTTGTACTATGGCGGCCAGATAGCTGATATAATACTTATAAAAAATATATAAAGCCATACTTATTACAGAAACACCGTATAAATTCGTTCGTCAGACACAGTACAAATATTTGGATTCTTCATACAAATATTTGATTGCCGATTAAGTTTTCACTTCTGCCGTGTATACACATACATTTTATGAAGTGACAACTTTATTTGGCGCACCACATTCATATTTTCCGTGGGCTGTGAATTGATTTCAAGCGTCACGTTGTTAAACGAAAGAAATCTTCGGGTAAACTCGGATGATCTAAATATGCCCATCGGTCGATCGGCCTAGTTTCCAAAGTGTGCTATCAAATCCTGAGTTGTTATTTTTTCACTTCTATCGCCAGTTTCTATGACTGCCAATTTTTATAGTTTGGTAGAGTCAAAGTTCAGAGGTTTGTCCCATATACACTTTATTGGTCCATATGTTATTTTATTGGTTACTAGATGCCCGCCCCGGCTTCGCCCGTGGTATATTATATAGCACTCATCGGGATCCCGTACATATCCAACGGTGAAAGAATGACTGAAATCGGTTCACTCATTCCTGAGAATATCGATTTCAAACAAAAAACCTATTCAGCAACCTGCTACGCCACCTGTCGGAAATTGGTCGTACCAACTCAGATTTAGAAAAAAAAATAGCAAAGGTTTATATTCAACGCACAGGTTACTGAAATTCAATGACGCAATCTTTGACACATGCTGTCATGTGTCATGTCAAAGCACGAAACGTACGAAAACTCTCAAAAGGGGAATATTTTTTCCCGATTTTGTTACATTCTTGTTTCATGCTCCGTTTCAATTAATAGTAGAGTTATTTTCTATAGCCTAAAGCCTTCCTCGATAAATGGACTATCCAATAGAAAAAGAATCTTTCAATTCGGACCAGTACTTCCCGAGATCCTAGCGTTCAAGCAAACAAACAAACAAACAAACTCTTCAGCTTTATAATATTAGTATAGATTTGACTGCCTTAGTGGCTTAGTTGGTAGTAGCTCTGCCTGCGAAGCCGAGGGTCGTGGGTTCGATCCCCACCCAGTGCAAATATTTGTGTGATGAATTCAAATGTTTGCACTGTGTCTGGGTGTTTCTATGTATAATAAGTATGTATTTAAAACTATATAAGTATTGTATCAGCTATCTGGCTGCCATCACACAAGCTTTGCTTAGTTTGGGGTCAGATGGTGTTGTGTGTGAATTGTCCACCAATATTTATTATTATTTATTTATTTATATGTTAAAGGTTGTCCTGTTTCAATACCAATGTTTCCATAGAAATTACAGGGCTTAGAGATATAAATAAATAAATAATACTTTTGTTTCATTTTAACAATATTGCCTTATGGTAAATTGACTTAAATAAACTAACATGCATGATTATATGTATATCAATATGTAGCCCTAGCTGGCACAGTAGGATTCCCTGTGTTTGTGAGAGCTAGTGATCTTCGATTCACGTGCTATGATTAATAATAGTGCTATGAGAAAGAAGTACATAAGTGAAAAGGCTTTTATGACAAAAATTTTGTGATACAATTTGTAATTTTGACAATAAAATTATTACTATCGTGATGATGCAAAAACAAAAAATTTTTTAATATTTGTGAACTATCATGAGTAGGATATTTTATATAACTCTGGGGAACGAGCGCAGTGCAGTGCTAGGTAATGATTTGTACTCTTCATGTTCCAATAGCTGCGTTTCACTGTACTGTCATGTGCCAGGCATGTTGCGTACAATCAGGCACATGACTGGCTCGTCGCGTCAATCTTTATTAAAAAAAAATATTTACATATGTCGGCGACAGAGTCTCGCCATCATCATTATATATCGCATCCTTCTGCTGTGGGCATAGCAGCGGGTAGTGTTGGATGAAAACACGCAAACGCAATGGAATTCATTAACCACAGCTAACAAAGTTGGTCTTATTGCTAAGCACATGTCGTAGAACGCGCGACGGTTCAAGCTCAACCGCTCTGGCCGACTGCCGCACAAGAAGTGTCGTGCGCTCCGCTCGGCCGGGGGAGTGTTGTCTCCATCGAACGCCGACAGATGGCGCTTGCGTTCCGCGTTGATGACGACACATATAATAGGTGTGTATTGAGTTCTAAGTTATTTTGTGATTTGTTTATCAGTGGTGCACCCGCTAGCGTGCAGCGTGTGCCGGCGCGGCTCGCTCACCGGGTTCCGGTACCGATGCACGCGCTGCGCGAACTACACGCTCTGCCAGGAGTGCTTCTGGCGCGGCCGCGTCTCCGGCGCGCACACCACCGACCACGAGGTCAAGGAGTACGCGGCTTACGTGAGTACATTCTACCTTTTATAGTGTAAGAAATACTACCTCCTTTTACGGTGTAAAGAAAACTACCTCTTTTTACAGTTAAAAAAAACTACCTCCTTTTGCAGTGTAAATAAAAACTACCTCCTTTTACAGGGTAAAGAAAAACTACTTACCTCCTTTTACAGTGTAAAGAAAAACTAACCTCCTTTTACAGTGTAAAGTAAAACTACCTCGATTTACAGTGTAAAGAAAACCTACCTCGTTTTACAGTGTAAAGAAAACCTACCTACTTTTACAGTGTAAATAAAAACTACCTCCTTTTACAGGGTAAAGAAAAACTACCTCCTTTTACAGTGTAAAGAAAAACTAACCTCTTTTTAAAATGTAAAGTAAAACTACCTCGTTTTACAGTGTAAAGAAACCCTACCTACTTTTACAGTGTAAAGTAATACTACCTCCTTTTACAGTTTAAAGAAAAAGTACCACATTGTACAGTTTAAAGAAAAACTACATCCTGTTACAGTGTAAAGAATAATAAATGTTATTCAAAGTGTTGAGAATAAATTATTTTTATAAGAACACTTTGAGAGGTATAAAAAAGTTTGTGAACCCCTGTATCATAAGAAAACGTGTAGTCAGAGTGATTTTATTTCGTGAACTATGAAAAAATAGTACGCTTATTGATTTTCTTTAAAATTTAACCTTCTTCTTCTTCTTTAAAATGTGATGCTGATGTGGCGGCACCCTAATTTAATGCTTTTGGGCGGACACTTTTCCATGTACAAAGATGACACTCCTTTGCTCAAGCCTCCACATTTTTTTTTTACTTTTATAGGTTTACACTTGACCGCCATGTCGCCTGATGTTAAACAATGATGCGGTCTACGATGGAGCGTGTTTACCTAGAAGAAACCAATTCACTCTCGATTTGAAGACACAAAGATTGTAACTATCGGGAAAAATCCTCTCAGGCAACGTATTCCACAGCCTAGACGTTCTTATCACGAAAGTAGAGTCAAATCTCTTTCGTTCGTGTCTTTGGAACATCAACCATGAAACGATGTCGCTTTATCTAGCTATGAGCATTCCGATAGAAAAAAGGGCAAGGTGGTATTAGATCGTACAAATAAACAATTATATAGTTAAAAAAATATTTTGCCATTCGGGGACTGCCGCGGTAAAGCTATTGCATGTTGCATGCATTTTTATCAACATAAGCAATAGGCATGTTAACAATTTTTCGGAATTGCTTTTATTTTGAAAGAGTGACATTTGTTTACCATTAAAAAAATGCAGATAAGTATACAATCTAGTCAGTCTTCGGCAGCTAAGAGCATTTAGTCTGTAAAGCATGTAAATGTAATACAAATAAGATTCAAAGTCGAATGACCGAGTGGGGAGGACAGCGTTATGGTATTCCATCCCTCTTTCTTGTGAACATAAGAAAGAGATGCACAATCACTAAAATTCGGTCCTCAGGCCCGCGATAAAAGCTATGCAATAGCTTAAAAAGTAAGCACAAAAAACTTGAGAGGTGTCAAGGGACACCCGGATAGAACGAAGTTACTTTCGATTAATTAGTGAAGGAATTATTATTATTATTATTTATTATTTACAAAAAACCTGTATACACTCAACAAAAATAATCGTCGCTACACCACACTGTTCAATGCGGCTTGCTTTCTATAAGAGAGAGAGAGACAGACAGAGAAACATGCGACGCCGCACAGCTTACAATAGCAAAAAGTGTCGTGACAACTTCGTAAGATTTTTTTCCGTCTAGCCCCCTTTCACAATGCGCGATAAGAAACTTCGTTCCAATATAAAGAATGTGTTGGTTTGTGCAGAAGTCGCCGTCCCGTCAGATCGGCGCGACGCTGCGCAAGTCGTTCCGCTGCGTGCCGGAGCGCGGCCGCGCGGCGCCGCACCGCTACCCCGACCAGCCGGAGCGCACGCTCAACCTCAGCCACATCGTGTATGTCGATCATAACCAAACAGTTTACATAAAGTACTACAATACACAAGTGTTTACATAAGTGTGTAGAGTTAGAACAATCGCTTTATATCGAAAGCACGGGGTTCTGCCGCCGAACGAAACATTTCTTAGCTTTGAAATTTCTCTCTCTTTTCTATTCTCTTGAAATTATAGAGACAGCAATAGCAAAGCCATAGCCGATTTATTTAGGCGGTAGAGGGTCTGATCGCTCTTGTCTTGTCGCTCTTGTAGAAGTGTCATACTTTTGTCGCGGAACATCACTTTGTCGCCATAGCTAACATACACCTCATCAAATTCTGCTTACGATTGGTACAAAGGAACCGTGCGAAAAACCTGGTCTATTCTTTATCTAAGATCGTAACATAAACAAGCTCACTAAATACTTAGTAGTGGTATAACTCTTTGCGGAGTCTGTCTCGGGAAGTACCACACCTTTGCTAGTTATTATACCGCCCGAACAGTAGTGTGCAACCATTACTATGTTCCGGTTTAAAGGGCAATATTTCCAGTGAAATTACAGGCCGTAGAGATAAAACATCTGAAATCTCTGGGTGACGAGTGCAGCACAGTGCTAGGTAATGATTTGGACTCTTCATGTTCCAATAGCTGCGTGTCACTGTGCTTTTATATGGCAGGCGTGTTGCTTACCATCAGGCACATGTCATTCTCGTCTCGTCACTCTGTATAAAAAAAAACTAAATTCTCCCACTGCTGAGAGACTATACGTTCCTATATTTGTTTACCCAAGTTTTACAAAAAATAACAAAAAAGGACGATTTCAATCAAAATCAAATCAAATCGTTTATTTGTTAGAAACATGGTCGTAGCACATTCATTTACTGCCGTGTACAGATGTAATTCGAGTTTTGTATTACTTTTAAATAACCTCCTGTAAAATCACGATTTTGGAGATACAACAACTTATGTGAGAGCCATTGAAAAATCGTCATTGTTTTTATGGCAGGCCTCCTTCGCCGGTACCGGCACACAATGGTTTCCCCGAGTACGCCACCGGCTACGTCAATACTGGCTCGCTGGATTCGCGATCGTCACGGTCTACGCATCGCAGTAAGTAACTCTATATTATCTGAGTCCCATTAGAAAACACAGGTTTTATTTGACGGTAGATTATTCACAAATAGTTTACATATACTACGTATAGAGTTAGAACAAACGCTTTACACCGAAAGCACGGGCCTGATCGCTCTTGTCGAAGTGTCATACTTTTGTCGCAGCACATCACTATAAATAAATAATAAAATATTGGTGGACAGTTCACACGCAACACCAGCTGACCCCAAACTAAGCAAAGCTTGTAATATGGCGGCCAGATAGCTTATATAATACTTATATAGGTTGTAGATACATACTTCTTATACATAGAAACACCCAGACACAGTACAAATATTTGAATTCACCACACAAATATTTGTACTGGGTGGAAATCGAACCCTCGGCATCACAGGCAGAGTTACTACCCACTAAGCCACAAGGCCAGTCGCCATAGCTAACAGACACCTCTTCTGCTTACGATTGGTACAAAGGAACCATGCGGAAACCCCTGTTCTATTTACTTATTTTTTATCTAAGATTATTCATTAAATATCTGAGAAGTTTAACATGGCAACTCTTGTCAACGGTAGGTATATCGAACTAACCTCCTTATCAGTTCAAGTTCAGCTTTATTTAACGGAAGATAGAATCTAAAATATGTTTGCTATATTTTTACATGGCAACTCTTGGCAATGATGACATGTCGAACTACCCTCTTTCTAAGTTCAAACTGTGCTTAATTTAACAGTAGATAGAATATATATAATTTGTTGCAATCTTTCTACAGGACTCTTCTATTTTTCTTTTAATTCTAGTCAATGACATATCAAAATGGCCTCTTTCTCAGTTTGGGTTCTCAATAAAACAACATTTGACTACCTAAGGACCAAGATTACAATTATATACGACCAAAAATAAAACTAAATTGCTCACTATCGATTTCGTTGTGAGTTTTCGGCGTCCTTGTTGAAAACGATGTCATTTTCAGGTATAGCTGAGCACTTATCCCGGGGAGTGGACGACGAGCATCGTCTCATAGCGCGGTACGCGGCCAGGTTGGCCCACGAGAACCGAACCATGGTAAAAATATTGACATAGAATTAGAATGACGGCTGGGTCAAAACTATACCATGCTCATTAGTCCGTCACGTAGAATAAATAAGTTTTAAAATACGTATCCCATATTTATCTTAAAAAAATATGGGAAACGTATTAGTAAATTATTAATAAATAGGTACAAGAACAAAATTAAAAATTTTGATTTGTCCCCGACTAACTCGGATATGTAATTTGTACAACATTCTACTAGTCAAGCCCTTTCATTTGATACCCATATTGAGGTAGGTTGTGAAAAAATATTTTGTCCGCCATTTTGTGGAGGCGGCCATCTTGAATCGATATTAACCAAACATAACTGAAAACATCTGCACGGATAACCTTCAAATAACAAAAAAACGCTTCGAAATCGGCTCATCCGTTTGAGCTCTACGGTGTCACAGACAGACAGACAGAAACCGATGTCAAACTTATAACACCCCTTCTTTTTGGTTTCTTCTAGGTAAGCATGCTCCATCGTAGATCTCATCATCGCTTAAAATCAGGCGAGATGGTGGTCAAGTGCGAAACCATTATAATTAAAATAATAATAATCACAAAACGAACACAGGGCCCACTAAAAATTTGTGATTAATGTGCACTAACATTTATTCATTTCATTTCAGCCCAGAGCGGGTAGATCAGCGTCATTAACACCGGAATTAGTAAGTCTAAATTTTATAGCACTAATATATTTTTTTATAGTTTAACAGTGATAAGACAAGCTGGACAATGTGCCTGATAATAAGCAACATAACAGCACAGTGACACGCAGCCAATAGAACATGTAGAGTCTAAAACATAACCTAGCACTGCACTGCGCACTGCTGGGTGACGACACCCAGAGATATAATATCTTTTATGTCTATGGCCTTTATTTCACTGGAAACATTGACCTTCAAACCGGAACACAGTAATGTTTGCACACTACTGCTTGGCTGTAAAATAACTGACAAGGTGTGGTACTTCCCCCAGACGGACTCGCAAAGAGTCTATACGCAACAAAATTACTCATACTTGTACATACAATATTCTGGCATAGTAGCGTGAGTTATCCGTGAATTAAAATGTGTATTGTTTGTTCCAGGGTCGGTCATCGTCGGAAGGTTCCGAGGTAGACGCGGCTCGGCAACAGCGCGAACTGATATCCCAGCTCGAGGCCAAGAACAGGGAGATCATGCGCGAGATCGCGAGGCTCAGGTAATAACCAGGATTACTAAAAAAAACCTAACTAGTCCGTCCGCCAGTTAAATTTAAAAAAAAAATGTGTAACGTATTTTTTTTTTCTAATATTGTAAACAAATATGACAAAGATACAGTGTTTAGAAATTTCCAGTGACGTCACTTCATTGTACGATTTTTGTTGGGACGTGACGTCACAACCGGATCGATTTTCCTTCAAATTGTTTGTATATCAAAATGTCTCCATTTCCCTCATATCGTTTAAATTTCAAAATGTCTCTATTTCCTTCAAATTGTTTGAATTTCAAAATGTCTCGATTTTCCGTCAAGTCGTTTTTATCTCAAAATATCTCGATTTTTCCTCAAATCGTTTATATTTCAAAATGTCTCGAGTTTCCCCTGAAATCGATTTTATCTCAAAATGTCTCGATTTTCCATCAAATCGATTTTATCTCAAAATCTCTCGATTTTCCCTCAAATCGTTTATATTTCAAAATATCTTGATTTCCCATAAATCGTTTACATCTCCATAACAGACGGCAGCAAGAAGCGGAAGCGAGCTCCGGAGCGTGCAGTAGCGGGGGCTCCGCCCCTCCGTTGGTGTCGGAGCTGAGAGCGCTGCGGCAGAGGAAGGACGAGCTCGAGGGCCACCTGTCTTCGCTGCAGGACTCCAGGAAACACCTCATGCAACAGTTGGAAGGTCTCATGAGGATGCTCAAGGTAAGACTTTATTTTCAGGTCACTAATAATACCATTTAACCAAAATAGTCTAGTGAGTTGAGAAAGTTACGGCTGGTCTAGCAAGTTACGGTTGGCCTAGGAAGTTATGGTTGGTATAGCAAGTTACGGCTGGTTTAGCAAGTTACGGTTGGCCTAGTAAGTTATGGCTGGTCTAGCAAGTTACGGCTGGTCTAGCAAGTTACGGTTGGCCTAGTAAGTTATGGCTGGTCTAGCAAGTTACGGCTGGTCTAGCAAGTTACGGTTGGCCTAGTAAGTTATGGCTGGTCTAGCAAGTTACGGCTGGTCTAGCAAGTTACGGTTGGGCTAGTAAGTTATGGCTGGTCTAGCAAGTTACGGCTGGTCTAGCAAATTACGGTTGGCCTAGTAAGTTATGGCTGGTCTAGCAAGTTACGGCTGGTCTAGCAAGTTACGGTTGGCCTAGTAAGTTATGGTTGGTCTAGCAAGTTACGGCCGGTCTAGTAAGTTACGACTGGTCTAGTATTTAAAGTTACAGCTGAAAGATTGAAAAAATGCACGCGCCTGCAGCATAGATCAATGAACAATAATCCGTGGTTCAAAACTTTTTTCGCCATTTTTCAAGAAATTGTCCATTAGTTAATTAACATTTAACGCACCTTACGTAAACATTACGTGAAATAGGCATAAAGACAGTCCTGCGAATATATTAAATCTATACTAATATTATAAAGCTGAAGAGTTTGTTTGTTTGTTTGAACGCTAGGATCTCGGGAAGTACTGGTCCGAATTAAAAGATTATTTTTCTATTGTATAGTTCATTTATCGAGGAAGGTTTTAGGCTATAGAACATAACGCTACTATTAATAAAAGCGGAGCATGAATCAAGAATGTAACAAAATCGGGAAAAAATATTCCTTTTTGAGAGTTTTTGCACGTTTCGTGCTTTGACATGACACATGACAGCATGTGTCTAAGATTGCGTCGTTGAATATAAACCTTTGCCATAGATTACAAACCTCACCTTTGCTCACAGATTAAACACCTCCCTTTGCTAATCTAAATCTGAGTTGGTACAACCAATTTCCGACAGGTGGCGTAGCAGGTAGCTGAAGAGGTGGTTTGTTTGAAAGCGATATTCTCAGGAATTAATGAACCGATTTCAGTCATTCTTTCGCGGGATCCTGATATACCACGGGCTGATATCCTATATGATGTACCACGGGCGAAGCCGGGGCGGATATCTAGTTATTTGATGTAATTACAGCATTTATATTGCATTGTATTTATAGATATAATGTTATAAAATATGTACCAATTTTAATTTTGATATTTTTTTAGATTTACTTACTTTATGATCATTCAAAGCTGGATGGGTAAGTCCATTTTAAAAGTACGACATTATTAGAAAATGTATTTATTATTGCAAAACCCATTCAATTTCAAGTGACTTTTGTTATGAAACCACGTTTCCTAAACGCAATATTTAATATAGCTACCATGCAAACTACGCGCGACGCATAGAAAATACGACAAAGTGACGTCGCACTTCTGTAGTGTTTTGTACGAAGTGTTTTTGGGAAAGTCCAAAATTGTGATGTTGAAATCGTGATATCACGGGGAGTTTTTAAGACAACAAAGTAATAGGCATGTCGACTCATTTTTGATTTAATGTGCCATCAAAAGGCTACTCAATAACTGAAACATAGGTGAAATAATTATTTTAGTATCTAAAATAATTATTTCACCTATTTACCCGTGATATCACGATTTTAAAATCACAATTTTGGACTCTTCTAAAAACGCTTCATACAAATCACTACATAAACGTGACGTCACACTGTCGTATTTTCTATGCGTCGCGCGTAAAGTTTGTATGGTAGCTATATTAAATATTGCGTTGAGGGAACTGGTTTCCTAACAAAAGTAACTTGAAATTGAATGGGTTATCCAATGGTAAATACATTTTGTAATAGTTTCCGTACTTTTAAAATAGACTTGCCCATCCAGCTTTTAATGATCATAAAGTAAGTCAAATTAAAAAATATTAAAAAGTAAAATTTGTACATATTTTATTCTATTTAAATACTGTCATTATATCAAATAATTTAATATAATTACAGGACCTGTCGTCACGCCTATTATATCCCACATATGTTTCAGCTATTGAGTAGCCTTTTGATGGCACATTAAATCAAAAATCGTCATGTCATGTCATCTCATCAATAAAAAGTCGTCATGCCCATTCATGTGATCGTTTTTACATTAATACACTGGTAACTCACGTTTGATATAGTCCAGTCCGATTCAAGTTTCGATCGCGTCCTGCGGTCTTTTGATCCTTGACCTTGAAAAATCAAGGAGAGTGCGCGCGAGTTATCGCAGTTCGTTTAGCACTGACCGTTTTTACTTAAAAATCACCATACAAGTGGTCAACTAGGAGAATTTTAATTTTCTGATTATTTTTAAGTATAAAAAAATCTCCATGACGCTCCGTAACGTTTCACAAGACCCCCTCTCCCCCGTATTACGTTACGGTCTCTAGAGTCTGAGGACTTTCTTGTCCCTAGTTTGAATGCCATCCAGATAATGAAAAAGGTATTGCCTATTATAACCATTTATTTGGTCGAATAAAGCAAATGTTGTAACATAATGCAACGGTTAACTATTGTATAACAATGAATAACGATTTGCAACTATTAAACTTCTCCATTATTTAGCTGTACACAGCACGAAGTCCATGATTGCCTTCACGATGCATTTACCAATATCTGGAAAAATAAAGCTATCATTTTATATGTACTGTGGTTTCACTTGATAGGTTAATGCAGAACCCTTATATTGATGCTGAGAAGAACTCTTTTTGTACTAATTTTATAGCCATGTTTTTAATTTTAAAATCAATAACACAAAAACGACTACCTTTTATAAGTTTGACGTGTCTGTGTGAGGGTATGTGTGCATTTGAGGGTGTGTATGTGTGTCTGTATGCATGTGGTATCGTAATTCCCCCGAATGGATGAACCGATTTTAAATTTGTTTATTTTACTTTTGCTTTGAAGGGTTAATTGGACGGGAGTGTTCTTAGCTGTTACAAAGTTTATGAATTTCATGTTATTGATACTATAACTCCGCGGTTTATATATATCACTGGCGTAGTTCCCGTTCCAATTTTGCTCTCTTGACAAGGCTGTGTACCATTCCAGAGTCTAATCTGTGTTCAAATTTCAGCGCGGTCCGTTCCAACGCTCCAACGTAAATCTTCACGAAAAAACTAAACGTATGTTCTTCTCAATATAAAATGGACATTTAAGAAACCAAAATTCCATCCTACTACTATTCAAAATGTGAAAGATTCGGAGTTTGTTGCTCAATGAATTTGGAACGGCGGAACAGACGGTTTCCTTTACGCACGCTTCATCGTAAATCGCATCGTCGCTTAACATCAGGTGAGAAGGCTATCAAGTGTAAACCAATGATACTAAAAAGACAAGATCAGGTTGAAATTCGGAACACAAATTATGTTCGGGAATAGCATACATATATCCCTTTTATCGCAGGAAAATGAGAACGGGAATTACGCAACTAAAACAGCAAGACGCTGCTAGTAGAAAAATACATTTTGATTACACCGTACCTTTCGCATCGCCGACGTCTCCAGTGGCTTCAAAACCTTCGTCAGACGTCTTGGTAACACAAGATATTATCTCTTTTACTGCATCAATGACACAACTTTGAATGGTCTTAAAATCTTCCTCGTCCACAGCGCGACGCTTACGATCGGCCAGGTTATTTTCAAAAAGTTCGGCTATGTCCATAAAAAAAGGAATCCCATCTTGAGCAGTCTCTTCTATGATTTTCCAGTCTTCGTGCATGTTTTGGAAGGCGTCTGTTGTACGGCCGCGATGTTGATTATCGGTGATGCTTTTCAATATTGGCGGTAGTGGTGGTTGAGTAGCTCTATTAATATCCCGACGGACGCGTGATTTTTCTGAGGTTTCATTGATATCGGTAGACTGCTCTGGGTTGGTAACTCTCTGTTCTGAGTTTTCAGTTGTTTCTTGTTGATTTGGCTCGGTAGGATTTCCCTTTGGTTCCTTTGGCTTTGTTGTCTGGGCAGTTTTAATATCTTCTTTTGTTTTCTGGTCTGAATTATCGGGCATAGGTTGATTTAGTTGCTTTTGATTGTTAGGTTTCTGTTCGGCTTTGTCTTCTGTGTCTATTTTGCCGAAAATTAAATCGCCGATGCTTCTGTATAATTTATTTCCGTTCTCACCAAGGCCTCGCCAGTCTCCAAAAAGTGCATCAGCAGAATAAATTGTTGCCGAAACAACAAACAGTAACATGAACAACCTCATTCTTCACAGCAAGGCGTTGTCTTTTCAGGAACAATGAATTGGTCTAATACAAAAACAATTATCGTACGATAACTCAGTGTGAAGTGGGGTTTCTATAAAATTACCGACTTTTTATACTGATTTAATATCACGGATTGAGGTTTTGAAATTCTTCGTTTGCATTTTATTTAATTATCTGTAATTTGAACTATTTTGTGGTCATAAAAGTAAGAATGTTTGACTGCCCTAGTGGCTTAGTTGGTAGTAGCTCTGCCTGCGAAGCCGAGGGTCGTGGGTTCGATCCCCACCCAGTGCAAATATTTGTGTTTAGAATTCAAATGTTTGCACTGTGTCTGGGTGTTTATATGTATAATAAGTATGTATTTAAAACTATATAAGTATTATATCAGCTATCTGGCTGCCATCACACAAGCTTTGCTTAGTTTGGGGTCAGATGGTGTTGTGTGTGAATTGTCTACCAATATATTTACAATTTAATAGAATAGTTTTGTTAGTATGCTTGTTTTTTTTTACCGATTATCAATTCAACCACATTTTTTTATATTATGTATATTACCTGATTTCTCGAGAACGCCTGAACAGGTTTGGATGAGTATGCTTCCCCATGATGCTATGAATGGCCCCATATAAATTTTATCGAAATGGGCCGAGTTGTAAAATTTATATAAGAAGTAAAAAAAATGGTTAAAAATATTCTAAAACGGTGGTAATAAAAGTTGTAAAATAAACTAATTTATATAAAAAAAAATTAAACCGACTTCAAAACCACAAACAGGCACTCAAAAGCGAAAAATAAATTAATATAAAAATTATAAACGCTACTCACTCATCTATTTAAAGCAGGTGCCAGCCAAGTCAAACAGGTAGTAGATAGATACTACGCTTACCTATGCCTACTTACTAAGTACATACGAGGATGCGTTTTTAAGTTCGCGGAACGGCGGGGTTTGAAGGGGTGATCGGGCTCGTTTAGAGCATAACGTGTTCAATTATTCATAATTAATATAAATACAAAGTTGTGTCACAATTGGTTGATTCGTTTTTGAACTATCGACGATTAAGTAACTCAGTCGGGAAGAAACTTTAGAAAATGGAGAATATTGAACACCGCGCAGCCTTAAAGTTCCTCACCGAGAAAGGAAACCCTGTGAAAACCATACTGGTAGAGATGTCATCTGTTTTCGGAGTCTCTTGCCCTGGGGAAAACTATGAATTTCGAGTACAAGTGGCACACCAGGACGCTCTATTGAGGTCACCACTCCGTGGCTTGTTGAAAAATTCGAAAAAAATGGTGGTACACACACATTTTACCACTTCGGAAGAGTCTGTCGCGCAAAAATGTGTTTTTCTAAACTGAGTACAGTTTAGAAAAAAGAAATGTTAGAAATCTCAATATCAGTTTTGAAGACAAACATATTCATAGATAAACCACACGTATGGTTTTGATGGAAAATAAATTTCGAGTTTCAGTTCTAAGTATGGGACACCCCCAAAATTTATTGTTTTTTTCTAATTTTTTTATGAAAATCTTAATGCGGTTCACAGAATTTGACCTGACCTGAGGATGAATATGGACGTGTGTGTCTGGTCCATATTCATCCTCAGACCTATGTGTTGGGATATTCTACCGAGGTCCCTGAGCATAGCACCGAGGTCCTCCATTATTATCCTTTATTACGTGGTTGCATCCAATATTGACGCTGCTTCCGTTGGCTTTTTTAGGGTCATGTGGCAGTTAGTCTCATGTGCCCTGCCATGTACTGCCTACCGAACGTTGGGCTGGCGCAGCATAACACAAGATCCTACTAACCCAATATTACCGTATTCAACGAGTACTATATCGCGTGCGAGGGCTAGTTCAAGGGCACCTCAGACGGTACGACCTCGTCATGGGCTGCTGCCGTTGGGGAAGATCAAGGAGCCAACCTAGCATACCAGAAGGGGGCATCCCCTTCTGGGATGCCAGGTTGCTGATCAGCGCGTGTTGCCAGTGATGGCTTATGAAACTGAGACGTGGTCCATAACTGGGCCTCATAATAAAACTCGAAAGTCGCACAGCGAGCCATGGAGAGAGCTATGCTCGGAGTCTCTTTGCGCGATAGAATCCGAAATGAGGATATTGTCAATGGCCTCCCCGTTAAAGCCGTAGAGTATCTAGCACCATCTAGCTGATATACTAGTATTAATTATTATCTGATGTCGAGTCCGTGTTTGCATTGCGACAGAAGTGCTACAGTATCGCGATTCAATCGTGTCGCTTGCACAAACAAACTTCTAAAAACAAAAACCGACTTTAATTCGGACACTCGACCAAATTACGTAAGAATCTATCACTACGTCGTCGTACATGAAAGCAAATTTTAATCATATTTCAAAAACCACCTCACCTATTTCGATAAAAATTATATGGGACGACCTCTGAACCAAACCAAACAAAAAAAAACATCAAAATCGAGTCAACATACATACAAAAAATATGCAACCGAATTGAGAACCTCCTCTTTTTTTGAAGTCTGATTTTTTTTATTGCTATTTGCAGGTAAGATAAAATATAAAACATTTTAATAGTTGTCCCATACGAACTGGTATCTTCTGGATGCATGCAATAAGTCACGCGAAACAATTTGATTTAGTCTTAATTTGTACAACGAAAAAATAATAGTCAGCTGATTAAAGTCTTCTTCTTTTCGTTTCTGGCATTTTTCGGTCGTGTCATTTATGTCATCTGATTCTTCATCTTTTATTCATTTCTGGCTTCTGTTCGTTTGTGCTATATACGTAAGATATTTTCTTCCAATTTTTTTGATGAATTGGTGGACAATTTATACACCATCTGATCCTAAACTAAGCGAAGTTTGTACAATCGCGGGCAGATAGCTGACATAAAACTTATATAATTGTAAATACATTCTTAGGATACATAGAAACACCCAGGCAGTGTACTGTCTGGGTGTTTCTATGTATATATGTGGATATAATAATATATTTGAATAGGCCATACAACAGTACTATCATGTCTTTTTTTCCCGTGGAAGCAAATGCTTTTAGGCACGTACGGATAAGTCACTCTTGACACTCCTACGGATTAAAACCCCCACGGGTTTCTCCCGCCGTGGCTTCATGGCAGAGTCGCGGGTCCTGTTTCGTATTCGATCGTAACCATGTCATTGCCAACACCCTTGCGAGGCTAGGCGGACCCCTCGCGTAGAGACAGAACTCCTGCTTTTAGCTCCAGTGATGTACCGGAAACCACCGGAAGTCGCCTGAATTTAGTCGCTCCTGAATTCAGTAAAGTGTAATAATATTCAGTAAACTAGCATACTAAATTCGGAAGCTATGATTGCTTGTTCTAACTTTAATTTGCTACTGAATTCAGCCGACTAACTTGTTTCTAAATTTGCTTTTGAATTCAATCGCTAAATTGAGCCAAGTGTAATTTAATACAATTGGCAGCCGTATAAGCCTTTCATCTCTAGGTACAGTGCCGGACGGAGGACTATCTTGTCCGTATGTTCAATGCCACACAGGTCATAAAAAACATTTATTTGGTCGGATAAAGTAAATAAAACATAATGCGATATGCAACTATTATTTATTCTGCATTATTTAGCTGTACACACCACGAAGTCCATGATTGCCTTCACGATGCATTTGCCAATATCTGGAAAAGGAAAGCTATTATTATAATACACGTACTATGTTTTTACTTTGACAGGGTTACGCAGACCGGACGTTACGGTTTACCCGCGCATTTCTCGTTCCCATTATTTTTACGAGACAAAAAGTACCGTATGTCCTAAGACAGTGATCCAAATTTCAGCCCGAACCGTTTTGACGCTGAGTAAGTAACAAACATCAGAATTTTTGTGTCTATAATATTGGTATGATTTATTTTCCATCCGAATACTGAGATCAAGAAAAAAAATCAGGTGCCATACATTTTATCGAGTCCAAATGTCTGTATTTGTTTGTTGTCTGTTTTTATCCCGAAAAAACAATAGGAATGGGAGCCACGCGACATACTACTTTGGTAAAACCGCAAGACGCTGCTAGTCGAAAATAATTTCTAATTACACCGTACCTTTCGCATCACCGAAGTCTTCAGAGGTTTCCAAACCTTCGTCAGACGTCTTGGTAACACAAGAGATTATCTCTTTTACTGCATCAATGACACAGCTTTGAATGGTCTTAAAATCTTCTTCGTCCACAGCACGACGCTTACGACCGTCCAGGTTATTTTCGAAAAGATCTGTTATGTGTTTAAAAAAAGTAATTCCATCTTGAATAGTATCTTCTATAATTTTCAGGTCTTTGAGCATGTTTTGGAAGTCATCTGTTGTACGGCCGCGATGTTGATTATCGATGATGCTCTTCAATATTGGCGGTAGTGGTGGTTGAGTAACTCGACTAATATCCCGACGGACACGTGATTTTTCTGAGGTTTCATTTATATCGGTAGACTGTTCTGGGTCGGTTACTCTCTGTTCTGAGTTTTCAGTTGTTTCTTGTTGATTTGGCTCGGTAGGTTTTGCCTTTGGTTCCTTTGGCTTTGTTGTATGGGCAGTTTTGATATCATCTATTCTTTTCTGGTCTGAATTATCGGGCATAGGTTGATTTAGTTGCTTTTGATTGTTAGGTTTTATTTCGGCTTTGTCTTCTGGGTATATTTTGCCGAAAATTATATCGCCGATACTTCTGTATAACATATTTCCGCTCTTACCAAGATCTCGCAAGTCAAAAAACAATGCATCAGCAGAATAAATTGTTGCCGAAACAACAAACAGTAATAATAAAAACCTCATTGTTCACACCAAGACTTTGTCTTTTCAGCAATAATGAATTGGTTTAGTATAAAAACGATTATCGGACGATAACTCACTGTGAAGTGGGTTTTCTGTAAAATGACCGACTTTTTATACTAAATTCATATCACGGATTGAGGATTTCAAATACTTCGTTTGCATTTTATTTAAATATTCATATAATTTGAACTATTTTGTGGTCATAAAAGTACGAATGTTTTACTTTACAATTAATGTAATAGTTGGCATGCTTGTTTTTGTAACTAAATGGGTTTATGTTTGATCTCTTCTTACTAAGTAATACAGGCTATAGACCTTGGGCCTTCGCCAACGGCGATTTTTGTAGCAGTGCCGTTGCGCGTTTACAAACGAAACTAATAACAACGAAGTAATATCTCTTTATTAAATGCATGGGTGCATTCAATATTGACGCTGCTTCCGGCATTAACTTTTTTTAAAGGTAGGTACTGGTGGCAGTTTGTCTCAAGTTGCATCTTCTGCCTACCGAACACATTGGGTTAGCGTAGAAGGCGCAGGGCCGTACTAATATAATCTTACCGTACGCAATGACTACATCACGTGTGACGATTCGTTCAAGGGCACTTCAGACGGTACGACCTTGGCTTAGGCTGCCGCTGATAAGAAGATCATGGAGCGATCTAGCATCCCAGTAGGGGATGTTAGATCGCTCCACGATCCCTCTATAGCCCTAACAGGGAGGATCTAGCTCCTGCTTACTTTTAGCCTGTCTATAGGGCTGATATACTAGTTTTGCTGGTATATTAGTTTTAATTATTATCTGAAGTTGAATCCACGTTTGCATTTCGAGTGCGCCAGAAGTGCTACAGTATCGCGATTGAACCGTGGCGTGGGTGCAAGCTTCTAGCGACCGCATCGCGTTTGTATCAAAGCAAATGCGCGACAGCATCGGTACTGCATTGCTTTAAAAAAATACCATGAGCGAGGGGCCTAAGGCACGTAAGCAAGGCACGGGCAAGGAGGGAGGGGGAAGGGGCAATACGCGCGACCAGAATAAAAATAATTAGTTTACAGAAGATAGTGAATAGATATTCACTATTCGTCTAAAGGTTCCCAAATTAAATGAATACTGCTGCTGGAATAATGTTCCTCGTTATCACTTGTTTTAAAAAAACTTTCAAAGCGCTTTGTGCGAAGTCGCGGAACATTTGCTACGAAAAGATGAAACGACTTGCCTTTACTCTATTTTACAAGCTTTTATTTAGTTTCACCTGAGCTATGCCTGTAGCTAATAGAATCTTACAAGTTAAAGTTGATCAACTTCCCGGTTATCAACCTATTGAGCTGAAATTTGGTACACTTATGTAACTTGGATGACAATGCATTAATATGGTACCATGGAGCTGGTCTGATGATGGAGCTGGAAGATGCCCATGGGAACTCGGTAATTAAACGACACAGCCCCATCGAGTTTGGGCTCGTATGATTTGTCTTGACAAGTATTTTGGTGCTCGATGGTATCCAGGGTCTGATGGTGGAGCTGGAAATAGGCCACGGAAACTCGTTAATTTTACGACACAACCCCATCGAGTTTGAGCTCGTATAATTAGTCTTGACGAGTACTTTGGTGTTAGTTGGAGGCGGTGTTAGGGGTTTAAGCTTTCTAAGCTACACGTCTCTAGCACCGACGAAATATAATTCATATAGACTAACGCTGTATCGAATAAATTTCATTTAAATCGATTCAGTAGTTTAGGCGTGAAAGCCTAACTGACAGACAGAGTTACTTTTGCATTGGTAATATCATTTATAAATGAAAAAGAACTTTAATATTAGTATTGAATAAAAACTACTTTTACTTATTACTCAAACATAAAATCCGCATAAATTGTCGTACCGTCTAAAGAATACCTTATTAATAATAGCTATTATGTTTTATTTTACTGTCTATCGAACTTATGCCTAGCGCAGAAGGCGCTGTGCTCTACTAACCCAATCCTACTTACCAACTGTACTTAACCATTTATGTAGTGCATACCTGAAGCTTACTCAATGCATTTTTTTTTGTGAGGGATACGATTTTATGCACCGTCCGCCATGGTGGAGACGCCACGGTAAGGACACGCCGGTTGTGAAGCCAAAGGAAAATACCACAGCCATTGCAGCTCAGAGGACAGGACGTCAGATGGGAAAAGACCGTTAAGTACCTCGGCGTCCACGTCGACAGGGGCCTACGCATGTGCCCGCAGGTCTCGTATGCCGTCAACCAGGCGAAGGCCGCGAGAGCACTGTTAAGGCCGGTCTTTCAATCTGGGCTGCCTATAAGAACATAGGTCAACATATACAAGATGTATATTAGAACAAGATTGACCTATGGAGCACCAGCGTGGTACGCACTTTGTTCGGCTACGCAGAAGAAACGCCTCCAGGTGGTGCAGAACACCACCATGAGAATCCTCACGGGAGCCGGCCGGTACGTACGGAA
The DNA here is from genome assembly GCA_017562165.1 of Ectropis grisescens. NCBI lineage: Eukaryota > Metazoa > Arthropoda > Insecta > Lepidoptera > Geometridae > Ectropis > Ectropis grisescens. Next base: position 10,393,566 of record CM029786.1, read on the forward strand.
TGACGTCATCGCCAGGGACGTGAGAGTCGAAACGGTGGGGGAGTTCGTGGCTCGTTTAGCGCGAACTATGTTCGACCGCGCGAACAACGGGCCACACCCTCGCCTAAACAACATCGCATCACTCCACACGCGTCCCCCCGACGTACGTAACTGGCGTGCCCTCTCGAGAGATCTTCTGCAAGCCGGACCGGCAAGCGACGAAGATGAGGCCAAACGACAACAAAGATGAAGAGAGCACCACCAAGCCAAGACGCGGCCACCGTGTCTGGTCTGAACCGGGCCTTAATTATGGGCCTCAACACCTTGGGGGGGTCCGTGAACTTGGGAGCCCTGCCCCGGCAGAGAGGTTCGCCTCGGAGCCGGCTCCCTACCTTCCCCCATGGGGATAAGGAAGAACACACATGAAACGCCGGTTGTGTCGGGCTTGACACGACTGAACGTTGTGCTCCTAGCTACCGACTAAACCCCTACAGGTTTCTCCGGCTTGGCATGGGGTTAGAGTAGCGGGACCGCTCTCGCATACAACCGTTTCAATCTCCACTTGAAAACACCGACATTGTAACCCAATGAAGCATGGCACTCCACAGCTTAAACTTTCTTATTACGGAACTTTCCATACTATACTCCTTTTTTTTAGTGCACCGTGATGGGACGAGCAAAGCTTGCACCTGATGGTGCGAAATATACACAAAAACAGCCCAAAAATGTTCCCACTGCTGAGACTCGAATCGAAGAGATCGATTCACAATTAGCAGAGCTATCGCGTGGTGGGCAAAAAAGGGCAAGTTGGTATTAGATTATCATCATGTTACTTATTTTTTAACCCCCACCAAAAAGAGGAATATATAAGTTAAGACGTCGATATTTGTTGATCTGGCCCGTCTGTTTGTATGTCCTGTGGAGCGCCGTAGCTCTCAAACGGATAGACCGATTTCAATTTACAGTTTCCATGCGGTGTTTTTTTAACTATGTTCGGTTAATATCAATTCGAAATGGCCGCCTCCACAAAATGGCGGATAACAATAGATTATCGTAACTAAGTAATAATTGGTTTTTATCGGACGTATTTCGGAGAGTCTGCAGCCGACCTGCGTGATCTAATAGCTACTACCTTGCTTTTTTTTCTGTCATCGTTCTAGTAACTCGAAGTCGCACATATGCTATTCCAGACCATAATTTATTTAATATAAGTTCTAGTAATATAAAAATAAGTTATAAATTGATTCATGCCGTTCTTACAACGTGGTTGAACAACTCACATACAAACTTTTGTAGTAAGTAGGGAATAGAATCCCTACACAGACAAAACAGATAGGTATAGATATCCTCAAATCTATAAAACCATCTTCTGACTTAAGGGTTATATCGGTTAAGTACCTACCTAATTATTTATGTTTTAAATTGTCAATTTAATTTATTATTACTGATAGTAAGTAGAAGAAGGAATACAATAATGAGATCAAATATAACACAAGTCAATTAATAGAATGTTACAATATATTTGGGCAAAGTAATATAATTAAACGTGGCTTATTGCAGGTACAATTAATTAGTTCAGAGTATCGGAAATTGCACACATCGCAAATCCCACAATGGCCTTCATGATGCAACCGCCAATGTCTGAAAAAACAGCAAAAATAATTAGGATCAGATAATTGTTATTGAAGTAACCGCAAATCGCGATTATTTTGTGTGCAGGTCTGGGCAGTAAGTTGAAATAAACATGTTCAAAAAAAAAAAACAAGGTGCTTGTCACTATGCTCTTATGGACTGACGTACTGCTTACTGTCAGGCCTATCTATAGTTCGTCCCGTCGCCGTCTATATAAAAAAAAAATGTTAAAAACAAGTCAGGCTTTCGTCATGCTACAGTTTCGGAAGCCATAAATTACGTGAGGTAATTTTGACGATTTTTCAATACTCTATTGGTGAGATTTTGTTCAAACACCCTCCACCCATCACCCATTCCCCTCACGTGAGAATTTTACACATCTTTTACTCAATTTATCCCAGTTTTCTCACAGAATGAACACATATTTTTTTTGCGAGAAAAAAATATCTTGAGATTTGACCAGATCACCCCCTCCTCCACGTGGGACAAGTCCCACGTGTCTTGAGTCGACCCCCTTGAACCAGTAGAAATACAATAAATTGAGTAAAAAGACTTTACTAGTAGCGCCCCACGATTTTAACCAAGTAGTTCCTGTTACAGTTGTTTTCCTGCGTTTTAAAAAATTGTCTATGTACTATAAGAAATTTGGATTTTTTTAAGATTTTTAATTAAAAGTATCTGTTTTTGAGGGGGGTCATGTCCCCTGTGACCCCCCCTTCGGACCGCGCATGGCTTCAGGTATGCATGCTATACTTGCGTGTGCGTATAGTTACAGAAACCATCTAAAAGTAACTATCATCTATATAAATATTCTGAATACTAAACTACCGGGTATAGTTGCGCCGAAACCCGGCGAACCAACTTCAAAATAATCATCACAGACACCGGCGGACAACGCTTGGATTATTATTAAATATCGATGCGATGTCGAGTTATCCATAGCTAATCGAATGTGATTTTCATTGATCGATTTTCGTGAAGATATCACAAACTCTTACATACGAAAGTCAAATGAACTACGTAACGTCATAAAGTATAATACAAAACCTTTTCCATCACCGACGTAGGCCCGTTCATAGGATCGCTCACATGAAAAAAATCCGCTTTCTGACTCCCATTCTGTCCAATCTTCGCAGCCTTTTTCAGAATTGGAAATACATGAAACTATGTCTTGCAGTCCTGATAATATACACTTTCCTATGCCCGTAGTTGCTTCTGCTTCTAAAGAGCGACGTGGGCGGATCACGTTAATGTCTTTGTTTCTTCTGGTTTCAAGCTCTTGTTGCTTATTCCAGCAAAGTTGGAAAAGATCTTCTATGTCGTTATTGTTGTGACGCATTCGCTTGTTCGCTTTTCCATCCCTCATTTGTTGAAGGAATGCCCTGCAGTGTATAGGTAAATTCAGTTGGGTTGTAACAAACCCGTCTATCAATTGTAGTAGCGACTTTTCCTTTTGAAGATTTGGAATAGATCGAGTTAGTTTTTCAATGTGTTGTTCTGGGTTGTTTGGGTTTCCCTTTGGTTGTTGTGGTTTGTCAGTTTTATGTTCTGGTTGATTTGGGGATTCCGACATTGCGTTAATAACGTGCATCGCATCAGCAGAGTACACGATCACTGAAACAATAAAGAGTATTAACCACCTCATTTTTCTTTCTCTGTAGATTTTTGGCAAAATGAACTGTGACACAAAATGTGTCCTTTAGAATATCTAACTGAAACTATGCTATAAGAAAGCGTTTATAATATACATGTTTTTTCTATGTAGAAATAAATAACTCAAATTCCCTGTAGTTAAAACAATAACTAAAATGTAAACTATTTCTAGTTACACAAACGTTGTGGAATGTTTCACTATATGGAGAAGTACAGTTAGCAGAGTAGTAATCTGTGAATTTTAATGGTGTTTAACATTAAGATAGATTTAAGGTATCAGGGTATCGAAAAAAAACCTCTGAAAGGCTTTTTAGAAAGGAATTTTATTCGAGGAAAACGTAAAAAGTAAAATTTTGCATTACCGTCTTCCTGTTCATATGAATCAGATAGATATATAGATAAACTCTTTATTGCACTTAAATAATAAAACAAAATACAGAAACACCTTAAAACAAAGTAACAATGGGCGACCTTATCGCTAAGAGTGATTTCTTTCAGATATGGGTGGATTAGCTCGATAGGACTTGTACTGTAGACTGTTCGGTACAAAATCGACTGTAGAAGATACGTTTTTTTTTACCTTTTATAGGCTTACACTTGACCGCCATCTCGCCTTATGTTTAGCGACGATGCGGTCTACGATGGAGCGTGTTCACCTAGAAGAAACCGATTCACTCTCGATTTGAAGACACAAAGATTGTAACCATCGGGGAAAACCCACACAAGCAACTTATTCCACAGCCTAGACGTTCTTATCACAAAAGTAGAGGCAAATCTCTTGGTTCGTGTCTTTGGAACATCAACTATGAAACGATGTCGTCTTTTCGAGCTACGAGCATTTCGATAGAATAAAGGGCAAAGTGGTATTAGATCATGCAGATCAGTTGCACACTCTCCGAAGTGTATCTGATAAAAAACTGATAGGCTACCGATAAAAAACCAGTTCCGTACAGAATCTAAACTGTGCAGGAAGCTAACATGGCTCCTCTTTGACGGATTGACATCAACCCCCTGATATAGTTTACTAGACCAAAATGGGCCTAAAACTCGAGCCACTAGAGTATTTTCTATGCATTATGGGCTTATAGGTTATTCTGTAAAAGGGTTTTGTACTTTGCTGCAGGACATGGTTTCAGTGTTTTTTTTTTAAAGTAACTATGCCAGTTGGCCTCAAGTTGCCTCAATTACTTACCTTAATTACGAGTTGGCGCAACATGCTCCGGGTCCTAATCTTACCGTACTTCACTGCGTCCCATACGACGACTAGCGCAAGGGCAGCTTAGACAGTACGTCCTCGGCTTTGGTTGCCGTCTGTATGGATGGTTTCTGTGGTTCTCTAGTCATTGACTGCCCTAGTGGCTTAGTTGGTAGTAGCTCTGAGGGTCGTGGGTTCGATCCCCACCCAGTGCAAATATTTGTGTGATGAATTCAAATGTTTGCACTGTGTCTGGGTGTTTCTATGTATAATAAGTATGTATTTAAAACTATATAAGTATTATATCAGCTATCTGGCTGCCATCACACAAGCTTTGCTTAGTTTGGGGTCAGATGGTGTTGTCTGTGAATCGTCCACCAATATTTATTTATTTATTTATTTTATTTATTTTATTTAATTTATTTATTTATTTTGTCCTTCTCAACGTTTTGACCTTCTTAACATCTCACGCGTCTCTTTTTGTCAACAATCGTTGCTTAAGCGAAGCTCTATAGTGGAAGACGGATTGTGACATGTTTACGTGACATGGTGTTCCTATAGATAAAACTGACAATAGATACACGTCGTAACTCAAATTTTGCAACTTGTTACAGACACAACAGTCTTCTCCACGATCGACGCCCAATTCGTCCCCGCGGTCCACTAAGAGTCCTCCGCTGCCCGGGGCACAACCGCAACCCTCAGCGCCAGAAAGGTAAGCCACTTTTTGAGAAAACCATTTAAACATATTGAAGGGGATTTTTTTCGAAAATCAGACTTACTCTAGAATTAGGTTTAAAATTATCCCAACTCCTCCCTATTCTCCTCTTCCTCTCCTAATCCAAGGATTAGAAATTCAAATGACAAATCGATACCTTTATTTGCAAAACGAATAACTCCATAGTAGCAATTTCACAGGGGCCACTAAAAACTTCATATAAAAAAAAGCATCAAAAGAAAAAAATAAACGTCCCTTTGGAAAGTGTTTGTTATTAATTTATAAACACTTAAAATAATGAAAATATCAGTTACGCAATAGATTTTAGTACTGATTTTGTGTGACCCCTGTGAAATTTGCTACTATGGAGTTATTCGTTTTGCAAGTTAAGGTATTAAAAGGTCAAATTCGGGGTCTCCTGTCTCCGGGGTCCGGAGTCTGTAGAGTGACTAAATTAAATTTAAAGAAAATTTACATTGTTAGGGACTGCCGATAGAAATGAAAACTTATGGCTCCGAATTTGATAGCTTACTTTGGAAACTACGCAGGTGAAACCGGAGGTCGTGGCCATGAAAATGGCCATTTAGAAATACGTTAGCAGTTTTAGATGACCAATGGGAAATGCTGACAAGAATGGAGGAAATGCATTTCTAGTTGGCCAATGGCCATGGTCCCGAGTTTACCTAAAGATTTCTTATCATTCCCGAGCGTGATGCTAGAATTCAATTCACAGCCACCGAAAAAGCCGTCTGTGGCGCGCCAAAAGAAGTTTTCACTTCAAAAAAAAGAAGGGGTCCAACGCATATCTCAATTACTTATGAGCTTAAATATTATCATTCTTTAATCTTATCTTATACCAGTTATTAAAAAGGTCGTTTAAAACGAGCAATTCTTATAGGTATATATATTTTATATAGAACCTGAAGCTCGGAAACGGCTCTAACGTTTTTCGTGAAATTATGTATACAGATGGTTTCGGGGACGATAAATCGATCTAGCCAGGTTTTATTTAAAAAAAAACGCCGTTTTATGCGCGTTTTTAGACAATGAAAAACTGGTACATAAACATTAGAATGCGACGGTAAATTTCGCGACGTCGCGCAACAGTATATTAGCTCAGTCGGGAAGATGGGCGGTCATAATATGGTAGGTCCGGGTTCGAATCCAGTCGGCTGCCTTTTTTCAAGTTCATTTTTTTTAATGAGAAAATCGGTATGTATCTAGTATCTAAGTAACCGAGCAAAGCTCGGTCACCCAGGTACTTCCAAGTTACATACGTAGAGTACTGCTAACATCTTAAATTATTTTTTTCAACCTTTATTATTTCAAAATTCAAATCAAAACTTCAAAATGTATGTTTATGATAAGGTTGTTGTTGTTTTCTTTCAGGGAACCCACATCACGTGGTGTAGTCAGAAGCGCGCCACAAACTCCCTCCTTAGGCGAGAGAGAACGCATCGACATGACGCATAGTCTCGGTAAACAAATCATTCTTCATCACTAGTAGCATCCTGAAGTTTCAATCGCATAGTTCCCGATCTTGTCATTTTCCCGGGATAAAAAGTAGGCTATATGATATTTCAGACTATTATCTATGTACCTATTAAATTTCATCTACTTGACTTCAGTAGTTTTTGCTTGAACATCAATCACATTTACAATATCTGTAGGTGCTTATACTCCGAATTTGTCATGCAGATACGAGTACATACAATAGGCGAGACGACTGAAAAAACTGATAAGTCCGTCATATTGCATGCCTCTCACAGAGGCCAGTTTGTATGGGTCAACTTTTAAAATGTTTTGTATCAGCTTGTCTTTTTTTTTTTACTAAAGAGTGACGAAATGAGCAGGACATGTGCCTGATGGTAAGCAACACGCCTGCCACATAACAGCACAGTGACACGCAGCTATTGGAACATGAAAAGTCCAAATGATTACCTAGCACTGCACTGCGCTCACCACCCAGAGATCTAAGATGTTATATCTCTAAGCCCTGTAATTTCTCTGAAAACAAAAACCGGAACACAGTATTGTTTTCACATTACTGCATGGCGGTAGAATAACTGGCAAAGGTGTGGTACTTCCCCAGGCGGACTCTGCTAGGAGTCCTACCACTACAAAACTAACCTTACCTACAAACAGCAATAAAGATTTTTGTTATTGTATTTGTCAGTTAGATAATTAAAAAATATTGTACATGTATTGACATTTTTTGATTATGTACATTTATTGCACTTTATAAATTCATTAACATTCCTCAAATGGATGAACTGCAAGATCTACTACTGCAAGACCTTAGACCTTGGATGGACATACTGATCCAAGTCCAAAAACACAAAACAACATCCTGATGAAACACAAAGACGTTGGCGAAATTGTGCTCACCAAGCATTTATCTCACACATATATATATCACAACCAAATAGAAGCCAGAAATGAATCGAAGATGAAGAATCAGATGACATAAATAAAAACCAGAAATTAATAGAAGATGAGGAAGAAGAAGACTTTAATCAGCTGACTATTATATATTTTTTTTCGTTGTATAAATTAAGACTACATACAACACATTGTCTTGCCAGACATATTGCATGCCTCTCGCAGAGGCCAGTTTGTATAGGGCTTATCTTACCTACAAACAGCAATCAAGATTTTTGTATTTGTATTTGTCGTACTTTTTCTTAAGTTTCACAAACAAAAAAATACGAATAAAGAGATACAGTGCTTTGAAGTTTCGAGTGACGTCACGTTATGGTACGATTTTTACAACAGAGTGACGTCACAACCCCTCCGGAAGTTTGATGATCTACTTATATGTTTAACATTTTGTGATAATTTGGTGATGAAGAAAAAATACGTGTTCCTTATTTTTCCATAATCTCCCCTGACGAATTCATTAGAATGGTATATTTATATTGTTTTTAAACTATTGCGATTTGAACACATACTGTTTATACAGTACCTTAATACTAAGAGGCTTAATATGAATTATTAAATTAATGATTTATGAAATTAGAATGGGATATTTTTAACCCTATATCTCAATTGTAAAACTGTTCCATACTTTGAAACAGGATAACACTCAGATGAAAATGTGAATATATCTTTACGGTAATTTACAGGTGGAATGGAGAGTATGGCCAATGATGGGAGAAATTTCCATCAGAATCAGCGACCGACTACAAGTGAGTAATATGATATTAGGATATGAATTAGTACTAAATATTGTAGCTTAGCAAGATATTATGTGGACTTTATTAATTCATTATTGATTATTATTTATGATAGCATGAAAGCAGTGGATCAACGATGGTAAAATACAGCAGCAACGCTTGCACTCAGGGTGTATACGTTTTAATTCATTGAGTGCTTTGGGTCTAAATTTGATATGCTTTGAAGGAGGGGTCTTATCTTTGCACGTTTGAATGTAGACTCCACATAATATGGTAGGTTTATAATATTTTACCATTATCCACGTTATTCCAGGACATGTTGACAATCTCATGATCTTTTATCGGAAGTTGTATTTCCTGGAATATGACGGTTTCGTCACGATGTTTCCCTTCATTATTAAAGTTAGCAGTAATGAAAACCTTGTACTTCTGCGTTGGGAAAGATATTTAGCGGAGATAACAACCGCGAGAATCCCCAGAAGATCTTAAACGTGCCTGCTCCAAAAAATATATATTCTGTATCTAATTGTTAAACAATTTGCAAAGATTAAGCGTCGCCGCACACGGGCCACCGACCACAGCCACAAAACGCTGCCACCGACCTTATTGCCTTTAGTTTTCATACATTTTATATGAACTCGCCACACGCAGTGACCCCAAAGCTCGCCACTTACTGCAAAACGTCGCTTCTCGCGGCCGGAACCAGCTTCTAAAAACGCCGACATGCGCTATTCGCGCGTTATTTCGCCCTTTTCACCCTTGGCTATAGTTAAAACTACGTTTTCATCTTCTACAATAACGTTTTTTTTATCAGAAAGAGTCCAATTGATTAAAACCTCTGCACCGACCGCAAGTGTCGACCACCAGCCACAAGTGGCTGTCGCGCGCTTCAACTATTTTTATAACCTTTTCTTGGTTTTTGTGCCGGCGTTTGTGGCCGTCGCGTTTGGCCCGCGAGCAGCGACACTAACCTAGCATGTGTTCCAGTGGGCATAGATAACCGCATCCGAAGCGACCTTCTCTACGCGGCGGACTCCGTGACCAACGCGATGTCGACGCTAGTGCGGGAACTTAATTCAGGTGATCCTCGATACTTCAACTCGATCAAGTCGCCTACACTCATCATGCCAATGGAATTCAAACTTTATTGAAATTGCATTAAAAATGAAAATGATTGTACGTTCACAAGAATTTACCTTTCAAATAAAAGGCAAGTTTCAAGTCGCTAACGCAACCAAACTTTTTCGAAACTGCTTAGAAAATGATTCGTTTTAGGGGTGGCCCCACAGTAGTAAAACTAATCCCACCGCTAAGAAGAGACATACAGGGAGGAAGCTATATGATTAGTTCCATAGTAAGAGATGTTTAGTGCTCATAATCCAATTAACTAATTATGTAGATGTTTATAATTTAATTAATTGGATCTCTCACTATGGGACCAATCCTGTTTCTATTCCTAACTAGTTTCCACGTGACGGTGGGGTCAGTGATTTACTACGGAGACAACCCTAAAAACAAATCAGATTCACCTCAAAACCGAAGACTTAACTTAAACACTGTTTCGATTTTATTTCAATGAGCTTAAAGTTTAAATTTCAACGGTTTCGGCAATGATATAACTTACATATTCTCCGAAGTCATTCATACATTTCTGTCTCTTCTCGATTTTGATTTCATTGGCTGACTTGTATAATGTCATATACCTTTTTGATGCGAACTATGAAAAGTTACCTACCCATTCGAATTAGTTGACCGTTCGGTTTGAAAGTACAGAATATCTATACTAATATTATAACTCTGAAGAAATGTTTTGTTTGAATTCGCTAATCTCAGGAACTACTAGACCGATATCAAAAATTCTTTCACCACTGGGTATGTACATGATCCCTGATATTATATTAGGATATTATATTAGGATGTACATGATATTAGGCTAAATATGTACCACGGGCGAAGCCAGGGTGGACATCTAGTTTTGTATACAGTGAAACAAATAGTATTGCGAGATTTTAAACGTGTTTTGCATCTAAAAAGTAACATTCAGGACACCTTAAAATTATCCATTGTTATATTTTGTCGGGTTTTTCATTTTTAATAGATTTTAAATAAATAAAACGGATCAATATTATCATCAGACATTTCCATACAACACCATCTAGCCTCAAACTAAGCATAGCTTGTACTATGGGAGCTATACCTGCTATATATAGATACCTGATGACATTCTTATATAATGGTAAACACATACTTATTATACATAGAAACACTCTAATACAGAACAAACGTAGACCGCATCGTCGCAAACATCAAGCGAGATAGCGGTCAAGTGTAAACCTGTAGTTAAAATGTAAATAAGTTAAATGTGTATTCATCACACAAAAAATGTCTTTGGTGGGAATCGAACCCACGGCCTCCGGATCCGCGTCCGGACTTAATACTAACGAAGCCACGAAGATATTTAAAAAGCTTTGAGTTTGGTGACGTATTTGGATAAGGGGATCGGATCAAAGAGGTATTGGTATTAGAAATAACAGCGGTTGAAATCATGGAAGAACCGCGAACTATACTTCTAACATTCCTTCCATATCTCTATTAACATTCTTACACTATTACAGCGTAATGTCACAACAAGAAGACACCTACACTGTCCTATAATAATGACTATCGCAACGTTCTGTCACGACAGGAAGACACCTGTATTGTTCTGTAATAATTACTATCACGACTTTCTGTCACGACTGGACGACACCTATATTTGTCCTGTAATAATGACTATCGTTACTTTCTGTCACGACAGGAAGACACCTATACTGACCTATAATAATGAGTATCACAACGTTCTGTCACGACTGAATGACAACTGTATTGTCCTATAATAATGACCATCACAAAGTGCTGTCGCGACAGAAATACTTATATGGTGGTATCATAATTCCTTTCAAAATTACACTTCAATTCATTGCATAAAAATAACGAATGTACCTATAAAAGTACATTGTCACTCCAAACGTTGTAACACTTGACAAACACAAAATATTCATCAGATCTATTCATTCTTTTTTCATGATCTGTCTGCATGCTATTGTCAATTTTCTATCCGCATTGGGCATGACTGGATGGATATCTGTACAGCCTGCGTTTATGTCTCGAACTGTGTGAACGATTGTGAGACTGGCCGTTAATAAATTGGTTTGCTTGAAAGAAATCGCTGATAGCGATGAGGTCACCAATTGGCACTTTCTTTTAAGTGTTTTTCTGCATTTTTTTTAAATATATTGCAATAAAGTGTTTATATGTCCTATATTATAAATAATGTTACAAATGTGAAAATTAGGGCGTTTGTTAGTCAGTCACGTTAGAACGAAGTCAAGTTGAAATTTAGAATACAGATTACAGTCTGGATTAGCGATGCATTATATCCTTTTTAACACGCTTTTTTTAGGTCGACCTGTATGGAACTATGTAATGAAATCTAAGGTAATTTAACCATCTTCCAAGGTATAGTTAGCGTCATGATAATTGGCAGTTGTATGCAGTTCTGATGGTAATACAATGAAGTACTGTCGAACTGATGTGATGATGAACCCGGACATGGAACTTCATGATGAAATGTCGTATTATAGCTGTGTTTCGATTTGTAAGAAGATTTGTAATGACATTTGACCACGATTAGGTTTCAAGGTCTGATGATGAAGCCGGAACATTGGCAAGCGTGTTTTCCTAGTGTTTTTAAACTATTTATTTATTCAATTAAATTAATGTATTTGTTAATTGTTTGCAATCAAAAAGCGTGCAATATTTGCTGGTGCTGTTCATAAACTCAATAAATTTACAATATTACGGCTTCAAGACATGTCTTAGATTTCTAACTTATTTTATGTTCTTTAAATTTCAAACGATTGTTTACACAGTTTGATTATAATACAGGCTGTACATCATTTTCTTTCTCACGTTTGAAAATCTTTTCTGATCGATTTCCATTCACCTAGATGTGTGACATGTTCTAATCAAATGAAAAATGACGTTACAACCTTCCCCCTCCCCTCGTTACATGGGTGAGGCGTGTGTTTTATTTTAACCAGTCTACTATTATTAAAAACATTACTCAGGAATTGATCACGGTCTAAATTATTATTTAGTTAACTCGACGTCTGTTTTCGTGCCCCCGACGGCTGCAACGCTGCCGGAACGTCGAGGTAATTAATAATAACTTAGATCGCGATTCAGTCCTGTTTAATATTTATAATATAAGTTGAAATCGCGAAAATTTTAAATAAAAACTCTATTTACGAGATTTCAATAATTTAAATTGATTGTAACGTAATTATTTGTATAATTTTTCAAATATACGTCAGTTTTCATCAAAAACTATATTATTTTCGAAGCACATTCAGTATGTTGGTGGACGTAGATGTTTACTGGTACATGTTTTGCAGAGGGGTCCGACACTGAGGACACTGTTAAGGGCGACGCCAGAAAGCAGAGGAGTAAGTATCAACGATTTGTACTGGGGGTCTTATAATACTGCTTTAAGATATAATTTCGATACCTCCAGTGAATAATACTATAGCTTGTACCTTACTATACATTTTTGAAAAATGTCGTCTGTAATATACCGACAATTTTTCTTTGAAAGGTGCTTCTGTAAATCTATTATGGATTGGCGAAGTATTCGTTGGAGATATCGATCTAATGCATTAGCTAACAACATGTTCCAAATAAATGTAACTTTTATTGCAAAGATGGAATTATTTAGTAAGATTTTTTAAAGGAAAAAACCTTCATTTAGTCAAGGTAATTTCGACTATAAAACAATAGTTGTAAAGGTGTTTTTGGTTGATGTTGAAGATTTATCGAAGCGGAATTTTCATCACCCAGTCTGCCGTTTTGGTATGAACTCTCAAAAGTTGGTTCTTAGAATTTTACAGTGTATATTCGGTACTAATAGTTCGGTATTAATTGTTCCTAAAATCGACTACTTCGCTGCGTCTCGACTCTGAAAGTTCAACCGAAAATGGTCCTAATGTTATGACACTTACGACATTAGTCTCCTCGAGCTCTGTCACTGCTAGCTAAAATACTTATAAGCAGTAATTTAAGAAATAATTCGTGTCGTTTACACGGAGAATCGAGATTAACAGAAAAAGTTTTTTTGTACCGGATGTGCTCTTAAAAAGTAAAAATTAAACATAGATTAGACAACTTTTCATTACTATACTTGTTCCTCGATCACGCCGGAGCGGTTAAACAGCTCCGTTTGAAATTTTAAAACACAGATTACAGCCTGAAATAGCACTTTGGCTACTTTTATTGTGTGAAAATCACGGAAAAGGGGATTACGTGGGTAAAACCACAGGCCGCAGCTAGAGAGTAATATAATTACTGAAGGTCACACATACATCTCTATTTATAAAAATGTTATGTTGGTTTGTGTACGCTTCAAAAACATATTATCCGCGATGATGATATATTATCCGCGTCAAGGATTGTTTTTATCTAATTTTTGCATCACAATGTGCCACAGCAAAGCGTGGCTGGGTACAGCTAGTAAAAATTATAAAAATAGATTTGATAGTGTTAAATTCCTTTTACCACATAAATCACGGAATGTCATTCATTGTTATCTATAAAAAATAGTTAGAATTGAAAGATTAAACGCAATTTAAATGAGCGTAATAGTGCATGTTTCTTTTTGCATGGATCTTGGGAATGTTTCGAATTTAAGTTTTTTTTCGAGACGAAATGAACGGGACGGGCTCTTAATGGTAAGAAACACATCTGCCCGTCAACAGCGTCACTCAAAGCAGGACAATTACTATTCCCACTGTTGGGAGTCTCTCACAAGGACAGAGTCAAGGTCATTCACGACACTGCCCAAGTGGGTCAAGATAGATATGAATGCATGGAAATTGTTATTTCGCCCATATGCTTATAAATACCTAACTATTTTTTATCACTTGAATTTCAAAAGATTATAAAAAATATAATGTGTATTATCTATTATTTGATGTTCAATTCATATTGTCTCCTGTAAAGTTGACATCAAAGCAGTTAGGAGGTTTTGCCATCAAACCGGCGAACTGTCATTGCAATGACTACGTTTATTTTCGATTATTTATTTATTACCTATGTATTTTACTTCAGTAAAATAGGTCTCTGCCCCTTGACTACATTGATCATGCCATTAGATTAGACTATGATGCGCTTTGCAAAAAAGAATGTACAAAAAAGGCCTGGTTATAATATAACCTATTTCGTTATCCTATAGAGACGCTGAAGTAAAACAGATTAATGAAATGAATAAAACAAAAGCAGGCAGCACATTATGCCCACGGAATTCGAACTTACCTCACGATTGTTGATCAGACGCTCTCACTAACTACGCCTGAACTATTGGTGATGAAATGAATTAACTTTATTGTATTATTCCAGATTTCGAAGAAGACGATGACAGCGACGAGCCAATGCCCCGGCCGCAGCCTCCTAGGCATTACCTACACGACACCAATGTACAGGTATAGGTTGCTCTTATTCCGTTGAGTTTGGGTTCAATTTTGATTCTGTAATAAGAGCGTTTTCACAAAGATGTGTATTGTTACTCTTCTCTACCCTCTTCTCACTTCACCAAATATTGATAATTCCGGAACATTCCATTTGGTGCCAGGATTTTATACCAAATTTGTTATACAGTAGATTTTTTTTGTTTTTCGAAATAAAAAGTAAGGTGGTCGTAATATTATATATTTGATGAAAGCGCTCATAAACAGATAGGCCTGTCCGTTTCGTCACTATTGCAAGTTTCAGGTAATATAGTAGTATGTAGGTGTTAGATTCTCCCCAGTAGAGGCGTAGGGCACTCTTTTGGTGCCGTTCCTTGACTTTTCCTTTTCGTTCTGTTCCCGCAAGTTATTTATTTTCTAGAAGCACAATAAAACGTTCATATTTCGTCTGGTCTTTTGTTTAGTTGAGTTTGGTTTTCATTAGTGTTAGTTTGGTCTTTGAAGTGAATTAAATTATGATCAAACTCGAATAGTAAAAATATTTTTTTCATCCCACCAGCTCGGAAAGAGTACTTTTGCTCCTCGATATCAGGGCGCAAAAGTAGTTTTTACCCTCTAGAGGTTAAAGTAAATTTGAATTTAGAACATCGTGTGTACTGAGGTTTTGAATTCAAAACATAATTCAACCTATTTATTTCTACCTCCTTGGTGCCGAATGCATCATATATTTTCTTTTAATATGTTAAAAACTCAGACTCGGAACCTCCTTGGTGTACTTACTTTTTTTTTAACTTGCTTAGCGCGAAAACATTTAAAAATTTGCATTTAGTCATTTCCTCGCTGAGGTGGAATGAAAAGTTAAGTGTTGCACTCGAGTGCAAAGATTTTTCACCTTGTGCTCGTTTGATTCCCTTGCTACGCTCAGGATTCAAATTTTGAATCACGAGCGCAGCGAGTGAATTTTAGAATCCTTCGCTTGCTCGTTCATCAAAATTGAGCACGCGGTTAAAAATCAACTTTGCACTCTTGTATAACAAATAACTATTTCATGCTTGTTCTTTTGTTTTCGCTACTTGTTTTTCTGCTCTACTATTTAAAATTATTATTTTTAATTTTTTTTAAGAAAACAAGAAGGGTTATTAGTGTTCGTTATGATTTTGTTTTTTCGCAATGTGTTTGCTTGCTTCACAGTACGCTGTCCGTTTTATTACAGAGCATGGCACCTAGTGTAACCACACAATCATAAGCACCCTAAAGGTTTGTTTTATTTCTTTTTTCTTTGTTTATTTAGAATCCGTATGATACATTGCAAATAGTATTAGTGTAACGTAGCCGTGTAGCTCAATTAATTACCTAATTATTATTTATTTTGAATATTCAGTTCTACGAACGTTGGAAGAATGCGTGGATGTATGTTTGTCACTCTTTCACGCAAAAACTACTAAAGGGATTTGGATGAAATTTGTTAGTTACATAGATAGATAATAGTCCGGAATAACAAATAGGTAACTTTTTCTTCCAGTAAAGTAACGGGATCGCTAACTATGCGGATGAAACCGCGCGATACTGCTAGTTTTAAATAATATTCGAAAAGTAAATTCTAAACAGCAGTAAAGTCAATAAACTCAGTTTTTACTTTGTTAATTACTGGATATTCACCATGATTATGTGGTGGGTCTGCCTTCGAAATAATGTGCGTAGTGCTGTTAACTTAAAAAAAAAAACGGTGAAGGAAAACATCGTGAGGAAACCGACATATTCTTAGAATCTTTCGAGGTCATGTGTCATCCACCAAGTCGCAATCGGCCAGCTTGGTGGATTATAGTCTTGACTCCTTGCGAGAGACGGCCCAGAAACATCAGAATATTTAATGGGTCGCTTCGCTTATATTTTATGCTATGCTTATTAAAATTGTTTTTTAACATGATGTGTTATAACGTATTGAAATTATGTTATAATATTGCAGGATACTCCTCCGCCGCTCCCAGCCCGCACAGGACACTATTACCCCCGCACATAGCTCAACATTATTTAGAATAATTCGATATTCAACATTGCAGCAATGTGATTTTTTGCAACGGTGAAGTTGCAACAACAGGCAGCAATGCAACGCTACACAAAGCGGGAATGCAACATGTCTTAAACGCTGCAGAAAGTTTTGAGTGATGTTTGTATTTAAACGACGTTGATGAATTCAATTGAACATTGCAAATATATCATTACAGTTCTGTAAACAACATTGGTGTTGTATAGTTGGGACTGGCAATTATTACTATTTCGTTTATAATATCGCCGAGGTGTATGCAATTCTAGGTTTCGTCTTCATTGCGTACTCATTGTGAAAGGCCATTCGTATAAACTATAACTTGTATAAATATTGGAGGTTTTTGGAAAAAAGCATGCTTTCTCACTCGTACACGCCCTACGCGAGCGAGGCAACATGATGTTTAAACAATTATTTTAATGATACAATTTATACATTCAAATACAAAGTCCGTTTTGTGTGTATTACACCTACTCACTACACACTCACATAATATTGAAAAAAATACACACGCATAATTATGATAACTAAAAAGAAGTAAGTACGTTAATTTTAATTGATTTGTAAATATATAAAAGGGCGCTATTCTATCTTATCAAATTATTCCTGTGACTTAATTTCGATTGTGAGATATCTCTAAGGGGTAGAATAGAGGCCCAGAAGTATTTAGCTTCTATGCCCCTACAAATGGTCATAGTTAATTAAAAAAAATGATGTACTTAAAATAATTATAAATAAAACGTGTTTGTACTTTTATTGTAACTTCAACGCAGCTATTACTATTAAACTAATTAAATGAAACTACAGACCTACAGACAGGCCGAATAGAATGATATTGGTAGTCATATTTACAGAGCTATTTAGAACCCCTGTACGAAACCGAACGGAGTGCAGTACGCACCCTTAGTTACAATATCTGGGTGACGCTGTGCTATTATGGGCAGACGTATTGCTTACCATCAGGCACATGTACTGCTCGTCTCGTCGATCTAAATTTTAAAAAAAATATTATGAAAACAAAGCAATCCTATTGGATTCGTGCAGGCGTTTCTTGTTACCCTGTATGATGATTATGAGTCAAGTTCGAAATAATACGCCTAGTCAACTTGAAAACAAAACGAAATTTTAATCAACATTTTAAATCAATTTCTCAAGACATTACGTCCCAAATTTATTTCGAATCGACTAAATTATTCGTTTAGCCTGTAGTATAATTATGTGGCTTCATTCCCTTACGAAGCTAAGAATATAAATTTTATTATGAAATGTAAATAATTTTAAGATTGTGTTTTGGCTTAATGTGTCTAGTCTCAATGCGGTTAGGTTTGTAAATGCACTCGAATTATCGTTAGGTCAATTTATTTATAACTTTTTTGTGATAAAATAAGTTTGTAAGATCTTTTTGACTGCGATTTCACTAACTAAATAAATTAATATTGGTGGACAATTCACACACAACACCATCTGATCTCAAACTAAGCAAAGCTTGTAATATGGTAAATGCAGCGTAATATATACGTTACGTACGTTTTAACTTATGAGAGCCGTCACATAGAAGTGTATGCCGTGCATGTTAGGTCTATCCAGAACTTACCAGCACCTGAACAAAATATTCCATATTTAATTTATACTTAGTACTTAACGTGGGGTACTTTAGTACAGTTTTGGGAGTTAAAAGTAATGTGACAATTAGTACCTAAAGATAGTAATAAAATAAAAACCTCTAATATCCGTAGATTATAAACCTATGTGACAGGGCATTTTTCATTGACTATAAAAAAACTTATTTTATCACAAGCAAGACGAAAATCATTTCAAAATCAATCCGTGTCTATTTGGTACTTATTCCTTTCCCGTCTTCCAAATGTCAATTCCTTCCATGTTGTACAAATATGTCAATTTATACTTCCCATTGCATAATTTGGTTATGCATAATTTTATGACACGCGTCGCTAAATTTTGCTGACATTTGTAACTTTACTCATGACAGTTTGCTTTAGATCCTCTTGCTGGGGATCGGGGCTTTCACAAGGTGAGTGAGACCTATAAATTACCGCACTGCGCACTGGTCAAGTTCAGGCTAGTTCCGTGCCCTCGATAGAGATATGAATAGAACATGGACTTGTTCTATTCATACCGATATTTCGATACTAACTGTCAGGGAACATACCTACGCTTTTTTTACTCCTTTGACGCTAAATTTCATACAATTGAACTATCGCTGC
This sequence comes from Ectropis grisescens, assembly GCA_017562165.1. NCBI lineage: Eukaryota > Metazoa > Arthropoda > Insecta > Lepidoptera > Geometridae > Ectropis > Ectropis grisescens. The sequence goes on from CM029786.1 coordinate 10,412,688, forward strand.
TTCAAATTATTGTGGGACACATAATGGGGCAGAGGTACGCCTCTGCCGGAAAATATTATCGATAGCGTATGTCATGTGTCGCTTAGGGATTGCTGACATATCTGTCACATATTCTGACTGCTCACTCAATGTTTCTGCTGAAATTGGCGATTCTCAAATCAATCACTAAATAGAACTTACCGAACCTATTTGAGTATAATTCTAACTAGATTTGAAATAGGTAGCTATAAAAAATTATCGCGAACAATCGGGGAAAAATCTCTGTCAAATAAAACAACTTAATTACTTTTGCATACATATCAATATTGTCTATTTCAAAGAATTAAAAGTTAGCAAAGCTGACTTCGATTTTTCTTATGTATTGGCAGCTGTGTCTATTTACATAAAACATTGGCACAGAATAATTACCAATATTGTGGATATAATGGGCACTCTTCACCCCCGCCAATCAGGACTTCCTATATCTAGCGTAGCTCTTGAGTCGGCGCGATGCAGGCCAGAACCAACGCTCGTTTGATCTGACACTTAATTGTACGATCAAAAATCCTACCAACCCTAAGATTCACACACTGGTGCGTGTTTACTATGTAATAGCCTATAGTAAAACAAACAAGCTATTTGTATCACGTACTGATCGAGAGTCACGAGTGTACCAATAATATACTTTTTCAAGGAAATGAAAACATTATATCTCAGATTCCCTGTTAGGAGTAATATCTTGACAATTGTGAATGAATTACTTAGTGAAGCCTGATTCCATTTATCTTGTTAATTTGCTTGAAGCTTGACAATGTAAGACAATCATCAAAAGTATTTTGCGTACTTTAAAACCACTAACCATCTTTTGTAAACCCATATACACAATAAATATATTTCATTTCAAGCTTGAGACAAACTTAAATTCGATTTAGGTTGCTTGCTCGTTTCAAACCCTATAGTGTACTTGTATCTGTTATCTGTTTGCATTTTCTTTTAATATTTTTCGTGTATCTTTTTAAATTTTTCGACAAAAAAACTATAAATTTCTGGATATTATTTATTTATTTATATTTATTATTTGTTTAAGACTGAAGTTCTGAATTCAGAATACCAAATCGTTACCAAATTATAACTAATTTTTCTTCACGATCACGCGAAGAGAAGCTAACATTGCAGTCTAATTATGATGAGTGTTTGCTATTCTGCTCTAACTCATGACGTGACCGGATCTGTAAGTGGGAAAGCATCTGTGCAAAAGGATAGTTAGGTATTTACTATCCCGCTTGTTGTCTTCGATTGGCTGCATCGATTGGTAGATAAATGTGAACAAAGTTGAACGCACACTGCGTTCAACTTTTATCTTTGGCTTCTGTAAGCAGCTTGCCGCAACTTCGCCAATGTCTTGTGTGTAGTGGCACATTCTTCTGTAGTTATTTCGGTGTTAATGCAGCGTAGTGTCAAGTGTGCGTTTTTGGGACAACCGCACACTTGACACTACGCTGGCAGTATACATGGTGATTGCTAATGAGCCTGCATCCGTTTAAGGGGATGTTAAGCACATTAAATTATTCAAGTTTTGTTCTACAATTTATACCGATTCGTATATTTTTTGCCATACAATATAAAAAAAGGATATTTGCCCTTGCGCTCTTTTACGCTCGATAAATAATGTGCCGAAGTGAATAAACACTAAATAGTGCTAGAGAAACAACCACAATGTTTTTTTTGGGATATGTATTGAATTTTAACTAAAGTTGTAGCACAAAAGGCGTTTGTTTAAACATACAGAACACATCCCTAAACGGATGCAGGGTCATTACCAGTAACCCTGTATAGACAAAACTATCAAATGCCAAAATCAGCATGCATCAAATATGACATTGCGGATATTAAAGTAAAGCGAAACAACTTAGCGGGAGAATAAAAACGCAACTACCCTCTTGTAAATGACAACTATAACCATCGTTTTTAGACTGAACTTTAAATTAAAAACTAATAAATTTTCAAAAATACTGAAACCTATTTGCTCACGAAAACATTCAAAGATTCGAAGAAATATATTTTTCGTTAGGATAAGTGTTGTTAGCATATCATGTTTTGTGCAATATGTATTTGTTAAATTTGATTGAATTGGTCTTGCCGAAATTTTGTTACTTAAGATTTTTAGATCTGTATAATTTACTTACTTATGTATTATTTTTTAATGTTTAGTTCTGAGAGCACCCAAATTTGATTTTCCAGTTATACATATATTATTATTTTATTGGTGAATCATTATATGTACCTTGTAAATGTAACGTGTTCTAAATTTATAAAATTAAAGAGATTATTTCAAATAAAACATGTTAGTGAACATTTGCTTTATTTGGCTTTTCTGTTTCATTTTTATTTCATGCATTGTTTTCCATTAAAAAAAGCCACTGATAATATCGAATTGATAACATGAGTGTTCTCAGAAAATACCAAAAGTATGTCTTAAGGATAATATACCCAAAGCATGTAAAAGTACATAATGTATCTGTTCACCGAGACCTGGCATGGAATGTAAACAGCTATGATAGACTAACAAAATCACGGTTCCTATTTGAGTCGGCGCCACCAAAGAAGCCCTTTGGCGAAAATATGGAGCTATGTTAATTTAATAGAAGTGTACTTCAATACAGGATAGGTAAGTAGGGATCGGTGATGGTAACGGCAGTTCAATTGTTTTTCCCCATGTCGAAAAATACCTAACAACTCCTGCGTATTAGGAGTTGTTAGTTATATGTTATTTGTTTTCATTTCGAAAATCGTCAATGATTAGAAAGTTTTCATCACGTTTTCTGGTTATTATATACCACGTTTGTTTATTTTGTATGCCAGGTGAGAGTGAGCAGAGTCTTGTTATTATGTTTAGTTATTAAGTTTTAGGCCTTAGTTTATTATATTTTGAAATTGGATCAGTTCTTAAAATGTACTTGTATGTTGATACAATCCATTTGAGGACAACGATAGTTTAGGTCTATTTTTTATTAAATATCTTAATTGTTTAACGTTGCATTGCAATAGATTTCGACCGCTTTTTGTACTTAATACCTTAACATTCATTATTATATGATAATTTACTTAAGTCCATAAACAAAACAAAATACTACACTGAAAGTTATATAATGATATGAGGAAGAGATAGCAATAATTTCAAGCGTTTCTAGTGAAAGGGCAACAGTTTATACGCCTATTAAAAGGTTACATGTACAGGGTTACCCAAAACTTCGCATCTAATCAGATTGGGACGCGTTCTACTCATCCTGTGGACGAGTTTCACTGAGAGACCCAATTCGAAAACCAAAAAAATGCATCAGCCATTATTGTAAACATTAAACAGGACTTAATCTTATTATCTCAAATATTTTGTTTTTCGTCATTCAATTATTTGATTATCTTAAAACACGTTTACATCATTGTTATCGTAGTTATCATGTCCAGAGAAGGGTATTATTGCGGCAAAACACATGTTTTACTAAAAATTCTGCTCAACGCGAATTTACAGTCAAGGATCGATAATCTGTTTTAATTTTGAACTTTAAACGTTCTAATCAATTTGATTTCATTTCAATCGCAGTCTAAATCATTATTTAATAACCTTGATTCTCGACGTTTCGGAAGTGTTAGAAGGGCCGTCGTCTCTCTTAAAACTAATAATGTAAGCGATTAAGTCCTGTGTAATTATTTCGATATAAGTTAGAATGGTACGAGTTTAAAATTATAGCCGAGCCGAGCCGTACAATTATTTAATTGCATACTATACAATTTTAATATATTTTTTAATTTTATTTCACAATTGATTCCATAGTAAAACTGGTTCGTGATGAACACTGCGCACCCGTACTTACTCAGCTTAGTAAAGTCGTTTTGTGTAACCCTGTATAATTTAAATGTACTTAATGTGAACATGTGTTAGAAGAAATAAAATCAATTATTATAAATAAAATATCTATGTACTTATAGTATTAAAAAACATTCCGTTTCGGGTTAAGATTCACAGATTTATATACTTAATACTTGACACGTGATAACTGAATCAGAGATATTTGTACTAAATGTTAACAGAGCTGATGTTGCTAGATTAGTTTTATTTTATACTAGCTGACCCGGCTATCTTCGTACCACCATACTTCTGTTTTCATCAACATTTTCTAAATTTCCTGCTATACAAACCTTGTCCCAACGAATACATAAAGCAAAATATCATCTAATTTGATGCAGGCATTCAAAAGTTATGAGCGCACATACATTTCGTAGATCCATTTTCATATATAAGATAGATATTACTTAGCTAAAGATTATCATCATATATGATCAAATACATAGTTTACCTACCGAACTTTGGGGTAGTGCAGGAGGTAATTAGTCAACATTTAGTTTGGTCAATTTAGAGCAAATAATAAAAGTAAAAGTCCGTGCCCACTTACTTATACGACTCCGTTCCCACCAGACAAATAAAATACATTAAAATATGAGCTTTATGTCATGCGATTTAGATACGATACGACATAGATTACATTGGCAACATAAATTAGCAGACGGCTGTGAGCGCGCGGTCTGCTAATTTGTGTTGTCAATGTAAACTGTATCTTAACGTGCATGGCATAAAGCCAATATTTTAGTGTATTTTATTTGTCGGGTGATAGCCGAGTCGTAGTCAAGTCGGTGCAGACGTTTAATAAAAAAAACTGCGACTTTTTGTATTAAAAGCCAGTCTAGACAATTTTATGATAAAAATTCGCACCCGATCGTGTCTTTTGAGTTCGAACTAAAACAAAATCACATTTAATGTCGGATCGATAAAGGACTTTTTAAATTTCTTTTAAAATAGTATTTTGAACAGTCCTACCTATTATCAGCGGGCTGCGAATTTTTGTACCTTCGGTTGTCTTAATTGACTGGCCTAATTGGTTCACATTTTGCTTAGTTTGGGGCTACGTGTAGTCAGTGTTACGAGGGTCAAACTGAAAGTTCTTAGAAAATCAAAAACTGATTACATTAGCCAGTTATTAGTTTTATTATATCTTTTCAAAATATTGTCCATTCACGTCAATACACCGCTGCATGCGATGGAACCACTGGGAAAAGCACTTTGCCCACTCGTCCTTAGGGGTCTCTTCAATGGCATCGCGATACGCAGCCACCGCTTCTTCAGCATTCATAAACCGCTTTCCTTTAAGTTTTTCTTTAATTTTTGAAAATAAATAAAAATCACAAGGCGCGAGGTCGGGGCTATACGGCGGGTGACCCAGTAATTCAACGTTTGATATCGCCAAATAGTCGATCGTTCGCTTGGCGGTGTGCGATGAGGCGTTGTCGTGGTGAAGGAGGATCCTACTGCGAGGTCGTTTCTCTCGAACTTTTTCCAAGACAAGTGGCAAACAATTGGTAGTGTACCATTCTGCAGAAACTGTTTTTGATCCTCTAACACAATTGTTGCGAAATGACCTATCCTTCCAAAGAACGAGGCCACCATTTTTTCCCCGCACTTCGATCTCTCTTCACTTTAGTTGGCAACTCCTCGAAAGGAAACACCCACTGAGCAGATTGTCTTTTGGTTTCAGGATCATAACAGTAAATCCAGCTTTCGTCACCTGTTAGTATGTCGAACACAGCATTTGAGTCACCTCCGTTAAATCTTTCAATCATTTTACGGCACCAATCCACACGATGGAGTTTTGAGCCTCAGTCAAATTATGAGGTATCCACCGGGCGCAAAGCTTCCTGACCGCTAAATGTTCGTGTAGGATTTTGTGCACTTGACTCATACCGATGCCTAAGCTTGTCCGAATCTGCTGATAGGTCACTCTTTTGTCAGTCTCTATCATACGCCGCACAACACAGATGTTATCTTCAGTCGTCGCCGTAGAAGGCCGTCCTCACGTAAATCATCAGTGAGATTAGTGCGACCACGTTTAAACTCATTAAACCACAGTTGTAAACAGTCGCACGAGATGGGGCTTCATCGTGAAAGGCCAATCGTAGTCTATCATAACTTTCTTGTTGACTTAAATGACATCGAAAGTCATAAAAAATCATTGCACGAAAATTTTCTCGTGTTAAATTCATGTTGACGTGACACAGACAATTTTCAATTTGCCGCCAAATCGTAAAACAAATGACAAATGAATGAAGTATATACTCAGTAATATTGGCAAAGAGTTCTATTTTCAAATTATAGAATTATTTTTTTATTATATTGTTCATAAGTGGCCAGTTCTAAGAACTTTCAGTTTGACCCTCGTATCTGAGGAATATTCAGTGATATTTATTTGTATAAATCTTCATCTTCTTCAAGTGTATCTTTAATGTTGTAGGTTGGCCGTCAGCTTCTTGAATTCATGTATGTCCATTGCCATCCGGAAAAACTGCTCGACAGAGTTTATGCCGGTCCACTCCCGGATATAACGGAGCCAGGATTTTTCCGGCGTACCGCGCGTAGTTTTCCCTCCACTTTTCCCATCATTAAAAAAATAAATGGAGCCACTTATGAAACTAATTTGGCAACATCACCGCTCTCTGGTTAACATACCTACCTATATAATATAAACTTTTATACCCATAGATTTTGTAATAGCATAGTTCTATGTAGATGTATGTCTATATAAGAAGATATTTAATTACTGTAGGGAGAGAGCACAAATTTCTATGAACACTCATTTTCTATTGTGGTCGTACGTTTTGATACGAGGCTATTGATAGTGTTGACAATTTATTGAATAGTTTATTTGAACTTCATTGACAGTCTCGAAAAGTGTTACCATCTATCAGATTTTCTACTGCCACAATTGGTTTTATATACTACTATACTGACATTTTCTACCTTTACAGGCAGTAATTTGCGCATTAATCTAAATATTACTGGGTTCCGGTTCGTAGGGATTTTTTCTACGAAATTGACGAACGAATTAGTCTTAGGCAGTAATTACAACATTTATTTAAATAATTCTGTAGAGCTGTGTCAATCAGTGTCTTACAATTGCCCGCCCTCTTCACTATAGGTATCTTGTGAAACGAATGTCAGAGGATTTACTGAACTGGGGGTCAGTCGTCTCACTAAACTGGTCTTGGCTTAGAAATTGCTGTTTTAATCTGCTTTTGAAATTACAGAGAGAACTATGGCAAAACTATACAGTTGTATTTAGGCGGTCAAAAGGCGCATATGGCTCTACTGCTATTGACTGCTAGAATAAAACTTCAGAATTATCGAATTTTATCTTCAGAATTATTATTTTTTACTTTGATCCGATTTCTCAGAGAACAAATAGCGTTATGCTCTCTCCAGTAAAACTCATATTCGGTTGTAAACATTATCAATAGCAAAAAAACTGCATTCAGAAATATACTTCCATTACTATTCGTGTCGTATACGTATGGACAGAGAATTACGTTCTATGCATATTATGTAATATATTAACCGATAATATATTTAAATGTTTTGTATTTGTGTATAAAATGTCATTTTGTACTGATATTTGTGGGAAAGTCTTGCTGGTAGAATTAAATGAATGGTTGTTATTTTTCGGGCAACTCTGAGACCGAATTTGATGACGCGTGCTATTATATCTGGTTAGTTATCTAGTTAACAATTGCCGTTCACAATTTTATTTTTAATGGGGCGTTTTCAAGACGTAAAAAGACCTGTCAAATACAGTTCCCAATTTCACCATAGGTGGCGCCACTGTTTTATTTTGTTAGAGAAATTTCACAAAAACCAACAGTGTTGCTAAACTTGACAGTATTTAGAACTATCTTTGACAAGTCTTTTTGCGTCTGGACAACGCCTCATTGGTAGAAATGGCTTGCTTGTGCGAAAACTCACTTTAAACCAACTGCACTAGTTCAAATTTGACTTGCTGTTGTAGCCATTTGCCATTTATTAAAAGAAAGCGTACGGAGGTGTCGAAAGTTTGATTGGCGGTTTGGTCCTCATGTTCATCTGGCATTGGCCTTTTTATAAAAAGAGAAAACCTAAACTCATAAACTAGTTCCATTCATTTCGTATAGTACCTATACCTCAGTTGTAGATATGCTACGTTCGCATATATATATATAAGGGCACGACAGTACGGGCGCTCATTGCTCATACAGTTTTGCGAGCGTTTTGCATACTAGCTGATGTAGCAGAATATGAAATAAGCTTTATTCAACTCAAGTCTTCTTTCATCACGGTCCACTGACAATTGTAACAAATATATAAGTCGAGTCAATCATCTTTTAAAGCCGCCATTTTGTAAAGTAAATGATTTTTGTTCTGGCAACATTGGAGCGTACCGCGTCTTCATTTTTTTTAATTTAGCCTACTTTCAACATATTTTCATCATATTGTAAAAATCGCAAATATAATATTGTTAAAATGTTATGTTAATGTATAAGCGAGACTTTCCCTGGTATTTAGACTTGTATGTACTTATACATGGTAACTGTAAGGGCTCATTGCAACTGTAAACATTCCATTGCTTGTGAAATATGTCGTTTTATTTAAATACTCTTCTCCTCGGGCCGTGCAGGCATGTTATGATATTTGTGTAGTGGTAGGACTCCTAGCAGAGTCCGCCTGGGGAAGTACCACACCTTTGCCAGTTATTCTACCGCCGAACAGTAATGTGAAAACATTACTGTGTTCCGGTTTGAAGGGCAATGTTTCCAGAGAAATTACAGGGCTTAGAGATTTAACGTCTTAGATCTCTGGGTGAAGAGCGCAGTGCAGTGCTAGGTAATGATTTGGACTCTTCATGTTCCAATAGCTGCGTGTCACTGTGCTGTTATGTGGCAGGCATGTTGTTATCCCTCAGGCACATGTCCTGCCGTCACTTCTTATCTAAAAAATAAAGAGTAAAAATATACAACACGTGAAACCCTGAGCTCTCTCCTTGAAAATGGCCGCCGGATGCGGCTGAAACTTTAGTATGACTTATAACACACGTGAGAGCGTGAGACGTGAGTTAGGTACCCATGAATTAATTTATAGCATTTGCGACCGCAATTAATGTCAAATGAATGGATGGAATATGTCTCTCGGTTGAACACGTCTTCGTCAATTTATTAGACGTTTTCATGATGCCAAAAGACCATTACCATTGGGCATTTCTCAATTAGGTACACCATCGATAACGCCAATGTTTTATTTTTGAGATATTTCACAAAATGTGACTTTGCCGCAACATTACAGGGCTTAGAGATATATCATCTTAGATCTCTGGGTGACGAGCACAGTGCAGTGCTAAGTAATGATTTGGACTCTTCATGTTCCAATAGCTGCGTGTCACTGTGGTGTTATGTGGCAGGCATGTTTCTTACCATCAGGCACATGTCCTGCTCGTCTCGTCGTACATTAAAACAAAAACATTCTGAAATTGAGTATTGCGAGTATATTTGGATCCTGTAAACGCCTTGTTCACAAAACTGTTATATAGTTAGGTAACCAGAGGCAGGGAAGTTTTGAAACGAACCGGAGAAAGTTTCATTATTAAGGTTTCAGACTGATATAGCGAGTGAGGTATCCATCTTTATCTCTCAAACTTTAGAGTTACAGTCTAGCTTTATCGTTCTGCCAATATTTATACTTACCTGTTACTCTTTTGCCTGGTGTGTTCAGTCTGCCATGTTTGTTTAAATTTAAAAACAGTAGGTAATAGACTACAGGCCCGTGATCAAAATTTATGGGTCAAATGAACCACGAGGAGACCTATGTAGGATGATATGAGTTTCAATACCTCTTCCAATCCATTATTTCGCAATACCGTACAAAAATAATGCGACAAGGAGAAATGATCGAGGATTAGAACCCCCCTCAACTGCAATCAGTTGGACAGCTTACAAGTGACGGTATATTGCTAAATCTTATTACTTTATACCCTTCTATCATCCTACATAGGTCTCCTGGTGGTTTGTTTGACCCATACATTTTGTTCACGGGCCTGTAGTATGTAAAGTGAGCACGACTCGGTGGACGGTGGGTTTAAATTAAATAAACACAAATACTCCAATAGTTAATTTTTTACTGATAGTCTTAAATAAAGTCTTTGTACAATCACTATTATAAATTACCTATGTATAACTTATTTATTAACAAACAAAGTAGGTACGTTCATTGGTCAGCCAACCCTAAAGTTGTTTTTCTTTCGTTGGCCACCCGCAGACCTCTAAAACTTAAAGTAATCGTTATACTAAAAATAACTTATCCTTATTATTAGTATGGAAAACTCGATCATTATAAACACGAAATAATACTTTAGAAACCTAAATATATGAGTATTCTCGATCCAATGAAGTGGATGACTCTAATACAGCTGCAAGTAGGTATGAAAAAGTAGAAATATCTGGTCTTATCTCTATGACATTGTGATTATAAATATATTTCAAATAACTTGATATGATCTACATGTGTATGTTCATAAGTACAATTCCTGTACTTACGAACTGTACAATTAGTTTAGGTCAGTAGCTATTCTACGCCTTCTGGGCTAACCCAAACTATTCAAAGGTAAGCGTATTCCATCCTATAGTGTGGTATTGTCTAACATCAGGAATTTAGTGGTCAAACGCAAGTCTTTAATTCTTAAATACGAGTAAGACGCCACATTGCAAGGCGGAAAAAACGTTGAAATGATCGCGGTATGAAATGTAATCGCATTTAGTATACCTATTTTCTCTCATAATCGTTTGTCATGTCACTACTACTACGTACCTACTTACTATAGCTACGAGCATTCCCAGAGCTGGTAGCAAATTATGGCTAGGTGTTTGAGGCAAGCTGAAATCTTGTCTGACCTACCCAAAAATTGCTGCCAACTTTGAATAGAATATACTTAATATATTATAACAGACTGTATGGTGTGATTATGATTCTTAACAAAAACATCTTTAAGCTCTTAACATACTACAAATTTCGTAGTCGCATATCGGCCATTTTGCTTGGAATTCGCGATCAAATGCAAATAGATCGCATTCAAAAAGTTCCGAGTCTTGATTTTCAATGGTCCAAATCAAGGGACAGCTTCTGATTGGTTGTTGTCTTGATGACATCAGTTCCTGTGCAGCATACTCAGATTTCTTTCAGAACTAGCCAATAACCTACGTTTATAGTTTAGTAACAGCCCCTTCACAGTCCTCCGTTCGATCTTTTGTCTTGGTTCCTTTATCTTTCCCGTCCAGGGCCGCGTATATCTCGTCTATGGTCTTCATCTTCGTCTCCGGTACCACGAGAGCGATGTACACCGTACTGACGAGGCAGACTGCTGAGAATATCCAAAAGACAGTGTATAGGCCGGCGGCGGCGGCTAAGGGATGGAAGACGCGAAGTTCTACTGAGACGAGGGCGCACGCCATGGCGATTACTATCGAAGTTACCGTGCCACGGAGCTGGAAAAAAAGAAGATATTTTTTATTCGTTGGAGCGCACATGGGTTCATGACACACCTTAATGAATTAGAAAGGATAATGGTGCTTCTATGGGCCACGTTACACTATCAAAGCGATTATCGCACAGACCAACTATTCCTAGTTCTCCATTATCGTGTTTCTATGTATCGCAAATACTTATAGGTGAGAATGAATTTAAAATTATACAGGGTTATTGGTTATTAGTCTGCATCCTTTTAAAAATTCCTATATTTTTTCCGATACTTACAAAATAAAAAAAGTTTATTTGCCCGGTCTAAAAGCACCGAACTTTTCGTAGCGCGTGCGCTCTATAGTAGTCGAATAAAAGATGCGCCGAAGTGAATAGACACTAAGCAGCCGCTAACCCACCCAGGAAACGCATTCCTCAGCCTAGACGTTCTTATCACAAAAATAAAGTTAATAGGTAAACCTCTTCGTTGGAGTTTTTAGAACGTCAATAAAGTCGATATATCGCAGCGATGTAGGTTTTTCGAGCATGAGGAAACATTTTCAAACAGGACGTCTAGGTACCTACTCTGTTTCTCCGAAAAACGTAATTTTGAAATAAACTCGCGACTTCCATACTCCGGTTCTACTTCGATCCGTCGGTTTCGTCCGCTTAAATGTTCAATCGGACGAAACGAAGTAGAACCGAGGGTCTACCGCCTAACTAATACCATACCATACCAATCTATATTATCTATTCTATGCTAATACTATCTTAGCTTTGATATTGCTCTCTCTCTCTATTATTTCCGCTTGAAATGATAGAGACCGCAGTAGCAAAGCTATAGCCGATTTAGCTAGGCGGTAGATGGGCCAAAGTAGGAAAGTCGCGAGTTATTTATAAATTATGATTTTCGTAGAAAGAGAGTAGACGTGCTGTTTATGCACCAGGCCGTAGAACTTACTTGGAAGGAGAACATCTCAGTCATGATGACGAAGGGCACAGGCTGCAAGCCCGCGGCGTCACAGTAGATGCAGAGGCAGAGTGCCGCGATGGGGAGCCAGGACGCGCCCGGCTCGGCGGCGAAGAACCACGCGCCGAGAGCGCACATCGCTATACCGGACACGAAGCACGTCGTGCCCAACAGGAACTGGAAGAATAGGTAGATGATTTAGGAAAGTAATTTGACTCATCTTTAAAGTAACTGTATCTACAATGTCATTTAAAACATGGTCATAGAAGTAAACACTAATTACGTAGAATTTTAGTATTAAACAGCACTAGAGTTCCACAATACGTCTTAAAAATAATTGCCCGTGTTACTACTGGTAGTAAGACGTGTAGTAACACGGGCAATAAACGGTCTTATGTATAGCTACAGATAAACTGCTATACGGATATCAGTGACGCGAATGCACAAGATTTCACCTATCCGTAACACGCGTCTAAAGGTACAAATTCGCGCTGAGACCGCGACAGGCACTTGACATTATGGAATTGTATGGGCGCCAGTTCGCGCAGAGACTGCTACAAGAGACCGAGACACGTCGTGTCGCAGTCTCAGCGCGAACTGGCGCCCATACAATTTTATAGTAAAGTTTCTGTCGCGGTCTCAGCGCGAAATTGTACCTTTACGCGAACATCCACTCCACATTAGGTAGCAGTACCTGGGTGACCGAGCTTTGCTCGGTTACTTAGATACGTACTGATTTAAAAAAAAAATGAACTTGAAAAAAGAACGCGGCTGGTTGGATTCCAACCCGGACCTACCATATTTCAACCACTCATCTTCCCGACTGAGCTAATATACTGTCGCGCGCCGTCGCGAAATTTACCATTGCATTCTAATCTTTATGTAACAGTTTTTCGTTGTCTAAAAACGCGCATAAAACGGCGTTTTTTAAAAATAAAACATGGCTAGATCGATTTATCGTCCCCGAAACCCCCTGTATACATAATTTCATGAAAATCGTTCGAGCCGTTTCCGAGATTCAGATTGTATATATATATACTTCCAAAAATTGCTCCTTTAAAGGTATAAGAAAGATAAGATAGGATGTTCGTGGCGCGAACTCATAAAACTTTCCCGTGATAAAAAGTGCTCAACGTGACTAAAGAAGTTTTCATTTCAATTAAACGGACGACCATAATCCAGAGACCGGCCAACGCCTATGAAGAAATCAGTACCCTGATTCAAACCTCTCTGTCTTTGTCTTATTCTCTTAGAATGACAGAGATAATGATTATCTTTCAATGTCAGTCAATCGTTCCGATTGCGAAACGATTCGAATTCGGTTGTGAATCAGTGCCTACCAAGATCCAAGAAGTTCTTTTTGTAGTAGGTACAGAGTGACGAAACGAACAGGACATGTACGTGATGGTAGGCAACATGCCTGCCCAAAGAGTCAAACTATTACCTACCTGGCACTGCCCTCGTCACGTTGTCACCCTTTATTATTATTAAATGTTTTATCTCTATGCCCTGTAATTTCACTGGAAACATTGCCCTTTAAACCGGAGCAGTGATGTTGTCGCATTGCTTGATGGCAGAAAAACTGGGAAAGTGGTGATACTTACTTCCCCAGGCGGACTCTGCAAAGTCATAGATTTTTTACTTCCGATATCTTTGGACTAACCTTTCTTCCAGTTCGTTCCACCAGGAAAGAAGCGGTGCATGAGCCCACAAACTGCACGACTCCCAGCACCACGGCCTGCTGGTTGGGGGTCAGGACCCAGCCGTCGGGGCTGGTGGCCTTGCTGAAGATGAGAGAAGCGAAGTGGAGCACCGCCAAGCAGCCGCAGAGCTCACGCGCGAGGGTGATGATGAGAGTGATGCGGAACGCTCGGAATGTGCTGCGGTCTGTCACTGGAAATATAAATTGCGGGAAAATAATTAAAAAAAGAGGAAAAACTCTTTCCACATTACCTAGCAGCGCCTAGCGTGATTTTATACGCGTAGTTCGCAATCCCCTTATTTTCCTGGGATAAAAATTGGGTATTTTGTTGTTTCAGACTATATATAGATGCCTATCAAATTTCGACCAAATAGGGATTTGGACGACGTCAGTAGTTTCTGCGTAAAAGAGTAACAAACATAAATACCTACATTTTTATTTTGAACTTTAGCGTTTATAATATTAATAGGATTTATTGTTAAATTACCTATTTTGAAAGACAGATAATGCATATGCATAATGCAATCAGCAAAAAAACGCGACACATGTCTCGCGACACATGTCTCGCGACACATGTCTCGCGACACGTGTCTCGGTCTCCTGTCGCGGTCTCGGCGCGTACTGGCGCCCATACAATTCTATAGAGTCAAGTGTCTGTCGTGGCCTCCGGTCGCGGTCTCCGGGTGAACCGCTACCTTTACGGTGAAGGTAAAAGTCGTGAGGAACCCGGCGTTCCTAGAAATCGTTCTCGGATAATATATATAGATAGATATTCTTTATTGTACACATCAAAAACCAAAAAACACTTATAAAGGAGAGAAGAACAATAAATACTAGTGTTACAATCGGCGGCCTTATCACTAAAAGCGATCTCTTCCAGGCAACCTTAGGATGCTTTATCTGCCAAACCGCATTAGAAATCTTTCGTGGAGAATCACAAAACCACATTGGGCCAGCCAGCGTGGCCGTTTATGGCTTCGATTCCTTCTTTGTGAGGGAAGGCCCCGAGGGGCAGTGGGAGCATTAAGTAAATATAACACTCAAGTTTGTACACTTATTATTGTTTTTTTGCTGATTGCATTATGCATATGCATTATCTGTCTTTCAAAATAGGTAATTGAACAATAAATTCTATTAATATTATAAACGATAAAGTTTAAAATAAAAATGCAGGTAGGTATGTATGTTTGTTACTCTTTCACGCAGAAACTACTGACGTCGTCCAAATCCCTATTTGGTCGAAATTTTATAGGCACCTACATCGGTCTGGAATAATAAAATACCCATTTTTTTATCCCTCACGACTTTTACCTTCACCGTAAAGGTAGCGGTTCGTCCGGAAACCGCGACACGAGACCGCGACAAGCACTTGACTCCATAGAATCAAGTGAGACCACAACAGAAGACCGAGGCACGTGTCGCGGTCTCGGCGCGAACTGGCGCCCATACAATTCTATAGAGTCAAGTGTTGCGGTCTCCGCGAGAGCGCGACAGTCACTTGACACTATGAAATTGTATGGGCGCCAGTTTGCGCTGAGATTGCGACAGGAGACCGAGACGCGTGTCGCGAGACATGTGTCGCGGTCTCGGCGCGAACTGGCGCCCATACAATTCCATAGTGTCAAGTGCCTGTCGCGGTCTCAGCGTGAACTTGTACCTTTAAAATCTATTGCCATTACAAACTAGTGTGTAGGTACACCTGCACATAAGAAAATAGTCAAAGATATATATTTACAGAATTCGAACCGCAGTCAATTTCAACTTCTTGATTAATGGCTATTATCCTATTATTGTGGCTTAGCCTCGCGTACACCGTCATATTATTCAGAATTTTTTTTCAAAATCATTGTGTACAAAACAGTCTAAATATGAATGTCAAACTGTCAATTTTGAGCAAACCAGCATTCAGAGAATGTCGGTTTAAGTGTTTAAGTGAAAGTTTATGCGGATGCATTTACTTATGAAAGCCAAATGTCTCATGTCGTCAGCCCGTACCGTTAGTCGGTGTAAGATAATATAACCAGCTTAATGATAACGAAATTAACCAAACCATCAGGTTCGTCACCGGTCAGGGTGAAGGCCGGTCATAAAACTGGATTCGTTAAACAGATCGACTTTTATGAAGTAGATATTTCATTTCAATATATTCTTTTCCAGTTTAAGGCAAGTCCACAGTGGCAAGGTAAGGAAAATATTTTGCAGTTATTTATCAGTTACCTTATTTATACTAAACTTTAAACTAACTTTGAACGCACTAATGTCAAGAACTACTGGACCGATTTCAAAAATTCTTTCACCGTTGGATATGTAATTGATCCTTGAACGATATAGGCTATATATTATTGTGTACCACGGGCGATACCGTAGCGGACCGCCAGCTACACAATATGCTTATGACATTAACCCCGGTTTCAATAAAGACGGAGTGTTATAATATTGCCGTGTAGATATGTATGTGTGTTTGTGTGTGTGGCATCATAGCTCCCGAACGGATGAACCAATTTTGTTTGTTTTGTTTGAAAACTGAATTAGTCGGGAGCATTGTTAGCTAAGTTTCATCAAAATGGGATCAGTCAAAAAGTATATATTAAACAATAAAAAAAAGTATATTAAGCAATAAAAAACCATTAAGTACACAAACTATCACGCATTTGATACACTGCGTATATACCTACTTACTTTACAGTTTATACAATCTTGTTCTAGATATATAAATTATGGTTGAATGCCGAGTTGAATGTCAACCTCAGGACGATCACTAGTAATAAAATGTCATATCATGAAAAAAGTATTTTAGAACATGTAGGTAATTAATTATCATTTAAATGTTTCTTTAAGTTTCCTACCATTTTACATTCTAGAGTCTTTCGCAAATGTCGTATGTCGAAATGTGCCTGTAAATTTTTTGAGGTGTTTTGTGTAGACACGGTTTTATATTGACACATTTCATCCGCGTGATTATCGTCTCCACGTGAGATCCACGTTAGTAAAACAGACGGGTTTAAGACCAGTGCCAGGTTACGGTAACTTAACGCCCTAACTAAGCAATCTTCCCCTATGGGCCTCTCTGTCCTTAAGTGAGCGGTACAGAACGACGACAAAAAAAATTGCCAGTTATAGGAACTGCCGAAAGAAGTGAAATCTTTTAAACTCATAATTTGATAGCTTACTTTGGAAACCACGCGGGTGAACCGGAGGGCGTGACCATGATCATGGGCATCTTGAAATGCGTCAGCATCTCTAGATGGCCAATGGGATATGCGACCACATTTCTAGATAGCCAATGGTCATGGTCCACATTATGGTTTACCCGAAGATTTCTTATCATTCTTGAGCGTGACGTTAGAAGTCAATTCACAGCCCACGAAAAATCTCTCTGAAGCGTGCCAAAAGATAAAAACAATTGAAAACTCAGGAATTTTGAAATTGTTTCAAATTTCGTTTGCTCGTTTTTTTTTTCTCGGTCGTCTCTGGTGTCTCCTAGGCAGGATATCCTAAACAGTATCATAAATAGCTTATGGGATAATCCATGGCTCCAAAGCTGCCTAAGACAAGTTCACTTATTTAGTAAAATGGCCAAGTGTACCTATATTGGGTTTGCGCAGTGTAGTGTTTCGTACAGTATGCTGATTCAAGAGATGCTTTTTTATTTAAGACTTGGGCTTTTAAGTCTGACCCGCGTAAAGCCTAGGGCCTAGGGTAACATAATAAGAGAATCGGCATTTCTTCATTAGTAATTTCAGTGCAGAGGGCATTGTCGGCATTTACCGCGTCGCCCTACTGCTAGTTTATCCTTATACTGTGCCCGTGCAAAGCTTGGACGGGTAGCCAGTTCAGTATATGTTTGAACTGACGGTTAGAATAGAACTGCCTACAGCTCACCACCTATATCGGTGGCAAACAATCTCACGCTGGGAACGGGACAGTGGGTGTACTTTACCACAGACTTATTTGAACAGATACCGTCTGTTATCCAAGTCATAAGCAGCTTGCCCCATAATATCACAGATCACAGTACGACGTAGTATTTTATACATGAATATCTAATTTGAAACGGCACCTTTCGTATTACTTCAATTTCTATTATTTGGCTTTGGCTGGTAAAAAAAACTATGTACCTAACTGTTTTTTTTTACTATGTAATTAGCAAGCTTTTTCTTAATATTTAATTCCGAAGATGTCAGGGTAAACTTGATAACGCCAACCTGTACGTGATACATTTTTTTTTTAACATCTCATTTGGTTCACAGGAGCTTTCTCGTTTGAAGCTTATAAATTAATATTGTTTTTTTAAGTTATCTTTAGTTTTATATCTTCGACGTAAGGATGGAACTACTTGTTTGTTGTTAAAAAATAGGTATAATCGTTCGTAATGGATTGTCCAAAATCAAATGTTTTGTTACTTTGGGCTTTGGGTTCAGTCCAATACGGTATATTTAGATACTCACAAGTTGACTTTCTGATTAGTTGCGGTGTCTATATTGATCTGCGTGTTGACAGGTACCGTGAGTTTACATATTGTTACCGTTCCAAGTTTCTGAGTGGGCGGTTAGTTGGTATGTCCGTCAATAGGGTGAGATACCTAAGGTCAGGTCAGAGTTGTTTGTCGCGAAAATTCTCAGCATAATGCGTCGGTATATTTAAGTGGTTATGTTAAACTTGGCCCTATTAGAACCGCTATTTCTACGTCGCAACATTTAACCCACTTGTTAACCGAATTCAAAAAAAGAGGTTCTCTATTCGTCAGAATCTTTGTCTTTATGTATGATCATCGATTGATTACTTGATTTTGATGGTTCTTTTTTTGTTTGGTAGATCATAGTTTAGGTACAAGTGGTCCTACACATTTATCATGAACAAAAATCTACAATTTACTTTCATACACGATAAGTGATGGCTTCTTGTGTAGTTTGGTCGAGTTTAATTTTAAATTGAAGTTGGTATTTGTTTTTTCGAAGAAAATTAATTAATTTGTAAACATAGCACAGTAGTTGGTAGTTTGTCTGCCTGCGAAGCCGTGGGTTGTGGGTTCGATCCCCACCCAGTGCAAATGTTTGTGTGATGAATTCAAATATTTGTACTGTGTCTGGGTGTTTTCTATATATAATAAGTATGTATTTAAAAATATATAAGTATTATATATCAGCTATCTGGGTTTCATAGTACAAGCTTTGCTTAGTTTGGGGTCAGATGGTGTTGTGTGTGAAATGTCCACCAATATTTATTTATTTATCTAAAGGTGGTAACGAGAAGACTCTTGGTAGAAGATAGTAATTACCAAAATCTTGTGTCATGATTACGAAAAAGTTGAAAGACGGAAAAGACGGTTATTTTATTTACTTACTTCTAGATATGGAAGAAATTCGCCAAATTTGAACTTACCCAAAGTCTTGAGAGCGGAAGAAACCTCGCCTTGACTAGATTTTTCCAGCTCCATCAACAGGGTTTGCAGTTCTCCATCCACAGCTGCCTCTGAAGGGTCTCGGCATCGGAGCCAGCCAAGAGTCTCACGAGCCTCCTGAAAATAATTGACGACTTAATTTCACTTCAATTCTTTCTTTGAATAATTGTTAGTATATGAAATATTAGCTACCAGAAGCGCCCCACTGTTTTACCCGCATTGTTTCCGTTCCCGCTGTTTTGCGGGGATATTCAGCCCGATCCGTTCATACGTTACTACGTGATTGAGCAACAAACATCCATACATTTACATTTATTAAATTAGTAGGATTAGTAGCGTTCCGCGGTTTTACCTATGTAGTTCGCGTTCCCGTTATTTTTTCGTAATAAAAAGTAGCCTTTGTTTTATTCCAGGCTATAGTTTAACTGTGTTCCAAATATTAATTGACACAAAAGTACGGCGTAAGCCGGAAGGAAGCGAATTTAAAGTAGGATTGGACTAGATATGGCTGCCATAAGTCGTATGGTCTTTGGGCCCATACCACCCTGTTGAATACAGATTGGAAACGACGTTGCGACAGGCGTAAAAAGCGACAGGGGGACGACCTAGGCCGATACCAGTAGTACTGGCATAATTTGGCTCTAGGTAGAAACAAGTGGAAAGAGGATACTTAGATCCCTTTGCACAACATACCTAGATATCAGACTCATAAAAACAGTAATATAAAATGAATTGCAGGTTTTATTTACGTTGTCATAGCTTTGTAATGTAGTTTTTATCTACACAAGCCATTTTCATGTTAAAGCCATGAAGTACGAATTTCAGGAAAACGTGACATTTGTTGACGGTAGAAGAATGTTATGCTAACATCTGACTTACCTCAACTTTCCCACATTTTAGCAAATAGGAGGGCGTCTCTGGCATGGTCAGGAACAAAACTACGTGTAGAATGGGCACTGCTAGGCAGATCCACAGGGTGCCGTGGTAGCTCAAATACTCTCCTGAAAAATAGGAGACGATTTACCCGTGTGTAATGATGTACCTAAATGGGGCGGTTACAGAGGAGACGAATCAATCATGAAATTTGAAAATATATTAAATTCGGTGCCCAAACACAGAGTTAGAGCCTTAGAGAGGTGCATAAATGATCAATCTAAAATTGGGATGGTATGTGATCTATATTTGTAGTAATATTTATGTTTTGCTACATTATTTAAGTGTGTAGTTACAGAAGTTCACCCGAAGTAGAAGTTCACTATATAAAAAGGTTTGCGTAAAAAGTTAGTTGTTTACAAGTTAAGGTATCGGTAAAAGTATAGCTACCTACTTACTTAGATGCATGTATCATTCAAGATACGAGTACATTACAACACCTAATAAGTGATTAGATTTGCCTCAGTAAATAAATAATAAATCAGCTGAGCAGGACAGCAGTAACTGCAGTAGTTTCGGGGTTATTAAAGTCATAAGCAGTGGCAACCAGTTTCAATCAGAATCATAATTTCCTTTTCTACATAACATTAGACACGATTTATATAAATTATTATTTCATAGTTTTTTTTTTAATAAAGGGTGACGAGACGATCAGGACATGTACCTGATGGTAAGCAACATGCCTGACACATAACACCACAGTGACACGCAGCTATTGGAACATTAAGAGTCCAAATCATTACCTAGCACTGCACTGCGCTCGTCACCCACAGATCTAAGATCTTATATCTCTATTTGCCTTTCAAATCGGAACACAATAATCTTTGCACATTACTATTACTGGCTATAATAATAGTTTGGTCAAGTGAAGATTTATTACGACTTAAGCCCTGTGTATTGTTTTCAACTTGAGTCTAAATTGTATAACTTGAAAAACAGTTATTTCGTGAAACAAATTTACAGGTCAAAATTAAATAGCTGTCCTTATCTCTATGTGTTTGATTAAAATGATGTAGTTATACATACCTAACATATACACGACGAGGTTTCCAAAAGTCTGCGACAGTATAACAAGGCTTCCCAGGGTCCCTCTGATACTGTCCTCGCTAATCTCCTTGATGTAGAGGGGGGTTACGACATACGCTCCCATAGCGCCGAAACCGACAATAGCTCGAGCTGTGATGAGGGCCCAAGTTGCTGTCGACGCTAGCTTCAAACTCCAGCATAACTGTCAAAGAACATTCATTTACAAACATCAGTAAATACTTAAAAGGCGCAATAACTTTGGCTGGCCTGGTGGTTTTTTTTGGTAGTTAGCCTGCCTGCGAAGCCGTGGGTTGTGGGTTCAATCGTCAATCGTGCAAATATTTATGTGATGAATACAAATATTTGTACTGTGCCTGGGTGTTTTAGATATATAATAAGTATCTATTTAAAAATATAATAGGTAAGGTGTGGGACCTAGGCAGACTCTGCCAAGAGTCCTACCACTACATACCATCCAAAATTTTTTAATGAATTTCAATTCACAATCGGTGGAGCTATCGCACAACAAATTAAAAAAACAAACAACCTAATTGAGTACAGCCTCTATTTTGAAGTCGCTTTTAAGGTGCAGTATTACTGGGAAATTAATAATGATTTACTATATTGTATAAAACATACTTCGATCCGAAGCATTTTTTGTCCTACTGCCAGCTTCTTTTATCACAAGTCACGCGCCAAAACATTTATAGAGAAGGTATCTAAAGAAGAAAACTAACAAATTCAATTATATCTGCCAAAGAACGTCACAAAGTTCAAGGCAAAGTTTTAGACTAGACCAGAAAACATCTAGGTACGTCTCACCTGTGCGTTATGAGATCGTTGAGCTAGGTCAGTGCGTCATTCGTGAGAGCGAATTCCCGAAAACACCTCATTCTAGGCGTTATGTTTTTCAATACAGATGTGTCACAAAGAATTTGCCCGTTGTGTCTAGGCACTAGACTGCATAAAAATATTATAATTATACAGGTTGATGGTATACAGGTTGGTACAACTTTCTTTTTATCATCTAAAGTAAAATAATACTGAATACTTTTCAATCAGCTTTATAGATCAAGTACTTAGATATCTTTATCTTTTGTAAATAACAATTTCGTGGATTGTAGGATATGGGGAAGGACCCAAGTACCAGTATTTGGAACATGTAGGTAAGTAAAATACTCTGATAACAAACGAGATACATTTAGACTCGAACGAAGAGAGTTTGAATCTACTTTTGTGATCAGAACCTAGACGTTGTGGAACGTGTTGCCGGAGTGGGTTTCTACCGATAGTTACAATCTGAGTGTCTTCAAACTGATAGTGAATCGTTTTGTTCTAGGTAAGCACGCTCCATCTTAGTCATGTATAAACCTATTAAAGTTAAAAAAAAATAGACTTAAACATAAGCAGATTACTAAATATTCCAACTCCTAGGACTCAGACTCTTCTCTCGCAATAAGAAAGGCAAGACTATAATAATCCATCAGGCTGGCACCAGAGTAAGAGATTAAATGACGATCATTGAAAAAAAAATACTACATCAACTGAATGTTTAAGAATCACTTACAGCCATAGAAATCGAAGTCAACATCAAAGCTTTCTTCCTCCCAAAATTGTCCACAATGTATCCATACACGAACACTGTTGGTATCCCGACGAGGTATACCACTGACGCCATCCAGGATATGACGTCAGGATGCACGGGTTCCAACGTAGGACCGTCAGGTGACATCAGCAGTGGACTCATGGGAGACATCCAACCGATTGCTGACCCATACGAGAATACCGGCATTACCACTGCAGAGGAAATAATAATTAACTATGTTATTTTACCCGACTGAACGAAGGGTTATGTTTTTCGCGCGTATCTTGTATCTTTGTAAATTTCTTTATTTAACGTATCTTCCAACGG
This sequence comes from Ectropis grisescens, assembly GCA_017562165.1. Classification (NCBI taxonomy): domain Eukaryota; kingdom Metazoa; phylum Arthropoda; class Insecta; order Lepidoptera; family Geometridae; genus Ectropis; species Ectropis grisescens. Next base: position 10,435,970 of record CM029786.1, read on the forward strand.
CTGGATGGATCTTGACAAATAATATAACGTTAGATTCGTCTCAATTATACAAGTGTCCTTAGATAGTCATAATGTTTTTTTTCTGTCGATTTTTTGCACTCGGATTTTGCAAATTAATGTTATTTCATATTAAGTTAAGTTCATTTTATTCTGCTGTGTTCTGTTGTAGCCTGTAACAAAGAGTTTTCTAAGCTTATTTTTAGTGATTTCTTATACCTCTAGCAACAGCGAGATAATCCCTTAATCAATATCGTAACGGGGTGGCGCCATCTATTCGAGAGTGATTTTGTTTTCGAACAAATAACACAAACCCACAATTTAAAATTAAAATCGACAAAATTTTATATTTTTTTGTGAAATCAACGAGACACACTGCTCCTACGAATCGGCGAGGTGGTACGAATTCGTCGTCCAAGTGAACCACTTTTGTTTTTTTTTGTGATATTTCGCCAACTGCACCACCAACATCGATAAAATTTATATGAGATTACGTCTGTATGTAATATTATGAAGTATCAAAATCGATTCATATTTTAATCGATAAATCGTAATTGGCGGAGCCATCGCTTAGCATAAGAGGTACAAAAAAAACAATCGAATTGAAAACCTTCTCCCTTTTTGAAGTCCGTTAAAACAATTGAACTCGTGACAGTATTACCCCTCCAGACACCCTTGCATGAGGAGGTCACCTCAAGTCTTTTTGAGTTTGACTGGTTGTTAAGTGCATATGATACCTATACCATTAATAATAAGTCAGTCAGATACTCGTATATTAGGAATAAAATAAGCGACATGTATTTTTTGTTTTCTTAAATTACTTACTAACAATGCAAAGATTATTAAGCGCTATCAAGATAATCAAGATAATCGCAACCCTAAGGTTGCGACGTCACGTCTTCATAAAAATCGTACAATGAAGTGACGTCACTCGATAAGCGCTGTATATTCGTCAATTTTGAAGTGAAAACTTCTTTTGGCGCGCCACAGACAGTTTTCGTGGGCTGTGAATTGAATTCTAGCGTCACGCTCGGGAATGATAAGAAATATTCGGGTAAACTCGAGCCCATGGCCTTTGGCCATCAAGAAATGAGTTAGCATTTCCCATTGGCTGACGCATTTCTAGATGGCCATCCAATGATGGCCAGGCTACGCCCTCTGGATAAACCTGCGTAGTTTCCAAAGTAAGCTATCAAATTCTGAGTTATAAGTTTTCACTTCTATCGGCAGTGCGTACGACTTCCAAATTTTTTCGTTTGTGAAATGAAAGAAAAATTACTTGTACAATATTGTTTAATAATCTATTTGACTGTCTAGGTAATTAGTTTTTTAGTCATCATGTATGTATATCGTAAGGTTATGAATCACTCATACACTCGTAATAATTAATAGGAAATAAGTCTAATGACCGTTAAGTGTCAACTGCATTATGTTTAGCCTAATGGCACGTGCTTTTAAGTTAGCTCATTTCTAAAATTAGGCGCCGTCACGTGATGAGAGATAAGATAAGGAGTAAATTTATCTATATTTGCCTATTGACCTGATTACTACATACCACTTCTGATAATTTTCTTGGGGTTGAACATGGATTTCTGTAACCCCAGCAGGTCTACCGCCTAACTCTCCTGCTTTCTGCTTTCGGCTTTCGCCGATGAAAGCAGACAACTAAGCCTGCTTTCCGTATGCAGCGATACTGAAGCAGATGTAATTGTCAGCTTTCATCGGAGAACGACGAAAGCAGAAAGCAGGAGAGTGAGTTTGTGGGATGCAAAGGTGTTATTCGTTTCAGTAATGGTAGTAATTCCTGCTGAAGCACAAGACGTTGGCGTTAATTGTGGTCACCAAACATATCACACTAACATAGCACAACTGGATAGCCAGAAAGTAATAGATGATGAATCAGAGTCAAAGTCAAAGTACTTTATATACAAAGTAATATATATGTTTTTTAGATTTAAGTAGATACTAACTTGTTTTTAAGTAATTGTGTTCTTGAACCAAATAAATTTCATTTCATTTCATTTCACTTTATTTTGAGAGCCTCCGATAGGCTACTCAAAGTAAACGCCCATATGGCGTTTACAATTATTCGGCATTGTCTCTTCGTTCCGAAATTTATGTACGCTTTACGATGTAGTCCACTGTGGAAACATGGTGAGCTCCTTTGGAGCTTAGACAATGTCGTAAAGGAATCTTTAATATCGGTGTTGAATGTGGACCTGAGTGGGAGGGCATGGTCACAAGCCTCACTACCCATAAGGTTGGGAGGCCTAGGGGTCCGCCAAATTTCAAGTGTAGCTTTACCGGCATTCTTGTCCTCAGTTCATAGTACTCAAAATCTAATCGAAAAAATTCTCGCACCCTCATTAGGCCATTCGGATGTAGTAGTAGCTAATTTGTGCGAGGCTAAGAATGCTTGGAGGCTGGCTTGTCCAAACAACGATTTCCCCAGATGTCTGTCATCTCAGAGACAGTGGGATCGACCGATCTGCGATCTAGCACGGAACTCTCTTCTCGATACGTGTCCTAGTATCGCGGATCGTGCTCGTATCCTTGCTGTGTCTGTGTGGGAATCGGGCCTTTGGTTACAAGCTTTGCCATCTTTCAATACCGGTAGCCTATTAGATCCAACTGCATTTCGTCTAGCTGTTAGCTTGCGCTTGGGTGCCAGGTGCTATGAAGCCCATCGCTGCCATTGTGGTACTGCCGTCGACCAACTCGGTCACCATGGTCTCTCTTGCTCGAAAAGCGCGGGTCGTCTTGGCCGCCACGCCTGCCTGAACGACATCATACGCCGGGCTTTTTCCACCGCCAATGTCCCAGCCATACTCGAACCAAGTGGTCTTGCGCGTGACGATGGCAAAAGACCTGACGGCATGACTGTTGTGCCTTGGAAGTTGGGTCGGCCCTTAGTATGGGACGCAACTTGCGTCGATACTCTGGCACCATCACATCTTCCAGAGACACATAGTAGGGCCGGTGCAGCGGCTAATTAAGCTGAGCGACTCAAACGGCGCAAATATGCAACCCTCGGAAGTGGTTACATATTTGAGCCCTTTGGGGTTGAGACATTGGGACCGTGGGGCCGGAGCTCACCTCATTTTCAAAAGCCTATCCGAGCGCTTGGTCGACGCGACGCGTGACCAAAATGCTGGCGTTTATTTGGCCCAACGCATAAGCATTGCCATTCAGCGTGGTAATGCCGCCAGCATGCTGGGTACGCTTCCGATTGGTAGTGGGCTTGAACATCTTGATTATCTATAGACCTACAGTGGTCTATAGATAATTCAGGTGTGCTTAGTGTAAGTAGTTAGTTAGGTTTGTAGTGTAGTGTATGTAGTTCTCATTGTATTTTAGTTTTGTTAATAAAGGCTCTGCCCAGATAAAAAAAAACTTTATTCATAAATGTACAATTTACACGTCAATTAATAAAAAACAAAAACAAAAGAAAGAGCATACAAATTGTATACTATTTCAAAGTTTGAAATTACTACTTTGCTGTATTATAATTAATATTGTACAGAAAACTGTCAAGCATTATACGAGTATAATATGGTTTTAATACAATGATATTTCAGATGACACATATGATACAACCGATTAAAAGTTAAAAATGAAAAAAGAAGAAGAAGTCAGCTGACTATTATTATCATTGTATACATTCAGACCAATGGAAACTGTGTTGCCAGACATATTGCATGGCTCTAGAAGAAGAGGCCAGTTTGTATGGGTCAGTTATTGAAATGTTTTATATCACCTTAATATCTTACCTGCAAACAGCAATAAAGATTTTTGTATTTTTTGTAGGACTATTTGCAGGATCCGCCTGGGTCCATTCTACCGCTGAGCATGTGAAATCATCATTATGTTTAAAGGACAATTTTTGCAGTTAAATTATAGGGCATAGACATAAAACATCTTAAATCTGTCTGGCTAGCGCAGTGCATGGCAAGCTAATGATTTGAACTCTTCATGTTCCAATAGCTACATGTCATTGTGCGGTTATGTTACGTTACGTTGCTCGCCATCTGGGACGTGTCCTGCTCGTCTCTTCACTCCATACTATAAAAAGTTACTTGTAGGTTGATGATAATGATAGTCTTCGAATAGTTCTGGCGAGACAAAAATCGAGCCACAAACAATAAGCTTGATTTGATCAATCCGCCATTCCACAAAGTGCTTCAATTATTTGTTGACAAAACAAGTCCGATTGAAGATTGTTTTGTTGTCGGAAAAATCTAGTACCCTCTCAGACTCAATCAGTGCACACAATGTTTGTCGGACCTTGTCCTACCAATTGTACAGTGATTGATATAAACAGTGTAGAGACATCTGGGCTTTCAGTAACTTTATTTTTATTTCTTACAGGACGAAGTTGTCAATTCAGAGAGTATTTTTCATGTAAGTATATCGATGACTCCGAGATTTATAATCCGTTTTACGTGACTATTTTTTAGTTTGATACAGAATAGCTGTCATTTGGATCCATAGAAATTTTGGCTACTACATTTTGACTTAGTAGTTGTCATTTTATGAACATTTTTTATGAAAATCCTTGTTTGTTCAGAAATCTGTGGTTTGTTCGGACGATGTACGTATATTTATAGTTTGTGTACTGCTTTTTAGAAATTTTAATGTTGGCCGATTATACATTACTACTAGCAAAGTCCACGGTTTTATTTATTAGATATCTATAACCATATAAGATGAAGAGCAAATTTAATTGATCGCGATAATTTCAGGAGCTACTGAACCGATTTCAAAAAACCTTTCACCGTTGGTTATTTTCCTCATCTCTGAGTGATACTAGTACTATATGTGTACCACGGGCGAAGCCGGGGTAGGTAACTAGTACTTAATATAAAGTGATGAGACAATACATGTGAGCCAGAAATATCTAGTACCCTCTCAGACTCAATCAGTGCATACAATGTTTGTCGGACCTTGTCCTATCAATTGTACTGTGATTGATAAACAGTATAGCGACATCTGACCCTTCAGTAACTTTTCAGGAAGACGTTTCAGAGTTAACTGGATTGGATCGAATTAATCAAGAAACGTAAGCAGCTCATTAAATATTCCCATTGCTGGGATTCGAGGCCTTCTCTCGCAAGGAGAGAGTAAAAGTCATTAGCCACCACGCTGGCTCAATGCGGGTGGATTGATGACACATTACCTCGAAAGATTTTTGGTATTAACCGATTTCCTCACGTTGTTTTCATTCTCTATTTTTAAGTTCCAAACACTCGAACGAAGAGGTTGTACTACTATGATAAGAACGTCTAGGCTATGGAATGCGTTGCCTGAGTGGGTTTTTCCCCTTTTAATTGTATCTCATAATAAATCAGGTGAATCATACAAATAGGTACATACCTCTATCCTTTTCCGTATCAATCTATGTATAGAGTCCCCACAGCTGAGGTACCTTCGGGTCTACACCGAACCAAGTAGGGAGTAGGTTTTAGACCATAGTACATCAAGCTGTTCAAGTTGGGGGGTACTTTGTTTGTGCCTGTCTTGTCTTTAAGTTAAGGTTGGTCTAGCCGGAGAACGACGACTACTGCAACCCGCAATGGTAGATTATGGCCTTGGCTTTCTCCTTTCGAGAGAAGGTCCCAAGTCTTAGCAGTGGGAACATTTAGTGTGCCGCTTAGAATGCTCATTTTTTTGAAGAGTTAAGACAGTGTATCTCTCTACTTAGTCTGTGGTTAAGACCTCTCCAACAAGGAGGTTTCTTTCACTATTTTTAAGTAAGAGGTATTACGTTCATGACTTTGAAAAGACAGTATTGCGCGTGAGGCGGGAGTTAGTTTTCCAACTTCTTTGGGCGTGAGATTCAAACCAGTTGACAGATGACAGTTACCGTTTTTACCACTCATAATTTAAACTCTACCTTTTACATTCCACGTTCAAATGAAATTACGTACCACAGACTAAGTAGTACACTTTACGTACCTATTATATACATTAATGATGCCATACCATTGCTTTAAAAAGATCTTAGTATCGAAAAGGTTGTCTAGAAGAGATAGCAATAAGATCGCGTTTGGTGGCAAAGATATTTTTAATTATAAGCCCAATCCCTGTTTTTATGTATTGTTTTCTAGTATAATAAAATAAGTCAATCAATCCCACTTCCCACTAATAGTACAAACGCGACAATATATTTATATAATACAAAGTTATTTGTTTTTTTATATATATATGTAAAGAGTAACACGACGAGCAAGACATGTGCCTGATGGTAAGCAACATGCCTGCCACATAACAGCACAATGGCACGCAGCTATTGGAACATGAAGAGTCCAAATCATTACCTAGCACTGCATTGCGCTCGTCACCCGGAGATCTAAGATGTTATCTCTATATATCTCTGTATATCTCTAAGCCCCGTAATTTATCTGGAAACATTGCCCTTCAAAACCGGAACACAAGTGAACCAAAGTTGTCACAAAAGTCGATCTTACCACTAAAAACGATCCCTTCGAGAAAAGCTTTTGGTTCATAAAGAATCGATTTATTTTATAAGTTTGGAGGTTGGCGTGACTAAATAAAGTACCTGGTTGACCGAGCTTTGCTCGGTTTTTTTAAAATTATATTTAGACAAGTACGAATTAAGTAGTGATGACTTAGACCTACTTAGATACGAATTAAATGCGTTTATAAAAGGCTCTTAGTATTAGATTTTCTCAGAAAAAAAAAAACAATAAGAAAAGTCCCGAGTGTAACCATCAGGATTCGAACCGGGACCTGTTGACTCCGAGGGCGAGCATATTCCGTCTGAGCCATTTAGACTTAAAGAACAGTGGCGAAATAAGTTATCGTATTCTAATGACATGGTAGGAGTTTTTCATTGTCTAAAAGGGTTTTTTTTCGTGAAATCAGCGTTCGAATAAAAAAATATTAAATAAGTACAAGGTACACCTTTAGACTTAATACTTTAGTTTTGTGTTACTCTGTAAAACAAAAGAATCTTGTTGCAAAGCGCGATATCTCCCAGAAAACTATCAATTTTGAATTATCGTGTAATGAACTGAAGTGTTAATTTGGAACTTTGAAAATGTACTATTTGTATGCTCTGCCTTTAGTTTATTCACAAATTGGACATTATAAATAAGTACGTTGACTTTAAAAGCTACTAAACTTGTACCTAGTCTTATCTAGCTAAGCATCACATTATAAATTATGTTCCCACTGCTAGAACTCGGGCTCTTTCTCATAAAGACAAGGTCAATGCCATAATCCACAACGCTGGCCAAGTGCGGGTTGGCAGATGACACATATCCTCGAAAAATGTCGTTCTAGGCAACTGTAAAAGCCAATTGTGTCGACATACGAGTACATACATGTACACCTGCGTTTTAAAAAACACTCAAAGTCGCAGGCAGAGTTCGAATCTACGATATCATGGTTGAGAAATCGATCGTTCTAACTACTAGGTCAGCTCAGATCATAACATATTCTGGCTTTTCTTAATTATGTAAATCTTTCGCCTTTAGATTATTACTTTGCCTTTAGATATATTTACTACTTTACTATACTAGAAAAAAAGTAAACTTAAAAATGCATAAAAAAAAAATGAATTTTTAACTGTCACAGACTGGTATTAGATACGGATTATTTTCAAAGATGAGTGTGTGAACTCATCTTTAAATAATGTTTCATATTTTTACACATTTTTTTCGATTTCAGTAGTAATTTATTTATTTTTCCTACTTTATTATATTATTACTAAAATGTTTTTTTTTTGTAATACACCACAAAAATTAAAATATGTTAATATAACAGAATATATCATTAGGAAGTACTCACTCAAAACTGAAATCAAAACTTGGTTAATTTTGCTTCCATGAGCGAAATATTTTTTCACTGTATACTTCAACATTTTAAAAAGTTCTTAAAACAACAATAGAATAAAATAACACTTTTTTTTATAAAACGGCACAGGCGAGCGTACGCGACAATCACAGTGGAACGATTAGGCCGGCAAGGGTATGGCTGTGGGGTATTAACTCTATAGTCACTTCGACAGAGTACACTGCCTATGTAACACCATTCAAGATTTTTATTTAGAAAACATCGCTTTCCGCTATGCCGTACAAACTGTATGTTACGTTACATGTCGCTGATTTTTAGAATATTGACGTAATTCAAAATTAGATTAAATTGAATTAAATCAGAAATATATTACAAAACTCTGCTATTTTAATACAGGTTGCGTCACTATTCTCGCAAACCAGCGATGTCTAATGTTCCTAGATTTTACAAGTCAACTTTGAAAATGTAGTTTTTATGTTTGGCAAAAAACAAACAGATGCTCTATTTGTTTTCTGTAAGACCCTTTCCCGTATTTTTTAAGTTACAGGTATTTCTTTTGAAGCATTAGGGAAAAAATTGTAAGAGAGTAAATTTTTACGATCCACGCGCACATCATCACGAAAAACCAACACCAGAAGTTAGATAATCAACGTTACCTATAGTAAACATTGTAAAGAACTACGTTCAGGTCAATAGTCCTTGCGTGGAAGTTAGTAGATAATCTATTCTATGGTTGAATTTAAACTTCTTAGCATAAGGAATAAGGCGAAGTATTAATTTCTTACGTGAATCTTCACTAAATAAATTATCAATTAAACTGTTTCCCCCATCTCAATATGAAGAATCACCATAAAATTAATTAAATTCTATAGTCCCGTGTTTGCATTAGACTAGCACAAGATCGAAACAAAAGACGTAAGTACACGAGGAGAGTCCATAAACAGCGCGTTTTTTTTAACTTCCATCTCGCCTCCTATCAAGCGACGATGAGGTTTTTGTTTGGAGTGTACTAACCTAGAAGACACCGAGACATTCTTGATTAGCATACACCAATATTGTAACCATCACGAAAAATCGACTTAGGCAACGCATTCCATCCATGGCCAAGACGTTCTTTTCACAAAAGTAGAGTCTAACTTCTTCGTTTGGGTCTTTGGAACGTCAATCATGAAACGACGTCGCTTTTTCGACCCACGAGCAGTCCGATAGTAAAATAGCAAATTGGTATTAAGTAGGTCATGTACATCAGTAGCACATTCATCAAAATGTATTCGATAAAAACCCGATAAATTTGCAATCTTGTGGCGATGTTCAAGACTAGAATCTTTTTCGAACAATGGTACTCGTATCATTGCGTTTTGAGCATCCGACTAATCCGAAAGGTAGGTAGGTATTTTCTTATCGCACTTTCGATAATCTCCCTATTTAAAGGAATTAAATTCTAATGTTGTGGAAGAGTGCTTGGATGACAGTAGCACAAGATCGAAACAAGAGGTGTTTTTGTAGTGGTAGGACTCTTTGCAAAGTCCGCCTGGGGGAAGTACCACGCCTTTGCCAGTTATTTTACCGCCAAGCAATAATGTGAAAGCATTTTTACTGTGTTCCAGTGAAGGGCAATGTTCAGTGAAATTACAAAACCTAGAGATAAAACATCTCATATTTCTGGGTGAGGAGCGCAGTGCAGTGGTAGGTAATGATGTGGACTCCATACAACAAATTAACATTTTGTACAATTTTTTCTGTCTGTCTGTTTGTTCCAGCTAATCTCCGACCAATTATGACGGGGTGTTCACTACTAGATAGCTGGTGGTTTAATGCATAACTCATGCTACTCTTACTTACTTGAGGAAAATAAACATGATTTCGCGAAATAAACAAAAACCCCTTAAAAAAATAAATTGGTTGCCTGTAAAGTCGGTATACGGGCGAAAGTTTTACGTGACAACGACTTTGAGTGGTAAAATAATTTTACGGAAGGGACGCGTGCCTTTCACTTTTTTATGTCTGTCTCTCTCGCTCTTAGGCGGGCTAACCATGCCCGAGTGGAAGGGACGCGTGCCTCTCACTAGCTCTCGTTGTGAGCGCATAACGTGAGCGGACCGTAACGCAGTTTCTTGAAGTGTCACCCGGCAAATCAATTTATAAGACGTTGTCACGTCAAAAGTGCGTGAAACCACACAGTGAAAATGATGATAATAGTGAAATTCAAATTCCAGTTCATTCCAATGATAACCAATGTTAAGGTTAAGTATATTTATTTTATTACTCATATTTTAAGATGTCGAAGCCAAATAAGCAATTGCTAATGATTATGCAAATAATTTAAATAAACCCAATTCTACATAAGTAACGGAAACCTGAGTAGGTAGGAATACATATATGTATGATATCTGTTCTTAGTTCCAATGTATTTGTGAAAGGTTTACACTAATCTAGACAGACGGCAGTGTGGCCAGCCAAGTTATTTTAAGTAAACAGAACTAGCGAGCCGCACCTCGTGTATCTAACACGAACCATTTTGAGCGGCTTTTGTTCTCCTTGCAAATTATTGCACCTTAACTTGTCAAATTGTGCTAAAACTGCTAATAATTTGTATGTGAAAACTAGTTAATTAAGATAAGGCTTTAATATATTACGTTAAGTTACAAGAAAACAATAAATTTTAAGTTCTTACAAAATATTCTAAGCATGTTTTAATCGATTGCAGCACTGATCATTGAACTTGGCACCTCACTTCTCTTGTTTTTGAAGTCAACAACCAAGCCATGTATTATAGTCTCGAACTTGGCTCTCTTTTTACAAATATGTTTTTGATAGGATATATTAAAACATGAAGCTTTGTAGCTTGTAGCCCTTTGTACGAAAATTGCACGGACGAATGAGTATGAAATTTAACGTGCTTAAACTGAGATAAACTGCAGAATATTCATTTTTAATGCAAAAAAACAAACAAAAACAATCACGTATGGAAAATAAATATCTTGGATAAATAATAACGTGGACAATATCAGAACTTGGAAAATTAATAATTTGGAACGTAGTAAGTAACGCTGGCGTCGTTCATCAAAAATATTCAATTTGATACCCATATTGCGGGGAGTTGTGAAAAAAGAAATGTATTTCGCCATTTTGTGGTAGCGACTATCTTGAATTTGAAATTCGTCATAGTGTATAGCATTGTAGGTACTAGTCAAGCCCTTTCATTTGATACCCATTCATTTCATTGAGGTATTAGTGAAATAAAAATGTAATTAACCATCTTGTAGTGGCTGCCATCTTGGATCTATCGGAATGCTCGTAGCTCGAAAAAGCGACATCGTTTCATGGTTGATGTTCCAAAGACACTTTTCAACTTTTGTGATAAGAACGTCTAGGCTGTGGAATACGTTGCCTGAGAGGGTTTTTCCCGATAGTTACAATCTTTGTGTCTTCAAGTCGAGAGTGAATCGGTTTCTTCCAGGTAAACACGCTTCATCGTAGGCCGCATCATCGTTTAACATCAGGCGAGATGGCGGTCAAGTGTAAACCTATAAAAGTTAAAAAAAAAAAAAAAAAAATTGAAATTTGTTATAGTGTATAGTATTCTACTAGTCAAGTCCTTTTATTTGATACCCATATTAAGGTAGGTTGTGAAGAAATATTTTGTCCAACATTTTGTGGAAGCGGCCATCTTGAATCCATATTAACCAAACATAGCTAAGAATATTCGTATGGTAATTCATCGATCAATAAACTTCAAATAAAATAAAACCGCACCGAAATCGGCTCATCCGTTTGAGCTCTACGGTTCCACAGACAGACATACAGACAGACATACATCGACGCCGAACTTACAACACCCCTTTTTTTGGTCGCGGTTAAAAATAATGTTACAAGGGCTACCATGTACTATGTGACACAGACGCATGAAACACTTTTTTTTAACTATAACAGGTTCACACTTGATCGCCATCTCGCCTGATGTTAAACTATGATGGGATCTAAGATGGAGCGTGCTAGAAGAAACCAATTCACTCTAGATTCGTAGACACCAAGGTTATAACTACCCCGGTAGTTATAATCTTGGTGTGTATTAAACCCACTCAGGCAACGCATTCCACAACCTAGAAGTTCTTTTCACAAACGTGGTGTCAAATTTCTTCTTTCGTATTTTTGGAACATCAACGATGAAACGATATCGTTATTTCGACCAACGAGCAATCCGATAGAAAAAAGCAAGGTGGTATTGGATCGTGCAGATCACCTTACCTTTCTGAGTAGTCTTAATAATATTCTCAAAACATTTCGTCTTAGATAAATTATGGGAACTCTATTTTTCGGACAGCACTTATTTCACGAAGAAGTTTAACCTATTGTTATTGATACTGTACCAGAGTTTCTCAATCTTGTGGTCTATATATACCACAAATCCATACATAATTTATTTTCCCCGAAAAAAGGCAAAGCGACGTCAATTAAAAAAAAAATCAGACACGACCAAATTTTATAAGAAGCTTAAGAAGAATTATTGAGTCGTCCAGATAAATTTTAAATGAAAATAAATTTTAGCTCTTCGATTGGATTATTTTTAATATTTTGACCACCTCTGAACTAAGATCTACCAAATAAAAAAATAACCATTAAAATTGAGTCACAATGGCTGGAGCTTAGATAAAGTATAATGTATAATACTCTTTGGGGTGGATCTATCGCGTAACATAAGTACATAAAAATATACACAACCGAATTGAGAACCTCCTCCGTTTTTTGAAGTCGTTTAAAAATATACAATGATTATATCAGCTATCTGGCTTCCATAGTAGGTGCAAGCTTTGCTTGGTTTGGGGTCAGATAGCGTTGTGTGTGAAATGTCCCCCAATATTTATTATAAATATAAAAGTTTGACCATGGTGGGAATTCGAACCCATTACTTATTATCGAAGATAAGCTTAATACAACACAAAACACTTTATAATACAGTAATTAAAATTAAAACATTTTTGGCACAAACAACGACCTTACTGGTAATATCTATCTCTTTCAATTAATCTTTAGCTCAAAGAGCAAACAAAATATTATTGGTCTTTAAAGAGTTATTATAATTTTATTGCTTTTAAATGTTCGCGATTGGAACACATAATTTAAACACTGTACGGGACTTAATCACGATCAAAAATATGATCGTCGAAGTAATTAAATGATACTTTTTACCTTCATTAAGTCCTGTAAAGTGATTAAAATATTGTGAATTTGTAAATAAAGTGACGGCAAATGTAACTCATATTCTGAATATCTGAAATGTCTATCGCTGGTTACCGTCAACTTTGAGAACCTCTGTGCTTAGTCACTGAGCCATCAGAACTATTAATTGAATAGTTATGTAATAAATGGATTTTAAAAAATTAGATAAATATTTATTTAGCAGGTTTATGTTAATTATGTGTCAGAACTCAAATACGTGATCTTAATTAAATATTAATTTATTTTTTGAAGTATTGAATAGTTGATTACTAATACGAGGTGATCTTAAAAATATAATTTCTTATATAGAACTAGCTAAAATATGCTGCGCGCGTTGCTATGCCACCAGTCGAAAATTGGTCGTATCTACCAACTCAGAAATCTTCTTTGGCACATGCGTTGTTATGCATGCTTTGCTAAGGATCATCACATGATCAAATGCATGCATGTCTACTTTAAACAGTTCAAAATTTGACTTTTGAAACTCTGAACAGCACCTACAAGCCAGCGTGTGCTAGATCGATAGATCCCCCCTCGTTAGGGGCTTCTTTGAATCTATGAAAAATTTTAAAAAAATGATTGTAAGTTAAAAATTTCAATAAGAATTGGCGCTTCTACAGTAAAAAACAGGAACGTAATGAAATTGCATACAACTTCCCTCCAAGAGTATTATTGATAAACTATTTTTTACAAAAAATTAAACCGACTTCAACACCACAAATAGGCACTCAAAAGCGAAAAATAATTTAATATAGGTAATTATTATAACCGCTACTCACTCATCCATATGAAGTCGGTGCCAGGCTAGTTAAAAAAGTTAGTAGATATACTATGTCATCATCATTATCATCAGCCCGTGTTCGTCCACTGCTGGACATAGGCCTCTCCTATAATACGCCACTCAGCCCGATCCTCGGTCTTACGCTTCCAACCGCCACCAGCTGTCTTTCGTATATCGTCACTCCATCTAGTCTCAGGGCGTCCTACACTACGTTTACCAATTCGCGGTCTCCACTCCAGAACCCGTCTACCCCAACGGTTATCGGGTCTGCGACAAATGTGACCGGCCCATTGCCACTTCAGTTTGCTAATACGCTGAGCTATGTCGGTGACTTTAGTTCTCTGACGAATTACTTCATTGCGAATGCAATCCCTCAGAGAAACCCCAAGCATAGCTCTTTCCATAGCTCGCTGAGCGACTTTGAGCTTTCGGACCATTTTGACTGTCAGTGTCCACGTTTCAGCACCGTAGGTCATAACAGGTAGGACGCACTGGTTGTATACTTTTGTTTTGAGACTTTGTGGGATGGGTGACGAGAAGACTCGACGAAGTTTACCAAATGCTGCCCAACCCAGCTGGATTCTTCTCATGGCCTCACTCTCAAAGCTACATCTACCTAGTTCGAGCGTCTGCCCTAGGTAAACGTATCTCTGAACAATTTCGAGAGTGGTTCCATTTACGGCAATCGGCCCCGGAGCAACGAACTCGTTGCACATGACTTTGGTTTTATCCAAGTTCATCCGGAGGCCAATGCGTTGAGAAGCGTTAGCCAAGCTGTCCAGCATACACTGCAAGTCCTCGAGCGACTCTGCCATAATGACGATGTCGTCTGCAAATCGTAGGTGAGAGATGTACTCGCCATTGATGTTTAGGCCATGTCCAACCCAATCCAGCGTCTTAAACATATCCTCTAGGGCGTTTGAGAACAATTTCGGGGAAATTACGTCCCCTTGTCTCACGCCTCGCTGCAGAGGAATATGTCTTGACTGCTGGTCTTGGATTTGGACTTTCATCGTAGCGGCGTCATACAAACATCTCATCACCTCGATGTATCGCCAATCGACTTGACATCGCTGTAAGGACTCCAGAACAGCCCAGGTTTCGACTGAGTCGAACGCCTTCTCATAGTCCACAAACGCTAAGCAAAGAGGCCGATTGTACTCCTTTGTTTTCTGTACAATCTGCCGTACCGTGTGAATGTGGTCTATGGTGCTGTACCCACTTCGAAATCCGGCCTGTTCCGGGGGCTGAAACTCGTCGAGTCTTCGGGCGAGACGATTCGTGATAACTCTCGAAAACAACTTATAGACATGGCTCAGAAGCGATATTGGTCGATAATTCTTCAAAAGGGTTTTATCTCCTTTTTTGAAGAATAGGATGACCACACTTCTGTGCCATGACTGTGGAGTTCTCCCGGTGAAGAGGACGTCATTAAACAGTTGTTGGAGCTCTTTTATCAGAGGGGCCCCACCTGCCTTTAAGAGCTCTGTTGTAATTCCGTCCTCACCCGCGGCTTTTCCATTTTTAAGTTGCCCAAGAGTCATCACGATTTCGTCTAGACTTATTTCCGGCAGTTCTTCGGTATAGTGGCGAGTCAGAGTGGCCCTTTGTCTTCGTTTTGTGGGAGATGAGGAGCATGCGATGCGTACAGCTGGCTGTAAAAGTCTTCCACTTCCGAGAGAACATCAGCTCTAGATGTAACAACTCTCCCCGTCGCGGTAGTTAACTTCGTCAGTTGGCTTCTACCCAGTGTCTTGACGAACACCTTTGACTTTGACCCCGATTTTGCTCAATTGATTTTTCAATCAAGAGCGTATTAGCTAATCGGAGGTCACGTCGTACAAGCTTGGTAATTTTCTTACTAAGAGCCCCTTGTTCTGACGAAGTTAACGTGGGATTCCGTCGTTCCTCCATGAGATCTAAGGTCTCCCTGGAAAGCTTTGACTTTCTGCCTTTGCGCCGCATTTCGCAAAACTTTGTGCCCTCATCTCGCAAGACTTCCACTACACTTTCGAGCTTCTGGTCAACGCTATTAGTGGTTTCCAAGGCAGCAAATCGGTTCTCCAGTTTTAGCTGGAATACTTCAGACCCAACTATGGTTTGAAGAAGGTTCGGGCGGAGTGTTGACTTCATCAAACGGACCCGTTCAAGCTTGTAATTAATATTCAGGGTGCCTCGAACAAGCCTGTGGTCGCTACCGGTAGCAAACCGAGAGATCACTGAGACATCCCTGAATATTCGCCGTTTGTCCGATATGATGAAGTCAATCTCATTTTTCGTCCGTCCGTCGGGGCTTCGCCATGTCCACCTCCTCTGAGGCTGTTTCTTATAGAACGAATTCATCAGAAACAGCCTTTCCTTTTCGAGGAAGTCGATCAGCATTTGGCCCCTATCATTTCTTCTTCCCAAACCATATGGTCCTACTACCGATTCACTGCAAGTCTGTACTCCCACTTTGGCGTTAAAATCCCCCATAACAACGTTGAAGTGGGCTTTAGAGGTGTTATGTAAGGCCTTTGCAATATCCTCATACAAAGCCTCCACCTCTGAATCAGGGTATGCCTCCCAGGGTGCGTACGCCATGACCACTTTGAGGGTATACTTCTCGGTCAACTTTAGCACAAGGTACGCAACCCTCGGAGACACACTTGCGATTTCCAAAACGTTGTTACTGAGAGTTTTGTGGACCAGAAACCCTACACCACCTTGCGACAGCTGGTGACCTTCACGGTAGTACATAAGATGGCCTGATTCCAAGGTTACGGTGTCCTCTCCTCTCTTCGGACTTCACATAACCCAAGAATGTGCCATCTTATGTGAGTCAGCTCTTCTTCCAGCTGCGCAAGCCTATCGTCATCGCGAATCGTTCGTCCATTATGTACAGCCAGGGTCAGTTTGGATTGGCGGCTACCGTAGCCCGGGATTCTTCGCACCCCTGCCCTGCCGTTACCATAGCCGCCGCCTTGGCCAGGAATAGCAGGGCGGCCGGGAACTAGGGGCCTTTCATTTCTTTGGCTTGTCATAGGAGGTTATTGCCCATAGTCGCCACGCTGGGCATGCGGGTTGGCGACCGCAGACCCGTGCTGTCTTCCGCTGTGACGCTGCTGCCCGTCACAGCTATATTTACAGCACGGCTATTTGGATGGATATCCCGCCATCGGTCGGTCGTCAGAGCCTCGTTTGTTGGTCGGCAGGGTGCACCACGGGCAGGTGAGGTTGACAGTTTTGGGGACACTTAGGTGTTGAGGTCCCGTTACACCCCTATACTATGTACGAGGTAGTAAGTAAGTAGGCATAGGTAAGTAGTATCTATCTACTACCTGTTAGATTTGGCTGGCACCGACTTCATATAAATGAGTGAGTAGCGGTTATAATAATTACCTATATTAAATTATTTTTCGCTTTTGAGTGCCTATTTGTGGTGTTGAAGTCGGTTTAATTTTTTGTAAAAAATAGTTTATTTTACCCTTTTTAGTGCTAAACAAGTTTTCACTAATGCATTTACACGATTTCGTGTAAATGCATCTCATGAGATCTCAATACATGAATTAAACCCAAACACTGGGTAGTTCCTGTAAGCCGTTAAGAAATTCCCTTGACTGTCCTTTATCTTCATCATCAGACCACTAATGACAGTCACAACCCATCTATGTAAAAAGTTCTCATCAATACAAATTCATCGAGCCCAAACACAAGGTAACTACTATGTACCGTCGAGGAGTTCCCTCGACCGTCTTCCCGGTCCCTCATCAGATCGACTCCAGACCATCTTTAAATTATACTGCTTTAAAATGCTCAAGCAAAAACTTAACTAACGCACTAGTCATCTTTACAATTTTCGAAAGTTATCCTCGATTTCTCTAGGATACCATCATCAGATCCTGGTTTCCTTATCATGGTACCACCCTGGGAATATCTCCTTTACAACAAAAAAAGAATCATCAAAATCGGTTTATAAACGACGAAGTTATCCGCGAACACACATAAAAAAAAAACATACATACGGTCGAATTGAGAAACCTCCTATTTTGAAGTCGGTTAAAAACCCCGACAATACTCAAAAGAGGTTGGCAAAATAATGGATTCATTAGTGGTATTTATATGTACTCATAGGTATAGGTACAGCTGGGCTGGGCAACATTTGAAAAACTTCGTCGAGTCTTGTCGTCACCCATCCTACAAATTCTCAAGAAAAATGTATAACCAGTGCGTCTTACCCGTTATGACCTACGGTGCTGAAACGTGGACACTGACAGTGAAAATGGTTCGTAAGCTCAAAGTCACTCAACGAGCTATGGAAAGGGCTATGCTTGGTTTTTCTGAAGGATTGCATCCGCAATGAAGTAATTCGTCAGAGAACCAAAGCAACCGACGTAGCTCAGCGTATTAGCAAACTGAAGTGGTAGTGAGTAAGTCACATCTGTCGTAGACCCGATAACCGTTGGGGCAGACGGGTTCTGGAGTGGAAGCCGCGAATCGCAAACGTAATGTAGGACGCCCTGAGACTAGATGGAGTGACGATATTCGAAAGGCAGCTGGTAGCGGTTGGAGAAGTAAGACCGAGGAGGCCTATGTCCAGCAGTGGACGAATACATGCTGATGATGATGACTCGTAGGTACCAATATTATAAAACGTGTTTGTGACTTACAGAACGTCCTGTATAATAACGCTATTTTATTATACCTACTTGAGTTCGTGTGAGTGACCGCGAATATTATTTGCGTTTAGGTAAACGCTTTATCGGATCTTGTGTTAAACTCTACATAAAATGATTCTATCGAGAACTATCTCTAACTTGTCATTTCATTTTTATTTACATTTTTAATTGAAGTGGCGTGGCGCCATATACAGATTTTTCGTGAGCTGTGAATTGATTTTTAGCGTCACGCTCGGGAATGATAAGAAATCTTCGGGTAAACTCGGGACCATGGGCAACTAGAAATGCGTCAGCATTTCCCCACGCCCCCCGGGTTCACCCGCGTACCTACATAGGTAGTTCCCAAAGTAAGCTAACAAATACAAAGTTATAAGGTTTCACTTCTATCGGCAGTATGACTATCAAACTATGACTGCCAAATTTTTAGTACTAGCTGTTTCCTGCGCGCCTTGCTACGCCAGCTGTCTAAAATTAGTCGTACTAACTCAAAAAACCTTCTCTGACTCATGCACAATAACTTTGCTAAATATCATCACATGACCAAATGCATAGTTTATGATTCTATAAACATACAGACAAACATTATTTCTTATATATTAAACGAGACGAGTAGGTCATATTCCTGGTGGTGAAGCAACATGCCTACCCATAACAGCACAGTGACGCAGAGAGCTTTACGAACATGAAGAGTTTAAATCATTACCAAACATTCTACTGCGTTCGTTACCCAGAAATATAAGAAGTTTTGTCTCTATGCCCTTTAAACCGGAACACAGTGATGTTTTCACCTTACGGTTGACTTACTGGCAAAAGTGTGATAGGTACTTCCCCAGTCGGACTCTGTAAAGAGGCCTACCACTACACATTCATTAATTATTCATTATTGATTTTCTGGTTTTACGAGTAGATAAATGATCTGTATAATTTATGACGGTATACCTACTTACGATGGTGTAATTCGTCATATAATGGAACAAATCCCCAATCTTTCGATGCGTTATTCCCGAGCCCGTTATTTTAAAAGTTACACAATCAAAAATCTGCTAATAAGTATTTTATATGCAAAAATTTGGATGTGTCAACCTTTCTTGCTCAATAACGTCGGAACTTGTACGGATCGCGTTGAAATTTTGAACACTAATGGATTATAGTTTGAAATAACACATAGGCTTCTTTTTATTGCGTTGAAATTACTGGAAAGGAAACTACACGGCTAAAACCGCGAGATAATGCACTAGTCTAAATTACAAATGTCTCTATGATCGTGATTCGCTCAACGCTAGAACTGCTAAGTAATACGAACAGAAACACCTTTAAGCTCCACATAGCTTTATTTATATTCTAAATAGTCGCTAAATCGTCCTGCGGCGGTTTATCTGCCACGATGCATGAGAAAGTAGTAGTTAGGGGCATGACTCCTGCTAGACCGGGTAACATAACAGTATCAAAGCTCACGCAGGTATTGGGTAAAGTGTTTAATTAGTCTGGTATCTACAGTAATCTGTACAACCCACAGAGTTTACATATACTTATTTTTTATCTAAGGTACAACCTCATCTACAGCCCACTAAATGTTCCCACTGCTGGAATTCGGGCCTTCGGGACTTAAGGCCATAATCCACCACGCTGGCACAGTACAGGTTGGTGGGTGACACATGACTTCGAAAGATTATAGGTACATGTCGGTTTCCTCACGATATTTTCCTTCGCCGTTTTAAGTTAGCGGCATTACGCATATGACTTCGAAAAGCCAGTGGTGCGTGTGGGGTTTGAACCCGGTACCCGGGGTCTCCGGATCGGCAGGTGCCGTTCTCCCGACTAGACCTGAAGAATAAGATGGAAGACTGATCACTTGAATTAAGGAGATAATATAACAAAGATACTCCCAACGCTCAAACGCTGGACATTGGCGAAATTACGGTGACATTACCGAATGGAAGCCGGAAACCAAAAGAAAAAAAAAAAGAAGTGTGGCACTCGGGGACTGCCGCGGTAAAGCTATTGCATTTTGCATGCATTTTTATCAACATAAGCAATAGGGATGTTAACAATTCTTCGGAATTGCTTTTATTTTGAAGAGTGACATTTGTTTACCATAAAAAATATCACGGGAAATCCGTTAAGTTGGCAACACTGCTAAGAGTATTTAGTCTGTAAAGCTAGTACAAATACGATTCAAAGTCGAATGACCGAGTGGCGAGGACGGCGTTACGGTCTTCCATCCCTATTTCTTGTAAACATTAGAATGAGATGCACGATCACTAAAATTCGGTCCCCAGGCCCGCGATAAAAGCTATGCAATAGCTTAAAACTTGTAGTTGAAAAACCATCTCGGAAGTACGATTTACCAAATAAATAAAAACATCCAAATCGATTTACAACTGTCGGATCATCACTTTTCTTTTAAAACTCTATAGCCTTTAATGGCCTGAATACCGAAGTTTGGGCTCGCGCAGACGGCGAAGGACCTTAGGACCCTACATAATGGTCACTGTCTCCAAGTACACTGAGCACGATTCCCTCAAGCCAGGTCGCTGAGGCATGCGTCACGTGCGGCAATTAGCTTATATTTAACGCCGGGATTCATGGAACGCGGGCTTTAAATAGACTTAATTAATGTAAGGCTGCCCATCCGGCGCCAGAGCCTACCCCCCTTCACACACAGATACGGGTTTTATCACTTTTGTTCTTACTTTCTATAGTTCGTTCACTTTTTCAAATAAGTAGCGAGTGAATGTTTTAAGTTATCACATTTGTTCAGTACAGAACAAACATTTTAATACAAACTTTTGCATTTATAGATTTGTAGGATGAGAATGTTTTGATTTAGATTTTTATTTTTATAGTACATATAGAGTGATGAGACGAGCAGGACATGTGTCTGATGGTAAGCAACATGCCTCCCACATAACAGCACAGTGACCCGCAGCTATTGGAACATGAAAAGTCTAAATTATTACCTAGCACTGCACTGCGCTCGTCAGCCAGAGATATAAGATATTTTATCTCTATGGCTTATAATTTCACTGGACACATTGCCCTTCAAAAAGGAACACTGTAATGTTTGCACATTACTGCTTGGCGGTAGAATAACTGGCAAAGGTGTTGTACTTATTCTTTAAACGCGACGTGCGGAAGAGCGTAGTTATTACTGGATAAAATACCTGTCTATTCATAGAAATGTAACTTTGTATAACAATCTAAAAGGTAAATATGGTATTTACATAAAATTTTGTAATGTGTTCCTTAGGGTATAGCTATTATTCCAACTTGAAATGAAGTGATGGGTTCATGTCAGTTATCTAGGTACTTACAGTAAGTGCATATTAGCATTTAGTATATTGACGAAATTAAATATCGTTGATTTAGTAAGCAGTACCTAGAGGGAATTTAAGGCCAACTACCATATATGTATTATGTTCCTAGATAGACCAAAAAAAAGTTTTAAATAGAGGTAGTGTCCTCGAATGTCCTGGAAATGTTTGAAATATAGTAAGACAACGCTCCTAGCGGACGCAATATGAACCTTATTGCCCGTACAATAATAGCGAGATTATCGAATAGAGTGAAAGGACGACCAGGTCTTCTACCGCCTAACTAAATCGGCTTTACCTTTACTATTGCCATTTCTATCATTTGAAACGAAAAGAAAAGAGATAGAAACATCAAAGCTAAGACAGTTGTTGTTAGGCGGTGTGTCGTTAGGCGGTGTACCCCCGGGACATGAGTTTCATGATAAGCAATATGTACTTCTACCCATAACGGCAAATTGTCACCCAGCTATTGAAACGTGAAGAGTCCAAACCATTACCTAGCACTGCATTGCGCTCGTCACTCCGAGATGTAAAGCAATGTAATTTCTTTATAAACATTGCCCTTCAAACTGGAATACACTTTAATGTTGGAATTTGAACACCCTTGGCGGCCTCTCCAAAGAGTCGTACCACTAAGCGACTTGTAACTGTAGTAGCAAGAATACCAGTGTCTCCGAACTGATATTCTTGTTTCTACACATTGATAGTATTTTACAACTTAGTATATACATATGTATTTAATAACTTTATTACTTTTATACTATCAATGCTTAGAGATGAATAATTCATATGATACATTGTACGAAGTACAATTCTAAAATTTATTTGATTGTAATTCTATTTGTTTTGTTAAAGAAAAGTATTTATACTCGTAGTTAACTAGCAGTAGCCTGCTGTTTTACTCACGTAGTTTCCGCATCCGTTATTTCCAAAGACATCGGATCCGTCCCTTCAAAATAATCTCTCTTTGTAAGAATCGCTATTTTTAGTTATAACACCCAATTTAAATTTCACATTTCGCCAAACCCATTTTTTTATTGCAAAACAAATTTGCTGGTTTATTTTATTTTTTAATTATTTAAACATTAAACTTATATTAAATTATTATTAAACATATAAAAATTGCATACTGCCTCAAACCTATTCAATAAATTAAAAAATAAATTTATGTAATGTATGGATCCATTTTTCCCCGCCTCTCACCAGCCAGGACTGCACCTCTCTACTTAGTCTGTGGTCTGTGGACTGCACCTCCATATTGGGATATAATAGGAAAGCTATGTAACAGCTTGCCTCAAATACCTACCAAAATTTGCTACCAGCTCTCGGAGTGTATCACATTTTAAACAGCGAGCAGCACGGAAGGGAGTAGGCATACACAGCGTTTCTCCTCTGTCAAAGTACAAGTCCGCGTGGACCATGGAGTTTGATAAGATACTGTGGCTGAGGGCGGGGCTAGATTTGTGAATGGTGCTTTATTTTTTACTAGATGTCCGCCCCGGCTTCGCCCGTGGAACATACATAGCACTCATCGAGATCTCGCACATATACAACGGTAAAAAATTCTAGAAATCGGTTCAGTCATTCCTGAGAAAATCGCTTTCAAACAAAACACCTCTTCAGCTACCTGCTACGCCACCTGTCGGAAATTGGTCGTACCAACTCAGAGATTAGCAAAGGTTTTATATTCAAGAGGTATGTAATCTGTGATATTCAATGACGCAATCTTAGACACATTTGTGTCATGTGTCATGTCAAAGCACGAAACGTACGAAAACTCTCAAAAAGGAATATTTTCCCCCGATTTTGTTACATTCTTGATTCATGCTCCGCTTTTGTTAATAGTAGCGTTATTTTCTATAGCCTATAGCCTTCCTCGATAAATGGACTATCCAACAGTAAAAAAATCTTTCAATTCGGACCAGCACTTCCCGAGATCCTAGCGTTCAAACAAACAAACAAACAAACTCTTCAGCTTTATAATATTAGTATAGATGTGTTAGTGATTTGTGATAGTGATAGGTCGGTACAGGTATGTTTTGTATGTAATAGTGCGGCTTTGCGCTAGTGTGCAACTTTCCACTCCCGCAAGAAATGACAGAAAGATTTGAACAATATCTTTTAGCTAAGGCTACTCCCTGCCATGCTTGCGCGGAAGACTTGCGCGGAAGATCGAGTTGCTCGATGATTTTAAATAAGCAGAACACTAAAGAGTTTTCATCAGTAGGTACACAGACTGAAAGAGTCCAAATAAACAACGTCTATGAAAGTGAAATCGAACCTCAATTCCTCTTTGTCATAGAGTTGATAGAGACATTCATCTTTCAAACACAACCATAGAGTGTTACATCAATATTGGTAAACAAATTAGAATTTAACCAAAACGATCATCTTCAGTAGTTTTTTGCACAAAATTCCTGCATTTTGTTTATGTGAAAGGATTGCATACGATGCCTTCAGTAAAACTGAAGCAGCTATGAACATAATCATCTTTCTGCTGGTAGCGGAATCTGTGACGATGCCCACCGTAAAGATAGGTATTGTTTTTCTCCCATCTAATGCCCCATGTATAGGTAAACCAAAGAGTTTACATATACTAGTACATATGGAGTTGGCGCAAACGCTTTACACCGAAAGCACGGGTACCATCTTTCTTGCCTTGTCGCTCTCATGGAAGTGTCTTACTTTTGTCGCGCACATCTCTCTCTGTTGCCATAGAAAGTATGCACGTCATATGCTTACAATTGACACAAAGGAACCGTGCGGAAAATCTAATTCCATACGTAGTATATGTAAACTCTTTGTTCTCCCAAAAACGCTTCATACAAAAACACTACTGAAGGGTGACGTCACTGTGTCGTATTCTCTATGCGTCGCGCGTAAAGTTTGTATGTTTACTTAACAAAGTCACTTGAAATTGAATGGGTTATCCAATTGTAAATACACTTTCTAATAATTTTATACTTTTAAATCGACTTGCCCATGTAGCTTTGAATGATCATAAAGTAAGTTAAACTAAAAAATATCAAAAACAAAGTTGGTACATATTTTATGCTATTTAAATACATACTTTTTTTGCATCAAATAATTTTCATCGTTCTTCAGATCATCAGATCAGTTGCCATGCCTATTGCAAACATAAAATAGTTTAAAAAAATACTAGTGTAGTGAACAACCATAGTAGTTTAAAACAACGTTTAATTATTTTTTTTTTTTAAAACGGGCATGGTTTTTGCTAACAAAACGTGAACTACACTACGCTACATACCTAATTATTTCACTAAGCACGACTGAATTATCAATACACTAATAAAAGTCTACAAATAATCAAGATGTTCAAGCCCCACTACCACTACCTACTAAGGCTAAGATCTCACGAGTCGGTTTACGCCCGCGGCGAGCGGGGCTGCCTCGCGGCACGCGGCTGCCACGCGGGACGCGGCTGACGCGGCGCAGTCGCGCAGTCGCCGCCCGCCCGTCACTCGCCACGTTCGCGGGCGAAAATCTCTCCCGCGGCGGCTGGGAAATCGTGAAAATCAGCGGTCTCATGAGTTTTGTAATAAAACCGTCGCGGTTAGCGCGGGCGCGGTTGGAAACCGCTCCATGAGTTCTTAGCCTTATACTTTATCAAATTGTTCATATTGTTCAAAAACAACATTAAATTGTTAATATCGTTTAAAAACAACGTTAAATTGTTCATATTGATTAAAAACTTGATGATATTGTTTTAGCGACAGAGCCGCTGGTGGATGAGATAACATGCAGTATGAAGGGATTCGTGCAGGTGGCGGGCCGATTTGGAAACAAAACGCATCTTTTGTGTTTGAAATTGCAGCCTGTTGGTAATTATTCTTCTAAGTACATGTCATACTGTCAGACTAATTTCCACACAATTCCACATTCTAGCCAAAATCTTAACTAACTTTATGTTAGTACGCAAGAAGCGTTGAAGATATTACTTATTACGACTGAAGTTAGACTTAATCAAACTCAGAATCATGTTGCAAAACTGTGTACAAATACGCAAGGTATAAGGACGAAATATAACCATCAAAATGGATTCACAGTTGACGGCTCTATCGTGTAACATACATACAATAAAAAACATATAACCGAATTGATAACCTCCTCTTTTTTGGTAGTCGGTTAAGAATATAAAAGGATATATATCAGTTATCTGACTCCCATCGTACAAGCTTTGCTTAGTTTGGAGCTAGATGGTGTTCCGTGTGAAATGTCCAGCATTTTTTTTCCTATTACATCTTGTTCTCGTGTTATCTTTCAGGCTTATCTTCAATAGCCAACAACTGCTCAGCCTTGTTGGTAGAGCCTGACGTGGACGACGACCACGACCCTGCGGGCACAGTCACATCCAGCGATAAGGTTCTGAAGGGCTACCCCCTGGCTGACTTCACGATGGCTTATGGGTTCCCCATGGAAGACACTGCGTCAGGGTCTGCTGAAGGGTACATTGGAGATGATCAGCAGTTCTATGGAGTGCTTCATTTTGGTAATGGTTAAAATTTTCAACTTTATTATCTAATCATTTCTCATATTTAGCGTGTATCTATTCGCCAGTATCAATTTATTTAAAATTTGTGTTGGAATTGCGTTTTTTCTTTAATAATATAGCGAAAGGACGAGCAAAGCTTGCGTCTGATGGTAAGCTACATGCCTGTCCATAACAGTATCTTATACCTTTAAATGACCAATTCTTGTAGGTATATATGTATGTAGGTATATACATATATATATAGAATCTGAATCTCGGAAACGGCTCGAACGATTTTCATGAAATTATGTATACAGAGGGTTTCGGGGACGATAAATCGATCTAGCTAGGTTTTTTTTTTAAAACAATATTTTATGCCCGTTTTTAGACAATGAAAAACTCCTACAATGTCATTAGAATACGATAACTTATTTCGCCACTGTTCTTTAAGTCTAAATGGCTCAGACGGAATATGCTCGCCCTCGGAGTCAACAGGCCCCGGTTCGAATCCTGATGGTTACACTCGGGACTTTTTTTTTTTGTTATTTTTTTTCTGAGAAAATCTTATACTTAGAGCCTTTTATAAACACATTTAATTCGTATCTAAGTAAGGCATCACTACGTAATTCGTACCTGCCTAAATATAATTTTAAAAAACCGAGCAAAGCTCGGTCAACCAGATACTAAACACCTATTTTAAGTATCACTTGGTAATTAATTTCTCAGGAAACATTGCTCTTCTAATTGGAATTCTGTAATGTTAGCACTTTTGGCGGCGGAGTATGTGGCAAAGCGATATTTCTCCAAGCGGGCTCTGCAAAGAGTCCTAGCACGACAAACTTACGAGTATGTACCTACTGCTTAAGAGCCCTCTCACAAAACGACAGAACTCAACTTTAGGTAAAATCCTGCAACATTGTCAGCGTGCGTCCGTTCGATTCAGCTCGAGCGTTTAGGCGGACAGAACGATCTTGAGCCGTAACGGCAGTGTACTAAAAATTTTGATGAGATTTTCTGACGTGACAACGTCTACTAAATCGATGAACGTTGGCTGCGTGCACGAAACTTGATGACTTATTGTCCCGTTACGTTACGATAAATTATTCTTGCATTTCAAAAATCTGATAACTAGTAAAATTTCTTTTTTTATTTTAAGGGTAATATTTGTGCATTGGTTCTTAGCTATGTTTGGTTAATATCGATTCAAGATGGCCACAAAATGGTGGACTAAATATTTCTTCATAATCTACCTCAATATGGGTATCAAATTTAATGAAAATCTTGACCAGTAGAATACTATGCACTATGACAAATTTCAAATCCAAGATGGCCGCCACCACAAAATGGCGAAATACATTTAATTTTTCACTACTCCCTCAATATGGGTATCAAATAAAAGGACTTGACGAGTAAAATACTATGCACAATGACAAATTTCAAATCCAAGATGGCCGCCACCACAAAATGGCGAAATACATTTCTTTTTCCCTACTTCCTCAATATGGGTATCAAATAAAAAGACTTGACGAGTAAAATACTATGCACAATAACAAATTTCAAATCCAACATGGCCGCCACCACAAAATGGTGAGATACATTTCTTTTTCACTACCTCCTCAATACGGGTATCAAATAAAAGGGCTTGACTAGTAGAACACTACGCACTATGACAAATGTCAAATCCAAGATGGCCGTCACCACAAAATGGCGATTGTCATTATTTTTTACTACTACCTCAATATGGGTAACAAATGAAAGAGCTTGACTAATAAAATACTATGACAAATTTCAAATCCAAGATGGCCGCCACCACAAAATTGCGAATGTCATTATTTTTTACTACTGCCTCAATATGGGTAACAAATGAAAGGACTTGACTAATAAAATACTATGCACTATGACAAATTTTAAATCCAAGATAGCCGCCACCACAAAATGGCGACTGACATTATTTTTCACTACTTTTAATATGGATATCAAATGAACGGGCTTGACTAGTAAAAACTACGCACTATGACAAATTTCAAATCCAAGATGGCCGCCACCACAAAATGGCGAATGTCATTATTTTTACTACGACCTCAATATGGATAACAAATGAAAGGACTTGACTAGTAGCATACTATGCACTATGACAAATTTCAAATCCAAGATGGCCGCCACCACAAAATGACGAATATTATTATTTTTTATTTTTCACTAGGTACTTCTCAACATAGGTATCAAATGCAAGAGCTTGACTAGTAAAATACTACGCACTATGACAAATTTCAAATCCAAGATGGCCGCCACCACAAAAAAAACTTAAACCTGCACGGGCACTAACTCTATAAAACTAAAATACCTAGGTACTTATATTTTAGATGTTATCGCACGAAATAATTATATTTACAGATGTTTGTACCGCGCTGAACCTGCATCAATCGCAAACAAAATGATTTTGCGTTTCACGCGTGCCCATCCCTAGCAATCCCCAACGTACATATCTATGTAGCTATACATCATCTGCCTACGACGCGCACTAGGCGTCTAGTGTGGTGTTAGCACTCTATACTTTAGTTATTTGTCATCTATGATTTTTTAGCTAAGACAGCTCCCTTCCGTGCTTGCGCGGAAGATCGCGTTACTCGATGAGTCAAACCCTTCCAGTTGGATATGAAATTTGTCATAGTGCATATTATTCTACTAGTCAAGCCCTTTCATTTGTTACCCATACTGAGGTAGTAAGTAGTAAAAATAATGACATTCGCAAATTTTTGGTGGCGGCCATCTTGGATTCGAAATTTGTGGCAGTTCATAGTATTTTACTAGTCAAGCCCTTTCATTTGTTACCCATATTGAGTTGGTGGTAAAAAATAATGTCAGTAGCCATTTTGTGGTAGCGGCCATCTTGGATTTGAAATTTGTCATAGTGCGTAGTATTTTACTAGTCAAGCCTTTGCATTTGATACCTATATTGTGAAGTAGTGAAAAATAATGACATTCGCTATTTTGTGGTGGCGGCCATCTTGGATTTCAAATTTATCATAGTGCGTAGTATTCTACTAGTCAAGCCCTTTCATTTGTTACCCATATTGAGGTGGTAGTAAAAAATAATGACAGTCGCCATTTTGTGGTGGCGGCCATCTTGGATTTGAAATTTGTCATTGTGCATGGTCAAGCCCTTTAAATTGATACCTTTATTGAGGTAGTAGTAAAAATAATGATGATTAATATTGGAAGTTCGTTGCTCAAACACGTCGGAACAGTCATTGGTCATGGCCATTGGTCGTAGTCATTGGTCATATCCGTTCCTCATGGTCATTGTAATTGGTCATGGTCATTGGTCATGGTATAGACCTCTATAAAAAATAATGTCAGTAGCCATTTTGTGGTAGCGGCCATCTTGGATTTGAAATTTGTCATAGTGCGTAGTATTTTACTAGTCAAGCCTTTGCATTTGATACCTATATTGTGAAGTAGTGAAAAATAATGACATTCGCAATTTTGTGGTGGCGGCCATCTTGGATTTGAAATTTGTCAAAGTGCATAGTATTCTACTAGTCAAGCCCTTTCATTTGTTACCCATATTGAGGTGGTAGTAAAAAATAATGACATTCGCGATTTTGTGGTGGCGGCCATCTTGGATTTGAAATTTGTCATAGTGCATAGTCAAGCCCTTTAAATTGATACCTATATTGAGGTAGTAGTAAAAATTAATGATGATTAATTAATATTGGAAGTTCGTTGCTCAAACACGTCGGAACGGTCATTGGTCATGGCCATTGCTCATGGTCATTGGTCGTAGTCATTGGTTATATCCGTTCCTCATGGTCATTGTAATTGTAATTGGTCATGGTATAGAGGTAGTAGTGAAAATAATGACATTCGCAATTTTGTGGTGGCGGCCATCTTGGATTTGAAATTTATCATAGTGCATAGTCAAGCCCTTTAAATTTATACCTTCATTTAGGTAGTAGTAAACATTAATGATGATTAATTAATATTGGAAGTTCGTTGCTCAAACACGTCGGAACAGTCATTTGTCATGGCCATTGCTCATGGTCATTGGTCGTACTCATTGGTCATATCCGTTCCTCATGGTCATTGTAATTGGTCATGGTCATGGTCATTGGTCATGGTATAGAGGTAGTAGTGAAAATAATGACATTCGCTTTTTTGTGGTGGCGGCCATCTTGGATTTGAAATTTGTCATAGTGCATAGTATTCTACTAGTCAAGCCCTTTCATTTGTTACCCATATTGAGGTAGTAGTAAAAAATAATGACATTCGCCATTTTGTGGTGGCGGCCATCTTGGATTTGAAATTTGTCATAGTGCATAGTATTCTACTAGTCAAGCCCTTGCATTTGATACCTGTGTTGAGAAGTAGTGAAAATCAATGACATTCGCTTTTTGTGGTGACGGCCATCTTGGATTTCAAATTTATCATAGTGCGTAGTATTCTACTAGTCAAGCCCTTTAAATTGATACCTATATTGAGGTAGTAGTAAAATTAATGATGATTAATTAATATTGGAAGTTCGTTGCTCAAACACGTCGGAACGGTCATTGGTCATGGCCATTGCTCATGGTCATTGGTCGTGGTCATTGGTCATGGTCGTTCCTCATGGTCATTGGGCATAGTCATGGTCATGGTCATGTGCATGGTCATGGTCATGGTATTGAGGTAGTAGTAAAAAATAATGACATTCGCCATTTTGTGGTGGCGGCCATCTTGGATTTGAAATTTGTCATAGTGCATAGTATTCTACTAGTCAAGCCCTTTCATTTGTTACCCATATAGTGGTAGTAGTAAAAAATAATGACATTCGCCATTTTGTGGTGGCGGCCATCTTGGATTTGAAATTTGTCATAGTGCATAGTATTCTACTAGTAAAGCCCTTTCATTTGTTACCCATATTGAGGTAGTAGTAAAAAATAATGACATTCGCAATTTTGTGGTGGCGGCCATCTTGGATTTGAAATTTGTCATAGTGCGTAGTATTTTACTAGTCAAGCCCTTGCATTTGATACCTATGTTGAGAAGTAG
Organism: Ectropis grisescens; assembly: GCA_017562165.1. Taxonomy (NCBI): domain Eukaryota; kingdom Metazoa; phylum Arthropoda; class Insecta; order Lepidoptera; family Geometridae; genus Ectropis; species Ectropis grisescens. The sequence continues at coordinate 10,467,281 of CM029786.1, forward strand.
TGAAAATCAATGACATTCGCTTTTTTGTGGTGACGGCCATCTTGGATTTCAAATTTATCATAGTGCGTAGTATTCTACTAGTCAAGCCCTTTAAATTGATATATATATTGAGGTAGTAGTAAAATTAATGATGATTAATTAATATTGGAAGTTCGTTGCTCAAACACGTCGGAACGGTCATTGGTCATGGCCATTGCTCATGGTCATTGGTCGTGGTCATTGGTCATGGCCGTTCCTCATGGTCATTGGGCATGGTCATGGTCATGGTCATGTGCATGGTCATGGTCATGGTATTGAGGTAGTAGTGAAAAATAATGACATTCGCAATTTTGTGGTGGCGGCCATCTTGGATTTGAAATTTGTCATAGTGCATAGTATTCTACTAGTCAAGTCCTTTCATTTGTTACCCATACTGTACATACTTAATTAATATTGGAAGTTCGTTGCTCAAACACGTCGGAACGGTCATTGGTCATGGCCATTGCTCATGGTCATTGGTCGTGGTCATTGGTCATGGCCGTTCCTCATGGTCATTGGGCATGGTCATGGTCATGGTCATGTGCATGGTCATGGTCATGGTATTGAGGTAGTAGTAAAAATAATGACATTCGGCATTTTGTGGTGGCGGCCATCGCGTTCATCGACTTATTAGACGTTGTCAAGTCAAAAAAAAATTGACAGATTCTGCTTCTTCATGAAGTAAACAAGATCAAATGTGATGGTCCGATCCGAAAATCAGAATGAAACGTTATAAAACGCCAAACGAATTAAAATTTTGTGGTCGCACTATAATTATTCTAGTTTATGTCATAAACGCGCGAAATATTACGTAACCGACTCCCACGCTAACTGACGCAGGTCCTCCCCGACGGCCGCTCGCGGCATACTAAATTGCGCAGCGTAATTTATTGTAATTTCGACTGCTGGTAATTTATATTTTTGAAAAATTGACAACTATGATTTGAAAAGTAACTATAGAATTGGATTCTACAAAGAACAAAGTATTATCGTGTCTAATTTTTATTTTGGAGTTATTGTGTATTTTACACAGAGACAACGCTAAAACTGCAATATAAAACTTAAAATTGGCTTATGATTTTGTTTTTTTTACTAATAAATGGGACCAAAATTCAGATATATGTGACTTGAATGAATTAATAAAATATGTGTATGATGTTCCCATATATTTTTTAAGTATAAATTTTGAGTATCACTTGTAGATTTAGCAGTCTGAAACTGACACGGCGGCGACTTTTCGGCGAAATGGTCATGGAGATCGTTCCTACGACTAAAGGCTTTATTATTAGTAAAATTGAAACAAGGAAACGTCAACAAGAAAGATCGGCCTATTTTTTGAACGTAATTATCTTTTTCTAAACAATACTAAAGATGGAAATATCGGAACACAAACTTTTTGAATTTCGTGCGACGACGTGAGCCGGCTCTTAAGGATAATCTTTTGTATGTATGTTACGCGATAGCTCGGTCAATTGTGAATCGATTTCGATGATTTTTGTTTTGTTTGATAAATGATACATACTTTAGTGGTATTTTTTCGAAGAAAATATAATTATTGCTATTAGACTAAACTAACGACTAACTACTTCATTTGGCCTGTTCTTATCTATTATTCTGCAACGCCGTACAAAAATCATGCGACAATGAGAAATGATCGAGTGTTGCAACCCTCCCTCTTCAACTGCACTCACTTTGGCAGCTTACGAGTGACGGCATAGTGCTAAATATTATTATTTTATACCCTTCTATCATCCTACATAAGTCTCCTGGTGGTTCATTTGACCCATAAATTTTGTTCACGCGCCTGGAGTCTATATCACTTTTTCAACGAATTTTCCAATTACAACTGTGCTAAGAAAGTTTCATAGGTATAAAGAAATACAAAGCATTAAGATATACCTACGAGTACGATCTACGATTTAGAAACGTAGAAAATAAATGGTAAACTATGCAACAAGGTAATTTCTTATCGATCTAAGCTCAGAACAAAAGTAGAATGTAAATTAGAGGACCTAAACAATTATAAACCGGTTTGTGTAATTTCCTGTTCATGGGTCCAAGTCTTTCTCCAGTTGAGGTGCTGGCGACGTGCCATGCTGATTTATCGAGGTCCTACACTTTAGCTTTATTATTGGGAAATAGTTACATAACAGTTTAGTTAAGCTGACATTTTGAAAAGATTGTTATGTTGATGTAAATATATATATATATATATATATATATTATAAAATGTATTTAAACTGACGAGTTACAAATGTAACATTTATTATTATATTTAATGATAATTGTGTATATTTTGTAATGATAAATAATATCTTATCTTATAATATCTTATCTTAAAATATTGAAGTAAGTCAATCAAACCAAAAACTCAACTGCGTTTTGAAAAAATCTATTCAGAGACCCATTTTCATACCTTCCAAATGCACATAAAGTTTCACAAAAATCGGTACGATTGGAGGAGCACGAACACAGACATCGTGACACATTATGTGACACGTTTTGGTGTATATTTTTATATAAGATCGAGATATTATAAAATACATTTCGAGACCTGCTTAATTTCTTCTATAGAGCGTAACAAAAAAACAAGTACATACACATTAATAAATTCAAATAAATTATTACCATATCTTAGGCATTGCTGCAAAACCCGCCACTGTTCTAGCAGTAAAATTTGAACAACAGTCGCAAAATGAAAATTATTTAATTTCCAGGGAATAAAACTCTCTACGCAGATCCTTACGGTGTTGACGACCCTCACAGGTTCTTCGGGGCGTTTGAAAGCGATAATATGGCAATACCAAGGCTGAGACGACATGATGCTCAGGTGATCAGGTGATGATGTTCACTTTGTGATTTGTATCTGTATCAGGCCAGTTCTTCAAAAAGATTTTAACTTCGCAGAGTTACTCGCTGCCCTTGACAACTTTGCATGCTTTACTCTTTGACTTTCACTAATTGTAAATGAGTTTGTTATAATTTGTAAGCTTTCGCGATTTGAACTCATCTAGACACGCGGTAGTGTGGCAACCCAATCATCAGCTTATCTTAGTCCACTGCTGGACATAGGCCTCTCCCATGGTTCGTCACTCAGCCCTACCCTCGGATTTACGTCTCCATTCATTGATCTGAAAATAATCTTGGCATATTTCACTAAATTCTAACGCTAAACATTTCTACAAACAGGCCGAGAAATACCTAATTGAGAAGAGGCAGAATGAGAACCAGTTGAAACTGGACCGAAGACACCTCCCGTACCAGATCGAGGAACCTCGCCACATCATCGGCACGGCTAGGGCGAGGATCTGCGACCTCCTACTCCTGGCCGACAAGGAGTTCTACGAGAAGGACGCTAACTACAGCCTCAACTATGTGGTGCAGCGGATGATGCATGCCGTCGCTCAGGCGGACATTATCTTCAGGAATGCAGACTTTAATGAGGATGGCGTACCGGATAATATAGGTTTGATTCCGGATAAATATCGCCAGGTTTAATAACTCAGGGTTATTGGAATCGCCCTGAGCTGGGCCCAGATCCTAGGTGGACCACTAATAGAAACGCACGCACGCATCTGTTTTACGGTTTTGTGACTTGACCACGACTATGTGACCCCCCTGCCCTGGTGCCAAAGCTGGACCCACCCTTAATCGGCAGCCCGAGCAAGTGTGTGTGTGAAATATTTGACTGCCCTAGTGGCTTAGTTGGTAGTAGCTCTGCCTGCGAAGCCGAGGGTCGTGGGTTCGATCCCCCACCCAGTGCAAATATTTGTGTGATGAATTCAAATGTTTGCACTGTGTCTGGGTGTTTCTATGTATAATAAGTATGTATTTAAAACTATATAAGTATTATATCAGCTATCTGGCTGACATCACACAAGCTTTGCTTAGTTTGGGGTCAGATGGTGTTGTGTGTGAATTGTCCACCAATATTTATTTATTTCTTATTTATATTTGAATGGAAATACGACTTCTTGAAAAATTTAAGTAGCTTAAGCAACCCATTACATTTGTTATTGCTGGGACTAGGGACCTTTTCTCGTAACCATATAGTCAAAGCCATACTCCACTACGCTGGTCCAGTGGTTCCCCTGTCTTCCCCTTTAAATGATGTCTGTGATGATGATTTGCACGCTCTATCCACTGGGCTACCACGTCTTCATATACTTCACTTAGTTATGTAATCAATTTCATTCAAATCCATTTAGCCCTTACAGGAATACGTGAACAAACATATGATTGTGATGAGTGATATTTAATTTTTTTATTGGTAGGATTTAATACCTACCATACCAGTCTATTGTTCGTTAAAAAATCAATGACGCAAAATTAACGGGAGCGAAAAACTAGTATGCCAGTGGCCCATGGCCGTCTTCCACTATTTTGAGGAGCTCGGCTGAATTGGGTACTGTTACGGAGCGGGTCAGGAGTTACTATCTAAAAAACAAAATTTAGGATGCTAAAAGATATATTGAATAGAAATAGACGTTAACACTATATGGAGGTCCAAACCGATCTGCCTATGCGCGTAAAAAATGGCATAACAACAGTATCGGTTTCCTATTGCATTGACGTCAATGCAATGGGAAACTCAGCGGTTTTCATATGCATGTTAAACTATGCATTTCTCGATATAACAGTACGCTGGCCAACAAAATGGGATCGGAACTGATATGCCCAGCGTCGGACTGGCCATATTGTCGAGGTGCATTTCAGGCCTCAACCTGCGCGGACCCCCATGGGCCCGGCTTGCGGGGCATGTGGCAACCGTAGGACAAAGTTTCGGGCCCCAGCTTGTGATTATCATCCAATCCGACCCTGGTTAAGCTAGCGACCTAAGGCCGTTCTCCGCTGTTTTAAGGAGCTCTTTTGGGGTAGGCTGGCCGAGGGGAAGTGCACAAAACACCACAAGACGTCAGCCAAGGCCAATCACCACCACCAATAATTTTAAGTAATTAGAAGTAATGATGATTCTCATCTCCCCAGGGTTTTCAGTGAAGTACATCCTCGTACTTACGTCCAACGGGACGAACCGGCGAGTGTTCGGTGACCTGCTGACCTCTCACTCGGTGGACGGCCGCGAGTACCTTATGAAGTTCGCCAGACTCCGCCGTCTCTCCGAAGTCTGTCTTGGCGTTGCTTTTTCGGGACACGCCTTTCATAATAGGACATTGGGTCTGAGGTGAACACATTTTGTTTGGCGTCAAACTTCTTTAGGCGCATTGAATACGTTTGGGTGGACAAAAATCTTTGGGTGAAAAAAAATAACCCCTGCCATCATGTCCTGAAGTTTTTCTCAAAATGTATTATTGTCTTTCAAGGCGGAACACAATGATGCGTGCGAATAACTGGTTGGTAGTAGAACAACTGACAAAAGTATGGTACTTCCTCAGATGGATTATTCATCTTTGAAGAGTGCTTGTAAGTATGTTCCCGGGATAAAAAATTGTACTATGTATTATTCCCGACTGTTATCTATCCATGTACCAATTTTCATCCAGATCCCTTCAGTAGTCTATGCGTGAAAGAATAACAAACATAATTAGGTACCTACTTACAAACTTTCGTGTTATAGGAGGATTAACATTAGGAGGGTGTTCGTAATAATTTTTTCAAGTTTACATTTTTGTCGATATTCCGCCATGTGCCAAAGTTTTTTTTTTAATTTTCCTGACAGATACAATCTAGAAATAAATGTTCGCTAGTCAAAGTGTAGGTATGTAAATATATTTTTATAGGACTCATTGCAGAGTCCGCCTGGAGAAGTAGGTTTGACGCTTTTTCCAGTCATGCTATGTGCGAACATTATTGTGTTTCGGTTTGAAGAGCAGTATTTCCGGAAAATTACAGAGCAAAAAGGAAATTCAACCGGTTTAACGAACACGGGTGTTGCTAGTTTTAGGTTTGCACTGGACCGCCATCTCGTCTAATTTTCAGCTATTATGTAGGTTGATTGTTTAGATGTTTTTATAGACTGAATTAGTTTGAATTGACAATTTTGTTCGAAATCAAAACCAAGTTTGTACCTACCAAGAGCAGATGCTATCAGGGCAAATAAGGTGCGTTGTGGTAATTCCGGACGGATTTTTGACTAGTTAGCATAGTCTTGCGATTTATTTAATTTCTGGAGATAAATTTTTATCAGATCGTTAAAATATATCAACAATTCTTAACGGATAGACAGAGTGTGAATTTTGTCTGTCCGACAGGTTTAATAGATTTGCTTGTAGACGTGTATGTCAAAACAAACTTTATCTTTTATGATCACGATAACATATTAACCACCGAAGGGCAAGTTCGGACTGCAATTAATAGTAGCCTCTATTGCTTAAAAGACAGATTACATAAAAAGAATACCTACATCCGATCTTTCACTTTCTAAACTAAATATTTTGCATAATTTACTAATTCACACACAGCACATTTCTGATTTGCCGGAGCGATAAACATAGGTAAACTATGGGTCGCGCGACGATAAAATGGCGTCCCATTTAACCTTAAGAGTGTTTGAAAATTATTCGAAATTAGATAAAAATGTAATTCATATGGTCTTACCCCATTTCCGATCTTACCCGAACGCACCTTACGTCAAACCTATTTACCCTGAATAACTATTGATTTTATTAATAGATTAATGTATCGGTTCCAGGAACATGTCTCACACATCGGATACAATAAAGATTTTTGTATTTGTATTGGCTTCTTCTCATTGAAATCACTCTGGAATTTGATCAGGAGAACTATCTGTCGACTGTTTATTATTTACTATAGTCCGTTCCACGAAGAGGTGAAGAAAATGTAAACAAATCAATGTCACTCTCAATATGACAGACCAGCATTTCTCAACCTTTGTTTTAGAAGATAGTTCGTTGTAAGCGTCTCTGTTTGCCCTTTTAGATTTTCGTCACATAACAAGGTTAAATATATTCCAATAAGTCCGTTTCCAACCTTTTGTCTTATTTCTAGTATTTTATAATTATACGTTTATTAAATATATGGTGCGCCTAAGTTTAAAACATTCATACAAAAATAACTTGGGTGGTTGGTTCATGGAACACAATAGTAACATATAAACAGTTTTTATTAATATGAATTATTAAGTACAGCTTTGTTTTGTTATGTAGCACTTAAATTCCTTTTTCATTATGTATGTGAAATGACTGACTTTTAAACTTAGTAAACTTAAATTTAATACATATTTACATAAGGGGTGGGATGTAAATATTTAAGTATATATATATATATGAGACGATCTTCTTAGCATTCCATGGATTCACCGTGCGGGTGCCGGGTCCATCGTGCGACAGAGAGAGAGAAATCCCGAGTAGATCCCGAGACTTGTGACTCGGGCGTACGTTTAAGGGGCCCCTTTCTGACGTACATCAACACTCACCTTCACTACTCGTTTTTCTCTCCCTGCCCAGCCAAATCTGATATGAACCTACTAGCGCAGCTTTAGATACTCGTATATATACCTATCCACATTCAGATCCGTATCCGTGGATGTACTTTTTTCACAATACAGCACATCACTAGTGTAGTTCTTACTACCTGTGTAGCTACCATTGCTATTATTTTGTCTTAATAAAAAGTAGTGTACCTATATAAGTGGTAACCTATATACTATTCCTTGCTATAATTTTTGATCTACGTTTTATATTTGAACTAAAAAAAACAATCAAGTCTGAATATATAGCTAACGTGGCCCTTAAACTTGATTCTGTAACAAACAAATAAGGTAAGTAAAATGACAAAACAAATGGTGGCACACAAAATATATTGGTGGCACTATTTCTACCCGTTCTGAGAAGATTCAAATAGTTTTAATATTTAAGTGCCCCATTGGGTATTTTTTAAATAAGAGTGGTAGGTGTAATTCATTCAAAAATGCAATCAATTTCTACTGCGTTAGATGCTGTTGCAATTAATTTTAAAACGTATCGAATACTGAGTAGTGCTTTCATCTATCCTAATATAAGATTTTTACATCCAAACAAATTTGTTAATGAGCGTTCTGTTTTTACATTAAGTTTTTTTTTACATTTATTATTTTAACATTAAGTTATTGCTCGGCTTAGATGGTTTTGTCACGCCAATACGCAGATGCAGTGCCTGGTTCTAATCTCACGCGCACCTCTGCTTTTTCGAATTCATGAGCGTAATGCTGCTAAAGCATTACGCTCATGAAAGAAAACTGTAAGCAAACTGGCATGCTCCTAAAAATTTTCGAGGTCAGAGAGGTTTGTCATCCACCACCAACACGGAAGAATTATAGCCCCAGCAAAGAACTTTTAGTGGGTCGTTTATGTGAGCAGCGTCCCGCAAATTTACCCGCTTAGATCCCTTTTCCGTAATTTTCCTCCATAAAATAAACTTATACCTATGCTTTCCAGATCATAATCTAACCGTGTTCTGCGTTTAAACCTGAGCCGTTTAGCTGTTCCATCTTGATAGAGCAACGTACATCTAAACTTTTGCACTTATAATAAGGATTAGTAGATTTTCTTGCGAATAAATATACATTATTTAGTGGTTCATTAGGTAAACGTCTTATAATTTACGTGCAAAAAGTAATGGTATGATATATCAGAAACATGCGTATACTTAAGTGAAGTGAGATCAAAGTTCAGTATTATGATATTATATGCCTTGTTTGTTGACTTCAACGACTAAAGAATAGAGATCTAAATGGTCTTAAATGGTCAGTTCTAAAATCTATTTATAATAACATAGACTAGTTTTAAATACTTAAAATATGATTTGTTTTTTATAATTATTGATAATTATTAAAAGCAGTCTAACATGGCTGGTTTTAATATCATAATATTGAACTTGTCTTTCACTTCACATTTATGTTTTGATGGGAATCGCAGTTTGAGAAACATAGATCAAATTGCCAATGTTTAAAACAGTATCTACCACATTCTACTATTACTATTTATAACTTTCAAGATAAGTTAATAAATCGTTATTTGATCAATACAAATCCAAGTATGTTGTATTTAAGATCACAGTAAAGTCGAATCATATTTGTGAAAAATATTTTAAGACAGTTTTAGAAAAAATACTAAGGTTAAACGATTTTTATGTTATGGTAGCACCTTTGTTTACATTTTCTACACCTCTTCGTGGAACGGACTATAGTCTGATTGAGGTTGTATCAGCCAATTGATCTTCGGTCTTATAAAATGTTATTCAATAACAATCGATTAGATTGGCATAGAATAAACAGTCCACTTAATGGTCTCACTGATGCGACTAATGTCCGAGATCACATGGAGAAAAACAAGCGTGTAAGTACTTACCAGGCGCGGTCCCAACCTCGATTATTGGAGGGGATCATCAGTACGTAGCCTCAGATTTTGGGGGGTCACCAGTAGAAATACAATAAATCGAGTAAAAAACACTTTACTAGTAGCGCCTCACGACTTTACCCGCGCAGTTGTTGTTCCAGTTGTTTTCCCGCGTTAAAAATAGTCTACGTACTATTAGATGTTTTTTTTTAAAGATTTACACACACGGCATTGAGACCAGCCAAGTTCATTCAAGTAAACTGACGAGCCGCACCATGTGTAATATTACACGAACCATTTGGAGCTAATTTTGTCCTCCCTCCTCGTAACTTAAAAACTATTTATATTGCACATTAACTTGTCAAATTACTCTCACATTGAGAATTGCCAGATTATGTGCTTGATTTTGATTGATGATTTTTAATTTAATGTAAGTATACGATTTTGGGGGCATGTCCCCCTTCCCCCCTCCCTCCCCCCTTCGGACCGCACATACTATATGTACGCACACAATAAATTACACCTACTTCTTTAATTTTTAAGAAATATTAATGCTAATGCTAGTCCAACTAATGCTAACGTGGAACTAACGCTCCTTTTTAACCGACTTCCAAAAAAAGGAGGAGGTTATCAATTCGACCCCTATGTTTTTTTTTTTTTTTATGTATGTTACCTGATTTCTCGAGAACCTCTGAACCGATTAAAGAGTAAAAATTTATTTTTGTGTTCGGATGGGTATGCTTCCCGAATGGTCCCATATAATTTTTTTTGAAATCGGTCAAGTAGTTTTTGAAATATGAACCAAAAACTGAAAAATTGCGTATCTGGATGACGTTGTGGATTTCACAAAAGTTATGAATCTCGACCCTGTCAATACAAAATTGTGTAAATGCTTTAATAAAAACTTGTTTTTAACCCCCGACCAAAAAAAGGGGTGTTATAAGTGACTTCGATGTCTGTCTGTGTGTCTGTCTATCTGCTGTGGCACCGTAGTAGAACTCAAACAGATGGGCCGATTTCGATGCGGTTTCTTTTATTTCAAGGTTAATACCATAGCAGATGTTCTTAGCTATGTCTGGTTAATGTCGATTCAAGATGGCCGCCTCCACAAAATGGCGGACAAAATATTTTCACAACCTACCTCAATTTGGGTATCAAATGAAAGGGCTTGACTAGTAGAGTACTATGTACTATAACAAATTTAAAATCCAAAATGGCCACCACGACAAAATGGCGAATTATATTATATTTTTCATTACTACCTCAATTTGGGTGTCAAACGAAAGAGCTTGACTAGTAGAATACTTTTCACTATGAAAAATTAAAATGCAAGATGGCCGCTTCCACAAAATGCCGAAATACATTTCTTTTTCACAACCCCTTTATATGGGTATCAAATGAAAGGGCTTGACTAGTAGAATGTTGTACAGATAACAAATCCAAGGTAGTCGGGGTTTAATCAAAATTTTTAATTTTGTTCTTGTACACTAAAAAGAGTAAAATAAACAATTTTCGTACAAAAAATTAAACCGACTTCAAAACCACAAATAGGCACTCAAAAGCGAAAAATAAACTAAAATCATTATTATAAGCGCTACTCACTCATCTATTTGAAGTCGGTGCCAGTCAGGTCAAAAAGTTAGTAGATTGATGCTATGTAGGCACAGGTAAGTAGTATCTATCCTATACCTGTTAGATTTAGCTGGCACCGACTTCAAATAGATGAGTGAGTAGCGCTTATAATAATGATTTTAGTTTATTTTTTCGCTTTTGAGTGCCTATTTGTGGTTTTGGAAGTCGGTTTAATTTTTTGTACGAAAATTGTTTATGTGTCTTCTGGTGTGTATAATAAAGAGTTTCTGTCTGTCTGTGTTTTGCGCTAGCACAGAGAGGCCTGTGTACCGTTTTTGTTCATTCCTTCTACACCCGCCGTATACAACAGCATACTTATTTATATAACAGCTGAAACACTTCCAAACTGGTGTTTTTACAGGCATTGAAATTAAAATTTCTCCCCTTAATCTATGCCACCACGGCGAAACTTCAAAATTCCTTATCAGGTTGCGTAATTTTATCTGTCGATATGCTTGTAGCTCGAAAAATTACACTATTTCATGGTTGACGTCCCAAAGACTCGAACAAGGAGTTTTGAATTCACGTTTGTGATTAGAACTTCTAGTTTTTGTCTGGGTGGCTTTTGTACTTTTTTTATCGATGGTTATTTATTTATTTATTTATCGAGCTACCGACTCCCCTATGATACGCCACTCAGCCCGGTCCTCGGTCTTACTTCTCCAACCGCCACCATCCTCCTATCTACATATCATCTCCTATTATATACCCATATACATATATTATTATGGAGGTGCAAACCTGGCTTAATGTAATGGAAGTACCCATAATTTGGTGCCAGTTCTCGGAATATTGTGGTCTTTGAATCTAGAGTGAATCAGTTTTTTCAGCGTAAGTTCGCTCGCTTAAAATCGGGATACTTACTTAAATGAGGTTCAAGTTCAAACCTATCAAAAAAGTCACAATTGCTTGTATTATTTTCAGAAGTTACAGTGAACTGGCGTACCATAATATTCTCAAGTTGTTTTGGTAAACAAAAATATTTAGGACACATTTATCATGTTAATTGAACGGTATGCCGAGCCGCATATATGTGCTTGTTTTTACTGGAAAGTTTCAGAGACGTCGGGATGTTGTTTATTGATAGTGTCAATGCGCCAAACAAGATAGTTAGGTATATAGGTAAGTATCCCACTTGCCCGTCTGTATTGAACTAAGACAGGCGCGGTCCAAAACCGAGGATCGCACCTAACTAACACTGATACCTAAGTATACATGCATCATACATGAACAGCCCATTAAATATTCCCACGGCTGGGCCTCGGGGCATTCTCTCGCTGGCCCTATGCGGTTTGGTGGATGACACAAGACTTCGAAAGTTTCTAGGTCCAGGTCCTCACTATGTTTTCCTTCACGGTTTTAAGTTAGCGGCATTACGCACATGACTTTGAAAAGACAGGTTCGGAAAGGTGCGTGTGATTTTCAACCAATGGTCTCCGGATCGGAAGTCACCGTTCTACCGATTAAACCAGCCTTAACTTTTTAACTGACTTTAAATAAGGAGGTATTGTTTTTAAACTTTCGTGATTTGAACACATAATGTTTATAATGTACAGGACTTAATCACGATTTAATTCATTGTTTAAATACCTCGACGTTTCGGCAGCGTTATAACCGTTTAAATAAGGAGGTTTCTGAATTCGGCCGTATTAATCTTTTTTTAAACATTATGTGGTGTCTAAAATCGGAAGTTTGTGACGATGATTTCTACCCAAATATTTTGCTTTGCTTCCTTTCTTCGGTTAAATCTCAAAGTGTATCCATTATTTTGTTGCCGTGGTTTCACTGTCCACACAAAATGGGTCGGCGATTCGCCATTTGTCGACTGATTTAGTTGATGGACTAATTTTTAAGCTTCTGTCATGGAAACTCAAACAAACCGTTTGTCTACACCAGCGCCATTGTGGAAGATTTTTGAACTCTTATTTACCTATATAATACACCATTATATAATACACATCTATATAATACACCATTAATAATTAAAAAATATATACACCTAGCCACTTTTTTAAAATTTTGTGCTTCATGAGATGTCACTCCTTACTTCTACCCTCCATATCGAATTTGTTCCAGTTTCACGTCTCTGGGTGGCGGTCTGGGCGGCGCGGCGGGCGGGCTCTGCGACCGGCGCGCGTACGGCCGCTCGTTCAACACGCTGGCGATTGCGCACGCCACCGCCGCCGACGCGGACCGCGTGCCGCAGCGAATCGCGGCGCTTACTCTTGCGCACGAAATGGGTTCGACAATCACTCTAATGTTATAATTTATGCAAATTATATAACTACCAGATGCCCGCCCCGGCTTCGCCCGTGGTATATTATATAACACTCATCGGGATCCCGTACATATCCAACGGTGAAAGAATTACTCGTTCACTCATTCCTGAGAATATCGATTTCAAACAAAAAACCTCTTCAGCTACCTGCTACGCCACCTGTCGGAAATTGGTCGTACCAACTCAGATTTAGAAAAAAAAATTAGCAAAGGTTCAATGCACAGATTACTGAAATTCAATGACGCAATCTTTGACACATGCTGTCATGTGTCATGTCAAAGCACGAAACGTACGAAAACTCTCAAAAGGGAAATATTTTTTCCCGATTTTGTTACATTCTTGTTTCATGCTCAGCTTCAATTAATAGTATAGTTATTTTCTATAGCCTATAGCCTTCCTCGATAAATGGACTATCCAATAGAAAAAGAATCTTTCAATTCGGACCAGTACTTCCCGAGATCCTAGCGTTCAAACAAACAAACAAACTCTTCAGCTTTATAATATTAGTATAGATAACTAGCAGTGCCCCGCGGTTTTACCCGCCTAGGTCCTGTGTCCTTTATTTTCCTGATATGAAAAGTACGAGTAGCTTAATTTGTTCTTGTAGAATAATCTGCAGTAGATTATGGAATCTGTGTGTCTGAATTTCAACAAATTTTGTACAGACGTGATTTAGCCACAAACATCCAAACTTCCGCATTATAATAAGTATTAGTAGGATGTCAATGTTTGGATATTTGTTGCTCAATCACTTGGGAATCACTGATGCCACCATTCATGTAAGTTTTGTACGGGGTTATTGTCGTCATCTTAAAAATAATGGGTTAGAGATAATAGATCATAAATCTCTAAATGACGATCGCAGTGCAGTGCTGGGTACTTTCATATTCCAATAGCTGCGTGTCACTATGCTGTTATGGACAGGCATGTTGCTTACCATCAGGCACATGTCCTCCTCGTCTCGTCACTCTATTATCTATACTATAAAAAAAAACAGGATTGATGTTAAATTAAGTAACACAACGTAGCTCAATAGGGCATTGCAATTTTCCTCCAGGACACAGTTTCGGAGCGCACCACGATGACAATTTCCCGACGCAGGAGTGCCGAGGACACCTGATGGGCTCGCAGTCCACTTCAGCTCAAGATGTGAACCACTTCGAGTTCTCTATCTGCAGCAAACGACTCATCACTTCCACGCTCAATAGCATGAGCTACTGCTTCACGGAGGAGGCCAAGCCTTATTGTGGGAATGGTAATATGATTGTATATTACTCTTTTATTTGTCATTATATAGGTATTTAAAACTATAGCGCCCTGCGGTTTTATCCGCACAGTTGCTATTCTCGGTAGTCGCTATTTTACCGTGATAAATCCTGTGTACTATTTCGGACTATAATTTAACTGTGTTCCAAATTTCAAGCCGATTCGTTTCTAAAGTACCGACGTGATAGCAACAAACATTTAAGGCTTTCGGAGTTTTAACATTAAAGTAGGAAGTAGGATAATTTTCAAATAGCTACTTGCTGCTATGCTCTTATAAGGCTTGTTGCTCGCCATCAGGGGCATGCTTTGATTGTCTCGCCAATATATATAAAAACAAGAACATAATTAAAAATGTTGACTAACCCCCGACTACCTTAGATTTGTTATCTGTACAACATTCTACTAGTCACGCCCTTTCATTAATACCCATATTAAGGGAGTTGTGAAAAAAAAAGTATTTCGCCATTTTGTGGAAGCGGCCATCTAGGATTTGAAATTTGTTATAGTGCAATGTATTCTAGCCATTCTGTGGTGGCGGCCATATTGGATTAGATTTTTTTTATAATGTATAGTATTCTACTAGTCAAGCCCTTTCATTTGATACCCATTTTGAGGTAGTAGTGAAAAAATAATATAGTTCGGCATTTTGCGGTGGCGGCCATCTTGGATTTGAAATTTGTTATAATGTATAGTATTCTACTAGTCAAGTCTTTTCATTTGATACCCATATTGAGGTAGATTATGAAGAAATATTTTGTCCGCAGTTTTGTGGCGGCGGCCATCTTGAATCGATATTAACCAAACATAGCTAAGAACATCCGCACGGATATTAACTTTCAAATAAAAAACCGCATCGAAATCGACCCATCCGTTTAAGCTCTACGGTGGCACAGACAGACACACAGACAGACAGACATCGACGTCAAACTTATAACATCCCTTTTTTTGGTCGGGGGTTAAAAAAATGTGTTTATTTGTCAGAAAAATGTAAAATACTTAATTGTGCCTAAAATATTCTAGATATGTTATGCTGAAATCTACAATTCGTTGTAAAATCTGAAACATGTACGTGTATTCTATCATAATGTGTAGGTACGTGGTGTACTCATATCCAGTACTTTTTTTTTATGTGGTGGAAATCCTTTTAGGTATGCCCACCATGCAGGGATATGGTGGGGTATGTCGGGCTCGGCACCATGGGAGTAAACATGGTGCCCCTACTGACTAAAACCCCCACAGGTTTCTCCGGCAGGGCCAGGGTCGCGGGGTCATTATTCGCACTCCCATCAACGACCCACCTGCCATCGCCCTTGCCAGGTGACGCGCCGGAAACCACCAGCGCGTCACCTCCTCGGGAAGACCTAACCCTAGGTAGGGTGTCCGACGGCCCTTAACGCCCGACGCACCAGACCTTCCAATGGAGATGGAGTGCGAGCCTGAGTGTCCGCTTCCGCCTCAGTGAAGGAGCGATAGGTTTTCGGGTAGAAGTGTAAAAGTTCCCAGCGCCGGCCGGGATTCGCCATCACACAGCAAGATGCCACCGAGGCAAGTTGTTGTGTGATGCCCAGGGTGCACCGCGTGGAGGTTCCCGAGCCACGTACCCCATACTCCATACTCCCTCATATCCAGTACCTACTCCAACTGTGGCTAGATATATTACATATTTTTTAATTATTAATGGTGTATAGTATCCAGTGCCTCCTCTACGATGAACTTTAAATGTATGGATTTACATCTCAATGTCTGACTTCCAGGGATAGTGGAAGAAGGTGAGGCTTGTGACTGCGGCCTGCCGTCACGCTGCAACGTCCGTGACCCTTGCTGCACGCCCCGAGCAGGTGGAGCGCTCGTTTTCGAGGAAGGGTACTTATCTACCTCTTGACTCTCCTCTTGCGAGACAAGGTCCCAACAGTAGGAACACTTAGTAGACTGCTTATGAACCAACGATATAAACCAATGGATGTGCCCTGTGCACCTTAAAATTGGTAATAAACTGCGTCTCTGTGTGTAGCGTAAGTGGTTTACATACAACCATCTACTTGACCCTTAGATTCGCTAACGGTGAGATATGCTGTGGTTCTACTTGTTTTGGTTGTTGACAACGAATTGTGATAGGTAAAAACGTCCGGCGTTCACCGCTTCCTGCAACCGACTAGAACGGAAAGAGTGAGCCCACTCTTCCCAACGATGACATAAATCCGTGCGCCTGTAGTTTGGGAGGGCACATCTCGTGGTTTATGCCGATGTTATGAACATTGTGATGATGGGTATACACATGACACTTGACCCCATCTCGCCTGATGTTTACCGATGATGCGGTCTACGACGAAACGCGCTTACGTTGGAGAAACCGGTCTATGCTATTAGTACAACCAAATTATATTCAAGAGTCATTTATTCGACCACCTTTTAGTCTATCCGAAATCAGAGCGAGCATAGAGTTTTTCTATAGAGCACATAGGTACTTTATGGTTATGAACGTTGCCAGTAATAGGTACTACGATAACACACGACCCATTATCGATTTGAACACATCAAGATTGTAACCATCGAGCAAAACTCACTCAGGCAACGCATTCCACAGCCAAGACGTTCTTACCAGCAAAGTAGAATCACACCTTTAGATATAGAATAAGAAAATAGATCCGGTTTTTCCACACGGTTTCTTTGTACAAATCGTAAGCTGATGAGGTGTGTGTTAGCTATGGCAACAGAGTGATGTAGGTACCGCGACAAAAGTATGACACTTCCACAAGAGCGACAAGAACAATCAGACCCTTGCTTCAGATCAGTGCTTTCGGTGTAAAGTGTCTGTTCTATCTCTATACGTAGTATATGTAAACTCTTTGGTCACACCTTTGTTCGAGTCTTTGGAACGTATACCATGAAAGAATATTACTTCGAGCTACAAGCGGTAAGAAAGTAGAAATGGCTTGGTGGTATTAGATCATGTAGACCAGTTTTTTAATAGTTTTTAGTGACGTAACGAGCAGGACATGTGCCTGCTGGTAAGCAACATGCCTGCCACATAACAGCAGAGTGACACGCAGCTATGGGAACACGAAGAGTCCAAATCTTTACCTAGCACTACACTGTTCTCGTCGCCCAGAGATATAAGATGTTTTATCTCTATGCTCTATAATTTCACTGGAAACATTGCCCTTTAAACCAGAACACAGTAATGTTTACACTTTACTGCTTGGCGGTAGAATAACTGGCAATGGTGTGGTACTTTCCCAGACGGACTCTGCAAAGAGTCCTACCACTACTACAGTTGGACACTCTCCGAAGTGTAATGTCTTAACGGAACTTTGTACAGCACAGTGCACAAGAACGGGTGCTCCGTGGCCCCGTCCGCGCAGTGCCACCCGTCGCAGGGGCTCTGCTGTCGGTCCGACTGCCAGTTTGCGGACCTCAGCCACAGCGGGATTGTAAGTCTATGTTATATGTAGGTATGTAATGTAGGTAAGTAATATATGTAACTAAACTTCATGACGTCGGAACAAAACCGACAAAAAATATATGTACACATAGAATAATAACGCCAAGAAACCGGGTCCGCGCAAAAAAAGTGAAGCAAATCATAGTGACCCATACTGGTATTGGCTCAAGCCGTTTGAAACTACCGTCAGTTGTCAAGGTCCAGCGCTAGTGGTCTCCGACATTTAAAAACATTATGATGTGTTTGTGTGGTCCTTCACTGTACATACTCCCCGTCATTAAAGTTTTGTTTGGCGAACTTCATTACATAGGTACTACTTACGCCCAAAATCAATATGCTTTTTGCCTTGCTAAGATGAAGCGTTTGTTTGAAGATTATCGATCTAGACGTTATTAGTCTATGTATGTGCATATGTATTATATTTCGAAAGGTTCCCGTCCCCTTACATTGGAGAGAAGGTCCCAAGTCCAAGCAAGCAATGGTCAGCAACATCTAGTAGGCTGTTGATGCTTATGCATCATTTTTTTTATTAAAGACAATAAGTATAATGTAATGTAAATATAATACAATAGAGTGCCCCGAAAGTAAAATCTAAATATAGATAGATAGATACTCTTTATTGTTACACACCAAAAGAAAAACAGATTTACAGACAAAGAAAAATAATAACAGCTAGTGCTACAACAGGCGGCCTTATCGCTGAAAGCGATTTCTTCCAGGCAACCTTTGGGTGGAAATGGTTTTTGATATTTTTAATAGCGGGGTGTGCCAATCCAGACTATATCAGTTAAATACAAATTACGTACACAAATTAGAAATTACAAATTACGTATACAAATTACATATATGCTAACAATAGAATAAAATAAACATACATGCTAATAAAAATTACATGCTAATACTTACATACTTCTATGACATACTAATACATATATGTAGGTATATAAAAATATTGATACTTATTTATGACAGATATCTAAAGATAAAAGTAGACGGTAAATAATGACACATTATGTAACAGGAAACTATGTGGAATAATGGGATATTATGATTGTAATTTCGACAGATAATATTCTTTGACGTGACCTTTAAAAGACTCCAATGAGGGAGATTTTCTCATGGAAATAGGTAATTCATTCCACAATTGGGCAGCTTGAAAGGCAAAAGACTTCCCATAGTATGATTCGGAACGTGCTAATGGGATCATCAGAGTTAGATTTGTTTTTGATCTTAATGGGCGAGAATGGCAGTCTTGACATAAAGTAACGCGTTATTTAAGGTAGTAATATCTTCAAGGTATAGAATTCGACCCGTTACATTTTTATAACAAGTAGAGATTATTATATATTATATATACTTTATTTTATTACAGAATTGTGCGAACCAAGATTCAAAATGCACGTGCAACGACCCGATGTCATGCAGCTGCGGGCTCGGCGGCCGGTGTCTGAGTGACTGGAGTTGTCACGCTGCCGAATGCGCCCTCCTGGGCCTCAGGGAGTGCCAGTGTCTACGGTCACCGGTACTTGTGTAACTGTCACCACAAAATTGTAAACCGTCAGATTCTAATCCTACGGTAAGTTAGGTTAGTTTATAATCTGAGGCGCGTTAGATTGTAATCTGACGGTATAAACAGTTTTACGGTGACATAACTATAGTAGCACATTAAGATAGAAGAAGAATACGCCCTAAGATGCACTTTTGGGAGTATTTTATTAAAGAATTCGTCTACGTTATGGTCATCAACACTAATGGTTGAAAGCGACGTTGTAGCCGAAGATAGAGCACGTATTCTTTGAAGGTAACCAGGCGCGGTCCCAGTCTCGAATTTTGGAGGGGGTCACCAGTACACAGCCTCAGATTTTGGGGGGGTCACCAGTAGAAATAGGTACAATAAATATAAAATAAAATTATTATCAAATAAAATAATCGATTTCGATAAGATTTATATGGGACCATTCGGGAAGCATACCCATCCGAACATAAAAAGAAATTTTAAAATCGTGGGTTCTCGAGAAATCAGTTACCTACATACATTAAAACAAGAACAAAATTAAAAATTTTGACTAACCCCCGACTACCTCAGATTTGTTATCTTTACAACATTCTACTAGTCAAGCCCTTTCATTTGATACCCATGTCGAGGTAGTTGTGAAAAAAATAATGTAATCCGCCATTTTGTGGTGGCGGCCATCTTGGATTTGAAATTTGTCATAGTGCAAAGTATTCTACTAGTTAAAACCTTTCGTTTGATACCCATATTGAGGTAGTAGTGAAAAAAATAATGTAATCCGCCATTTTGTGGTGGCGGCCATCTTGGATTTGAAATTTGTTATAGTGTATAGTATTCTACTAGTCAAGCCCTTTCATTTGATACCCATATTGAGGTAGGTTGTGAAGAAATATTTTGTCCGCCATTTTGTGGAGGCGGCCATCTTGAATCGATATTAACCAAACATAGCTAAGAACATCCGCACGGATATTAACCTTCAAATAAAAAAAACCGCATCGAAATCGACTCATCCGTTTGAGCTCTACGGTGCCACAGACAGACACACACACAGACAGACAGACAGACAGACAGACAGACAGACAGACAGACCGACAGACAGACAGACAGACAGACATCGACGTCAAACTTATAACACCCCTTTTTTTGGTCGGGGGTTAAAAACATATGGGTCGAATTGATAACCTCCTCCTTTTTGGAAGTCGGTTAATAAAGACTTTACTAGTAGCGTCCCAGGATTTTACCCGCGTAGTTGCCGTTGTAGCTTTTTCCCGCGTTAAAAAATAGTCTAATTATGTACCTACTATTAGATATTTTGATTTTTTTAGGTTTTTATTTAACGCATACGATTTTGAGCGGGGCATGTTCCCTTGTGAAAAATCTCACATTAACTGATGCAGGGCCATGTATATCATTGCAGGGTGGTGTATTAGGTGAGAAACACATGTGTGGCATATGCTGCCAAATGAATGCTCCGAAGCAGAATTCGCAGTGTATCGGCGCCGAGCTAGCCGCGAGTCTGTACGCGCAAACAAAGCCGCTGCCTCTCGAGTGGCCGGGCGACCAGTTGCAGGGACGTAAGTTTGTTACAGCCTTTAAGTAGGTACAGATTATGTATTAAAATAAGTATATGAGCGTAAGATTGTAAGCACTGTTGGATACAATCTCACAAGCGCAGTTTGTAATCTGTCGTTATAAAAGATTTTTACCTCTAGATACTAATATCTCTTCTAATAACTACTAATATCTCTTCTAATACCAATATCTCTTCTAATCCATTGTTCCGCAACGCCGTTCAAAAATGATGAGACAAGAGGAAAAGATCGAGGGTTGCAAACCTCCTCCCTTCACCTACACTCTGTTGGACAGCTTGCAAGTGACGACATAGTGTTAAATCTTTTTATTTTATACCTACCCTTCTATCTTTCTTAGGTCTTCGTGGTGATTCAAATGACTTATCCATTTTTGACACCGTTCTGTAGTCTATATTATGTATGTACAGCGAACGTGACGGTGACGATATGCCACGCCAACGGCACCAAGTGTCGCACGACGGCGTTGCGGGGGTGGGGCGGGGGCGCGGCGTGCGTGTCGCGCGGCGCGGTCGGCGCGTGCTCGGCGCACGGTGTCTGCGCACGTTTCTACAACGCGCCCAGAGAGAACCTCTACCCGGACGTTATGGTGACTACGCCTTACTGTCTACATATTGTAGCCAACCATCTTAGTCTACCATTCAATCAACAGCCTAGCTTCTTTACTAACCAGACTAGAGTTAGTCTTTTATGGCGCGGCGCGAGTTCAGCACACGGTTCTACAACGCACCCAGAGAGAACCTCTACCCGGACGTTATGGTGACTACGCCTTACTGTCTACATATTGTAGCCAATCATCTTAGTCTACCATTCAATCAACAGCCTAGCTTCTTTACTAACCAGACTAGAGTTAGTCTTTTATGGCGCGGCGCGAGTTCAGCACACGGTTCTACATCGCGCCTAGGGAGAACCTCTGCCTGGACCTTATGGTGACTACCTATGCCTAGCTGTGTACCTACATATTGCAGCTAACCAGTTTAGTCAGCCATTATGGTGACTATGCCTTACATCTACATTTCACAACTAGCTGAAGCAGTCATTCAATCAACAACCTAGCCTCTTTACTCAAGTTTAGAGTTATTGGACACAACTAGATAACGTTATGCAAACTTCTAAGGACAGAGCAGGATGCAAAGAAAGACATCAACGGGTTCAACGGTAGTTTAGATGTGCAATTATGCTTATAAAACGCTACGGAGGGGGAGTCGTACACCTACGTCGTACGATCAGTCAAATGGGTAATTTTGTCTTTGGCGTGAGCTAACAATTTCACGGTAGGTTAGGTTAGTTTGTAATATGATGTCATTTGATTATAATCTGACGAGTTTTATAATTTTACAGTGACATATACCATTATACACTTTTTTCTTTTTCAGCACGTGAAAATGCACAGCGCTCATTTCTCTTCGTCCAGAAGATTAAATCCGACAGATTTTTTAGTACTTTTATTGTTTAATGTTGCAATTTAAACTCAGTAATTTTATTTAAATATTTTTATTTTTTGATAACATTAATAAAAAACAACACACAAAATTTACAAGTATTATCAAAAATCCATTAGGACTATTAGGTAAAATGGAATATTACAGTCCGTAATACCTGATTTATACTTACAATATATGATCATATCTATTCTATTCTCTATTCGGATGAAATATTCTAGTATTAAAATTAAGATATCCTTGTCTTTGTCATATTAATTGTAATAAAAAGATATTGATAGCCCACGTTTGTCAGCTTGATGGACTGAGCTTATAGTGTTACATTTGTAAAAGCTCTCATTAGATACATTGATTTGTAAACGTAATTTATATTATTTAAGTGAATTAATATTCACTGAAATAATATAAATTACTTAAGAGTAATCTCTTATTCCGTACAAGGTTGCGAAAAAGAGATTGCTTTGAACAATAAAGTGGACGATTATGAACTCACTAACTCGATATCTCGTAAGTGTTTGAAGTGAAAACTGCTTTTGGCGCACCACATACAGATTTTCCGTGGGCTGTCAATTGAACCGAAGCGTCACGCTCGTAAATGAAAGAAACTTTCGGGTAAATTCGGATGATCTAGATGGCCATGGCCACGCCCACCGGTT
This sequence comes from Ectropis grisescens, assembly GCA_017562165.1. NCBI lineage: Eukaryota > Metazoa > Arthropoda > Insecta > Lepidoptera > Geometridae > Ectropis > Ectropis grisescens. The sequence goes on from CM029786.1 coordinate 10,490,410, forward strand.
TCACCCGCGTAGTTTCCAAAGTGAGTCTAATCAAATTTGTAGTTTAGTTTTCACTTCTATCAGCAGTCCCTATGACTGCAAATTTTTTTACTTGATCAATTCGATCACAAAATACAAAGTTGTATGCTTAGCTAGACATTGTAATAAGTAATAAACTTAAACATAGATGATTGGACTGAGCAATACCCGCACAAAATTGAACTTTCTAGAAAGAGACAGCGCGACTGTGTGGCCAATACCTGTCTCTTTTCACGTATGACATTGACCAATGAGAATTCTAGAATACTGGCTACACATTCGATTTATCTCTTTCATATTTTCTTACCCGTATTTACTTTACAACGTGATAGGGAACACTCAGTCCATTCTCTTACATGTCTATGGATACTATACTGGTCTATGGATAATAGGGTTGCCATTTCCAAAGTTTGACTTCCAGGACAAGACTCGTGAAAACCCCGAATTTGGGAGCCCAAAACCCGGACATGTTAACAGTTTTTTTTACTCAAAAAGTCTTGGTTGAAGTCTGGTTCGGACGCTCCCCGGACGACCTCTAAACTTTGACAAACCCGGACAGATGGCAACCCTAGATACAAAGAGTTGATTTTAACACGCTTTTATGTTTTTTACTCTTCATCATTGCCAGTGTCGTTGACTTTTTCACACAAACTTTCAAGCATTTTAAAGTAACAATATTTTATATCGAACTCCATGTCATACCAGTAATTGACAGCTATACACCCGTGGCTTTGCTTGACGTGGTGGAACCATAGACTGGGTAAGTACAGGCAGTCGCCTTTATGTAGTTCTACTGAGTACTTGTGTACTTTGAGGAAAGTCGGGTAACTTTCGACATCGGGGGATAGGGGATCTGAAAACAAAATTTGCCTGGTGGTAAGCAACATGCTGGTCCATAACAGCACAGCGACACGCAGCTATTGGAACATGTAGTGTCAAACCACTACCACTGCGCTCGTTACCAGAGATATAAGAAGTTCTATTTCTGTGCCCTTTAATTTCAGTGGAAGCATTGCCGTGTACCATATAATCATACTTGCCCGTAGTATCGACTTAGTGCAAATACAGAAAAAAATATAACTACATGTAAATATAACTTATTACCTACTTACTAACAGTTAACTTACTACAGCTTCTGTTATTTTCCCGGGATGAAAATTAGTCCATGTGTAATTCCGGACTATTGGACCTTTGAGAGAAGACCCCGAGATCCAGCAGTGCCAAGATTTAGTGGGCTGCTTATGAGTAGTGCAACTCGTCAGTTACGACATGGTCTAGAACGGGAGAACAGCGACTGCCGATCCGGAGCCCCCGGGATCAATACCCGCGTGCACCACTGTTCGTTCGAAATCAAGAGCGTAATGCCGCCAACTTAAAAAACGGTGAATGAAAACTTCGTTATGAACCCGACATGTACCTAGAATCTTTCGAAGTCATGTGTCATCCACCAACCTACACTGCTAACGTGGTGGATTATGGCCTTGACTCTCTCCTTGCGAGAGAAGGCCCCGAGTCGCAGCAGTGGGAACATTTAGTACACCGCTTTTTTAAAATAAAGAGTGACGAGACGAGCAGGACATCTGCCTGGTGGTAAGCAACATGCCTGCCACATAACAGCACAGTGACACGCAGCTATTGGAACATGAAGAGGCCTAGAACTGCTATGCGCTCGTTACCCAGAGATCTAAATTGTTATATCTCTAAGCCGTGTAATATCTCTGGAAACATTGCCTTTCAACCCGGAACACAGTAATATTTACACAATACTGCTTGGCTTTAGAATAACTGTCAAAATCCGCCTGGTGAAGTACCCACAACTTCACCAAGCGGACTCTACTAGGGGTCCTACTACTACTAAACAGCTTGCTGCCTCGCAACTCTTGAATAAACTTTGCTACGTTAAATCTATTAACAAATACTCATTTACGTACCTATTTACGTTAAGTGATATATTTTTAAATCTGAAACTTTAGTAATTGAGAATATCTTTTTTTAAAACATAAAACTTCTTAATAAATAAAGAAGTACTTCCTAATTAGCTACCTACGTACATAAAACTAAAAAACAATATTATCAGGTCTATCTTCTATAACAAAACAAACATTAAAATCGGTTCGGGCGTTCTCGAGAAATCAGGTTACGTGCATTAAAAAAAAGTGGTCGAATTGATAACCTCGTACTTTTCGGAAGTCGGTTAAAAAGTAAAAAATCAATGTTTGCCCTCCATGGATACCTAGAACAGTGAAGAAGCTTCAGCTAGTGTTTTGGACACCCGCGAAAGTTTCTGGGACAAAACACACAAAGTCGAGCGAGGGCGGGTCGCTAGTCTTAAAATAAAACCGGTGTTAATTATATCAAGGTCACGTTACGAACAAACATGCAAGTCCACGGCCCTTTCCTTTCTATGTGACATATCGGCAATGGTACCTTCACAGAAATTAAGGCATTACGTAATTACATTACAACTTTGAACTCAAATTACTTAAATACGCTTACCAGATCTTTTGAAAGTGTGCGTCTGTGCGTGGATGAAATTGCACACATCCAAAATAATCAGTTCAAACCTGAAGCAAACCTGTTATGGCCCGATTTTTTTGACACTATAAAATCTACTGTATCTGGTGCATTCAACATCAGATTTGCAACAGCATCAGAAAGGAAAACATTCCAAAATGTTCGCAAAGGTATATTTTTGTTGTAATATGTATTTTTATTTAGTACTAGCGGTGCTGAGCGGGTTCACCCACCTAGTATCCGATTGAGTTATTTTCCCGGGATGAAAAGTCTTATGTTACTTCTAATACCGCTAAGAATACCTATGTGTACAGAGTTTCATGATCGATTAGTTTTTCGCGTAACAAACAAACTTACTTTCGTGTGTATAATTGTAATAGAATTTTCCCATTACCTACTCGTAAATCTTTTGTAACAATGTTACTAAAAAACCCTTTTATAATTTACAGGTATTAGCTTTGGTGGTTTTGGTAGCAGTAGCTACCTGCCAGGAGCATTCGTCTCACGAGTACTATTCCGGTGGTCACGCCCAGGAATATTCGCATGATCAGTCTCACGGACACGCCGTTTCTTCCCAGAGCATAATCCGTCATGACAGTGGACATCACGAGCAATCCCATGGAGACGCTCACCAATACATCGTTCCTGTGCATCACGAGGCCGTTCATGAAATCGTCAGCATCAAAGCTGCCCCCAGCATTGCTATCCACTCCGAAGGCAACTCAAACGGTTACGGCCACGGTCACGCAGTGTCATCTCAGAGCATCATCCGCCATGACAACCACCACGAGCAATCTCACGGAGACTCCCAATACGTCGTAGCTGCTCCCGCTCACCAAACCATCAGCCTACACTCTGCCCCCATCCATGAAATCCACTCTTCTGGTCACGGTCACGCTGTGTCCTCCCAAAGCATCATCCGCCACGACAGCGGCCACAAAGAAGAATCCAACGGCTACGATTCTCACTACTTCGTCCCAGTTGAGCAACATTCCGCTCCCATCCACACCATTAGCTTGCACGCCGGCTCTAGCCATGGAATCAACGCCGACTCTCACTCTCACGGACACGCTATTTCTTCCCAAAACATTGTTCGCCACGACAGCCACCAATCCAATGAAGGTTCTCAGCACTACGCAATCCCTATCGCTCATCATGCCGCTCCCGTCCACCACACAGTCATTGAAGCCGCGCCTATCCACCAATATGTTCAGCAGTCTGGTCACCAAGAGCAGTCTCATCACGAAGAGTCCCACCACGTTGATTACTACGTAAGTATATATTTTATACATAACGAAGCTCAAAGTCACACACCAAGTTATGGGGAGAGCTATGTTCGGAGGCGCGATAGAATCCGAAATGAGGATATTCGCAAAAAAACGAAAGTAGCCGACACAGCTCAAAGAGTAAGCAAGCTGAAATGGCAATGGGCAGGCCACATCACTCGCAGAACCGACAACCGATAGGGAAGAAAGGTTCTCCAGTGGCGACCACGAACCGGAAGACGCAGTGTTGGACGGCCTCGCACTAAATGGACAGATGACCTCACAAATGTCGCTGGAAACCACTGGTTGCAGGTTGCGCAGGACCGTTCGTTGCGAAAATCTAGAGGGGGAGGTCTATGTTCAGCAGTGGACGTCTTGCGGCTGATAATAATGACATATTTGATACTGAATCTAAAATGAGATTAAACGTTAGGATTAATCCCACCAGCATTAATCCTAACGTTCTAACATGGCTGTTGCTTAGTTAAGGCTGTTGATTTTTGTTCTTAGATATAGGTTTACACGACCACCATCTCGTCTGGTGTTAAGTGATGATGTTGTTTAATATGGAGCGTGTTTACCTAGAAGATTCCTACCCGATTCACTCTCGATTTGAAAATACCGAGATTATAACCATCGGGAAAACCCCACTCAGGCAACTTATACATTGCACTTATTTTAACATGTTGATTGTAGGCTCACCCCAAATACGAGTTCGAGTACAAAGTACAGGACCCTCACACCAAGGACAGCAAGTACCAGCACGAGTCTCGCGACGGTGATGTCGTGAAGGGTGTCTACAGCCTGCACGAGGCCGATGGCTCAATCCGTACCGTCGAGTATTCTGCTGACAAGCACTCCGGGTAAGACGCTCTTCATTTAGATCCTAACCGTAACTTATCAGCTCAACAAAAATCAACCTAATTGTCTATTATAGGATTTACCTGAATCAGAACCGTAACGATTATTTGATCGGTGTATTTATGAGTGTAGCGTAATTGTCGTGGACGATTCGATAGAAATGTTAGAACATTTAGTATGAATGGATGACTAGCCTACTTTATATTTTCACTGGTGAGACACGGCGTAGTCTCTAACATGGAGCGAGTGAAGGCCAAAATCCACCACGCTGAGAGAGTACGGGTGTTTTGGCGAATGACATTTATTATCGAAAGATGCGATTTCTGGAAAAAGCCATCACCAGTTTAGACTACTATCTCACTATTTTCGTTTCGTTTCAGATTCAATGCCCTGGTCCACAACTCCGAGCCATCAAAGCACGAACAACAATCCCACCAGCATTAATCCTAACGTTCTAACATGGCTGTTGCTTAGTTAAGGCTGTTGATTACATTTTTATCAAACATAAAATATGAATTTTTCTTACCCTTATTGAACTTTAGCTAAAACTATTTCTTAGGTAGTTAAATTTATCATTTAATTTTGGAATTTAAAGAATCTCATAATCAAGAATATAAAAAGAATCCCCTACTAATATTACAAATGCGAAAGTTTGGTTGTTTAGATGTTTGTTGCTCGAAATAGTCCGAATATAGTCCGAAATAACACATAGGCTACTTTTTATCATGGTAAAATAACAGAACCGGGAACTATGCAAGTAAAAACACGGGGCGCTACTAGTAAAATATTATTTAACTCACCTATACAAATCCAGGGTAACTCCTGAGCCCCTTCCTCACCCAGAGGCTGTATATCCCACCCTTCTTTCTTCGTGAACAGAGCTTGGGGATACCACTTGTAAGGGACATACGGGAGGTCAGTGGGAGGAATGAGTATGAACTGTTTCGTACCGTCGATTACACAGTAGATGTTCTCATATGGGTCTTTGTGCACTGAAAATAATGTTGATTTTACAATGTCAACTGACACTAACTACCAAGATCATTGTGGTCACTTTTTATTATAGAACTACCTGTTACTATGTAAATACAAAACTGAATACAGCTGTATCAATTAAGCAACATAAAATTAAATGAGTTACGCATATAATTAGTGTGGGATTCCACTAATTTGGAGGTAACTTTGTACATGTCTTAAATTGGTATTGCCTTCATTATAGCACCATTCACCACTGAAAATGCAAGCTTTTTCATTTGCAAAACTTAAGCAAACGTCACAATCAGCAGTTTTAGACAAAAAAATAACAACTTTTTTCCTCAATTAAGATCCTAGGAATTTTCACACTTAAAATTTTTACAAAATTAATGTATACTCATTGCAGATTCTGTCCTACAGAGAGAGTGATCTGAGCATTGCCCTCTACATAGCTCACTGTGCAACGTAGAATTTGACTTAGATTTAATTTGACCTGAAGAAAGTGGCGGGAAGCGGATGGATGCAGAGAGCCAAGGACCAGATTTGGTGGTGCAGTATTGGAAAGGCTGATGTCCAGCAGTGGATGAACATGGGCTGACGATAATGATGCATACTAACTGGATGTGACAGCTCTCTCGTCTCCCATCCAGAAGTTGACAGCATCAGGTTTCTTATTGAATGCCTCACTGGCAAAGTGGACATCACTCTGGACATCAGGCAGCAACTCGGGGTAATCTTCAGTCAAGTTAGAGTTCTGTTTCTGGATGTACATTATTTCATCTGCTCTAGAATTAGTGGAAAATCCAAGTGAAATATGTATTTAAAAAAAATAGTTTTTAAAAGATGGCATAACAAGCAAAAGTTTAAGTATGGCGTAGTACTCAAAATTTATTCTTGTATTGATTGCCTGCTTCATCGATTTGGTTTTTTTTTATTTTTATAAAATCATCAGCTTTACTCAGCAATATAATTTACATTATTTTAAGTATTACCTAGTTTGATAGTAAAAAGATCTTGAAGCAAAAATCTTTATTGGTTTCATTTTTTATTAGGTGATGATGCTTTATTGAGAAGAAATATTTGCATTATTTAACTATTACATAGTTTGATGGTGAAAAGATCTTTAGTTGATTAATGTAATTTTTATTTATTTTTCTGATATCAGCTGTACTGAGCAGTGTAATTTATATTATTTATAAAAAGATCTTAGAGATCTAAGTGGTAAAAAAGAAATCTATTCCCTTAGAGCTTGCTGGTCCCATAATAGATGCAAAAAGTTGGCGACTGTTTGCATGATTTACATAAAAGTCTCACAGCAACAAGATTCAGTACAGCCTTCGGGGGTGTACCACTGTTACTGATTATCACATTTTAATTTACCTTTTAGCCTCCAACGCATCAAGGAACTCAGCCATTGTCATCTCTTCTTCATGGGGCATCACAAAATAATCAGTGTCACCTTTTTTTGTTATTCCATCGGCTAAACCATTTGGTGTTATGGCTACAGTGACTTTCTTGTTTGGTATTGTATCCCTGAAATAAAAGTAATGGCTATATCACATAACCTTAACTGTAGCTTAGAACAGTAAATGAAAACATAGTTAGGAAACTGATATGCGCCTAGAATCTTTTTGAGGTCATGTGTCATCCACTAACCCGCATTGGGTCAGTGTTGTGGATTTGGCATTGAATCTGTCCTTTAGAGGGAAAGCCTAGAGCACCAGCAGTGGGACCATTTAGTGGGCTGTTTATGATATATTATATACTAACTTAAATGATAATTTTATAGCTGGACAAAATGTCTGAAATTATTCCAGAACTAAACACAAAAATTAACTATCAACTTTCACTATTAAATCACTTTAGTAAATGTGATTTAATAGTGAAAGTTGATAGGTCATTGCAAACAATGAGACCTATAAACATTTATTTCCTCTAGTTACTTTCAGGCTAAGCAACAACAACTAAACAGAAAAAAAAACAACTAATACAGTAGAGAAAAAAAAAATGGCAATTGTGCTATCAGTGAGCCCAAAAGTATTAAGTAATTCAAACAGTTTACGCTTACCATTACTAGTCAGTGAACCTTTCAGATGAGAACTCAGAACATTTTCTTTTTTTCTAGATTGAAAAATGATGGTTAGCGTACATAGTTCAAACAATAATTAAATGTTGTATACCTTTGTTACATACAGTTTTTTATTACTGTAGGATATTTACAGAATCCTTACTGCGATAAAAACAAATATACTGTACTTATCAGTAACAATTTGTACGGGACAGTAACGTATCAGTGGATTGATCACTGCACAAACCTGAAATACTTTACGTTCCATTTCTTTACTGCCGGCCATGAAGAACATCCTCCTCGAATAATTAGTGGAATATTTTTCGATACATAGTCTCTGTGGAACTCCAAGGATGCAATTGAGCTTGTTTCTGCTACTTCTTGGCCGAGATAAAGCTCTGAAAATAATAAATTCTACATCAATTTAGGTTTGGTGTTAGTGAGTTTATTTGATCATAAAAAACGAACTTACGGGTTGATTCTTCACTTAAAACGTCAAAAGCTTGTAATATTTTGTCAGTCATGTTACAAAATAATGGCGTTTCACATAATTTTTCTCATTAAATTAATATAAAAATATTTTTTCAAAATGTAAACATAACCCATAAAATTAAAATTGAAGAAATCAAAAACTTGCAAGTGGCAAGTTCGTAGTTGTCAAAGTCAAAAGGTAGAGTAATGTCCGAAAATTAGTTTTGTAGTTGTGGTAGCATTATTAAAAACCAAACACACGCTTAGGCCTCATTAGCACGGGAGTTTTTTTAACGTCAGTCTGTTAAAAAATGTATTGAAATCGAACAGATGCATTTCCAAGTATATTGTACACACGTCAGTTTTAAAAACTCGACGCTTTTTTATCGCGCAGTATTCCATTTTGAGCACTGGGCGTTGGGCGTTAAAAAAATGATGATGATGATGATGATGAATACTCGAAAAAGCAATTTATAAACAATTATTTATTATACTTCAATAGGGAATATGCATGTAGTTTAAATTGGCTTGAGTTTTTTTTCGTAGAATCCTTAATGTCCCGCCATTATGCCAAAACAATTAAGTACCTATTTTATTATTTAGTTAGTTATTAATTATAAAAATATTATTTAAAAAGTGCAAAATAGGCGCGGGAAATTCAACTTTGCGAAACGCATCACTATTGGTCGAAACCAAATGTGACGTCACATGACATGTTTTCTACTTTAACAATGTCGATATTCGTACTGAGCTAGTAGTGTTACGAGGTAAAAGTCGTGTTCTCCATCGATTGATTAGCTAGCACAACTCAAAAATAGGTATAAAGTAACTGCAACACTTGTAGTAAATAAACACAGGTCGTGGCTTGTGACGTCATGCAGGCGCGGGAAAGATGGCGGCGTTTAATCTGGTCAAATTATATCGATATTTCAACTAGAATAACTCGATAGACTCAGTCTCGTTTATCGTCATGTTTTATTGTCGAAAAGTCAAAAAATGTCTTGTAATTAAGTCAAAAATAGTGCTGGTCACTTGTGGCCGCCCATTCCTTGTGGCCGCTTTAGGCGACCACTTGTGCAAAGCGGATTTAGGACAACTGTTTTTAAAAATTTAAATATTTTTTGTTTAAACGCACATTTGGAGATTCGGCTTACATGTTATGAAAATATAATTAACTCTCTGTCTATTCATCAAAAATTCTTTGAGAATATCGTTCGTTTTGCCATTTATGATTAAAGTCAAAGTTACGGTGTCCGCTTTGAGCTGACCTCCCCTACAATATAGCTGTACATTATTTTGATCTAGCTCATAGGGTTCAGCCAGCATTTGCAGTATAAGAGAAAAAAATGTGATTATTTATGACATTACATGTTATTATTATGTTTTGTTATTTTATATCATGTTACTTGTTGTCAACTTTGTTTGTCGTGCCATAAAGTGTGCAATAAAGTGTTTTGAGAGAGAGACGATCTTCTTAGCATTCCATGGATTCACCGTGCGGGTGCCGGGTCCATCGTGTGGCAGAGAGAGAAAACTCGAGTAGATCCCGAGACTTGTGACTCGGGCGTAGGTTTAAGTGGCCCCTTTCTGACGTACATCAACACTCACCTTCACTACTCGTTTTTCTCTCCCTGCCCAGCCAAATCTGGTATGAGCCTACTAGTGCAGCTTTAGATACTAGTTCTAGTATAGAACTTACTGCACTTCTGGATAAGCCAAGGTCTTTCAGCAGGTTATAGAGAGATTTTGCTGGTATACCTCTCGCTCCCACTTCTACAGCGTATAAACTAACTACATAGCCGTTTTTTGTTAATTCGTTTAGGAGGTCGTAATACTTATTTTGTTTCATCGCGTGGTCTTTAGGTATATTAATTTCCCACGGTACGGTAAGTTCTACAAGGGCTATGCGTTTCGTAGCTCTAGAAAAAAGGAAAATGTCCGGAAATTGTAAATTGGAAACCTTTCCGAGAGTTATCCGTGTTTCTTTGCTATTTTATGCACGTATCATACATATAAACCTTCCTCGTGAATTACTCTATGTATTAAAAAACCCGCATCAAAATCTGTTTGGTTTTTAAAATCTAAGCTAAGATTAATCCCAAAATTTTATAAATGTGAATGTGAGTCTGTCTGTTACGCTTTAACGCGAAAACTACTCAACCGATCATCATCAAACTTTGTACACAATCTCGGAGGTATTAGAAGTAACATAGGCTACTTTTTAGCCCTGGAAAATAACTAAATACTAAAATAAAGAGGTATGACATAGAATATAATTATCCTAGAAATGTTCTATATATCAAAGAGTATGTTTATTGCTCAATCACATCGGAACGGAACGGATCAGGCTGACATTTAGAACACAGATGATAACCTGAAATAACACATTTGCTACTTTTTATTCTGGAAAATAATTGGACCGGGAACTAAGCGGATAAAATCGAGGATCGTTGCTAGTTAAGTATAAAAAATAAAGCCACATTTTCCAAATTAAAATTCTATTGCATTAACATCATTTATAAAAACATAGTTTCAACTAAAAACATTAGATATATTTGATAGGCATGGGTTTTTTGAGTATTCCTTTGATAGGGGGTCCAATGTCGGTTAGCGGCTGCTTGGGTAGCGGTGGAGGTTCCATCGGTGGTGCCACTTCTTGCGGCGATGGAGCCGGCCGGGCGCGCCAAAACGCTCGCGGCATGAATGCGTAGGTCGAATCTATTGCTGTCACTTGAAATGAAAATGAAAAACCAGCAATTAATATTAAATTCTGTTCTATTGAATACATGTATAGTGTAAGCCATTTCACGTTTTTTATAATCCCCCTAATATTATAAATGCGAAAGTTTGGATGTTTGTTGCTCAATTACGTTGGAGCATTTGAACGGATTGGGTTAAAACTTTGAACTCCGATCATAGTCTGGAGTATCACATAGGCTTTTTATTGTGGAAAAATGACGGGAACAGCAAAAGAGGGAGCAGGCTGTTATGAATTATAATATTATAAATGTTATATATAATATATCTGGGCATACCTAAACTTTCATTTCATAATCAGGCCATACTTGTCCACTTCTGGACGAGTACAGCGGCCTCTTAAATAATACACCATTCGTCAGTCAATCTTGTCTCAGGGCGTCTTACACTACGTTTGCCGATTCCCCATCTCTACTCCAGTAATCGTCTACCCCAACGATTATCGGTTTTGCGTCAGATATAACCACCACTCCCCACTACCACTGTACCTCACAGATGCGCTGAGTTATTTATATCGGTGTCCAATCAGTTTTATAAATGAGGCAAATCGCCAGAGAATGTTTAATCATAAAACGAACTTTCAAACTTTCGTTTTAGAATTGTACAGTTAAGAATTTCACGATTGTTGTACTAACATTTCGATTTTTGCGTAGGAGACTCTGCAACAGATAATGCACTCCGTGTTCTCGGCCCGGGTAGCATATTTAGCTCGAAGAAATCGTCCACTCCTTGTCTGTTTGTGGCAAACCTGTTCTTCTCGTGAAGCTGGCGTAGACGGACATGCTTGTCAAAGCTTTGGAGGAAGACTTTGGAGTTGTTGTAAATCACGATACCGTCTAAAACACCTGTAATATGAATTTAACGTGACCGTGGTACCATAACATGACTCGTTTCTGCAGCCTAAAGGCTAAATAAAAGTGGTCAAGTGCGAGTCGGACTCGCCCATGAAGGCTTCCGTAGCAGCAAGTAACAAAACAAATAAAAGCTCTTGTAGTTCGTTGTTACTTTAATCAGTGTTTTAACAATAGTCAATTTATGACGTATTAAAATAAAACTACTTACTAGATCTCATTCAAACCAATTTTCGTTGATAGTTTACATGGTAATGTACATCACACACTTTTTTTTATTTTTGTCATTCTCTTATTTTAGAAGTTAGAGGGGGGGGGGCACTTTTTACCACTTCGGAAGAGTCCCTCGCGCAAACTATTCAGTTTAGAAAAAAAATATGTTTGGAACCTCATATCATTTTTGATGACCTATCCATAGACAATACGTATGGTTTAGATCAAAAAAATTTTTTTGAGTTTCAGTTCTAAGTATGGGACACCCCTAAATTTTTTTGATTTTTTCTATTTTTAGTATCAAAATCTTAATGCGGTTTACAGATTACATCTACTTACCAAGTTTCAATAGTATAGCTCTTATAGTTTCGGAGAAAAGTGGCTGTGACATACGGATGGGCAGACAGACAGACAGACATGACGAAACTGTAAGAGTCCCGTATTTTGCTACGGAACCCTTAAAAAGGCTAAATAGAATGAATTATTATTGCTACTGCTTTTTGTTGAAGCGTTTTCAGTTAGAAAACCCCTGTTCACAGATAGCGTTACTGTTTTGTTGGAGAATTTTGATAAAAATATATAAACATTTTTATAATCTAACATATTTTTTACCCGTCAATCATTAAATTTATTTCAGTAGGTACGTAGTTCTTCATTAATTGCAAATTGAATCACAGAGGGATCCATTGTAATACAATAATTAATTTTGTTACGCATTTAATCAGTTTCCGTGTTCGGATCACATAGTTTTGTTTGTATTGCAACATTTAAATTATAAATTGCTCAATAACGCTGAAACAGTCAAACGAGTTGAAAGAAACACAGCTCAATAATTTTAGTCCGGAAGAAAAAATGAGATACTCTTTATCTCGAGAAAATAAAGGGAACGAGAAGACGAGAACTACGCGGATAAGACAAGAATAAAGGCGTGATGAGTACAACTAAAATATACACTCTTTAGATTAATTATTCGGAATAGTGATTGTTTTTTAACATTTATTTAAATGATATTCACACAAGCAACATACCCATCTCATTACAGTACATGCCTTTTAAGTTGCAAATTATATTATCTCTATCTAGACGTAGAGATACGTACGCAGTTGTGAACACCGAGCGATGATAGTTTCTTTATATCGATGTATCTTCGTGATTGGGTTTCCAAGGAAATTCGCGTCAACAAGACTCAAAAGTGTACATAGATCGTCGGCTACTACCTGAAATAATATTTTTTCTGGTATAAAATATGACCATAACTTTGAAGTACATAATTATTTAAGTGTGATGATACATAGAAGTAAAGAGATAATTAAAAACATAGATAACAACAGCGAATCAATAATTACAACTATACTAATGTTATTTCTCAAAATTTACTTGTACCATTGTTTCATTTTGTCAAATAGTTTAATAGTTGTCAAATTAAAATTCCTCTAACAAAATTATATATTGCCACATATGGTGAAGTTGAGACCTATCTTTGACATGTCTATTTGAATTTGTAATATGTTTAATTTAGGCAAAATATATAGAATAATATATAGACATCGTTTCATGGTTGATGTTCCAAAGACACGAACGAAGAGGTTTGACTCTACTTTTGTGATAAGAACGTCTAGGCTGTGGAATACGTTACCTGAGTGGGGTTTCCCCGATGGTTACAATCTTTGTGTCTTCAAATCGAGAGTGAATCGGTATCTTCTAGGTAAACACGCTCCATCGTAGACCGCATCGTCGCTTAACATCAGGCGAGATGGCGGTCAACGGTAAACCTATAAAAGTTAAAAAAAAAAAATTTGGCGTCAGATAGTCCCTTTTGGGACTATCTGACGCCCAAAGGGAGTGTGGATCGATATCGACAAAATCGCGACTTTCAGAGTGATCAAAGGAAGGTGTACCGAAACTGGGAAGGAACTAGTCAACGTGTGAACGAAGGGCAGCTACCAGATCCTAGCGCTATGAAAAACTTCTGGCGCAGCATCTGGTCGGTGCCTGTCGAGCACACGGAGGGAGCTTGGATGCGTGTTATCGAACGTGCATGTCTGAGTCCCAAAAGGGACTATCTGAAAATTCTTTTTTCACAACCGATTCACAACGCATACACGAACCTGTAGGTCGTACAGCCTATTTTTTCTAGCGATGAGCACTTCTAACCGACGAAGCGGCTTCACCCAGCTCATATCCACAAGTTTGTTTTCAGATACGTTCAAGATACGAAGGGAGGCCTGCAATGTGTTTACATAAATCTTAGATATACTGAGTCGATTAGTTTGTAATCTGTTTTGTATTACATTATTAAGCTTAGATTTGCACTAGCATTCATTGAAGAGGCGCGCAAATCAGAGCGCAAATATACTACCTCCAGATAGTTCTGAATTTTGCCAAAAATGGCGTCAATTCTTTATTTTGTTATAGAAAAACAGAGTCACCTTTAGTTTGGCAAAATTGAGAATTATCTGCGACAGGTAAATTCACGTTCCAAAACATCTGATTATTGTAATACCTAAAAACGGTCAATTATATAAAATTATATATCAATTATCAACCTGTTTCGTAGTCATTGTATTACGCATTAAAGTATTTATTGACTCAATGATTAATAATTAACATTTATTGATATTGTAAAAAACCTAAATTTAAGAAAAATGAATAAATCACTCATTAATAGATGATATTGCACTATACTGCCAAGAACAAAAGTGTTACTCACATGAATGTCTCACCATATTTTGACAGTTTTGACGAATGGGGTCGTGAAGTTAGCTATTAACTGAATTTACCTAAAAATCTAGCTAGAAATGCTAGCAGTTCATCCATAAACAGAATAAGGCGAGATGGCAGTGAACTGCAAATCTATCTTTGAAAAAAAAAAAAACGTCGGTTCTGTATAGTGTACAGTACACGAATTTTCCAAAATAAAACTGTAGATTGTTAAAGTTAAGGAGCCCATGCTGCAACTCTATCTTTATACTTAAAGCCCAAAACATCACTGGGAATATAAAGGGGGGCTCTTCACCGAGAGAGTATCCTTGCTATAGATTTGGCGGGGTGTTGTAGGTAGCTCAAAGCGGACGTGTATCTAACCAATCTAATAAAAATATCATTCTGCATCTCAACCTGCTCTGACACTTCTGTAGACCCTTAAATAATCTACCTATACAAAACTGAAAATTTGTTACTCATAAGCAGCCCACTAAATGTTTCCACTGCTGGGACTCGGGGCCTTCTCTCGCAACGAGAGAGTTTAAGGTCATAATCCACCACGCTGGCCAAGTGCGGGTTGGTGGATGAGACATGACCTCGAAAGAGTCTAGATACATGTCGGTTTCCTCACGATGTTTTCCTTCAACGTTTTTAAGTTAGCGGCATTACGCACATGTCTTCGAAAAGACAGTGGTGCGCGTGGTGGGATTCGAACCCCGGGGCTCGGGATCGGCAGTCGCCGTTCTCCCGACTATATAGATCAGCCGTAACTTAATTTGTTACTCGGTAAGACCTTTCCACTCACCCCAATGTTTATAATAGTCCTCGGATCGAAACAAAGCCCATCGGCACTCTCAATATTCTGCTTTTCAAGATGCAACTCTTCCAAATACTTCAAACCTTCCAAATTTTCCACAACGCTGATGCGATTATTTCCCAAATATAACTTCTTTAGGTTGTAGAGACTTTCCAAGCCATCGATCTTTTCTATCTTGTTCCATTGGAGATGGAGGTGAGTAACGTTGTAAAATAATTCAAGATTTTCGATTTTAGAGATTTGGTTGTTGTGGTAGTAGGCGTAAATCAGGTGATTTGTGTTTTTGGCCTTGGGCTGTATAAATAAAGATTTTTCATAGAATTGTAGATAGGTATAAACTAACAGCTAAGCAGCTAACTAACTAACACAGTAACAGTGTGACTGGTTGGGAAAAAAAATCCCATCGAGTCATAGTGTGACTCGTTAGGAACCCACCTAAGTTGGGAGTAAAAGTTTGTTCTGTTTTTTTTTTTTGGCGTTAAGAAAAATTATGCGAGTATTTTTTTTAAATACGCGTGCACACCTTCACGAAAACCCCGAATACCCCGAAGTTAGATCAACAATTTTGTAAATATTGTAACAAACTACTTATTGTGTTGGAAGATTTTTATCGTTTTGAAGTTAGACCAATAGCACGAGGAATAAAGAGAAGAAATACGACTACACATCTTTTTAAATGATTCAAAATTTTGATACACTTTTATGTGTTCATATCCTCATAAGTGTTTAGTCCTAACATATTTCAGGAACTGATATTTTATTTAATGAAACCTCGCTTCTATGCTATCGATCAAGTTCCAAATTTCACCCTGATTTAGTTCCTATATATTTTACTTAGGACATGGTGAGCGACAGTGAGCGCTAAGCAACAAACGTTCGTTTAAATTTTGTGATACTTATTTACAGAAAGCCAGGAGCCAAATAAATAAATAAAGAGTTTAGTTTTACTTGAGAACAAAATAGAAGAGAATCTTACGATTGCAGTTAAGTTTTTTTCGTGCATGAATAAATGCGTTGGTCTCTTTATGGTTTCGGCATGTTTCTTGTTGATAATTCTCCTGGCTTGTTTTCGCAGTTTGACTTCGATTTCTTTCGCATTTTCCAATTTATTGCTGTCCATAATTTCAAAACATTTCTAATAAAACGTAGCGACTAGTAAAATTGATTAAACTTCGTTGGATTTGTTTTGTAAATGGCGCCACAGATCACAATGGAGTGTAAAATAATATACCATAGAGAAAAAGAAGTTTGCCAGCCTAACAAAATGACGCATCATAGAGCTTTTTTTTCGAAAAAAAAAATATTGTTTCCATCTGACTATAATATTTATTTTTAACTTCAACTCTTGTTTTATGGCTTTTATTGTGGTTTAGCCTCACAATTTTGCCAATGTCAAGTATAAATAAGATTTTTAATCTAAATTTTTGAAGAAAAAACTATAAAGAAGTTATAATACACAATCATAGACAAGATTTTGTATTCGTACCAAATGTCAACTTCAGCCGTCAAACGCCTCAAATTTCTCATTTTCTCAAACCGACTCAAACGTCATAGGGATGCCCAAAAAAGTGTATTGTATCGATATATCGCATCGTAACTGTATCGAACTTGGTTGTATCGATACGCGATATTATCGATTTCCTTTGGATCGATATATCGTATCGTAACCGTATCGCATGCCTTTCATTTAATATGCTATATAATAAGTATATATATCGTGCAAAGGGTTATCTTTTTAGTAGTTTTACTATATTATTTTATTTTTTAAAAAGAAACAAATAATTATATGTATTTAGAATAGTTTTATTCAACAAATAAATCACAATTGCCATTGATCAGCACTTAAACAACGCAAAAATAATAATTTTGATAAGCGCTGTGGATTTAACCTATTACGGCTTTCGGAAAGTGTGTGCCCAGCTACGAACGAATGACAAAGGAGAACATAAACTAAACATTTATTAATCATATTTGATGGTACTACAAAGTTCAAAGATGATTTAAATCTACCTTCAAGTCTAAATAAAAGCCGGCTGTTCTTGTTCCATGAACAATTTTGTCGACGTTATCATTCTCTTATTACTAATAACAATATATTCAATGGCACTGTCTATTATCGTTTAGTGATGATGTAATAGGTACTTTAAAATTTTACAAATTAATCACCGACATAGTTTGATACGATATGGTAATGCGATATTTTTATAAGAATGCGATATATCGAAGCGTATCGTATGGTCAAAATATCGCATCAAATATCGATTTATCGTATAGTGCTGTATCGATATTCCGATATATCGTATCGTAACGGGCATCCCTAAAACGTCAGATGAAACAATAAGTTTGTGTTTCGTGTTTATTCTCACCATAAATATTAAAAATCTCTGTTATTTACCAATAAAAACATAGTAAAAGCAGTAACAGTAAGTACAAAAACAAATTTAGGTTACTAAATTATCAATTAGAGAACATTTTGTTTCGGTATCCATAAAAAAGCGTTTAACCTATACCCACCTATATTTTTCAGCAAAATGGGTGAAAGATACAACATCCACAGTCAGCTAGAGCATTTGCAGAGCAAATACATCGGTACGGGACACGCTGATACAACTAAATACGAATGGCTGACGAACCAACACAGAGATTCATGCTGCAGTTATATGGGACATCCTGACCTGCTCAGTTACTTCGCTATCGTTGAAAATGAGTCCAAAGCCCGCGTAAAGTTCAACTTAATGGAGAGGATGTTACAACCATGTGGTCCGCCACCAGAAAAGCCTGAAGATTAACGATTATTCTACCTGTATTCTAGATTTTATTCTAAACCCTTACAATTAAGCTTTTCTGTACTAATTTGTCATTTACTACATTATAATGTGATGTTTCTACGTGTACTGTTTAATAATTACATCTGTAGTACATTCCAATGGTACATTTGGTCAAATATTTAAAATCTATCAGGTGCTTGTCAACCTCTAATCAATACATATTTTCTGAGCATGCACGATTCTTTAGACCTAATGGATATGTACCTCCTAAACATGTTTTTAGAACAACTACTATGCATGTATGTAACTAACAACTAATGTTGCTGTTATAGGTACATTGTCAACATATTAAAATATCACATCTGTGGTATTTATTATTTGTAAACTCTCATAAAGATAAGCAATAATTGAATTGACCTTAGTTTTAATGAGTATATGAGTGATTTCCTACTTATTGTATTATTGGTACCTTTCTAATCTTGGTCCTCTTAAAAATTCTCTGTATTTAGCATTCAAAAGAAAGGATCAGACTAATGCATGAATATCCCAATCATGTCCCTTTACTCAGACTTTAGATCAAGAGTCCAAAAAATACCAGCTGTGGGAGGTAATCTTCTCACTTAACTATTTTGAAATTGGACATAGAGGGCATTCAAGTATTACGTAAATGCAAATACTTGAACAGCCCCATAATAATATACACTGCCCTTCAACTTTTCAAACACTAATAAATACAAGAGAATTATTTCTGCTTAGTGTACTCGCTTTGTTCTATATGTGTGGAAGAGAATTATTGTCTAATGAACTTTCCATGCTTTCAATATAACAACAGCCTATTTGATAAACCAGACCAACTACATTCAAAATTTTAGCATAATATATTCAATTCTTATGATGTTGTGATTGAACAACGAAAGTATTGAACTTTCACTTTGTAAGTAACATAAGTTCCTATGATGTATGAAAGTTCTAAAATGAAGGGCAATTTATAGGTATAATAAAAAAAATGTTAAATATCATCCAGCATTTAATAATGATTTCCATTCATCGATCTTGGCATTTAATACTTCTTCCCTCTTTTGTGCGTCTAATTCAAGGTCTTTCTTTTCTTGTATAACCCGCACCACATCTAAGGCAATCAGTTTTTGGACTACTGGCACCACTTTGTCACATTCCAGCTCCAATATCCCTAGGGCCTTTGTGATGGATTCCATATCCATAGAACCAACCAATCTAAACTCTGATATATTTTTTAATGTTGGTAGCCATGTTATGGTGACAGTCCCATGGTTTTTGTTTGAATCTGTGTTTGCTATAGCCAGTGTTTCTTCATCGTATCTTGGATCTACAAAGATTTGGTCTCCAATAACAGCAAGTGAGACCGATGTGATTAAATCATACATAGGAACTGCAGCGTTGGCAAGGGCTATGCCAGCACAGGTGATGGCAGCTGCAAGACATCCTCCATCGTTTTCTAAGATATATACAAAGATGTCAATCTGAAATAGAAAAATAGATTGCAATTATACCTTACAAAAACAGAAATTCTAAGCTACTAATTAATGTGCAAACAGTACTGTTCTGATTTGCAGGACAAAGTATCCAGAGGAATTGCAGTGCAGAGATAAATCATTTTAACATGGATGGACAAGAGCAGTGCCTTGGTAGGCAATTATTTGGACTCTTGTTGATGTTCAAACTGATACTGTGCTCTTATGGGCAGGCATATCACTTACCATTAGGCATATAACCCATTCTGTCACTCTATCCTACTATTAGTTTGAATGTTTGTTGTTCAATCACTTCACAATGCCTGAACAGATTAGATTGAAATTTGAAACACTTGGATTTTGCGTCGCATATTAAGCACATTGTTGAGGGGAAAAAATGGAATTGAGAACTATGTGGGTAAAACCAAAGAACACTTTTACAAAAATACTACCTGGAAATTAGGGAATAAGTATCGGCACACACACGGTTCCAGCGCTTGTCTCATAGCCACTGAGAGTTCCTTCTCTTCAGCATCTGGTGCCGGTGACCTCCTCTCACCTTTACATGAGAAAGGTGCAAACTTTACTTCACAAAATATTTGGCCTCTTTGACTGAAAAAAAAAGTTGTAGGTATCAACACTGGAACAGCTTCATGAAAGAACTTCCTCTTTTGATCAACAAAGTTGTTAATCTTCAAATGCTCCAAACATCAGCAAAACCATATTTTGATTGATTCACTTTGGATAATGACACTTCCAGGCTTAGACATAGACATAGAGAGCTTACTGCAGTATCAAATGCAAGAAGCTCGCTATGTGAGACAGAACCTGGACTCATTTAAGAAGCAAGGACTTTTCTACTTGTTCAAATGTAATATTATTATTGAAGTCTTGTGCACATTTCAGTGCCAATCGAATAAAAATACACTTTTATTTTTTGTATACTTTAAGTAATCAAGCATCTTTTTACCTGAACTCACTCTGATGTGGAATTTCTCTTGGGTCAAATACGGAGCATACAACTTTTGTTTTTCCCAGTTCAACAAATGCTGATCCTTTCGCTTGTGACACCACTGCTGTTCTTGCATCTGTAAGTGATTTTATGCTATACTAGCTGTACCCTGCCACGCTTCACTGTGGCATATTGTGATGCAAAAATTAGATAAAAACAATCCTTGATGTGGATTATATATCATTCTAAAATTTCAACTCGATCGGTGCAGAACTTTTTGTGTTTTTGAAGCGTACACAAACCAACATAACATTTTTATACATAGATAGTGTTTGCATCCAGTGTTATGCATAAGCAGTAATCTTTTTTAAGCTTAAAGGCTTATGTGGCTTAACAACAATGCCAGCCCCAAGCAGTATAATAAATCTATACATTAACTTCAGAAAAAAATGTGTTTTTTTATTATAGTTTAATAGGATAGTTTTAGATACCTAGAAAGTAGTACAACCTATTAAATTGTACTGTAAAAGTAGTCTGCATTAGTTCCTTAGTTTATCATCAACTGTAATTAAAAAGTCTAAGACTTCCAAGCAAGGAAGATCAATCAATCAATCATTTATTGCATAATAATACAATGCTGACAAAATAGGCTAAGCATTTACCCTGCTACTGCATAGCAATATTAAAATTGTACAGTTACAATCTTAGTATAAGTAGATAGTATTAGCATTGCTACCGTTTGTGGCACTAGTTCATGAGGTTTATGTATAGTCGGTCCATGTTTGTTTATTGATACAATATTAAATTTTCAGTCTACCTAAAATATTACATAAGAAATCTTGAAATAATTTGATGCCTTATATACGGGGTTTCTGCATAAATAAAAGTTCGATAAATTCACAATTGAACAAATTGTTTACCACACAAAAAATAGTAATTCCCCAAAATCCTACAGTACCTACCGTCAATCATACATAAAATAGGGCAGTTAACTCGTTAAGCGCACAACATTCACCCAGAAATCTGAATACATACAAAACATACACATGCTCCGAGCTTCCTCCAAATCTCGCCCATCTCGTCTTTTTCCGTTTTCATCTATTAACTCCGCATAGCGCTCGTCGTATGTCTTCACGAAGTCTTTTGTATATCGTTGGTACGGTATGCTGTCTTCAGGGCCATTAAATCTTCTATAATCTTGCGGCATCTTTCAATATTTTAGTTTCCAAGGTTTTCGTTGCGGCACAATCAACAAAACAACAAATCAACATAACCTTAAAAATTAAAACTTAAGACATAGACCATTTACATCACAGATTACACACATGGCATGGACGTGCAAACGGTGCAAAGAGATAAAGAGAATGTAAATTACTACGTAATGTGGATATGGACACAGAACATATATATATATCAAGGAGAAGTAGCAAGTAGGCGGGGCAAACGTAGTTCTAAGTAAGCGGAGCTCCGCGTACTTGGCGAGCGACGCCCCTTTCGCATACTTCAGTTTCAGTCGTGCTTCGACACTATTACAGTACTCTCACCTGCGATTTTGCATGAAATGTAACCAATCATTCAAGTGTTGCGCAGTTTTCGAATGTAAGAATGATAGCCGGGCCCAAAATGTATCCAAAGGAGGCATATCGCACCATCGGTAAGTCCTATTTTATTTTGTTTCGATTATATTTTGGAAAATAAATTAATATTAGCATAAAGAGGGAAATGATCTAATGGAAGTCAACTTTAAAGTCTTGCTAATAAGGTCCATTTTCATTCAAACTATACGTGATGTTATCGAACTTTCCATACATGTACACCGTGGCGCTACTCAGTAAGCGATGAGACACAAGCTGTTATATTGCTAAAATCGATATTTCAAAATTGTACAGTTGTGAGAAGCAATATTTTATTAATAATTGGTATTTGAATAATTTTACGTCTTATGTGAAAAAAAAGAGAATAAAGTCGTAACGTAACAATTTATCATTTCAGTATTCCTAAGAGCCCCGTTGTAAAGGAAAAATGGATCGAAGCTACAGGAAGGGAAAATGGGTTTCCTTCCAAAACAATAACGATTTGCTCTGATCACTTTTTAAATAAATGAATAAAAAATTGGTTGCCTGTAAAGTCGGTATACGGGCGAAAGTTTTACGTGACGACGACTTTGAGTGGTAAAATAATTTTACGGAAGGGACTCGTGCCTTTCACTTTTTATGTCTGTCTCTCTCGCTCTTAGGCGGGCTAACCATGCCCGAGTGGAAGGGACGCGTGCCTCTCACTCGCTCTCGTTGTGAGCGCATAACGTGAGCGGAGCGTAACGCAGTTTCTTGAAGTGTCACCCGGCAAACCAATTTATAAGACGTTGTCACGTCAAAAACTCACAAACTTTCACGTTTTCAAGTATTCGAAAACATTCTAAAGTAACCATTTTAATTGAGATTAGTGTAATGCTCTCTTACTCAATCTGGACAACTAACTCAAATTACGAATTTGGTAACAAAAATATCACGGCTGTTGCTGTTCTTCGCATCCTGGTTACCTACGAAAAAGTGGAGTTTACATATTTTTTAAACGATATGTATATTGAGAGGAGAGGAGATTAGAAGTGAAATTGAAATGTGTGTTATTTTTAAACGGTTTTATCAAGCTTGCCTTGTTTTTGCTGTTGTTTTTTTATGTTTAAAGTTTTTTCAGTACGAGTACTGCTTTTACTGAAACCCTCCTCTCTTTCTCTATCCCTTTTGTTTATTTTAGTCTCCTCAAGTTTATCTTTACTGAAATGAGAAAGTCGTCTCTCAAAGAAAATAACTATTACCTTAGATTGTGGGTTCGATTCCCACCCAGATCATATATTTGTGTGATGTATTCAAATATTTGGTCTGTGTCTGGTTGTTTCTGTGTATAGTAAGTATGTATTTGCAACTATAACTGTATTATATCAGCTATCTGGCTGCCATATTACAAGATTTGCTTAATTTGGGATAAGATGGTGTTGTGTGTGAACTGTCCGCCATTATTTATTTATTTATCATTATGTAACTCTTGATAAACATCATTCGACTAAAATACAAATTTAGTGTTATAGTGCTACTTGAGAGACTACCGACACCAATTTAATCATTACTTTTACTTACTTGTGTAAAGTCATTTAGTTTCTTCCCAGTGTTTTTGTAATTTATTCATAGTAAGTAAGTATCTTTGCACAACTCTTTTACGCTACATTAATAAATTGATATATTTGATTCACTTACGTGTAATGTAAAATGACTGACGTAATATCGATTTTTTTTTTTTTTTTTTTTTTTTAACTTTTATAGGTTTACACTTGACCGCCATCTCGCCTGATGTTAAGCGACGATGCGGTCTACGATGGAGCGTGTTTACCTAGAAGAAACCGATTCACTCTCGATTTGAAGACACCAAGATTATAACTATCGGGGAAAACCCACTCAGGCAACTCATTCCACAGCTTAGATGTTCTTATCACAAACGATAATTTAGTGACAATGCCTCAGTATTGTCCCATCACTATTTGCACGACCGGCTTATTCTTACGTTTTAGTAATATATCCCTTATTTCAAAGCCAATAGCATTCATAGTTGTATAAATTGCATTAAGTGCCATCTGGTATGAAGTAGCAGAACTTGTAAGATTAGTGACATCTAGTGCTTAGTAGTGAAAACAACTTGATACATTTGAAAGATAATAACAGTTAGCACCTTATTACATTCCACTAAGGTTGTGTTTACTAAAATCTTAGCACTGACGTATTCATAAAGAGGCATAAGTCTTGATAATGATACAAAATAAGCGACTTAGTGCCATTCAGAATACGGTACTTTTTCCTGTAATTAGCTAAAACTGAGTTCACGAAAAAAAGTCGTAACAATTTTTTTTAATAGTTGATAATAACAGATTTATTGCGTTTAGCAATAGGGTTAATTTTTAAGAATGTAACAAAATGCAATGTGGACTATGAGAAAGCCTTCGATTCCATCGAGACCTGGGCAGTGCTTCAGTCTCTCCAGCGATGCCGCATTGAGTAACGCTATACCGAAGTGATGAAGTGTATCTACAGTAAAGCCACAATGTCTGTCCGATAACAAGTCAAGTCAAGTTCTGTCCAGTGCACAAAACATATCCAGCTACAGAAAGGCGTGAGACAGGTAGATGTGATATCTCCGAAACTGTTCAATGCCACGCTGGAAGATGATTTTAAGCTACTGGACTGGAACGGATATGGCATCAATATCAACGGCGAATGCATCACTCACCTTCGGTTTCCCGACGACATAGTCATTGTAGCGGAGTCGCTGGAAGACCTCGGTGCTATGCTCAGGGACCTCAGTAGAGTATCCCAACAGGTAGGTTTGAGGATGAATATAGACAAGACGAAAGTCATGTCGAATGTTCATGTCTCACCCGGTTATTGTTGGGAATACCACACTCGAAGTTGTTGACGAATACGTCTACCTGGGTCAAAAGATCCAATTAGGTAGATCCAACTTCGACAAAGTGGTCCAGCAAAGGATCCAACTCGGATGGGCAGCGTTCGGGAAACTTCGGCACATCTTTGAGTCCAAAATACCCCAATGCCTAAAGACGAAAGTCTTTAACCAGTGCGTGTTGCCCGTGATGTCTTATGGAACTGAGACGTGGTCCTTAACTGTGGGCCTCATAACGAAGCTCAAAGTCACACAGCAAGCTATGCAGAGGGCTATGCTTGGAGTTTCTTTGCGCGACAGAATCCGTAATGAGGATATTCGCAAAAGAACGAAAGTGGCCGACATAGCGCAAAGTGTAAGCAAGCTGAAGTGGCAATGGGCAGGCCACATCGCTCGCAGAACTGACAATAGATGGGGAAGAAAGGTTCTCGAGTGGTGATCACGAACCGGAAGACGCAGTGTTGGACGGCCTCGCACTAGATGGACAGATGACTTCATAAAGGTCGCTGGAAACGGTTGCAGGTTGCGCAGGACCGTTCGTTGTGGAAATCTAGGGAGGAGGCCTATGTTCAGCAGTGGACGTCTTGCGGCGGATGATGATGATGATGATGATGATGATGATCAAAATGCAATACTTTATTTTATGTTCGGCGCATTGGAACCAATCACTTGCATTGTTTCAATGTGTTTAAATATATCAAAACCACGTTTGTGTGCAAACGTAATACGGTGGTTTTCCTTGGGAGATTCGGTTATGAGCCTTCTACCTGATATTTGTTCTGTGGATGTGGACATGGACGAATGACATTTACAGTGTTGCAAGCTACGTAGTACGTAGATTTGGTAAAACGGCAGCCCGCTGATGAAAAATTAAGTTTAGGCATGTGTCAATATTCACCTTTGTTTCTGGTTTCTAAACGCAGTGGTTTGATTTGATACCTAACTTATTTTGGAAACTACGCGGGTGAATCCGAGGGCGTGACAAATACTAACAATCAACAAGGGCGTAACAATCACTGTCATTGTCAAACAATATCAAGTGTCTTTTTTGTTTTTTCCAAGCTGTCACCTGTCAGTTGCCATCATCGATAGCTGGCTATGTTGTTGCTTTTTTAATATTCGATTTTTAATAAAGTCTTGTAATTATGGTGTGGTAATGAATTGAAGTATTAGCTTTGTGAATAAACCGGATCTTGTAAACGTGTGATGAGATAGTCAGTCCGTTTCCCGGCATCTTCTGTACTTTGCTGCCGTGAACGAGAGGAATTCACGTGTAAGTAAAAGGGGCTCCGTTGCCCATTCGCTTCGGTGACGTGTGTTCGTTAGATTTATTTAGGCAATCAATTCTCTCGTGAACGAGCCAGTAACCTTTTGTCTTATCTCAAAGTAATAGCCAATACAAGTGATATGATTTGCTGATAAGACCTATACAATACCTACATACTTATTAATGAGCTTAAAATAATTACCATTGCTACTACATACATCGATGGTGTTTGGATAACAGCTACATTCCTCGCGAGTTGAATTAAATATGAAATACATATTACTTTTCTTATTAAACTAGGCATGTGTGTATCATGTATACAACATAAATTATACAGAAAACTGAAAGAGTAGCGGTTACTTTTCAAATATAAAACTGTTACTCGATATTTTTTTAATGAATAATATAGTTTTTTTATCTGGGCAGAGCCTTTATTAACAAAACTAAAATACAATGAGAACTACACTACACTACAAACCTACCTAACTAACTACTTACACTTATAATATAGTTGAACTGTCATCTCTCCTGATGCAACAGACCTCATCAGAGGTCAGACGACATCAAGAGAACTCTGCCAGTGAAGTTTGTGCTACTGCAGATTATCTGTCAGAGTTGCAAATTTCAACCATGGTTGGTCAATTCTTACAACAAAATTGAGAGACAAACATCTCATCAATCAAAGTTTAATTTTGTAATATTGGTAGGGTAAAATTTTATAATAGTATGACTCTTTTTAAGTCAACCTGGGAAGCACTTTATTTTTGCCAGTTAATCTGTTGTTAAGCACTAATGTGCAAATATTATTGTGTTCCGGTTTGAAGGATTTTACAAACACAAAAAAATATATGGCATATTTGACAAACAAACAATACATAATTTTTTTATGCCTATCCCTGGGTGATAAAGTGCGGTGCAGTGATTTCGAACCCTTCATGTTCATAAAGCTGCGTGGCACTGTGTTCTCATGGCCAGACATAATAATTCTCATCAGAATCTAATTATGTTAGAAAAAAAATATTTGCACAAATAAAAAAATATATAAACAAGGAGCGCAAAATGTTACTTAATATATATTTTTTTAGTTATAAAAATTCATTAAATTACTAATAATAAGTTACATTAAAACATTCCCTAAACTACATGTAAGGGTTATAGAATAAAAGGTAATAAAATTACAAACTTAGAATTATATAATATTTCTTTGCAATCAAAAGCCTAACAAGTCGGTTTCAATATTCATAATTTAATAAAATATGACAAAGTTTTGATTAAAAAAAGTATAAAAAATTGCTTGTGTCCTTTCTTAGGCTTATCTCTTATCTCTGTACCCAATTTTCATTGAAATCAGTAGAGCAGTTTAGGCGTGAAAGCGGAACAGGCAGACTGACAGATAGACAGACAGGGTCACTTTCGCATAAATATTTAATAGTAGAAATTATCCTATTAATTTATGTTGTCTTTAAGTTTGTACCTATATAATGAAATTTCCTTAGTTTATGCTCTTCTTACAATATGAGTGACCGTGTGTGTGTGTGTGTGCATCCTTACCTGTGTTTACACTTGCATAATATAGTTCTATCTTGCATAATATAATCCCCTCTTGCATAATATAGTTCTATCAGGTAAGTAGGGATGTATTTACTTTTTGTATATATGTTCCCATCTTTTTCTACTGTAACCCTTAGGTAGTTAGATGGGGCTTTTTCCGCACTTAACCTCTCAATTGGGCCATTGTGCGTCTACTATAACCCTTACCAATGTTTGTTTGGTAGAGATCACCTTAACACCGCCTTAACTCGTCTGAAACACCTACCTAGTTCAGGCTGATAAAATTAATAAACCTGTCTATAGCTATAAGAAAATATTGTATAGTTAAGATCTATGTTATTGATTTTTTTTACCTTTAGTGATAACTCCACCACTACACTATCCTCAAGTCTGAAGTAGACTCAGGAACAACATAAAAAAGAGTACTTGTTTGAAATTTTTCAGAGTCATCATGTTGAAGAAACGGAGTATCTGCCTCGCTGCAGGCGTTCTGGCAGCGTCGTGGGCGCTATCGGCGGCGCAGGGACACGCGCCGGAGCCCCCTGTCTCGTCTGCACCAACCAGCACTGAGGTAAGGACTTGTATATTCCTTAACACCGACTATAACGTGGATTTAAGAATGTTTTCTGCAGGCCTTTAACAAAACGAAACATCAAGAAACAAAACAAGAGACATGGTGACTAGAAAAAACTAATTATTCTGACAGTTAGATTATTAAAAAACAAGCGACCCGCCCCCCCGGCTTCGCACGGGTGCAATGCTGATAGTAAATATAAGGGCCTACTAAAAAAAATTCTGGTCCGGCGGCGACGTTTCGTTTTACGTAGTCACTTAGGCCACAGTTTTTTATGAGGGTACTTTTTTGCGCGACGGACGCACGCAATGTGTCGATTGACACCAAAGATGGCGACAGCGGTTTGTTTGTCAGTGCCATCAGAATTTAACGAAATGCTCCATAATCCGAATTTTGTGGACATATGTTGTGGACTCAAAATCAATATTTTTTATGTTTTGTTATTCATATAAGGTTTCGATCAAGTCTACCGTACCCCTTGACGAAATTATGAATATAGAATAGATATTTTACACATATTTGTTCTTTTGTTTCACAAACAAAAAATGACGAATATTTTGCGCTTAGTAGTATCGAGTGACGTCACGTCTCACGTCTCTATTTGATTTTTTATGTAGACGTGACGTCACAAGGTTCGGAAGTTTCATGATTTATTCCTTTGTTGATTTTTAGTATTTTGATGAAAAAAATACGAAAGTGAAGCAGAAGATAAATGTAGTGTCGTATCAGGAAGTCAAGAAGGCGGAGTGTAGAAGTACATGGAAGGAACTCCACCGACAAGAGCGTCGCTCTTAAATTATGAATGAATGAATGAAAAATACGTATCCCATATTTTTCAATAATCTACCTGACGGACTAATTAGAATGGTATATTTTTGACACAGTCATTATCCCAAATGAAATTAGAAACATTGCTAGGGATGTGATGCCTATAAGTAGACAGGTGCCAGATAGTTCCCGCGTCATTGTATGCTTCAAAGACGCCAGGCTGATCCTTGATACAGCACAAAATGAGGTTGTATCATCTGAGATGCCCCAACGATATTATAGGAAATGTAGTAAACGTTAGGTATGAGACGATCTTCTTAGCATTCTATGGATTCACCATGCCGGGCCTATCGTGTGGCAGAGAGAGAAATCCCGAGTAGATCCCGAGACTTGTGACACGGGTGTAGGTTTAAGGGGAGTATGGTATGTATGTCACCGTATAATTCTAAAAAACCTCTATCTCAGATTATAAACTTACCTACAGTGGGATTAAATTACTATCTGACAGTGTCTACAATATAACGATGACACGTTTAAGGAATGTTTTCAGCGTGATGACATCAATGCGCACCAAAAACACAGGATTACAACAGCTTAAAGTCGAATAAAACCGAGCGAGGGTAGGGTGGCCCTTCCCCCCAATGTGAAAGTAAAATCATATAACACTCGCAAATACACGTATGTCGCAATGGGCAGGTCATAATATAATACGTCTCAGAACTGATCATAATAACTAGAGTAGAACTCTCCACAGAAGTTCTTGAGTGGAGAGTTCTGCTTTACCGCCAATCGGGCAAACATAGTGCAGGACACATTGAGATTTGATGGAGTGACGATATACGGAACACAGCAGGCTGTGCATGGAGATGTAAAGTTGGAGGATAGGGCTGAGTGCCTATGTCCAGCTGTGGACTAAGATAAGCTGATTGTGATGAGGCAAGATTATGCATTGTACAATACTATCACAGTCTTTTTCTTGGTCATGCTGGACGGTGGTCTAAATCGCAGCTCGAGGCCCAAAGGCCATAGGCCGTGAAAGCCTCGAAACCTACATCAAGGCCGACGTTACTCAAGAATTGTTGTCAAAATAATGGCCTAATTGCGAGAATATTAAGAGTACAATTGATTTCGCCTGTCACGAAAAAATACCGTGACTTTGTAAGACTTTGCTATGCTCCAATGATAAGGTTCTTTTTTTCGTAACAGTGTGATAGTGTTATCTTGGCTTCACTTCGTTTTGTAGTTCAGGCCATTGTGGCCAGATGGCGGTCTAAGTACTTTTTTCGTATATCTGATGAATAAAATAAAATTGTTTATTGTATTCAAAGAGTTTACGTATGTATTTATTTATAAACATTACAATAAACATTTTTATTTATATATTTAGTTTACATATACGGACTACGTATGTAAACTCTTTGATTGTATTATACTCATAAAAAAAACATAATTACTTACGTAATACGTAACCAACAAATAAATTCTAGACTTTTTTTTAAGAATCCTTTTTAACCGACTTCAAAAAAGGAGTAGGCTCTTAATTTTGTTACAGCATAGCTCCGCCGATTGTGAATCGATTTTGATGTGTTTTTGTTGTTTGGTAAATCACATAATTCAGAAGTGGTCCCATATAAATTTTATTTAAATCGGTGATTTCGTTTTTGAAATATGTAAAAAAACTAAAGTTTACTTTCATTTATAATAAGTATGTATTTAAAACTATATAAGTATTACATCAGCTATCTGGCCGCCATAGTACAAGCTTTGCTTAGTTTGGGGTCAGATGGTGTTGTGTATGAATTGTCCACCAATATTTATTTATTATTTATCTGGCCGACTTACTGATAGCTTTGAAATTTGGTTGACTGTTTGAATTAAATTTTAAGTTATTGGCTGTTTTTATTTTTTCGGAGAAATTAAATGATACCTATGTGTTAAATATAAGCCAGGGCGGGCAGAAAAGTAGAAAAAAAATTACATAAACTTAACCACCATTAACTTAGCCATTTTACCTGTTATGACAACGCGATCTACGATGAAGCGTGCTTCTTTAAAACAGACCGATCCACTTATGACTTGAAGACACCAAGATTGTAACCATTCGGGGAAACTCACTCAGGCAACGCATTCCACAGCCGTTCTTATCACAAAAGTTGAGTCAATTAGAATTGTTCGATTCTTTGGAACGTCAACTCATGCGCGGTCCGAGGGGGGGGGGGGGTCACAGGGGACATGAAACCCCTCCCAAAATCATATAAGTATGTTACATTCAAAATCTAAAAAATTAAAATATCTTTTTATACATAGACCATTTTTTAACGCGGGAATACAACTGGAACGGGAACTACGTGTGTAATACCGTGGGGTGCTACTAGTACAGTATTTTTTACTCGATTTATTGTATTTCTACTGGTGACCCCCCACCAAAATCTGAGGCTTTGTACTGGTGACCCCCTCCAAAATTCGAGGCTGGGACCGCGCCTGCGTCAACTATGAAACGATGTCGCGTGAACTACGAGCAGTCCAGTAGAAAAAAATGTAACGTGGTATTGGACCATCCAAGTGCCATCGAATTATTCATCAGTACAATTTTTGCGTCGAATAAGTAAGTTGGTAGGTGTATAAGTCTCAACGTGTTTTTAATAAGCGTTGAAATTTGCGGTTATAAAAACATTTCCAGTCCATTTCAGTCCAACCAAAGAAAAAATATGGCGTCTATGCGGTCGTAAGGAAAACCACATGAAATTATTTTTACGATTATGTTAGTAGGTACCTATCAACACAGACACAAAAGTTCTATCATTTAGTCATTACTCAGGGAATCCCTGATGGTAAACACACTTCTTCTATTTAAAAGGCGTTAATTTAAATCACATCATCACGCTAACAGTTATGACGTAATACCTATTCATAAATGAGACAAGTTGTATTTTTAAATACAACTACTAATACTAGAAAAGTTTCACTCAGAGTCATCGCTTAATTATTGACACCACAATTCTAAAATAAAATGAAAATATCATATAAACGAACGTGCAAGATTTTGGAG
The DNA here is from genome assembly GCA_017562165.1 of Ectropis grisescens. Lineage (NCBI taxonomy): Eukaryota > Metazoa > Arthropoda > Insecta > Lepidoptera > Geometridae > Ectropis > Ectropis grisescens. The sequence continues at coordinate 10,522,788 of CM029786.1, forward strand.
GTGACGTTGTTTTTATAAGAAAAAATTAAGGCTGGTTTAGTAGGGAAAAAGGCGACTGCCGATCGGGAGCACCTGGTTCGAATCTCACGCGCACTACTGTCTTTTTGAAGTCTTGTGTTGGTAGTTTGTCCATGGTTGAAATTCATGGTTGGTTAGCTCGGGTTGAAATTTGGAATATAGATTATAGCCTGGAATGACACCTGGGCTACTTTTCATCCCGGGAAAATAACGGGAAAGGGTAGTAAACTACACGGGTGAAACACGGGGCGCTGCTTGCTTATACATACACTAGCTGAACCGTGCGCGCGTTGCTACGCCACCTATCGAAAATTGGTCGTACTAACTCAGATTTAGAACAAATTTGGTTAGCTTAGGTTTTACTGACGTAATCTTAAAAGATAGACAGATGCTGTCACGGACTTCGGCGCACGTCAGCACACAACGAAAGCTCTCAAAACGGGATGTTCTTACCGTTTTTGTTGCATTTTTCATTCATGCTCCGCTCCTATTTATAGTAACGTAATGTTATATAGCCTATAGCAATCTTCAATAAATGGACTATCCAATAGAAAAATAATCTTTCAATTCGGACCAGTAGTTCCCGACATCCTAGCGTTCAGACAAACAAACAAACTTTTCGGCTTTATAATCCAAACACACAATAACCATTTTTATTAATACTTTATATTTTAGTATCAGCATTGCACCCGTGCGAAGCCGGGGCGGGTCGCTAGTATATAAATATAAATGTACAATAAATATAAATAAATAAATAAATATTGGTGGACAATTCACACACAACACCATCTGACCCCAAACTAAGCAAAGCTTGTGTGATGGCAGCCAGATAGCTGATATAATACTTATATAGTTTTAAATACATACTTATTATACATAGAAACACCCAGACACCGTGCAAACATTTGAAATCATCATACAAATGTTTGCACTGGGTGGGGATCGAACCCACGACCCTCGGCTTCGCAGGCAGAGCTACTACCAACTAAGCCACTAGGGCAGCCTGTTCTCTTTAAATATAATTAATTAAAATAAAATAAATAATTAAAGGCGCTCCCATACAATAAAAGAGGCAAGATTGATTAGGTAACAGATAATGGTACGGAACCCTTCGTGCGCGAGTCCCACTCGCACTTGGCCGGTTTTTTCACTTATTTATGTATTAAGATTTGTTATAATGTTTTAACAAAGCATTGAATAAATAGTAACCACAATATTCCGTGACGGCGCCGCCGGTTCGTGTCAGAAACAATACAAAATTTATGAAAATTATCTTCTAGACCTTGTTCTGTATAGACTCGTAGCAAATTTATTTTACAGACGTTATATCTGACGCCTACAATACAATGGCACATTGTTGCGTAGAAAAATTTGCAAGCAAATTATCATTTCACACTGGTTACAATTAAACGCGCACTTTTTTTGTATTTTCTATTGACTGGGGATTGTTATTCGAAAAATATTATTAAGTACAAAACCACACGAATTATTTGTTCTAATCGTCGATTTTTAAGCTATTTTTTGTGGACTAATTAGTGTTAATAAATATAGGTAAGTTATTTTAGACGATATAATAACAAAATGAGTCAGTGAGTTCATACGACAACTCCTGTCCGACTGATTGATTTTGTGTAAAAGCATAGCAACCATAATAAAGATGCATATTACCTATCACTCCATTTTTGGCGTTAATGGTTACTGGTCTAGAGAGCCGTGAGCTACTGAAGTAAAAATGTAACTAGAGGTTGACGAAGTTTAGATGTGTGTAACCATCGATATAAATCAATAGATGTGCCCTCCCAAACTTCAGGCGCACGGAATTATGTTATTGTTGGGAAGAGTGAATTTACTCTTTCCGACTTAGTCGATTGTAGGAAGCGGTGACTTTTATACCTATCGTTATTTGTTGTTAACAGCCAAAATAAGAAGAACCACAACATACATCGTCGCTAGCGATTCTAGGGGTCAAGTAGATTGGTAGTTGTAAACCACTCACGCTACACACAGAGACGCAGTTTGTTAACAATTTCAAGTTGCTCAGGGCACATCTTTTGATTCATATCGATGCGTGTAACTAGTACATATATACGGCTCACAAGCGCTTTATGATTTGGATTATTTTCGTTGGTTGAACCGTAACATCACTATGTGTTTACTGAGTTTTATCTGAAAAAACAGATCAATTTGTGAACATTTTGCTGAAACAAATCATAAACCAATAAATTACTTGTACAATGAACATGTATTTTGGTCTAATCATTAAAAAGGTACACAATGTTAGCGCCAAAAGCGGTTCCATATTTGAGGTATTTGGTGTCGTGACATTGGCTCTTGGGAACTGGAAGCTCATCACTAAAATCATTCTAAGCTTTTGGCCAAATAACTTTAATTTATCTGAGTCTAAAAAGTCCCTCTATTATTCCCACTGCTAGGAATCTGGATCTTCTGTCACAAGGTGTCTAAGCGATTATCCACCACGCTGGCCAAGTGCGGGTTGGTTAATGACGCGAAACTCGAAAGATTTCCTTCATGGAACACGTCCTTTTCCTCACAATGTTTTCCTACACTATTACAGCCAGCGATGATAACCTCGTGCTCCTATACATCCTCACGTTTGTGAAATCTAGATAATAAGCTATATATTTTATTTGGCTCAACGCACAGTTATCACTCAGCGTAGTATGGCGTTGGCATACTGCATTTCCTATTGGCAGGCTTCATCGGATTATGCATGAATCAGATGTGCTGCTTACACAGTTATCATTATTCATTGTAATAAAGTTCAGTCGTTTTAAAATAGCGCAGCGAGCTAATGCCAGAGCAACACTCGGCTAGTTTTTCAAGCTAGCATAGCAAGCTACTTCTTGCTTCGTGTAGACAACGCTACGCAACGCAAGTTTTGTCTACACGAAGCTATAAGTAATAGCTTGCTAGCTTACTAACACTATCATGCTATCCTAGCTTGAAAATCTAGCCTCGTGTCACTAGGGCGTAAGGAGCGAACTATGCTCGCGCTCGGTGTCGTCTCTATGGAGGATAAATCCGAAATGAAATTAATAATTTTTTAATCAGAATTCTAAAACAAATACAGCATTCTGCACATACATAAGCTGTAAGTGTGCAATACGAGTATTTCATCCTTCGTCCGCGCTATTTTTGTAAAAACCTAAAAACAAAATTCTTGCTTCACGTATCAAAATATCTGTATTAGAAATCTGTATACATCAACGTGAAGTGTAAACATAGTTACGTGATCTTTAGACTAAATATAGAATACCAATTAGATTGTGAAATTGCAGAAAGCGAATTTATGTATGGTTTTAATTTAAATTCAATCATTCTATGCGACAAGATTTTAAATCACCTGATTAATGCTTAGAATAACCTTAGTAATCTTGTATTAGTTTTTGGAGGCACATTTTCGTAAACATTCGATTAATATTGTAATTAGGTTTTTGTTTCTAATTCATAAATCACATGACGTATATTCTATACTTCTAGAGGTATACGCTCTGTCCTGTTTCCATATTGTGCGAATAATTATTCGCCCGCGGCATGGATAGGCCGTGATTGAAAAATATCGTTTATGCAACCGCAATAACGCTCTAAATTTATAGACTGCATCTCAACTGCTTTTCGAGCAACATAGTTGCAGTTTTAATGCAGTTGGCAAGGTTGCAATGAAACTGCATACCAACTGGTCGATTGGATTGCAATGATATATTGCTGTCTTGCCAATTGTCTACCTCTAATTGCAAAGTTGCACTTAGAAAGCAGTGAAATGCAATCCGGACCTAAAGGGTGTGTTGCATCGTATCGTTAGTGTATGGAATTTTTGGCTCTAAAAAGCAGGAGCAGGTGATGCCCAAAGAAGCACTGTCACAAATCCCTAGTACTCGCTAAGTACGATATGCTAGTATTGTAAGGACATGAAATGATTTCAGGTAGATACGCTTCGAGCGTTCATTAATATAATTAGTTTTGGCTAGTAAGCCCTTTTTTGTGGGGGTATGGTTTTACGCACCGTCCACAATCGTGTCCACAAAGGTGTGTCGGGCTCGACATCATGACGACGGCAAACATACCGACCTACCGACTAAACCCCCCAATAGAGGAAATGAGGGAAATATACTCCGGTATGTACTCCTCGGTGCCCCGTGTAAAGTCCCTAGAGCAGAGAAGGTATAAGGGAGCGCAAATACCCAACACCCAACCAAACACCCTCTTTTTAGTTCACACTCAAGAGGAGAAGGACACCCTGATAAACCAGGGTTATGGGTCAGGCACCGGGTCACGCATCCTTACCATCCATGAAGCTCAGGGACTGACATACGAGTCGGTAATCGTAATTAAAACTAAGGCAAACATGAAGCTGCACGAGAGCGTGCCCCATGCGGTCGTCGCAATCTCACGGCACACAAGGGACTTCACGTACTACGCTGACGACACCGACGACGCCATCGGTCGGTTCGTTCGGCGAGCGTTGGCTGCAACACTGAAGACCATCCGAGAGTTCAATTTGCAGATGGCCATCAAAGACAGAAATGCAGTCGTGGTGGAGGCGCTGAGCCGGGAGGAGGCGGCTTAGAAAATAAAATAGGCCTAGAATTAGAATGAAAATGTTCCCTACTCCCCCCTATTTCCTTTTCTTCCTAATCCAAGATTCATGTAAAAAAAAAGAAAACAAATGACAAAGGTCACAGACCCCGGAGTCTGTGGAGTTGCTAAATTTAATTAAAAAAAATTCTGCCCGCCTGTTTAGAGCCTAAATAATCATATTCGAATGATTTCAAAAATTAGGTCCGTTGTTCTTTAACTTGGTCAGTAGAATATGCCCTTGCGAAATCTACTGAATACTAATACTATAATAGTAGGTAAGATGAAATATAGAAAAATCGTAGAAGGCGAATTCATTGATAGCACCACCTTTGTACACAGTTTTGCAATAAATTATTCTGATTCTGAGGTTTTATTTCTTTTGGCGGGCTAGGGAAAAATGTTTAGATTTTTTCTAATGTTTTGTAAATAACATTGTGAGGAAACCGGAAATCTTCTAAGAATCTTTCGGTCGTCATGAATCATCCACCAACCCGCACTGGGCCAGTGTGATAGATTATAATCTTATGGAGAGAGCTCCTTGCGAGAGAAGGCCCCAAGTGCCAGTAGTAAGAACATTTAGTGGGTTTCCTTTTTTTTTACCTTTGATAGGTCTACACTTGACCGCCATCTCGCCAGATGTTAAACGATGATGCGGTCTACGATGGAGCGTGTTTGCCTAGAAGAAACCGATTCACTCTCGATTTGAAGACACAAAGATTGTAACTATCGGGAAAAACTCTCTCAGGCAACGTATTCCACAGCCTTGACGTTCTTATCACAAAAGTAGAGTCAAATCTCTTCGTTCGTGTCTTTGGAACCTCAACCATGAAACGATGTCGCTTTTTAGAGCTACGAGCATTCCGATAGAAGAAAGGGCAAAGTGGTATTAGATCGTACAAATCAGTCGCACACTCTCCGAAGTGTATCCAATAAAAAACCGATAAGCTAGCTGTTCTTATGATAACGACATTGATGGAACATTAGATTTGAACAAAATATGTTTAAAAGTGTTGGGTGCCAGCCATATATTATTGTTTTTGAATAATTTTTTTGTTCGTTCGAAAACAGATTATTCTTGCTTTTCCTCGATCGCTGTCGAAAAAATATTGTAAGACGCTTTTTTCTTTACTAGGGTAAAATTGAGTTTTACTCGATCGCACATGTATCCCGGAAGGCTCTCGAACGGACAATGGTTTTTACGGACCAAGAGTTTACATATACCTACTACGTATAGAGTTGGCACAAACGCTTTACACCGAACGCACGGGTAGCATCTTTCTTTCCTTGTCGCTCTTGTGGAAGTGTCATACTTTTGTCGCGGCACATCACTTTGTTGCCATAGAAAGCAGATGACGTGCATACGTCATCTGCTTATGATTGACACAAAGGAACCGTGCGGGAAATCTTACTCTATACGTAGTATATGTAAACTCTTTTTGCTATTTCTATCCTTTTCATTTCAAGCGAAATTAAAGAGAGAACGATTGCAAGACTATACCCGTCACGCGATACCCTTCCATTAAACGCCAAAGCAATTAGTTGATAGCCAGAGACATTACTAATTTTATCAGACAAGTCCAAGATAAATTAATCGCACTTGATTTATTACAATGAATTTCTTTATCATATGTAAGTGAACGACGCTCTTGTAAATTTATATCAATGAGGTGATGTGTTGTTTTATCGCACTAGCTGACGAATGTACCTGTGTTTAATGTAACAAAAACATAAATTACATTGTTTGAAACTGGTACGATTCTTCAGTACAACAATATTGTCAATTAGGAACGCTTAGCCGGCTTATCCGCGTTGTGAACTACCCTCCTTGTTCATTCATAATTTAAGAGCGACGTTCTTGTCGGTGGAGTTCCTTCCATGTACTTCTACACTCCGCCTTCTCCTTGACTTCCTGATACGACTCTACATTTATCTTCTCCTTCACTTGGCCCATGTAACTTCTCCTAGGTCTATCTCTTTTCCTCCTCCCTTCTAATTTACCTTCCATTACTGTTCTAATGAAGTTGTCGTGTCGTATCTGATGTCCCAACATCTTCTCTCTTCTGTTTTCTATTGTTTCCATTAATGTTCTTTTCTCCTCTACCATCTTCAAAACTTCTTTATTGCTCTTCATTTCCTTCCAGCTGATTCTCTCCATTCTCCTCCAACACCACATTTCGAATGCATCTAATCTTACCCTATCCCTTTGAGTCATGGTCCACGTTTCGCTGCCATACAATGCAATACTCCAGATGTAGATCTTAATCAGCCTCTTGCGAATATTCTTTGATATTCTGGCTTTAAACAGATGCTTTTTATTGTTAAAAGCTCTTTTTGCCATTGCTATTCTAGCTGTAATGTCTGGCGTACACCTGGAATCATTGGTTATCACACTGCCTAAATATTTGAATTGTGTTACGTTGTCTATGGAAATTGAGTTAAGTTTAATTGGGTTTTTAGTTATTGATTTATTCTTTGAAGTAGTTAAAATTTTAGTTTTTTTAAAGTTTATTTTCATTCCGAATTCTGTGAATATTAAGTCTATATTTTGTAGAAGTTCTTCCAACTGTGTAGAGATTTCAGCCAAAGCTGCGATATCATCCGCAAATCTTATAAATTGTATTTTTTCCCATTGAATGTTAACCCCACCCCTTCATGACTCTATTAGTTTTCGTATGGCACATTCTATAAAAAAATATTGAAAATAAGTGGTGAAAGTGGACACCCTTGCCTAACTCCTTGTCTTATCTTTGCCCTTCCTTTTTCTTCTCCCACTTCTATTACTGTCTCTTGATTCTTATATAACTCAAATATTATTCTTCTGCCTCTATAATCCAATCCTGCTTGTTTCAATATGTTCATCATTTTCTTCCAATTAATTTTATCAAAAGTCTTCTCCAGGTCAATAAATGATATGTGAGTATCTAAATCTAGGCCCATTTTTCTATCTATTATTATCCTTAAAGCTAATAATGCTTCCCTTGTTCCCTTATTCTCCTTGAATCCATACTGATCCGGTCCCAGATAACTTTCAATTAACGGTCTTATTCTATTTCGGATGATTTTAATTAGAATTTTACTTGCTTGGGATATTAAACTAAGTGTTCTATGTTCCTCACATTTTAGTGTGTTAGCATTCTTGGGCAATCTGTAGGAACTTTTCCTGTTGAGTACGTTTTCTGAACCAGCTCAAATAACTCGTTTTTAATCGGATCGCAATTAGCATATTTAATCATTTCTATATGTATGCCATCAATTCCTGCTGCCTTATTTCTATTATATTCTTCATATTACCCCAGCTGTCCTCCTTGTATTCAAGTGTAAATATTCATGTTTAAAAAATTAATCGCTACCGCTAGAGCGTTCATACTGTAATATGTTTACGTATATTATTTAAAATGAATCGTTTGAAAAGTGTTTTTTTGTATCGTAAAAATAAACACAATTTTTAATACTTGTCGTTTGTATGAAGTTGTGATACTAGGATTAAATGTACATTAGTAATTATGAAATGAAGAGGTTTAAAAAAAAAATTGGTTGCCTGTAAAGTCGGTATACGGGCGAAAGTTTTACGTGACAACGACTTTGAGTGGTAAAATAATTTTACGGAAGGGACGCGTGCCTTTCACTTTTTATGTCTGTCTCTCTCGCTCTTAGGCGGGCTAACCATGCCCGAGTGGAAGGGACGCGTGCCTCTCACTCGCTCTCGTTGTGAGCGCATAACGTGATCGAAGCGTAACGCAGTTTCTTGAAGTGTCACCCGGCAAACCAATTTATAAGACGTTGTCACGTCAAAAACTCAAGGATCACTGATACATATTTACCCAACGGTGAAAGAATTAAAAAATTGGTCCAGTTGTTACTGAATTTAGCGTTCAAACAAAAGTTTGAATGCGCCACAAAACCCTGTTCCGCTGTATAATATTAGTAGTTATACATAGAGAACTGCAGACAGGAAACTAAACAAATGTAGTAGTAATGTATTATACCCAATTTTTTGTCACATTAGACGATACATTGATCATGTGAAGGCCTAGACGTGTAATTTGAGGACGCCCACGGGCAAATGGAAGCCCTAATACCACTCATGGCGCACCCTAAATTATATGGTGTGGTTCGGTAACAAATCAAACAGAATCAAGTATATTGGACGTTTGAAGGCGTCTGGCTGTTTCGCCTAATTATTTTTGTATGTACTCGTAATACATAAAAATCTACTCTTAGATTATTTTTTCTTGGAAGAGTATTCATGACAAGATAAACTATTTTCGTACAAAAAATTAAACCGTAAATAAATTATTTGTGGTTTTCAAGTGAAAACCACAAATAGGCACTCAAAAGCGAAAATAAACTAAAATCATTATTATAACTGTTTTTTTTAACTTTTATAGGTTACACCTTACCGCCATCGCGCCTGATGTTATGCGACGATGCGGTCTACGATGAAGCGTGTTTACCTAGAAGAAACCGATTCACTCTCGATTTGAAGACACTCAAGATTATAACTATCGGGAAAATCCCGACTTAGGCAACTCATTACATAGCCTAGACGTTCTTATCACAAACGTATAGTCAAACCTATTCGTCCGTGTCTTTGGAATATCCATCATGAAACGGTGAACTGATTGGACTCATTAGTTCTTTAGTCACCATGCCTAAATTGAGTCTATCCACCGGCACAGTTGGAAGTGATAACCCAAGATGGATGAGCCAGCAATATGTACGCTAGTTTTGGCAAGCAAACTGTTCACTTCAATAGTTTTTATAACGTTTCACATCCTGGCCCAACAAAAATAGCCACTGGTGACGGCAACACTCTCCAAAACTGCGTGCGTCAATGGTTATCTAAAAACTGGAGAGGCTAAAAATATGTTTGAGTACTTGGGACTGTTTGATACTTTGTCTCAATTTACTGTTATCATTTTTTTCGTCACACTTTTAAAAAATATCAATATTAAACTATGCTCATGTTTTTAATTGTTTGCCGTACCTACGAAAATGCCGCCAATAGAGCATGACAACTAAAAAAAACTAATTACTCTTTCAGATAGATTAAAAAATAATATTGTACACGTATTTTTATTTTGTTTCAAGACAAATTAAAACAAAGACGTCGTGAAGTAGAAGTGTCGAGTGACGTCACGTCAAGAAACGATTTTTATGAAGACGTGACGTCACAATCCCCCACTCCGGAAGTTTGCATATACAGCTCTGTCGACTTTTTTTTTATAAATCTATATATTTAGTAAAAACTAAAAACTATTTATAAATGCATATTTTTGATCATGTCTTGATTTTTTTTGTACTAGAACTGGTAATACTCCTAATTGAACAAAGGAATGGAAATTACTCGTATGTATCTATGTATTAGTTTAGCTTAGTTAGGAACGTGGGCCTGCACAAGCCCAGAGTTTTGCGAGAAGTAGAAGTCAGCTGAGGCCAACTACCATAGGTCTATTAAAAAACAGCCTTGGTCAAGTAGTAATGCTCACTAAAGGAATTATATGATCTTTCTGTGCTTACCGCAAGTCGTTATGGCTGTTTTTTAATGAGGCCTGCATGCAAATTTGTTGGTGGCAGTCGATGTTTTTCGGCGACTAACTACGTCGATCTGCCGGCCGTTTATTTTTGTTTGATGAGGCGTTAATCCGCCTTCAAAAAAGGAGAAAGTTTTTTTTCGGCTATTTACGAAATAAAAATAACTTCAATTGAGCCAAAAATGTAATAGGTACAAAAAGGGTTAGATTTTATTTGGATAGCCATGTTAGGCATTAATTCTGACAATTGTGTTTTTTTGATGATTTTTTTTGTTGAGTTTTTGTTTCCTAAATTCTATAGAGATTAATGATAATTTTGATCGTGATTAAGTCTTGTAATGTGCTTACATTGTCATTAGATATTTCTCACACGACACTTGACTAATCAAAGCTTGTACTATGCGAGTAAAATAGCTGAGACAATACATATATAATCGCAAATATGTACTTATGAAACATAGACACACACATTTACACTACAAATATTTATGTAAATCACATAAATATTTATCTTGGGTTGGAATCGAACCCACGACCTCCGATTACGCTGGCATACTTTTTATAATATAGTGACGGGACTAACAGAACATATACCTGATGGTAAGCAATACGGCTGGCCTATATAGCAGCATAGATTAGTGTCTTATTGTCACGGTGTCATTTGAACACGAAGAGTTAGTCTTCCTAGCACTGCACTGGGCTCGTTGCCCGGAGATGCATAATGATTTCTATCTCACTACCAGTTAAGTCAGGAGATCAGTCGTCGCCTAGTTAGTATTAAGTCAAAATATTTAAAAATGAATAACTAAACAAAGTCTACTAAAGAATAGGTATCCTAGACCCATGGAATTGGCATCTATTCAAACGTACGATCTTGACAGTACTTACTGATAGTATGTTGTTACCAAGTAACGCTTCGCAGTCAGGCCGCGAATAAGCAACCGCGCGGTCGCTTACCACGACGAAACACTAAACACTGAACGACCACGTAAAAATATCTCAAATAATCTGATGCACACGATAGCATTATCAGTTTTTGTAACCGAGTCTTCGTCGCGATGCTAAATAGATTTTTAGAATAGTTTGTAGTTTTCCCGCGCACCGAGCGGACTACTTCTTTTTTTTTGGTGGCCAGTGTTGTGTTTTTTTTTGCGAAGATGAATGTCACTGATTGGTTGGATATGGATATGGTGTCGACTACTATGATTCCGGAAACCACGACCCATGCGCCGGGGATCCGTGAATGGTTAATGGATGCGGTTCTGAAGGTTTGTTTACTAATAGTGTTGACATAGTTTGTGTTATGTAATAGTTCAATGACACATAGTTATTTATAACATGCCCTCTCTATTTGGAGCGGTAACTAACAAAATGTATATGAACAAATACGGAACTGGGTAGAATGTCCAAAACCGGCGCATTCACTGCAATTACACTAAAGTTCTAAAAAAAAGGTTTTAGCATTTGAAAAAACCCTAGAATTTACCTTGGACCGAAATTGAAAGAAACAATAAAATAATAATTAGTTACATATGTAAAGTGTTTTTTAAAACATGAATAAAATAAGTTTTGGCGCGTTAAATAATTTAACAGAATATAGAGACATAAGAAATAGGTTTCCAAGGGTGTAAATTTATTGCCACTGACCCTTGTGAAAGCTAAATGGACTTTAATCTTATACCTTTAAACGACCAATTCTTGTAGGTAAGTATATATATAGGATCTGAATCTCGGAAACGGCTAGAACGATTTTCATGAAATTTTGTAAACAGGGGGTTTCGGGGTTTATTTTTTTAAAACATCATTTTATGCGCGTTTTTAGACAATGAAAAACTCCTACCATGTCATTAGAATACGATAACTTATTCCGCCACTGTTCTTTAAGTCTAAATGGCTCAGACGGAATATGCTCGCCCTCGGAGTCAACAGGCCTCGGTTCGAATCCTGATGCTTTCACTCGGGATTTTTCTTGTTGTTTATTTTTTTTTTCTGAGAAAATTTTATACTTAGAGTCTTTTATAAACGCATTTAATTCATATCTAAGTAGGTCTAAGTAAGTCATCACTACGTAATTCGTACCTGCCTAAATATCATTTAATAAAACCCGAGCAACGCTCGGACGACCAGGTACTGTAATTTTTATACGTAGTAAGTACATTACGTGGGCTAGGCTTTATTAAAATTAGTGTTAGTTTCACCTAGTGCTTAACGATGCTTGGCTTAGAGGGACTGACCACATCATTTTCTCTTCCAGGGACAGATTTGCGTGTAGTTTTCCTTTTCTAAATGCTAGACTAAACCGACAGACAGACACAATTATATCGGTACCAAAACAAAAAATATTAACAGTGCGTTTGTACTGTCAATTTGTTTTTTAGTGGCTTATATCTAGTGCCATAAATGGCGGCCTATACCCGGAAAATTTGTAGATAGAAGCTGATAATACATCCTCCATATTTTTTTCTCTCCCACTCTAGAATCGGAATGTTACAAAAATAGATTTATGTTGTTCCAAAAATTTCTTCGCCTTCGCCTTTTTATGCTTGGACACATCAATGAAAGTTGCAAAAATACTGCCTAAAGTCAAGTAGAGTTCAAGAAGGCTTTTTATTTATGACCCCTTTTTTTGTAAATCACTAAAAGTTAAAATGTACATGTTATTACTTCAAAGATAAATGATAATTAAAAAAAAAAAGTTAATTATTCCAATAAGCTTAATTTTTTTTCTTTCAGTAACTTTAGTTTAGTAGGCCTCTGCGGCCTTTGCGCTAACCTCAATTTTTTTTTATTAGGCCTTAGATGCCAACTACCATACATAGGGCCCTTAATAAACAAATGTACACGTTGTTCTGTTTTACCTGTTATAATTCCTATTAGACAAAAATTGACGAAGAATTATAAAAAAATATTGAGATATGGCTAGTCTAGTCGGGAGAACGGCGACTGCCGAATTCTCGATCCGGAAACCCCGGGTTCAAAACCACGCGCACCACTGTCTTTTCGGAGTCATGTGCGTAATGCCGCCAACTTAAAACGGCGAAGGAAAACATCGTAAGGAAACCGACATATACCTAGAATCTTTCAGTCATGTGGCATCCACCAACCCGCACTAGGGCAGCGTGGTAGATTTTGAAATTGACTTTCTCCTTGCCAGAGAAGATCCCGAGTCCCAGCAGTGGGAACATTTAGTGGGCTGCCTATGCGTTGGGGTTTCTTTAAATTTTAAACTTAACGTACTTATACTTGTTTATATTATATATACCATTTTCAAATATTTTTATTTTATTTTAATAGTCTTTTTATTGCGACTTTAGGTATGATAGTAACATATCTACTTTTCACAAGCAAGGTAATGTTTACTTTGCAAAACCTGTTTTGATACGAGTGAAGTCGTTTGAGTAAACCTGTACTTGACTTGGTCCTTGTACAAATTATTGTTTAAGCAAAAAGTAGCACATGGGCTACAGAACGCAAGTACGAAAAAAAAAACAGAAAAAAATACAGTGTATGGTAATTTAACTCTTATTGTAAACGTAAAGAGCTTAAACTCTATCATAGTTTCAAAATTTTATCGTTTTGTAATTGATAGCAGTTTTAGGATCGTTTTCATTGTTCAATTCATAAATTTTGTTACATTAAACTGTTTGAGGATTTAACCACAGTTGGTTTGAGATTAAACTAGTTGGCCCGGTGAACTTCATACCGCTATTTTTTTTTCTGTGATTGAACCGTTTATTTATTTTTTCACATTAAAACAGCCTAAATGACTAATAATACATAGACTATTGCTGGCAGTGGGCAATGGGCAGGCCACATCGCTCGCAGAACTGACAACCGATGGGGAATAAATGACCACGAACCGGAAGACGCTGTGTTGGACAGCCTCCCACTAGACGGACAGATGACCTCACAAAGGTCGATGGAAACCGCTGGTGCAGGTTGCGCAGGACCGTTCGTTGTGGAAATCTAGGGGGGGCTATGTTCAAGTTGACTTCTTACGACTGATGATGATGATGATGACGACATAGACTATTTATTAACGCGGGAAAACAACTGGAACTGCAACTACGCGGGTAAAGTCGTGAGGCGCTACTAGTAAAGTCTTTTTACTCGAGTTATTGTATTTCTACTGGTGACCCCCCAATCTGAGGGCGCGTACTGGCGACCCCCTCCAAAATTCGAGGCTGGGACCGCGCCTGATTAGAATGGTATATTTTTTTACTCAGTCGTCATCCTAACTACGTAGGAAATTTAACAAAAGATGATTCCCACCCAGTGCAAATGTTTGTGTGATGAATTCAAATGTTTGCACTGTGTCTGGGTGTTTCTATTTATAATAAGTATGTATTTAAAACTATAAGTATTATATCAGCTATCTGGCCGCCATATTACAAGCTTTGCTTAGTTTGGGGTCAGATGGTGTTGTGTGTGAATTGTCCACCAATATTTATTATTATTATGAACACAATTTATCTACGATTATTTAATTAATTGTTGTGTGTTGTATCTGTATCCTACTTATCACTAAATGGTTAAGAGTTAGTTTCGGTATCAACCTGTGAAATTAATCCTTAATACACAAAAACTGTACTGAACTGTTGTGTTTCATTTAATAACATAAACTCAACGAACATTTGAATTTATGTAAAAAAATTGTCGGTACTTGTAGATATGTGAAGAGTCGTTCGTTTTTTTTTTTTTAAGGTGGTGTCTTTTATTACTATTGGAAAAACCTGTGGGTATTTTTTTATAACAGATATAATTGTAAATAATTTGTAAGGCTGGAAGGTTCGAATATTTCACCTTGTTTGATTACCACCGTCGCATCTTGCTTCTTAGAGACGATACTAAGCTCTTCTTCTCGTGACCACGGCGGTTGTAACGCTGCCGAAACGTCGAAGTATTTAAACAATGAATTAAATCGTAATTAAGTCCTGTACATTATAAACATTACGATACTAACTGATAAACCGATTAATTCTCGACTTGAAAACAACAATACAAAATCCACTCGGGCTACTCTTTCCAGTCTAGCTTACTCGTAGTAAACTTTAGTAAATAGTATACAAACTCATATACGCATAGCAGAGTCTAGGATTATTACGCTCAATAGTAAGTGAGTGACAAAAGGATTGTCACCAGTGTGTGCGTAGCTAGAGGGTAAAGAGGGGCGTAAGATATTCACTCTAGAGTAGTCTCTGGTTCCTATTATCTCTTAAAAAGTTAAGGAATAATACTTCGTTTCTTTATTTAGCGTAGCAAAGTTAGACAAAATACTCTCTACCTCAACATTACTGGGTTCCGGTTTGAAGGGCAATGTTTCCAGAGAAATTACAGGGCTTAGAGATATAAGATCTTAGATCTCTGGGTGACGAACACAGTGCAGTGCTAGGTAATGATTGGACTCTTCATGTTCCTATAGCTGCATGTCACTGTGCTGTTATGTGTCAGGCATGTTGCTTACCATCAGGCACATGTCCTGATCGTCTCGTCAATATTTATTTTAAAAAAAATTGGTTGCCTGTAAAGTCGGTATACGGGCGAAAGTTTTACGTGACAACGACTTTGAGTGGTAAAATAATTTTACGGAAGGGACGCGTGCCTTTCACTTTTTATGTCTGTCTCTCTCGCTCTTAGGCGGGCTAACCATGCCCGAGTGGAAGGGACGCGTGCCTCTCACTCGCTCTCGTTGTGAGCGCATAACGTGAGCGGAGCGTAACGCAGTTTCTTGAAGTGTCACCCGGCAAACCAATTTATAAGACGTTGTCACGTCAAAAAACACAGGGCACATATTTATCCGGTCCTGGATCTCTATCTCTCTCTGTGTATGGATCCACCTTCTTCTTCTGCACCACTCCAGGCGTATAAATCCATATCATTTACATTACCATTGTGTTCCAAAATTACAAACCGGCAGGACTACCGCCCCACTCTCCTGCTTTTTGCTTCGGTATGCAGCGGAACTGAAAGCAGATGATGTCAGCTTTCATCGCCGAAAGCAGAAAGCAGGAGAGTTAGGCAGTAGACCTGCAGGTCCTGAAGGAGATTATGTTCATGCATAAACATTGATTTATTTATCTTTTTATTCGACTGAAAGAAGGGTTATATTTTTCGCGCGTATTTTATATGTTTGTAAATTTCTTTATTCCCACGTATCTTCCAAACGGCTGTATGGAATTTGACAATTAAGATATCCTTAGACTCGTCTCAATCACCCAAGTGTCCTGAGATAGAATATTGTATTACATGTTTTTTTGTATAAATTTTTTGCAGTTGGGTTTTTTAAATTTTTTTTTTATTATATGCTTCATCGCCATCTCGCTTGATGTTAAGCGACGATGCGTTCTACGATGTAGTGTGCTTATCTAGAAAACACCGATTCACTCTCGAGTTGAAGACACCAAGATTGTTACCGTTGGGAATAACTCACTCACGCAACGCATTTCACAGCCTAGACGTTCTTATCACAAAAGTGGAGTTAAAATCTTTAAACATCAACCATGAAACAATGTCGCTTTTTCGGGCTACGAGCAGTCCGATAGAAAAAAGTTCATGGTGGTATTAGATCATGCAGCACCAGTTGCACACTCTTCGAAATGAATCCGATAAAACCCGGTAGCGATTTTATGGCGATTTTCGAACATAGATGTCGTTACGCCTTATATGCGTATGAGCTTTTGGCACGTCTCTATCGATTATAGAGCCTCCAGCTGGCTGGTACTACTACTTACTAGATATTTATATAATAATATGTAGCTAACTCGCATTGGTACCAAATTATACTTACGTGACGAGTAAGATACTTATTTAATGAATTTACCTATTTACCTATCTAATACATTTTACTGATATGATTCCAAAAACCAATTAACCGTATTGTGTCCTAATTGACATAGTTCTGACAGCAATTACCGTATATCGGGTTCGTCTATCTGATGGCAGTCCATTAGATTCTGATGGCAATCTAAACGCAAACCTATTTTTAGCCAAGGTAAAGAACACCACCAAATGACGGCCACAAGGCGCCCTTAGGAGTGGCCTGTACGTAAACATTTAGCATAGGTTAGGGCAAGACATGTAGTTTATCAAGTTTTCGGAATATTTTCTATCGGATTGCTCATTGTTTGAAAATGCGACGTTGATTCATGGTCGATGTTCCATGTATAATCTTCGTGTATTCAAATCGAGAGTGCATCGGTTTTTTCGAGGTAAGCACGCTCTATTATAAACGGTCGTTGAACATCAGGCGATATGGCAAAAGCATTGTTATAAACTGATAAAAAATAGGATTCAAGTTTCTGTTTGTATATGGATAAGCAAAAAAAAATTTTTAGCAGGTTTTCTGAGTTTATATGACATTATATAATTAGTTAACATACATATGTAGAGATACATTTATAATTGTACATATGTAAACTAAACCACACTCCTTACTGTAGAGTTTGTTGTACTTAGTGAAGTTTTTTGTAAACACTATACAGGACTTAATCACAATCAACATTATTATTTAATTACCTCGTCGTTTTGGCAGCGTTACAACCGCCGTGGTTACGAGAAGACTTCTCATGACAAGAGTAGTGGACAAGAAACACAGATGGATCACTCCATTGAGTCACAGAGCGTCCTACACTACGTTTACCGATTTGCGGTCTCCACCCCAGAACCCGTCTACCCCAACGGTTATCAGGTCTGCGACAGATGTGACCGGCCCATTGCGACTTAAGTTTGCTAATTCGCTGAGCTATGTCGATTACTTTAGTTTTCTGACGAATTACTTAATTGCGGCAAGCATAGCCCTATCCCATAACTCGCTGACCGACTTTGATTTTTTTGATTTTTTTTGATTTATTTATCTTCCTGTGCATTGAACTAACAAAGACGCGACTAAGGTTCTTCCCCAACATATTGGTCAGTGGACCGTTGAAACAATTGCAACAATTGTTTTATCTGACCGATGTATGTTTAAAACATGCGCGTTGCGACTGCAGGTGAGTCATAAACCTTGTCAATGAGTGATTTGCCTGTTATAGGTATTAGCTATAGAAGTACAAAGTAGTGTATCGAGACTAAGCTTGGAACAGATGTGATTTACGCGTATGTTTGCAGTCTTCAATACACATCATTCTAACACACTTCAGCATTATGGTTCTCAATTCAACTGTGTTTTTGTTGTGATATGATGTTGTGAAATGAATAGAAGATGAGCGAGAAGAAGACTTTAATCAGCTGACTAAAATTTTTTTTTTTTTTCATTACATAAATTAAGACTGTAGTCTTGTATGTGTCTGTAGACAATTTGTTGTAACAAATTGTCTTGCCAGACATATCGCATGCCTCTCGCAGAGGCCAGTTTGTATGGGGCAACTTTTAAAATGTTTTGTATCATCTTATCTTATATATTTTTTGTATTTTGTGGGTATGTTATGATAGCTGCGCGATAATTTTAATGATTACTTTTTATTGTTTGGTAGACCAACCTTCAGAGGTCTCATACATTCTATTCCCATTCCTCGTGGTAAGAAGTCTAGCTTCAGCCACAGAATAGATATCAACGCAAAAGAAGTATTAATCTGAAGTTAGTAGAAGTAGTACTATGAACTAAACTGTTGACTAGCTAATTTCAGGGTGCCGGTTTTCGGTGTGTGCGCGCATCTTAAAAAATGTACTCTCATAATTTTACCTTGACGCGCCATAAGAAGTATAACTTTAAAAATGACAACAATAGGTTGTAAAACAATGGCGAAAAATTATGTAATTATTAGTAGCTACATACTAATACTTTATTTGGCAAAACAGTAGTTACCGGATGGTAATTCCCCCCCACTGCATTAGTCAGTTTGTTTGATTAGCCGTCATGCTGTCAAGGACGCATTTGGAACTATGGCGTGGACTAACATGACACGGTCATGAAAATTTCACTACTCAGCGATAGCGAAATCTACTTTAGACTGCACAGGTTGATTGGCTTTGGAATCCATCGAGAGACGCTCAAGGCTCATGGGCAACGACACTCTTGGTCGCATAAGACTTCAAAGTCCTAAACATCGCCGCAAAATTACTAACTTATCGATTTTTCGGTTACATTTCGGAGAGTATGTTACTGATATGGGTGATGTAATAATTACCTTGATGCCCTTTTTATCGGACTCTTCTTAGCTCGAAAAAGCAACATCTTTTCATGGTCACGTTTCACTGGAACAAAGAGATTTTATTCTACTTTAGTGATAAGAACGTTTAGGCTGCGGAATGCGTTGCCTGAGTGGATTTTTTCCGATGGTTACAATCTTAGTACCTTCAAATCGAGTATGAATCGGTTTCTTCTAAGTAAGCATGCTCCATCGTAGACCGCATCGTCGCTTAACATCAGGCCAGATGGTGGTTTAAAAAAAAGAACAGTCAGTGTGAACTGACTGATTTCCTGACTGTTGACTGGCCTCCTGGCTTAGTGGGTAGTAACTCTGCCTGCGAAGCCGAGGGTCGTGGGTTCGATTCCCACCCAATGCAAATATTTGTGTGACAAATTCAAATATTAGTACGGTGTCTGGGTGTTTCTATGTATAATAAGTATGTATTTACAGCTATAAAATTATTATATCAGTTATCTGACCGCCATATTACAAGCTTTGCTTAGTTTGGGCTCAGATGGCGTTGTGTGTGAATTGTCCATCAATATTTATTTTATTTAACTACAGTTCACGCACTGTTCTATTTTGTCGCTAATAGGTCCAACACTTAAAAAGACCTACTAGTCGGAGTTAAATCAACTCGCGAAACTATAAGCTAGTTAGATGCCATTAGACGCTAATTAAATGCAAAGGATATTGCGTATTCGAAGCCGGTGTATGTAGAGGTACATTAACATTCAGCTCTGCGTTGGGGAAAATAGTAAGTCACTGGTATCTAAGCTGTGGTTAACTTGCCGAGTTGTATATCATGACCTGTGTAACTTACGCACAGCGTCAGATCAGAACATAACGATTAAGTCTCATTATAATCCCATAATCAGAATGAGTCGCCAATACAACGATGTCCTTGTCTCCAATAAGGACATTGATATTTTTCACGTAAAGTTATTCCAATTTCAGAGGAAAATCAAAGAATTTTTACACTTTAATCTAAAAGAATAACCCTGTTGTGCTTACTGTAAATACTATTATGAGTTTGTTTTTTATTATTTGTTTATATATTTTATCTTAATGGAACCTTTATTGTGTTTTGTATTTAAAGTTTTATTTCTTATAAATTCGAAATATGGCTAGTTAGTTGTTTCACAATGTATATGTACTTATCTGTTGTGTTATATGTTTATATCTTATTTATCTACTGTTTTAAAGCATGTTAGTTTTAAGTTCAGATCTATGAAGGCGGTAGACCCTCTGATCCGTTCACGTGTTTCGACGTAATTGAGCAACAAACATCAAAACATTGAAAATTTTGGATTTGTAATATTAGTAGGATCATCGGACCCTATAAGTAAAATAACGTTTTGTATTTATAAACATGACCTTTTCTTAAAGGCTTTAACCGTCGCAGGTCGGTACTAGTATTCCCTAACTAAGCTACCGATGTGTCTTCATTGTTAGGAGTAAATGAGTAAATGTTTTTTTTAAATATAATTTAGAGTGACGAGATGAGCTGGACATGTATGTGTCTGATGGTAAGCAAAATGCCAGCCACATAACAGCACGGTGACACGCAGGTATTGGAACATGAAGAGTTCAAACAATTACCTAGCACTGCACTGCGCTCGTCACCCAGAGATCTAAGATATTATATCTCTAAGCCCTGTAATTTATCTGGTGACATTGCCCTTCAAATTGGAACACAGTAATGTTTGCACATTACTGCTTGGCGGTAGAATAACTGGCAAAGGTGTGGTACTTCCCCAGGCGGACTCTGCTAAGAGTCCTACCACTACAATGTAAGCACCCACTTCGTATTCCCACTGTTGGGACTCTTCTCTCTCCTCCTTTTCTCACAAGGATAGAGTCGGGGTCATAATCCACCACCTTAACCAATTTAATGTACTATAAAATGTATATGGGACCACCTGAAGCATTATCTACCAATCAAAATAAGATCATAATCGATACATGATTGTAAAATCAAACGTTCTTTGACGATTTGATTTTATTCTTCCTGTATAAAAATGCACAGTATGTAAAATGAGTAAAATATGAAAAAAACATGGATATTATCAGGGAATTTCCCCATAGAAAAATCGAATCTTTTTGTCTAGAGACTTGTCTTCGGCCTTTCCATTACATCGAAAATTCGAATGTTCTTGTGAATAAGCCGCCTCGGCCTTTCCATCGTTAGGTATAATAGTTGGAAATTGATATAAAACTAACCCAATATAGTTCGTTACGCAATGGACCGCCTTGAACCCTCAAGGTCTAAGAGGGCTTCGATAGGCTTGCGTGTATGCAGTTGACAATGAGACACGCTTGTCTGTGGCTGATAAATTTATACAATGAATGAGTGTTGCTCTTCGTTCCATTTTCTTGAGGTACCTAACGACTTTCGACAATAGGCAAACTACAAACTGTCTAAAAAGCGGCCAAGTGCGAGTGGGATTCGCGCACGAAGGGTTCCGTATCATTAGCAAATAAACGGCGAAAACCTATTTAATTATATGGGACTCCTTAATTATTTATTTTATTTGAATTATCTAATTAGATTTAAAGAGAACATAAAACTAATTATTCTGTGAATAGTTAAAGCGTTTATCTGTCTCCGTTATTAGTGTCGAGCAAGAAACGGTAAAAAATCAAGTTTGTTGTATGGAAGCCCCCCCCCCCCCCCAATATTTATTTTATTTTTAGTATTTCTTGTTATCCTTTGGGTACGGAACCCAAAAATTAATTATTCCGTTACTATAAAATTAATTAGATTACAAAAAAATGTTGTCCACGTATTTTTTATTTTGTTTCACAAACAAATAATGACGAAGTTACAGTGCTTAGAAGTGTTGGGTGACGTCACTTCATTGTAAAACTTTTACGATGACGTGATGTTACAACAGTTCACTCCGGAAGTCTGTTGATCTATGGATAATACCTATATATTTGTCCATTTTTAATCTATACTAATATTATAAAGCTGAAGAGTTTGTTTGTTTATACGCTAGGATCTCGGGAAGTACTGGTCCGAATTGAAAGATTCTTTTTCTATTGGATAGTCCATTTATCGATGAAGGCTATAGGTTATAGAACATAACGCTACTATCAATAGAAGCGGAGCATGAATCAAGAATGTACAAAAAACGGGAAAATATATTCCTTTTTGAGAGTTTTCGTAGCGCGCTTTGACATGACAGCATGTGTCTAAGATTGCTTCATTGAATATAAACCTTTGCTAATCAAGTTTGTTCCTAAATCTGAGTTGGTACGACCAATTTCCGACAGGTGGCGCAGGTGGTGGTGGGTAGCTCAAGAGGTTTTTTGTTTGAAAGCGATATTATCAGGAATAACTGAACCGATTTCAGTCATTCTTTGACCGTTGGATATGTACGGGATCCCGATGAGTGCTATATAATGTACCACGGGCGAAGCCGGGGCGGACATCTAGTTATTTGATAAAACAGAAAATAGGTGTCCCATATTCTTCCATAATTTACCTGACGGTTTAATTACAATCGTTATTTTTATTAACACAGTTATCATCCTAATTGATACGTACTTTTTGTTTTGTTTCACTTTCTTGAAGTGCCTGCCGACAATTCTTTTTCCTATGATTTTCTATGAAAACACAAGCACCAGAAAAAGTGTTTTTATTTTCAGGCCTTATCTATTTATGAGGTATAACTTTCTTCCTGCTGGAGCCTCTGGTATCGATCGAGAGATCTATCTGCCTAAAGGATCATACCTGTAGGCAACGACAACCTTGTTCAAAAAAGACTTCCAAGTCTTGAACATCGCCGCAGAATTGCTATTTTATCTGTTTTTTATCGGATGCACTTTGGAGAGTGTGCGACTGATCTGCATGATCTAATGTCACCTTTCCTTTTTTCTATCGTACTGGAAAAAGCACCATCGTTTGATGGTCACGTTCCAAAGACTCAAAGAATAAGATTTGATTCTAATTTAGTGATAAGAACGTCTAGGCTTGGGAATGTGTTGGCTGAGTGGGTTTTCCCGATAGTTATACTATTTTAGTGTTTTCAAATCGAGAGTGCATCGGGTTCTTCTTCAAGTGTAAACCGATAAAAGTTAAAAATAGGAGAAATGCTCTTCTCAGACGTGATAGTAAACCTATAAAAGTTAAAAATAGGAGAACAAGTCGTCTCAGACGCGATAGTAAACCTGTAAAGTTAAAAATAGGAGAAAGACTCTTCTCAGACGTGATACACATCGTTCAAGGTTAATTAAACTATCGCTGACGAAATAACTATTTTCTTATCTGTGCTATCGTTCTTCAACTGGCACTGCGCAAACATAGGACACTTTTGGTTTCCAGTTACTGATATCGAACATTTTTTTATGGTCTTATGCATTGAACTCCCAAAAACGGAAGAAGCGGCACACGCTCCTCAACGATGGCAATGCAAAATCAGGTGACATCTCCTGATTGAGATCAGTCGCAACGTGAGCGACAAATGGAGCGCATGTGTGCTAATTCCACAAAATTCGATTTGAGCTGTTACTTTACGTTACGTTACGTTAATTATTTCAATTAAAATAATATTTTCTGTTTTAAACAATTTGTCATTCGTAAAAAGGAACAGATATACATGACGTGAAAGAGTGAGACACGACCAGCGATATGTTGATTGCAGTGATAATGGGTAAAACACCCCTTCTCTTTCACGCCAGTGTCTTCGTATGTCTTTCTATTCTTATCGAAAATATATTTAAACAAACTTGTAACTGTGGTATGTATAGCTGTCTCATTTCCATCTACTGCCAATTTGTTATGATATCTTTGTCATTCATTAAAACTTATATGGAAGTGTAATTGTGTGCACGATGTGTATTTGTGTGAAATGTTCGCCACATTATGTTGATTTCATATTAGAACGTACCTCATCTTCCTTTTCTTATTTTTATCAATGGTCTCATGTGTCCAGTTGCGGACACAAAAAATGTTTACATCTATCTGCGCAGGAAATAGATGACTTCATACTAGTGATAAAACAAATATTTTTTTATTGGCACGAGTAGCTTCCATTTCACATAGGACACAAAAAGTTTCCACGTCAGTTACGTCCAGTCTAAAACGGCAATTGCTTTGATATTGCGATCTCGAATTACAAGGTAAAACAAAGATTGATGCCTCGCTAGATCTCGAGGAAGGAAGACTTATCAGCAGACCATAAAGTCAAAGTCAACGGATTCCGTTGAAACGTTTTCGCACCCGTGTATCTATTTAGTGCAAGGCAATTAGCTTATCTGTTGTTTACTCGACGAGCATTTAAATATTTTAAGTAATCGGGGCTAATCACAATAGATATGGTAATAGACATCTTTGTGGTAGGTTTTGCATGCAAATTCCGCCTGGGGAAGTATCACACCTTTGCCAGTTATTCTCCCGCCAAGCAGAAACGTGCAAACATTACTGCATTCCTGTGCAAAGCTTCCAATGAAGTTAAAAGGTAAAACAGTAAAGGGGAGTTACAAAATAAACCTAATAATATTAGAAATGTCAATGAATGTTTGTTTGTTGCTTAATGACGTCGGAACTTCTGACCGGATCGGGTTTAAATTTGGAACACTGATTAAAATCTCGATCTGGAATAGCACATAGCCTTTTTATCGCCAGAAACTAAAGTGACCCAGAATGAGGCGAGTAAAACCGCGGGGCGCTGCTTACATGAGTCCTAACTTTACAATCAACCAACCAATTAATTACGGTAAAATGTAAATCCAAAAACAAAATTTTATTTCATCTCGCTTCAAATGAAATTAGGAGTTCACACTTTACCATTTCGCCATCTCGCTTGATTTTTAACCCGCGACCAAAAAAAGGGGTGTTATAAGTTTGACGTCGATGTCTGTCTATCTGTCTGTCTGTCTGTCTGTCTCTGTGTGTGTGTGTGTGTGTGTGTCTGTCTGTGGCACCGTAGAGCTCAAACGGATGGGCCGATTTCGATGCAGTTTTTTTTATTTGAAAGTTAGTATCCGTGCGGATGTTCTTAGCTATGTTTGGTTAATATCGATTCAAGATGGCCGCCGCCACAAAATGGCGGACAATATATTTCTTCACAACCTACCTTAATATGGGTATCAAATGAAAGGGCTTAACTAGTAAAATATACACTATAAAAAAAATCAAATCCAAGATGGCCGTTACCACAAAATGGCGAATCATATAATTTTTTTCACTACTACCTCAATATGGGTTTCAAACGAAAGGGCTTGACCAGTAGAATACATTACACTGACAAATTTCAAATACAAGATGGCCGCTTCCACAAAATGGCGAAATACCTTTCTTTTTTCACAACACCCATAATATGGGTATCAAATAAAAGGGCTTGGCTAGTAGTATGTTGTACAGATAACAAATCTGAGGTAGTCGGGGGTTAATCAAAATTTTTTATTTTGTTCTTGTTGGCTCGCTTGGGTTTATTTTCAACTTGGAGCGTGGTTACTTAGCAAAAAAACCGATTTCCTCTCGATTTGAAACCACCAAGATTTGTAGCCCTTTTGAAACTCAGGCAAAGCGTTCCACAACCTAGACGTTGTTATCAGAAAAGTGAAGTTAAACCTAGTTCGGTCCATTGGAACGTCAACCATTATTAACGTGTAATTTTTAAGACTTTCATGACGTCAGAGTTGAACACAATAAAAACAGAACAAATTCA
This sequence comes from Ectropis grisescens, assembly GCA_017562165.1. Classification (NCBI taxonomy): domain Eukaryota; kingdom Metazoa; phylum Arthropoda; class Insecta; order Lepidoptera; family Geometridae; genus Ectropis; species Ectropis grisescens. Next base: position 10,548,744 of record CM029786.1, read on the forward strand.
ACGTTGTTATTATTAACAACGTTGCTCAGCTCATAATTTATTTATGAGCTAATGCTAATGCCTCTTTCGGATTAGTTTAAATGTTTTGTGTAACCCTAACTACTTGTATATCATGTGTCAGGTATTAGTCTCCGTATTTGTGTTGAGTACATAAATAGTGAAACATTGTAAAATGAAAATCTTTACGCAGTAACACATCCGCCATTTTTACTCGATTTCCCGAAGAGTTGTTGTTTTTCGAGAGTCAGGAGTAAGTGGAAATGTTTTTAGAAATAGCATGTTACCAACTTACCAGCTACAATGTCTGTCGGCTGGGCCGATTTTAAGTAAGGGCCGTTTTTAGCATGACAGCGATTTTAACGTGTATTACAAACAGCGCTCCGTGGTTTTACCCGCGAAGTACCCGTTCCCGTAATTTTCCCGGGATAAAAAATAGCCTTTGCGTTCTTCCAGACTATAATTTTTAACTGTGTATGAAGTTTCTGCGTGATCTGTTCAGACGTTACGACGTGATTAAGTTACAAACATCCAAACAGGCATACATTGATAGTTATACCTCTAATATTAGTAGGCTTAGTAGAATAAGCATTCTTATATTATGTCTAACCGTATAATTGTAAGTTTAAACGCGTGAGATTATAAACCTAGGCTATTTTATGAATCTAATGTCGTTAGAGAATAAAAACTAAAGGTATTTTTAATTTTACGGTGGCTTCGTGACCGCACTCCCGAAATACTATCCCATTATCTGTAAGTTTCGGATAGTTTCGGTTACGGACTTCATATTTTGACTAGATACACCAAACAAACTGCAAGATTCAACGGCGAGCGAGGTGTAATAAAAACCTGCCAAAGCATGTCATTTTATTCAGACTTCGCCCTAATCAGAAACTATCCGAAACTTGTGAAACGAATACAGTTACGGATATATTGTTATTTCGGATGTCCGATAGTGTTTCGGCTACGGAGCTCCATAACATCCCTGATACGTAATGTCCCCGTAGTAGGGAACATGTAATTGACTGCTTATAAAAACCTTATAACAATGAGTCGATCTAACAATTAAACGTTTACAATTTAAGTGACAATCGTTGGCAATAATGTATACTGCGGCGTCGCGAACGTGTACCACTGTAAACAATAAAAATACTCTGGTAATCGGTTTGTAAATACGGTAATTGCTGGCTCCATTTGATATCATCCATAGATTACAATCTAACACTATTTACAGTTTTACTATGGCATAAAATACATAGATGTACTACCTACTGTTTTACATCTTAATTGTGAGACATAAATATAGTTACAAGTCGTTGAATTCTAAGGCGCGGTGCAAACGTGGTGCACTTTTGTGTCTTTTTACCAGATACATGCTATCGATGAATATATGTTTTTTTATAGAACCTGTATGAAATTATCTACTAAATTATCCCTGCGCAAACGCTAACATTTTTTGAGTCCGTAATGACACAAAAGACGATCAAAATGTGTTCAGTGTCGGTAACTGGAAAGTAAAAGTGTATACTATTGCACAGTAGTCACAGTACCAAATTGTACTGTGTTATGCTAATAGCAACGACGTATTTTTTCCGTACATTTTTTTTACAAGACCCTAACCAGAACTTTCTATATCTTTCCAGAAAACGACACAACAAGGCAGTTTCTGGCAAGGCTTCATAGCGTCAATCTCCGTAGTTATAGTATCAGAACTGGGCGACAAAACCTTCTTTATAGCAGCCATCATGGCAATGAAGCACGCTAGGATCATCGTCTTCGCTGGTGCGATATCTGCTCTGGTCTTCATGACGATATTATCGGCTGCTTTCGGTTCCGTAGCCACCTTTATACCCAGAGTATACACATACTATGCCAGTGCTGCCTTGTTCGCGATATTCGGTCTTAAGATGCTGAGGGACGGATGGAAAATGGATCCTAACGAGGGACAAGAAGAGCTAGAAGAAGTACAAAGCGAACTGAAGAGAAGAGAGGATCAAGTAAGTTCAGTTTTATTTGGCACGTTTTGTCGCAAACAAAGGAAGGTTTTATTTTAATACTGATTGTTATAAGGGTTTTTCCCTAGATAATAAATTCGCTGATTTGTGAATAGCTATAATCTCCTTCCCCTTTTGTTTTTTTAATCTGTCGCTCTGGTTGCACCTATTTCGTAATTATTAGTTAAAGAAGACTTCCATACTTTGTTTTATTTTATATTTATTTAGCTTTTGTGTTCTCATTCTACGATCAATAAAATAAATATGTAAGAATACCTTAAAACAATAGAGGTCTAACTTTATACTAACATTCGATGGTCATTGACGAAGGGCTTTAATAAACGACGTAGCAAAAATAATATATGCTTTAAGGTCGAATATTGGTGTACCTTGACAACAGACGTCAGCTAGCCAAATTATATTACTAAGCAGAAAATGATTTGACACAGAACATTTGAAAAAAAAACACTAGTAACACCAATCTGCTAAAAATAAGTATCGTCTTGAGATGCCCAAAGCAGCAGCTGTTTGGTGTACGAAAGACAATCGACCAATAGGATCACGAAGCTAGAAATATAAAGTTCTGCCATTGGTGCATAATATCTTCACGCACGCCGCGCAGTTGGTTAGCACATTCTAAGTGGACACTCAATCTAAAACACCTATTATCTTAGATAAAGAATAAGTAAATATGTCAGGTTTTCCGCACGATTGCTTCGTACCAATTGTAAGCAGATGAGTTGTATGTTAGCTATGTCGACATAGTGATGCGCCGCGACTAAAGTATGACACTTCCACGAGAACGATACAATACAAAAGCGATCAGACTCTTGCTTTCGGTGTAGAGCGTTTGTTCTAACTCTATACGTAGTATATGTAAACTCTTTGCGTATTTACCTATAGGAAAGCGGCGGATAGCTCAATATAGAATAACTATTACTATGTAGATAAAACCTATCACTAGAACACCATGTAGTTACATTTATCTGCAAAAATCAGTGTGCGGAACGCTTATCGTTGAAGCGGCTTTTTGCGGTACCGACGTTATCACCTGACCCGACGAAAGAATAGATAATATTATAAAAACCTAATTAATTGATAAGTACCGAAATAGACTTTTTTGTACTGGCTAATTACGCCTTGCTCCTTTACTGAATACTATGTTTAAACCGTAGTTTTATCGGGAGTCGATAAAAAAATGTGTAATTTAAGTTTGTTAAATAATTGAACTTGGTTAAAAATTTACCTATCTAAATACTAACAGCGCTCCGCGTTTTTTCCGGGTTTGTTCCTGTTCCCTTTATTTTTTTGCGATAAAAGTAGTATATGCGGTATTCCAGATGATAATCTGTGTTCCAAATTTCAATGCGATTCGTTTCGTCGTTTCGACATCATCGGCCAATAAACATCTAAACTTCGACATAATTTTACATAAATACACGGGTAACTCACGTATAATGTAGTCAGTCCAGTCCGACTCAAGTTTCGATCGCGTCCGGCGATCTTTTTCAAGGAGAGTGCGCGCGCGGGTTCGCAGCTCGTTTAGCACATAATATTTATAGGATAACTTGACGTCAAGTGAATGCGTATGTCTACTTTATTTCAATACAGTGAAATGGTTGTAATACTAAATATTGGTCGACACTAAATCGCACAGTACTATCTAATCATAATTCATTTGTGATGAGGACAAGAAACCGCGGGCGAAACTTACTAAGGAAGTTTAGGACAAAAAAATGGCAGTCCTAGGAACGGCCGATAGAAGTGAAAACTTATAACTCAGAATTACTTACTTCTTAAGCTTACTTTGGAAACTACGCGGGTGACGCCGGAGGGCGTGGCCATGAACATGAGCATGGTCCTGAGTTTACACGATGATTTCTTATCATTCCCGAGCGTGACGCTAGAATTCAATTCACAGCCCACGAAAAATCTGTCTGTAGCGCGCCCAAATATTTTCACTTCAAAAAAGTGTCAAAGCTTATGACACTTTCCCAATTATAAACAGTTATACTACCCAAACAATCATAAAGCACGTTTTTTTCTCACATTATCTTTAAATTTTCCACTGGTTTTTCCTATTTATATAAATGTTTTCTTTAAGTAGTTTTTGTAATCCCACTTGTGTTTTCTTTTGTTCTTGCAATCGGTCTCCGACACAAAAACTCTTGATCTTTGATGAGATAAAAATATAAAGTAGGCACTAGTAAGATGGCGATAGCGAAAGTAGAATGAGACTTTTATATATTTTATTGCATTAAAATAAGGTCGAGTAAAAAAGGTAAGTAAAAAGTCGGACTAGGCCAAAATTGTATCATCTTCTCTCAACATAACAAAATCTGTTGAAGTCGTGATAAGATACTGATATGTAGACGTAACATCATTAAAGTATTTGTATGTTCCACTGTTTAAATATAGATTTTACAAATGTTGAATTCCTTTTATTTTTCTTTTGTTATTTCGGTTCTATAACTGGCACAAAAAAATAAAAATATGAAAGGGGAAGGGGATTCGAATTTAGAAGTTGTCAGTTTCGAAAATCAAAGTTGTAACTGTACAGGCGGACTCGCCAAAAGAGCGGAGGTCTCCCGAGGGTTCTGCAGCCCCCTCTCGGAGCGAGAGCCCCGGGACTTCGCCCCCGGTAGAGCCTAGCGCCCCTGAGACGCCAGAGCCCCAACCGGGCCCCTCGACACAGTCAGAACCGCTGAGGGTGATCTTACGTCATTATGCCTGGCAGTACGAATGACACCATAGTTGTTTTCTTTTAGCCCAGCTTTTTTACGTTCCGTTACGCACAGATCATGTCATTTTATTTGTAAGCAAAGGCTTATTGACAGCTTTTCAGTACAAAGGAATTCAGCATTTGATTGTATCGTGTGTAAAGCGAGCGTTACACCATCAGTTGCGAGACTGATTGCGTGGCACTTGCTTTAGAAATGAGATACGAGTAGCTTCTTAGAAATATAATCACTTAATATTTAGAAGAAAAGAAATCATAAATTGCTGTAGAGACCATATTGCATATTGAAATGCGTTTTGTAAAACGGGGGCAACAGAGTTTCTGTTAGATGAATAAATCACAGCCGGACTCCATTCGTTTGTTGTATATTATATCCTTTGCTATTCCATAGTTATTTTTAAAAAATTTCAACATGATTTGGACCTCGCTTGGTTTGCTTTTCCCGATAGATGCAATATTGGTGACTTCAACTTGAAAGTTAATCTGTTTCTTCCAAGTAATAGTTCTAAGTAATCAACGTTCCGTTGTAGACCGCATCGTGGCAGTGCATACAAATTATAGATAAAAAAAATATGGTTCATAGATCATGTTATATGACAGGCATCCAAAAGTGTTGAAAAAAAATTATGGCACATAGATCATGTTATATGACAAGCATCCATAAGTGTTGAAAAAAAGTTATGGCACATATATCATGTTAAATGACAAGCATCCAAAAGTGTTGAAAAAAAATTATGGCACATAGATCATGTTATATGACAAGCATCCAAAAGTATTCGGAGAGTTTAATCTACTATCGGTACAAGAATCAAAATGTCTTCGTTCCTGAACCCTGTGTTTGAGAGTGTTCATAAAGTTAAAATTTCGAATTACCAGGTTCCATTCCGATTATTAGGCAATGATAGAACTCTTCTTTCTATCCTCTATCTCTTCCCGTCAAACTAAAAAAAAGTGATGTGTACTCGGAACTGCAGTAGAATAACTGGTAAAGATGTCAGCAACTCTTTTCTCTTAACTCTCTGCAAAGAGTTGCAGAGTCCGCCTGGCGTTACCACTGCGAAAATAATTGCCCTGTGATAAACTTTTGTGTAAACATGTTGGGAGGAAGAGTATTCCACATTCTAAAGGTCCGTGGTTGAAAGAGAGGCTGAATCGAAAAGTGTGGGACTTCCATTTTAAAAGGGTCAAGTTAACAATAATTTTAGTATGAAAACTAACGTGGTTATTACACATTTTAAATAAATACACGTATTACTCACGTTTAATATAGTCAGTCCAGTCCGACTCAAGTTTCGATCGCGTCTGGCGATCTTTTTCAAGGAGAGTGCGCGCGCGTGTTCGCAGCTCGTTTCGTTTCGTTCGCAGCAGCTCAAACAATAATTTGATATTAGAGTAAAACGATGTAGTACAATTGTTGAGGATTAAATTAATTAGTTCCAAGAGCAACTCCAGTTGATTACGAGATAGTAATAAATTGTGCAAATTGTCGTTGAGAAAACTGCAAATCGTTGTTATCTTTGCATTGTCGTGCGATTTCACTCTTCAAAGCGGTTTAGCCGAAGGTCTTCGTCGAGGAGAATCTTGATTGTCCATAGATTCTGTACTCATCAAAGACGCAAGCAATGGGTGTCATCGTCAAAATGTTTAATTTAATTCCCATCTCACAATAGTTTAGCCGAAAATGGTTAAGAAAATTGAGTATTTTTCCTTGTGTTTGCTATTTTACAGTTTTTCACTTAGTTTAAAACTGTCGTTGACAATACTATATACTTTTTGGCACATGAACGTGTCAAAAATTTTAGATTTCGTAGATTTTTCTTCCATTTTTAAGAGACGCTCTAAAACTCTAAAGTAACTTACTCAGTAGTTCTTTGATAATTACTTAGCACAATTACTTTCAAGTGAGATAGCATTTCTGGCAGGTTAACCGATTTAGCATGATGATTGTCAAAATAAGAGAAATATTATTTAAATTTAATAACAGAGCGAACGGGAATTAAGAAATTACTACTTTAGTTTCAATTGTTCAAAGCAATCACATTTGTTCAGTATACTTACTATAATAATTATGGAATATTTGCCGTGGTTACTCGCTTCATCATATAACTACAGTAAAAATCCTGTAGGTAATAAATATGAGTTGGCATCGCTTTAACATATCTTGATTATCTCTGCTGAAGAAAAAAAAAACAAATACATGTGTTTTAAAATTTTATTTAGCTTTTTGAATCACTATGCTTAGCACGTATCTAGAAAAGTATCTGTACGTAATAAAATATTCATCTAGAACATTATCTGTACTTTTTACGTATAAATTCTTAGAAGTAATTACTCTACATTTTTAATGGAGCCTACTTAGTTTTCTACAACCGAAATACGTAAGACAAATATGGGTTTCCTGATGAGATTTTGTTATATGACACCAAATTTTTGTCAATATTTGTCGAGACACGCACGCGTAACTCGGCTGTAAAAGACTTTTGCGTTTTCGTTAAAAAATTTAAACGTTAGACAAAAAAAGTTATAAGCATGTTTTATCCACACGAAATGAATGAGGTCACAAATATACCGTTCTAATAAGTCCAGATATATTATAGAAAAGTATGCGGCAATAGGCATGACGAGTGATCCTGCAATTATTTTTTTTTTTTTTTTTAAATAAAGAGTGACGAGACGATCAGGACATGTGCCTGATGGTAAGCAACATGCCTGACACATAACAGCACAGTGACACGCAGCTATTGTAACATGAAGAGTCCAAATCATTACCTAGCACTGCACTGCGCTCGTCACCCAGAGATATAAGATCTTATATCTCTAAGCCCTGTAATTTATCTGGAAACATTGCCCTTCAAACCGGAACACAGTAATGTTTGCACATTACTGCTTGGCGGTAGAATAACTGGCAAAGGTGTGGTACTTCCCCAGGCGGACTCTGCCAAGAGTCCTACCACTACTAAATTGGTATAATGACAGTATTTAAATATAATACAAGTACAAAATTAAAAATTTTGATTAACCCCCGACTACCTCGGATCTCGGAAATCTAGGGGGAGGCCTATGTTCAGCAGTGGACGTCTTGCGGCTGATGATGATGATGACCTCGGATCTCGGATTATCTGTACAACGTTCTACTAGTCAACCCCTTTCATTTGATACCCATATTAAGGAAGTTGTGAAAAATAAATATATTTCGCCATTTTGTGGTAGCGGCCATCTTGGATTTAAATTTGTCATAGTGCAAAATATTCTACTAGTCAAGCCCTTTCATTTGATACCCATATTGAGGTAGGTTGTGAAGAAAGATTTTGTCCGCCATTTTGTGGAGGCGGCCATCTTGAATCGATATTAACCAAACATAGCTAAGAACATCCGCACGGATATTAACCTTCAAATAAAAAACCCCATTGAAATCGGTCCATCTGTTTGAGCTCTACGGTGCCACAGACAGACACATACATAGACAGACAGACATTGACGTCAAACTTATAACACCCCGTTTTTGGTCGGGGGTTAAAAATACGCTTTAGTAGTGGTTTTGTGTGAAGCGTTTTTAGGAAAGTCCAAAATTGTGAATTTAAATTCGTGATATCATGGGAAGTTTTTAAGATAGCAAAGTAATTCTTTCGCCTATGTTTCTGTTATTGAGTAGCCTTTTGATGGCAAAAAACGAGTCGTCATGCCTATTGATTAAGTACCTACTTATTTATATTCAAAGGGAAAGTTCTATATCTAAAATCTAGAATAAAACTCCAATTATGTGACATTAAACCCCAAACCGTAACTTTGCAGGAGGAAAAAGAAGAGACGCTAGACATGCTAGAACAAGGCCAAGCGGAGAGTAGAAGGCGGAAGCGAAACGCAGTTCTCAAAGTGCTACTACAAGCGGCCTCGCTGACCTTCCTCGCCGAGTGGGGGGATCGCTCGCAGCTGGCCACAGTAGTGCTGGCCACCAGGGAAAACGTGTTTGGGGTCGTGGTGGGGGGGTCACTGGGACACGCGTTGTGTACCGGACTAGCGGTCATAGGCGGTCGGATGATCGCGCAGAAGATCTCTGTGAGGACTGGTGAGTGAATTTTGAACATTTAATTTAATAGTTTTACAGGGCGTCCCCTAGCAAAACGAGGTTTTTTACCAGTTTTCAAAGCTATCTACTCATTAGCCAAAACAAATATCAACTCGTGAAAAATACATTAAATAAATACAGTTTCTTGACTTCAAAATGCTAGTTATTTTTTGTTGTTAATGAATTTATGGTTTGAATAATCTCCTCACAACGAAACTATAAAAATAATTGTAATCGTCATGCATCTACTCGAAAACCCGCCATTATTTGGATTTTGTACTTACACCAACGGATAGGCAATTCCATTACGAACATTTTGGTAGAAACATATTTTTTTAAAGACCAAAATCTGATTTTATAAAGAGTTTATTCCAAATTTTTTTGCGTAAAACAGCGAGAAATCGTACTGTTTCTCTCTTGCTGTGTGCGATCAGGTAAGAAATACTCAAGGTCATTTGCTCGGGGTATGCCCTTAAGGTTGTATTTGAGTGTAGTTTAGAAAGGAAATGGCAGATAACTAAGCGGATAGAACTCCAGGTGCTGCTAGTACACTACCTATATTATTGAGCAGTTTCTGGATATTAATCTACTCTTCATTCAAAGGAAATGTCAATTAATAAAAAGTACAATATTTCTGCAAATCTTGGCTCCAAAATTAGTATTTTTGTTTGTTACGACGTATAATGATTAATTTTTACAACGAATCCACAGAAATTAAAAATGATTATTGAAAACATGCTTATACTCGTAAAGCAGCCATTCTGTGGGTTTTGTACTTACACCAACGGATATGCCTTAGTTACGAACAGTTTTAATTAAGGTATTATAAATATTATAAGTTGTAGTTTTTTTTTCAAAATACCAAAATCTGATTTTATTATGCTTATTCTAAAATCTGAGCTCGAAACAGTAACAAATGCCACTGTTTCTCTCTTGCTCTCTCTTGAGTTGTGCGAAGAGGGAAGAAATGCTCGAAGTCGTTTCGTCAGGGTACGGCCTTAAAAGCGTATTACACTTTTAGTCACTAAATTTAGAAGCACACATAGAAACAAGTTGTTCGTTTCTAGCAAGCAATTCTCTTTTCTGAATTTAGTATGGTAGCTTATTGTATGCTAATATACTTCACAGAATTCAGTCGACTAATTTAGCCAAATGTAGAAAGCCTTTTAAGCTGGCAACAGTAGTAGGTAAATCAAATAGGTTCTAGTGACGTGATCGGGACAGATAGGTATCTATCTATGCAAGTAAAGTGACAATATGTTACTTGATATCGCGATAAAACTTATCAATCCACCATCTTTCTGTCGAGTTGGTCTGGCAACAGTAAAACATGACGAATATTTAAATGAACTCGTAGATAGATATTAAACTCTTTATTGTGACACAAACAGAACTTTTACGATAAAACACTTGTGGAGTAACGTCTGAAGTGGCAGTCTTATGGGTAAAAAACAAACATATATTCCAGGCAAATGGCAATATGCCGCCACTTATGGTGCTAGTTCATAAGTGTTTCTCTGGTTTTTTTTTAACCGACTTCAAAAAAGGAGGTTTTTCAATTCGACCATATATATGTTTTTTTTTTATTTGTTGTTCCTAAATAAAGTGTTGTCTATCTATCTAATAAGTCAGTCTGTCCATCCCGGATTTTGATACCAGTTTTTCGGATCTTCGGATCGGGATTTGAGTACGAACAAGCATCATTTGCGCCAAAACGCTTGTCCGTATCAGGACTGAGCCACATAGGTATTTGAACATAAGTCCGAATCACTGTTTTGCACTGCGCTCGTTACCCTGACCGTAGAGAGAAAAACATCATATACGTATGTATGTATATTATGTTTTATCTCTTTTCGAGCCTTTTAGAAACTCAATCCAATCACCCAATGGCAACATTATCTTATTTTCCTTTAAATAGAGCTGTGTTTTAAAACTTGCATTAATAAAACTTTTTTTCTTCCACAGTAACAATAATCGGAGGTCTGGTGTTCCTATTCTTCGCCGTGAGTGCCCTTTTCATCGGCCCTGGCGAATAGCGACCTTATGTTAACTATGTGTAAGTGACAATATTGTAAAATCGTTGTTGTATATTAGACAATCTCATTTACTTGATGTGCATTTATTTGTGGAGAACGTTTGAAACCGCACTGCGAAAAAAAACTGCGCGTTTAAAAAATGCATTTCGAATTTCGTGTGTTTTGTATGAAATCAAAGATGATTTTAAAACAACAATCTATTGTTAGTCTAAAATTAAATTATTGCTGTGTCTTATATAGCACTCAAAGTGACAGAGACAACGAAATTTAAAATATATTATTTGTACATACATATATGATTCCACAACTCAAGATATCATTGTGTGTTATATAGAATGCTTATACTAAGACTAGGAACGTGTTATGCTTATCACAATGTAATTAATATGAAGAAAAAAATCAGGATCAGCTTCATTAAAAGAATACTTACTCCGAGCAAAAATTTGTGTACTTTCAAACAGTAATAATTTAGGACACGCCTAAATCTTTTTTGACGATTTCAAGGTTAATTTATGATGTATTTATATATTTCAATTAGTAATGATTTTACACAAAATATTGTAAAAAATACACAGGACTTAATTACGATCTTAATTATTATTTAATTAACTCGACGTTTCAGCAGTGTTACAACCGCCGTGGTCACTAGAACGTCGAGGTAATTAAATAATAATTCAGATCGTGATTAAGTATAATGTTTCCAGTATGAACAGAAGCGGAAATTTTAAGTTACAACCCGGTCACAATATCTGTGCACCTGATATCGTGACGTCATATCGGCGGCGGCGGCGAAGATGCTAACCGTTCTATCGCACCGGGGAGTGCGCGGAGAGGTGACAGGGGAAGCGGGAGAGAGGCGCCGCATCCAGCGAGGTGCACAGTTATTCTGACCGGGTTGTATGTGTCAAAATTATAATTGGTACGGTCCCACGGTAAGAGTAGTTTAAAATGATGAATACCTACTTACATTGAGACAGTTCGGATTAATACTTGGCGTGTTTTGTAAAACTGCAGTCAACAGTTTTTTTCCCAGTGCGGACTCAGCTTATACAGCGACAGTTGGTGTTACCAGTTATCGAGAAAATAAAGAAACATAGCTTAAAAAACAGAAGTTTGGAAATAGATCAGGTCTATTGTATTATTTTAGATCTGATTTAGTTTATTGATTGGCAACAACGACTGTCGTCATGTAAAAAAAAACGTAAGGATACTGTTATATTACGTATATTTTCTGGTGTGAGGGTTCTATGGACCCCCGGTTGGAACGAAGTTCATACACGGATGCTACTATAGCAAGGAGGGTCGGAAAAAATAATGATTACACTTTTTCGCACACTTTGAGCATTCGCGCGTGAAACGCACCTTAAGGAACTTCGTTCCAACAAAAATATCATAGAATCTTATTTAAACGGGCAGAAATTAGCATGTGATCATAGCTCTTATGTGGTAACACATCCTTGTGTATATTTATTTATATTTTGTATAAAAATGTATGTGTTTAACTTCGTATAACTGTCTAAGTCTAAATTCTTTGCAAACTAGGATTAAGTTTTTCTGAACAAAACTAAATTTTATAAATTAACTAAAAAAGCTCACACCCAAAACGTGGCTTTATAACGTCGAGACAAGACAAAGAAACGTTATCTTTATCAAGGACCGATAACACCAGATAGTGCCGGCCACTTGACTTGACGTGCATTTAGGCTAACGATGTGTACTATTGCGTTAAAGTGTACACAGAAACTGTGTTAGCTGAAAGGGACGTGGTGTCCTCGCTATAGCGAACAAAACCTGGTTAAAATCTGAATCCAAGAAAAAAATAGTTCGCTATACCTACATAATATTACACGTAAAACCTGTTTTTTTTCGAGGTTTTTAAGTTACTCTGATAGTAAAATTATGTTTCCTTTCGTATTCTGCATACACTAAGGCTCTTAAGATGTTAGTAGCAAGTTTATGTTAAGTCGCATTAAGAGGTTTTTAAAAAGCCCAGTGAATATTAATTTGGCTAAATAGCCACGATGATGCCAAATGATCAAATAAGGTGTTTTCAAAATGTCAGATGAGTGGAAAAATTCTGTCATGTTCTAAATTTGGCTATAGTTGACGTTGATGTTTCATTTTTGTGACAAAAATTTGACAGGCATACGCCATTGTTAACAATTTAACATATTCAAAACCATCTCTCACTTACATCTGTCATTTTGAAAACGCCACATCGGCTAGCATAGTATGTCAGACTCTAAACTTCTTATAAAATATTTTTAGCGAAATTTCAGACGTTTTTGACGCATGTCGATCCCCGTCGACAGACAATAGTTGACAAATAGTTATTTTAACTAAATTAAATTTATTAGATGTTTATGGAAAAAATATTTAACACTTCTTTACTAGCCCGAACTGTATCATCGATTGAAGCAATTTTTTAATACGCTAGTTATGTGGTTTTGTTTTGACATTAACGTTTGCATATGCTACCGTAAAAATGCACCGTCATTTTACAATATAACGCGTGAGATAACCCACTATAGGATAGCTTATAATCTATTATCGTTAGATTCTAATTTCAAATCAAATCAAATTATTTATTTGTCAGAACATGGTTGTGTATACACATACATTAACTGCTGTTAATGTACATGTACAGATGCAATTCATGTTTAGTGTCTCATGTTCTTGCCTGTTTCGGCGTACAAGTTTTATTACAGGAATGATTACTTATTCATGCTTATAAATAAATAAAAGTAACAAGAATCATTTAAAATCTACTCCTAACAAATTACACATTTAGGTCATAATATGTGAGAACGCATAAATTAAATAATGAATGGCAACAATGTCAAATTGTAATATAGAATGTCAATAAGAATTAATAAATCTTAGTAGGTATATATATTATAGTATATATATTGTAATTTGACGGTTTTTTCAATTTTGCAGTGACATATTATATCTACTTTATTTAATACAATGAACATTGCCATAGTATGGCGTTTTGTAGAAGAACTTTTCTACATATTCATACATTTCTATTACACATGTGATAGTTTCGAAACTACAAAAAAGAGTATATCCCCAACTGGCCGAACTATATACACAAAACCTGTATCCTAATCATTATGCTGTCAACTATCTACAATCTCTGTGTACTTTTGTTCGAGCGATTAAAATTATGTCCTATTATCATGTTATTTGCGTTAAATTGTAATCAAATTAGATTGTAATTTAATTGATTTCTAAAATTCTGTGCTGTAGGTATATTTTTACTACTAAGATAAATTTTTTACTAAGCTGCGGTCATTTTTAATGTATCGTGACGTAATTAAAAAAAATAGTGCGTAGAGTCCCTCCGCGCGGAAGAAGTGAAACTTTTCTCTCTCGTTCTGTCTCTTTCTGTTACCTCTCCCCCGCAACAGTGCTTCTGTACCCCCTCCATGGTAGCGTTAAACTTTTAACGCCACCTTGTAGTAAGTCACATAAGAAGTTTCACTTAAAAAAATAGAAACTTAATCAAATAAATCATTATTGATTTCTGAATGCCGTCAAACATCTGACTTGGCGGCAGCGGCGTAGTAGCTTGATTATAGCTGTGACAGTTCAAGAGTTCCGGCCGCCTTAGGCTAATAGTCGTTACGACCTCCGGTTGCCTGGACGAGATCGCTCTTAGCGATAAGGCCGCCATTTGTTTCACAAAATTTAAGAATTTATCTTTTTGTTCATTCGTTTTTGTTTTGTGTTGTGAACAATAAAGTGTTTCTATCTATCTACGACTAAAAAAAGTAATTAGTCAGGTTGTTAAAAAATATTGTATACGTATTTTTTCTTATGTTTCACACAGAAAACGACGCAGAAACAGTGCTTAGAAGTTTTATTTTAGAGTCACGAAATAGTACGATTTTTTACTAAAGTGTGACGTCACAACTTCCCCACTCCAGAAGTTTTGTGATCTTTGGAATTTTTTGATAATTTGATAAAACATAAAATGCGTGCCCCATATTTTTCCATAATCTCCCTGACGAACTAATTTGAATGGTATATGTTTGACCTTGTCGTCAGAACAATAATTGTGAGGACGCGTCCAGGGGGTCTACCGCCTAACCAGAACTGTCTTAGCATTGATATTGCTTTCCCTTTTCTTTCTGCTTGAAATGATAGAGACCACAATAGCAAAGCGAAAGCCGATTTAGTTAGGCGGTAGAAGGACAGATGTGTTAATATTAGGGACTCCCAGCTTTTTCAGTTCACAACTCATTTAGTTTTGGTATTTCGTCAAGGTGTAGTTTAAATATGTAAGAATATGTAGTTAAGTGAATGTTAGATGTTAAAATCATATGGGATAGGGTTTGTTGCTGAAAGGTTGGTCTATGGTTTACTTATAGGTTTTGAGCACGAACATTTATGGGTAAGAAAAAATTATTACGGATTGGAATGTGAATATATTTTTTGTTTTGACCATCTTTTTCCGGTCTATGCCTGTAGATACGTAATTCGACACCTATTAAAAATGAGATTAGGTAAAATTCGTCACGGTACATTAAAAATGGCTTCTATTTTTGTACTTTACGCCTGTGATGTTGATTTATCGTATATATGTATAATCTATTATAAACCGTGTTAGCTCTAACGATGGTATACATTATCTTGTATAATTAATTGTCAATTGACGAAGCAAATGCACAGGATAAAATGTAAAAAAAAATGTAGTAAACTATATTGGGGCAGCCCTAGAGCAGTTTTTATTCATTTCATGAAGACTCATGTCTTCTAAATTCTAAAATAATACCTACTTTTGAAATTGAATTTGCATTTTAAGAGAATTGAATTGAATTAGAAATTTGTTTGAGTTCCGTTGAATTCGTTCATGATACAGATAAATATACTTGTTAACAAGTACATATCTGTTTGGTAGAACCGTGGAAGTATAAACAAGTCGGACATAGTCTCGCTAAAACAAAAACTGTGTCACTAGAGTCGGCCACATTTGCACGTGTGCGTTGTCAGGTTGTCACTGATAGGCTGACACGCACACAAGTAGCGCGTGTAATGTCCCACAGATGTGTGCGTGTCGGCCTGTATGTGACATACAGGCAGACACGCACACCTCTGTGGACGACATATTATGTGGCCGACATGGTGAACACAGTTTTTGTTTTAGCGAGACTACGTTCGACTTTTTTAACCGTCCATTGGTAGAACTTTAAAAGTTTTCTAACAAAGTACATCGTTAACGCCACTTGTGTCTCTCTCTCAATGGAGATTAATTTTGATAGAGTTTTGAATTCATCTGTCATTTTGAAAACGCTAGCTTAAGTAACAAAAAGTTATCTGTAGAGTTTAACACTCTTATGCAGTCTGTCATTCATTGTAAGTACAAAAAAGGCTAGCCCCGTTTTAGATAACCAAATCACTTGATAATGTAATACAAATTTTGTATGGCGACCAAAACTGCAACAACGCTAGCATTAACTATTCAACTCGACGGTACTAGTGTATTGCACACATATTATTGAAATGAATATAGAATGTCATTAGGTGCTATTAATCTAAAAGAAAAAGTTTGTGAAATTTGAGTTTAATGTGGGCTACATACGCAGACTAAACTAAATAGATTATTTGGAATAGCATCCTGATTTACAGGATCGAAATGGTTTCATACGGAAATCGGCCTTTCATGTCAATGTTAATTCCGTGTCGGAATCATAACGTAGCCGTAACCCCGAGGTACTGGTCAAAGCCTTCTAGAGAACGCTAGAAACTGTCCAGGCTAACTTTCAAAACGTAACGTGTGATATTTAATTGGATAACGGGACACTCACGTATATACGGTCGGTCAATCCGACTCGAGTTTCGGCTGCGTCCGGCGGCCTTTTTCAAGGCGAGTGCACACGCACGGTGGCTGCCCGTTTGGCACTGAGTATATACGTGAGTGTCCCGTTATCCAATTAAATATGTGTAACGTGTGATTATAACATTCGAGTATATAAAACGTTAACTAATCCGCGTCGGTGTCGCTGAACTAAACTACATAACTTAAAATGGCTTTCGTTAATCATTTTAGAATACAATAGTGGCTCCATTGATCAAGTCCTGAGTGACGCAGTCTATACCATAATAAGTGTAACTTCTATTTCTCAAATCACAATACAATTTATTACAGTACCTACACCTACACAAGTTCATTTCCTCACTTTTCGTGCCTACGCTCTGTCGTGCTAGGGTTGTTAACTGTGACTTATGCGAAAAAACTAGAGGTATGTAATTGCATTCGTATGTAGTCGTTTGATTAATTGTTGAGAATAAAATAAGAATAACGGAAGTAAAAGCGAATAATGGCTATAGTAGGTAATTCTAATACGAGTATCATCATCATTGTATTACCTACTGTGACATAAAATCTTAGATCTGTAAATCTTATCAGTGATACCTACATATCTTTTGACGTGATAACATCTTATGAATTGATGTACGCCCGCTGTACGCACGAAAAACTGTCACGTTTTGCCTGAGTCAAGCGTGCAAGCGAGGGCGCGGAACAAGCGACACACATGCACGATTGACCAAAGCCTTCGGCTTGTAACGCGTCTAAATACAACGAAATAGTAAGTGATAGAATACATTATAATAGCATTTTAAAATTCAGTTCATATCATATCATCTCGTGACATATTGGCGTTGGTAGATAACGTTTCCATATGATTGTAGACAGTGCCGGATTAAGCCAGCGCGGGGCCTGTAGCAATTTCTGTCAAGGGGCCCTTGATTTGTTTAGGTTTAGGAAGGGTAGGGTCAAGTTAGTTTTATTTTTTTGTCCGTGCACAGACGCCCAGCTCAAGTTACTTAGGTATTTAAGAGACGTCTTAAGTTATCTTAAACTATTATAAATAAGCTGGAAACATATTTTCCGTAATCTGGTTTGCTAAGTTTTCTCCAATTATGCACGAGATTTTCTCTTTCTATTGTACTGCTCGTAGCACGAAAAAGCAAAAAAGCGTTTTTTTTCCGCGGCAAACTTCATCGTAGACTGCATTGTCGCTTACCATCATTCAGGCAAGATGGCAGTCAAGTGTAAAATAATAACAAAAATTCGTCATAATATCCGTTGCGGGTGGGTATTCTTCACAATCGGTCAGATATTTGGCTCTTGCTTCTTGAGTTTTAGACTTTTAGGTGGAAGTGAAGCATAGACTAAGTGCTTCGCGGTTAAGGCTTACAACATATATTCGCTCCTACTATATATACAGTCAGACAGGCGTCGGGGCGCGGGGCCCCAGCTAGCGCGGGGCCCGTAGCATTTGCTACTCTTGCTATATGGGTAATCCGGCACTGATTGTAGAATAGAAAAATAAAAATGAAAAACGAAAGAATTTTATTAATTGAGCGTAACATTTTCCAACAACATAAAACCTTAAAAGTCGTTGATAACTTTCAAGAGAATCTTATTAATTTTGGAATTGTTACTATTGAGTTGCCTGGCGGCGAAGCGTAAGTTGCGGCTCGGGAGAACGGCGACTCCGCGTAATGCAGCTAACTTAAAACGGTGAAGGAAAACATCGTGATGGTAACCGACATGTACCTAGAATCTTTCGAGGTCATGAGTCATCCACTAACTCGCGCAAGGCCAGCGTGGTGGATTATGGCCTTGACTCTCTCTCCTTGGGAGAGAGTCCCAGCAGTGGTAATATTTAGTGGGCTGTTTATGAAGCGTACCTATGTAGCGTGCATTGGGATTGCTTGCGTTGGTTGTAGTTTATGTCTTATAAATAGAACAGGAACGATTTTTAGTACAGGAAAACTTTAATTTAAATTTTAGTACATGTCTATTTCTTGATTTACCCAGACAATGGGAGGTATAAAGTATTTTGATGAGAAAACTTTATAGTCGATAATTTGAACTCGAGATGTTTTGGTAACATATTTCGTTATTATACTGAGTTGTAATGACGTAGTTCCCGTTATTGTAAACTATGTCATGATATTATTGCTTTGCTAGGTGTTGATAATGTAAAAAGTATTATTTTTATGTAAAAATGATGGAATAAATGTAAATATAATTTGTAAATTATTTGTTTTATTTCGTTTTCCGCACTTGTCAAGGGACCTAACAGTTGGTTAAGTGGACTGCACTGCCTACGGAAATCTGGGCTGTCGCAGAAGGTGTAGTAGGACCTAGGACCCTATTGACATAGTTAGACGGGGCCTTTTCCGCACTTAGCCTTTCAATTGGGCCATTGTGCGTGGCTCATACTACCCTTCAACTCCAGCCATCCCAGGCTATCCAAGTATCCCAGAAGGCAAGCAACCTATTCAAGTTGGTGAAGGCCTCCGGGAATGCTGCTGGGGGAGTGGAGGAATTCTGCCCATTGATCTGCCACGCTCCTGCATTTCACAATCACATGCTGTGGCGTTTCTTCCTCCTCCATGCAGCCCCTGCATAGAGGGCTGTCTGTCACACCTAAATTGAATAGGTATTTGACATAACCTTAGATATACGTATATTTTTTTATAGCATAGATTCATGAAACGAGCAGGACATTTGCCTGATGGTAAGCAACATGCCTGCTACACAACAGCACAGTGACACGCAGCTATTGAAACATGAAGAGTCCAAATCGTTACCAGCACTGCATTGTGCTCGTCACCCAGATATCTCCAAGCTCTGTAATTTCTCTGGAAACATTGCCCTTCAAACCGTATGCCCGTTAGGCGATCACTTTGGCAAAGCGGATTTTTTGACAAATTTTAAATAGATTTTATTTAAAACGCACATTCGAAGATTCGGCTTACATGTTATGAACATATAGGTAACTAGCAGCCCGCCCCGGCTTCGCACGGGTGTTATGGAAAATAAGTATAAAACAAAATTATTAGACTTACAAATTTTAACACACTCTTGGCAGAATTGCCATGCTTAGGACATAAGACAAAACAAACAATCCCAATCATCTGTTTATCATTTAAAACGCATGCTTTTTTGCCTATTTTACTTTATAAAAAAATGCGGGAGCCAGAAGCTCAAGGGAGGTCCTGAGAGGAGCGAGCCAAGCGAGGTCGTCGCCGTAGCGAGAGGTTACACTCAAGGACATAGAGCTTCTGGCTCCAGGAGCTCACCCGGAGTCGTACCTCAGTGATAGACCATAATAGGACCAATTATTATGTTTAGGTATTGTTATGCTTCTCTCAATATGTGCCTTTAAACATTATGCTAAGTTATGTTTATGCTATATACGGTAGCAAAAATTATGCGAAAACTGTTATGCGTTAGTTGTTATGGTATATTATCATTAGTCCTAAAAACTTTAGGCGTGTCTGGCGTCGTTGTTATTCCCCTTTTACTTTTACGCATCAAATCAAAAATCGGGAGAACGGCGGCGGCCGATCTGGAGCCCCGGTTTTAAATCCCACGTGCACCACTGTCTTTTCGGAGTAATATGCGTAATACCGCTAACTTAAAACGGTGAAGAAAAACATCGTGAAGAAATCGCCATGTACTTAGAATCTTTTGAGGTCATGTGTCATCCACCAACCCGCACTGGGCCAGCGTGGTGGATTATGGACTTGAGTCTCTCCTTGCGAGAGAGGGCCCCTAGTCCCAGTAGTAGGAATATTTAGTGGGCTGCTTATTGAATCTATTGACACAGCTAGATTTCTGATCGTCTCATCATCGTAGTCCTTAATGCTCCGTTTTATTCCACTTTAGTAGGTAGAATAAAGGGGACCTTTGGGGATGACCTATATCGTATCCTATCCCCGAGCTCAAATTACACGCGCATCACTATTTTTTCGAAGGCATGTCCGTAATGCCTCCAATTTAAAACGGTAAAAGAAAACATCGTGAGGAAACCGAAATGGAATAAATTTAATGTAATACTGTGTAGAAAGTGCGAGAAAACTTGAACAATAACAGTAAAGGTAGAATAAACTTATACAAAAGTAGTTCTGAAAAGAACATTTTGATAGGAACATAAAAAAGTGTTACGAAAAAATATTTAATATTTAATATCATTTGCGTCCACTACCTGCGTAGCGAGGCGACCACGCGAATTAGTAGACGCGCGCGCGGCTACTCGTACTTTTTACCTATTTCATAGCTGCGAACACCTCTCCCCCGTGCCTCGATGTCCCCTCTATCGGTGTTGCGCCGCGCGGCTCGCATTTTGATAGGATTGATATTTTTAATTTCGTTAAATATTTTGAATGGAATGTCCGACTTCAATAATTCAAAAAGTAATCAATAGGTATTAAAAGAGTCTTGAATAAGAAATAATTTATTTGTATAAGAATTAATACAAATGTGTTGATAACATGGTCTGAATTTGATAGGCATTTTTACTTACTTTTAAAATGTAAAAAAGTAGTTGTTGCGAGGTAATTACTGAAGTTAGACATATGATCTCGCGAGGTTTTTTGTAGATTTTAATACGCTCTATAATATTGTAGAACATTGTTTTGGTCTATCATTAGTACTTTCCGCAGCGTATGCGATGAAAGCCATTTATGACTGTTTTTTTTTATACCTTGCGTTGGTTTTAGTAAAAATTTACGTAGATATCTCATTTTTTTTTCGTGATAAAGGTAGCCTATGTTACTCAGTGATAATGTAGCTTTCTATTGGCAAAAGAATTTTTGAAATCGGTCCAGTAGTTTTTGAGTTTATTCGTGCCATACAAAAATACAAATCTTTCCTCTTTATAATATTAGTATAGATTAGCTCTTTATCTATTCTTTACCAAAAAAAGGGGTGTTATAAGTTTGACGTCGATGTCTGTCTGTCTGTCTGTGGCACCGTAGAGCTCAAACGGATGGGCCGATTTCAATGCAGTTTTTTTTTTATTTGAAGGTTAATACCCGTGCGGATGTTCTTAGCTATGTTTGGTTAATATCGATCCAAGATGGCCGCCTCCACAAAATGGCGGACAAAATATTTCTTCATAACCTACCTCAATATGGGTATCAAATGAAAGAGCTTGACTAGTAGAATACTATACACTATAAAAAAATTCAAATCCAAGATGGCTGCCACCACAAAATGGCGAATTACATTATTTTTTTCACTACTACCTCAATATGGGTATCAAATGAAAGGGACTTGACTTGACTAGTAGAATGTTGTAAAGATAAAAAAATCCGAGGTAGTCGGGGGATAAAAAAAAAAATTTGTTCTTGTTTAAATTCTAATTGGTTGTTCGTTTTTCAGAGTAAAACTACTCGGAACTCAAAGAAGCGGCACCGTTTCATGGTGGATGTTCCAAAGACACGGACGAAGAGGTTTGACTCTACGTTTGTGATAAGAACATCTAAGCTGTGGAATGAGTTGCCTGAGTGGGTTTTCCCCGATAGTTATAATCTTGGTGTCTTCAAATCGAGAGTGAATCGGTTTCTTCTAGGTAAACACGCTCCATCGTAGACCGCATCGTCGCTTAACATCAGGCGAGATGGCGGTCAAGTGTAAACCTATAAAAGTTAAAAAAAAAAAAAAAAAAAAAGTAAATTAATTATTGTTGTAAATAACTCTACGTTTCATACATAGGTATGCGAGTTTGTACCTAAATCTGTATAATTGTTTCAAAAGGGCCGTTTGTACAAAGTCCGGACCGTGTGGCCAGGGTGTGGCAAAGTTTCAATAAAAACATTCAATTAAGTATTATGACCAACAGAAAGTCTTAGATAAAAAAAATAAAGTACTTAAGCAATTACGAAATTACAAAGTAATCATAAAAGAATGTACTTACCTAATCATTTTATTAAAAAAAAAAGATAAAATGTACGATAACAATCGCAAAATCCCGTTTAAATCCTTTTCGTATCAGTTAAATGGATCGGATAAGAAGTTGTCAAAACAAATGATGGATCGATTTTTAAACGGTTTTCAATCGATTTAGCATGCACAGAGTCATGTTCGTCACAATAATTTATTGATAAAATTGATATTTTTTTATTTTAGTCTTTAAAAACATAGATAATACGAGGAAGATAGTAAAATCGAGCCAAGACATCATGAGGCCATCAGTTGAATACGTGCAAAAATGTTATCACCTGTCCTGTCCTGACTCATGAAAACGACATATTATAGACAGACTACAGGCACAGTATAGATATTACTACAGGCCCGTGAACAAAATGTATGGTTCAAATGAACCACCAGGAGGATGATAGAAGGGTATAAAATATAATAAGATTCAGCAAGGAGAAAAC
Source organism: Ectropis grisescens (assembly GCA_017562165.1). NCBI lineage: Eukaryota > Metazoa > Arthropoda > Insecta > Lepidoptera > Geometridae > Ectropis > Ectropis grisescens. Next base: position 10,571,769 of record CM029786.1, read on the forward strand.
CCCCTCCCCCCCTCTTCACCTGCACTTTTTGGTAAGTATTCTGAAGGCACCGGTATTTTTTTTTGTATTCGATGTGTGTAAGTTTTAAAAGTTCATAACACATTAATTACGGGGTATTACCATGGTTAAATAGGGGAGCGAGTCCCGATATTCCGGTGCAGCTTCACGTACCTACCATGGTAAACTTTACGAATAGCAGGTGTTCACCCAAGTTCCTCTTTTTCAAGGTTTTTTGTGGCAAAACTCCAGAAAACAAAGGGGGTGAACTTTATAAACAACTAGCAGCCCGCCTTGGCTTCGCAAAGGGAATTAAGTATTAATTATTAGACATTAACACACTCTTGGTAAACTTGCCATGGTTAGCACATACGACTAAGTCATCTGTTTTGAAGCTATGATAGCGCAACAATCCACGGATAGAACAAGTCATGAAAAATTCCTTATAACCCGATCAGCGCAAGTCTACTTCAATAAACTGTAGGTACTCTTGGGTGCCCAAAATACAAGCGCAGCCTAGTTTGAGACTCACCACATAAACCGCGGAGCCAGCTATGACACTATTTCAACAACATCAATTATTATTCATGTGCTGTAATTGGAAATAAATTACTTTTTAATTTTAAAAGATAAACACAAACACATCCATACTGTGTATCCACATATAACAGCCCTCTTATTGTGTCGAGGCTTAGTAAAAGTAATACTTACTTTTTTTTCTCCGGAAAAAAAAACTATAACTGTCTTAAATTTACACATGGGGTTGCTGATCTTGCCGCTACTAATCTAAGTAAAAATGGTAGCGAGGAAAGTTTGCTTTATGTTACCGATACTTTGTTGGTCTGGAGTGCCCTCAATTCCGGGAAGTCGACTCCCGTTCTCAAAGCCAGTGCTCGTGGCGGTGGCTCTACGCCTGGTCTGCAAGGTGTGTGAACCACACATGTGCACCTGCGACTCTCTGGTAGAAGCCGATGGCCATCACGCTTTGAGTTGTCGACGGTGTGCAGGAAGGTTCTCGCGACACCATGCACTTAATGGCGTAGTTCGGAGAGCATTAGTATCGGTAGGCTTTCCTTGCGTACTTGAGCCCCCAGGCCTATCCCCATCAGGTCTCTGGAGCCCTAAAAGAACGGTAAGTGCCTAATTTGGGACACCACTTGCGTCAGCACTGTCACTGCCAGCCGCATGGGTCTCACTATCTACTTAAGTTATACTTAAGTCTATTAATTCCAAATCTATAAGTTACGGCTGGTCTATTCGGAAGAACAGCAGCTGGCGATCCGGAACCCCGGGTTCAAATCCCACGCGTACCACTGTCTTTTCGGAGTCATTGTGCGTAATGCCGCTAACTTAAAACGATGAAAGAAAACATTGTGAGGAAACCGCCATGTACTTAGAATCTTTCCTAAGTCATGAGTAATCAGAGGTCATGTGTCATCCACCAACCCGCACTGGGCCAGCGTGGTGGATTATGGACTTGACTCTCGCCTTGCGAGAGAAGGCCCCGAGTCACAGAATAGATAATACTACAGAACCCTCACTTAGCGAAAACTTTTATATAAATAGCGACTCTTGCTAGGACGCAACAAAGTGCAATTCAGCTCGCATTAGCGCTCAATGCCTATCGCAATGTTTAACCTAAACATTTGCGCTCTCTTCTAACGCGTAACTCTGTCGCTGTCTGGCGCGGAATGATGCGCATCGAAAGGGTTGTCGACATATTATCTAATAAAAAAATTAAATTAACCTTTCGTTATGTAGGTAGTCAGCATTGTAGCTCAGATTATATATTTTAGTTATTTACTTCGTAACGCGCAAGACAGCTAGAAGAGGCCGTAACATAGGGTCGGACACATTGAAATTAAAACAATAAAAGTATACTTTGACTGTTTTTATTGTACTTGATATATATGTAACATATTTTAATGTACTTACCTACACTAATACATACAACCAGCTTCGATTACAAGCTATTTTATAATGTCCCGTACTTTTTGTACGGTTAGCAGAAAAATATAAAAATAATGGTATATTTTGTACAACTAGGAAAAAATGATAATTCTTTGTTTTTTGACTCGTGCATCCATATACAGCACAATATATGGCGACGTAATTTTGCGCGGGAAACGTGTTGCGCGAGCGCTCAGACGTGCGTTCGACAACCGCCTGGCACTTGTTCCGTGCGAGGAACGGTCTAGCTGTAGGCTAAAACCGCGCGACCTTGAGCGAGTGAGGATGCACTGCCCGAGTACCAGGAGTGGGAACATTTAGTGGGCTGCTTATTAAATCTATTGACAAAGCTAGATTTCTCATCAACACATCCTCATTCTACTTTAGTAGATAGGGTTAAGGGGACCTATTGGGGATGACTTTTATATCCCTCATAAGTTACGGCCGGTCTACTCGGGAGAACGGCGACTGCCGCCAGCGCCCCCCCGGTAGAAATCCCACGCGCATCACTGTCATTTTGTTAAAACTGACTGTAAAAACGGTGAAGGAAAAAATAGCGAGCAAACTGACGTACCTAGAACCTTTCGAGGTCATGTGTCATCCACTAACCCGCACAAAGCCAGCGTGGTGGATTATGGCCCAGACTATTTCATTGCGAGAGAAAGGCCAGAGTCCCAGCAGTGGGGGCAGTTAGTGGGTTGCTTATGCTATATCCCCCTCATGGGAACTACCCCATAATACCTGTATAATTCTTTTACACATAGAAATAGCATTACTCAAGTTTAACGTGTAGGTATATTTTGCGTTGTAGATAAAATCATTCGACTGGCTTAGAACGCTTTTGCCAAAATTTCAATTTTGATAATTAAGTACACTCGTGATAACTTTTAAATGGTACGTCCGATTTAGATAAATCAAAAAGGAATTTGGAGGTATTGAAAGTAATTTATTGAAATAGATAGGTATATACCGAGTTACGAAGAAAGACGTCAAAGTTGAACAGGCGTTACAATTGCAATTTTAACCTAAAAAGTAGTTACTGTGACATAAATAATGTAGTTAGACATAGGCTATCGCAAACTTTTTTGTAGATATTGATGTGTTCTATAAAACTGTAGTACATTACTTTGCTCTGCTGTCAATAGTTTCCGCAGCATAAGCGATATAGTTATCTTTTTTTGGATTCCATTATCAAAGTTTTCATGTCTATGTTCATCACAGATAATGTAGAATTATAACAGTGAAAGAATTTTAATCAGTCCAGTAGTTTTGGAGCCTATTTGATGCAAACAAACAATCAAATCTTTCCTCTTTATAATTAGTGTAGATGTAGATAAACTTTGATAAAAATGATTATAATCGACATTCGCCAAATAAAAATAATATTTATTTATTACTACATGGCGTTCTTATAAATAGCTTAAAAGTAGACTTAATTGATATAGTTAATTAATCAAGGCACAAGTTCACATAATGTAAAAAAAAGTTAAGATACATTTTTGATATAAGTAAATATAATTTTATCTTTAATTATTAAATTGATTTTGTAATTCATTATCACAATTTTATTTTAGCTTGCAAAAATTATTATAATTATAATTTAACATGATTTTAATCTGATACATCAGAGGAATGGTTCGCCAACTGTAAAATCATTTATAAGTAAATATAACTTTTCATAAATTACTCATTTGATTTTGAATATAATTAAATATAATATAATTAAATATAATTATATTATATATCACATTTTTTGTGACGCTTGCAATTAATTTAGACACACGGCATTGTGGCCAGCCAAGTTCATTCAAGTAATATTAATTCAACATAACTTTAATTTTACATCTCAAAGGCATACTGTGCCAAATCCAATCCAAATCCAATGCCAAATGAGATTACATTAGTAGGGCCTTGATGGGTTCTGTGCTGGCCCTAAGGGCAGCAGACACCATTTGAAACAAACCACCATAGCCACCTTTAAAAAACTCTTATGCTCCGGATACTAGGATACTATGGATGTTAAAACAGTATTTTGTACACTTTTCTTAAGGAGAGACGATTTTCTTAGCATTCCATGGATTCACCGTGCGGGTGTCGGGTCCATCGTGTGGCAGAGAGAAAACCCGAGTAGATCCCGAGACTTGTGACTCGGGCGTAGGTTTAAGGGGCCCCTTTCTGACGTAAATGAACACTCACCTTCACTACTCGTTTTTCTCTCCCTGCCCAGCCAAATCTGATATGAGCCTACTAGTGCAGCTTTAGATACTCGTTCTAGTATAGAACTTACTGCACTTCTGGATAAGCCAAGGTCTTTCAAAAAGCATTAACAAACGAAAAAAGCAAAATATTGTTTTTAACAGTATGGCTGGGTACCTTAGTTGTTATAACCTTATTTGCCCTGGTCAATTTCAACAATTTGTTTTACAATGAAGTTTTTAGTTATTTCAGAAACAATGTTAGAATTTGAGGAATTTGACAATGTGAGGATTTAAGAACCTTTTCATCACCTCACAATAAATATAAATATTGGTGGACAATTCACACACAATACTATCTGACCCCAAACTAAGTAAAGCTTCTAATATGGCAGCCAGATAGCTGATATAATACTTATATAGTTGTAAATACATACTTATTATACATAGAAACACCCAGACATAGTGCAAATATATGAATTCATCACACAAATATTGGCACTGGGTGGGAATCGAACCCTCTTGGGTTCGATTCCCTTTTCCTCGGCTTCACAGGCAGAGTTACTACCCAGTAAGCCACAAGGCCAGAATACACAAGTACTTGCAGACCGCTGACTCTCCCTGATAGCAAGTTCATGATTGTAATAATAAGTTAAATTGTTGTAATAGTAAAACAATGAAACCAAAAGGAAAAAAATACAACATTATACATAATCACATATAGTGCTAAACCATACCGTACTGTATGTTACAAAATTTTACAATGAATTGGAATCTTACAACGTAGTAGCATCATCGTAACAAAAAATAGGACCAGCAGATTTAGTGTGATCATGTCATAATGGACCAAAATATCCAACTTTATTTACTAAAGTATTTATAAATATGAAAACTACATTGGTCCATTTTGACAGACCATGTTGTCTTCTTTAGATCCCCCTTACTGCATCCAAAATATTTTTTTTATCTAAATTTCATATTTTAATATCATAGTACATATTTCAATATCATCCAGATAACACCAATATATCAATTGAAATGTACATTCTTAGTCTATAATTATAGTAAAATAGCTACTGAATGGAATAGCATCCATAAAGGTATGCGAGTAGGGAATAGGTGCAGTAAACAGCAATTCAAAATGTATATTATGTAGTACTAGCACTAGTTACGAGTACTAATATGCGATTCTTTGCTTGGTTTTCAGCGAACGTCAGGTTTTTTTTTATTAGCGTGATATACTATTAGGAGTACAAATAAGTTTCCGCCGTTTTTTTAAAACAAATTAAATATTTATTGTTTACTAGCTGTACCCTGCCACGCTTTGCTGTGGCACATTGTGATTCAATAATTAGATAAAAGCAATGCTTGATGCGGATTATATATCATTTTAAAATTTCAGCTTGATCGGTGCAAAACTTTTTGAGTTAGTGAACACAAACCAACATAATATTTTATTTAGTATAATTTTTAGTGGTACACAAACCAACATAATATTTTTATATATAGAGAAAGATAAAGGACCATGATTTTTATGACCAACTAACAAAAGACAAACTGTTATACTTGAACTATGATTGTCTGTAATAGTACCTAGTGGCTTAGTTGGTAGTAGCTCTGCCTGCGAAGCCGAGGGTCGTGGGTTTGATCCCCACCCAGTGCAAATATTTGTGTGATGAATTCAAATGTGTCTGGGTGTTTCTATGTATAATAAGTATGTATTTAAAACTATATAAGTATTACATCAGCTGTCTGGCTGCCATCACACAAGCTTTGCTTAGTTTGGGGTCAGATGGTGTTGTGTGTGAATTGTCCACCAATATTTATTTATAAAAAAAAAATTGTACCTAGTGTATCCAGAAATCAAATTATACATACATATTGTCTAACATAACAGTGTTCAACCCCATACATAGGAGAGATATGTCATAATTGTATTGTGTCTATCTGTGTGTCAGTGGAATTCCATCATGTAAGCAAGCCTAGAGGTTATATTGTGTTTATTGCAGGAAAAGTGACTTGATCAAAGTGGTTTGCAACTATAATTTGGGTGAGTATATTAATACAGATCTTTATTTTAGTTTCTGTGGTCAATGGTCAGGAATATAGGCATAGAAGTCTTATATTTATAATTTCCCATGATACAGAATATGACACTAAAACACAGAATATTGTTTTTAAACTTTTGCAAATTGAACACATACTGTTCATATTACTTATATGGGGCTTAATCATGATACAAACAGAATATGACAATTCATTTGCATGGTGCCAAAGTACCATAAAGGTGGTCTATAATACTATCACATGGAAAACTTTATATCTAAGCACCGTAATGCATTCATATCAATAAAAATTACTTTAGCAACTAAGCATACATTAAGTCCAAAATTTACAAACACTTCTTCATTTACACATCACTTTTCTAGGAATTGTTGAAGATTCACTGGACATTTTGTTTTTAATCTTAGTATTAGGCACTTTCTCTGTACCATAAAATGGGCGAGATCTCTCAGCAAGATGGAGGCTAGTGTATGGTAGCCACAATCTGTGGTTAGTTCTGCAGGTCTCAACATAATAACAGAGCTCTTCTGTTACTGTCATACTGCCATCTTCATTCCCGGATATACCTAAAACTAGAATTTAACAGGGGTATTATATTTGTAAGCAGGATTATTACACTTACACACTGCAGGAAGTATTACACTTTTGCAAGTTATTCTACACTCTACAGCCAAGTAGCAATGTGCATACATTACATAATTCATCTCATTTATGTGGATGTTGATCTAATTGCAATGCTAGACAATGATTTATACTCTTCTTGATTGGGAATTTTCAAATAACTGCATGGTAATGCAATGTTGGGCAGGTGTGTTCTTTACCATCAGGCACATGTCTTAGTTGTCTTCCGATATAAAAAATATCAATTTAAAGCAAGGCCCTGACTAAATCAGGAAAGTTTTACGCTCCCTCTTTGTTTGGAGTGATTATACTTAATTGTGATTATGTTAAGAGCAATCAGAATGCAATCTTGTGCAATATTATTTATAGATAGATCAACATTATAGTTTTGTACCTTAGTAGATGAAATTTATTTTTTTGACATTTTGACTAGCAATAGGTTTTGTTCTGGTATGTAAGTATGAGATCTACTTCTTAGATATAGCCTATAACTATTTGGAGGCTTGTACCCTTCTATTAGGTAAAATGTATTGGTATTGGTGCTGTGGTAGAGCATATTTTCTTTTTATGATACTAAAATATTAGACTAAGTAAGACTTCATAAATACGTAATCTGAATAGTAAACCTACCTTTATCATCGTAAAACAGGCCTTTCTCATCTTTGACCACGCGAACTCTAGCATAAGTTCTTTGGCTAACTTTGGCCAAAGCCACGTCTCCGAGCTTCCAGTGATAGATTCCCTTACTTTCGGTACTCATTTTCAAATATTACCACTGCTTTAGTTTCAGATGTAGATAAGTTTACTACAGTTTTGTTTTATTATCATTTTTTCGCGCTAAGCCGGTAATTTTATTTTCCGTATATTTTTGAGTTTTGAGTACGCGAATCAAACGAATGAACAATGAACGATGAACCACAGATCACCGATGAACGGTGAACATAATACCGTAACCGTAAACATTGTTCCACAGGTAAATAATAACTGTTGATGTCGACATCTATCGTCGCGTAGTAGTACTAATTTAAAATTTAAATACGCTTTCTATAGAGATATTAGTAAAACTACTAGCGGCGGAACTACTTAACTAGAAGCGGAGCATGAATCAAGAATGTAACAAAAACGGGAAAAAAATATTCCTTTTTGAGAGTTTTCGTAGCGTGCTTTGACATGACAGCATGTGTCTAAGATTACGTATTTCAATGTAAACCTTTTCTAATCACATTTGTTTCTAAATCTGAGTTGGTACGACCAATTTCCGACAGGTGGCATAGCAGGTAGCTGAAGAGGTTTTTGTTTGAAAGCGATATTCTCAGGAATGACTGAACCGATTTCAGTCATTCTTTCACCGTTGGATTTGTACCTACGGGATCCCGATGAGTGCTATATAATGTGCTGATATATAATGTACCACGGGCGAAGCCGGGACGGACATCTAGTCATAATATAATATTATTTCTTGTAGACTACATGCCCGTGAACAAAATTTATGGGTCAAATGAACCACCAGGAGACCTATTATGTAGGATGATAGAAGGGCATAAAATAATAAGATTGAACACTATGCCGTCACTTGAAAGCTATCTGAGTGCAGGTGAAGATAGGGGTTTGCAAATCTCGATAATTTCTCCTTGTCACATTATTTTTGTACGGCGTTGTTGCGGAATAATGGATTAGGAGACGTACACTCCGCGAGGCATAAGCTGAGCTTTGCATTTGTGTGAGTGTACATGGATAGTGTAGGTGTGACAACCGGCCTTAGGCGCGGCGCCATTCTGTCTCGCCACGCTCCTGCCTGATTGGTGATCACTCACACTAATGCAAAGCTCAGCCTATACCTCGCGGACAAAATTTCAAGCTCCTGCTTGATTGGTGATTACTCACACTAATGCAAAGCTCAGCTTATACCTCGCGAAGTGTACCAGTGTAGAGAAAAAGAATAGGGACATTGTGTAGAGTCTACACAGTGCCTCCATTTTTCCGGGTCTCTTGTCGCCCCCTTTAGGCCTGCAGCGCCCACAAGCGGGCGTTATCACCCACTTTGGGAAATACTGCTGTAAACGATTGCTGATTGCATAATCTATTCACGGCTGACTGCTGATGTATTCAAAACGTTGTTTTTCTTATAGGTACAGGAACTTACACGGCTCCTATAAAAAACCTGACTAACGCTCAATGTTGCTTTGAATAGGTACAATGCACTGAGGGTACAATGGATATAATTTGTCATAAACACGTCACAAACGTCGAAAATTTCCATGTCGATTTTACACTGCTCCAAAATTTGATCTGTGTAACATGAGTAAAGTTAGGTAGGTAATCAGTTTTTTTTTAAATTTGTTTTTAATTCCGCGCTAAATAATTTATGTCGATGTACAGTTACCTATACAGTTAATATAAGTACGAATAAAATCATAACGCATACACAGCAATTTTAGTCAAATAAATATAATATTACTTATTTGAAACTTGCAATCCATGGGGAATAAGTAGGTAGGTATAAAGTTAAATTGATTCTTTGGGCTAAACAAGTCTTAATAAGTCTGGATAATATGACGATGAGGGTTTGTTGACGCACTAATGGCAAACGCCCTCAAATTGCCTCAACTACCATTTGGGTGTCATACCGTTACCAATACCCAAACAGCATTTGGGTTGGCGCGTATAGCGCAGGACCCGAACGAAAGCTCATAAACAGTCAGATAACAGCGGATCTGTCCTTAAAATAATCAGTTAGAAGATAACAACTCATTTCGTTAAAATCAGTCCGATACGGTATAAAACACAAATTCAGTAAGACGAAAAAGCGATCTCTCAGCCGATAGAAATCTTGCAATCTTGCATTATATTTGTACAAAGTTCAGATACCGACTCGATTCGGTAGGTGTCGCGTCCTCTTCTCCGCTTGGACAATCGGTGTAGGACTTTTATCTCCTGGCGGCAGCCTAAACCGATGCCATGCCGCCAGAGGCACCCTTGCGCTAGCTGTCGTAATGCGATAGTGCTCGCTATGTGAGTACCATAAATTTAGTTTTTTTTTGCTCGATATCTTTGGTGAGTACACTCTGATCACTTGACTTGAGTGCTCATCACTCGGTATGTAGAGGTAGGTATGCATAAGTCAGAATGTTTCTATTGTAGCTTAGCTCGACTTTTATTTCAGCTATAAGTTGGATGCTAAATGGCTTAAATACGATAGTTTATAATTTAGTGATTAGGTTTCTCGGATCCTGCCTTGCCTGCACTAACTCAAAATCCGTTAGGTACTCGTAGTAGGGGGCATTTAAAGCCAGCTACTACAGGACCTTCTAAAAAATGCGATGAAACTTTTAATGGGTATTTGCAATCATACATACCGCACTTGAGTAAACTGTTAACTGATTAAAAATGTGAACCTCGTTAATTATGCCAGTAAGTAAATAGTTCTCTAACACAAACAAATCATTAGCATAATGTCCAAATCGGCTAGACCATATGTCGATTAAGCTAACACAGTTTTGTGTATAAGTATACCTTCTGAGATGTTAGGGGGAGTTAACAGCGGTACTAGGTGACGGATCGTAACTATTTGTGTGTGTTTACCGGCAGCCTCTGCGAACCTAAATCTCGAAATAATACGATTCTATTAATAATACCTAAACTAATAAAGTGTTATAGACGTTTACGACAAAACAATTAGCGTACAAAATTCAAGCACATGAAAATATAATATACTTACCTATTCTATTACGTATTCTATTTTTTACCGCATCGTCGCGTCGCATAACATCAGGCGAGATGGCGGTCTAGTGTAAACCTAAAATAGCTTAAATACACTACTCTCGGCTATTGTACTAACTAGAGTTATCAACTTTGGCTAATACGAAAATTAATCAGTAGGTATAGGACAGCTGGAACTGAAAACTCATATCTTTAATATTTAAAACCCACTCTTCTGTTGCTCCCACTCGCGATGATTGCCCGGCTCCAAAAAAGATTTACGTGAAAGTAACTTTTGATTTTGGGATATGAGCCTTCACTATCAATGCAGACAAAAGTGCACCGATGTGCTTTAGCAAGTCCGTTGAGAATTTCCACGGATGGACCTATAACTTCCAGGTCAAACAATTCCCTGGGTAAAACAATGTGGTGTCTTTGAAGGCCGTTTGAGTCTAACTGCCAAAGGTCTTAATCAAAGGTCTTTAAGATCACCAGAAGCACGCCCTCCTTGATCCGACCTTCTTTCTTGTAAATAAAAAAAGATGTAGTGTCATCGGACACCAGATTTCACACAGACATCAGGAACGAAGTTTCTTAACTGTAGGAGCAACACAATTTGCAAAAAAATATTGCTTGATTTTATTATTAATTGCGCGATCATCTGAAAAATAACGTTGGCAGCACTGACCACTGGTTTTTAGCGTCACTTCCGTTATATTTTTTTCTTACGGTTTTTCGTCTCACATGTTTTTCAGTTCGGTCGCGCACCAAAATCTCTTTTCTCTTCCAAGACTGCCTTAAGAAGTAAGAAACTTCGCTCCAAAAATAGCATTCATAGGGACTGCAGATGGAAGTAAGAACTTTTAACTTAGAATTTTAGTATTAATCGACACTAATTTTACCTAATACGTCATCTGTATCGCTACAGATGTTCTGTAATTAAACATGTTACTTTTTCTTCATGGTGCAATACAATAGCCGGCGTTCCTCAAGGCGGTGTCTTATCTCCTCTTCTTTTTGCAATTTTTATAAATTCAATTTCCAATCACCTTACTTCTTCCTACCACCTTTATGCAGACGACCTTCAAATTTACGTTCAAGCTCCTCTAAATAAACTTGATGCAGCTATTGCGGAAATAAATGCAGATCTGCGTCGTATTATGCAGTGGAGCACATCTTTTGGCCTAAAAGTTAATCCTCTTAAGTCACAGGTTATAGTAATCGGGAGCTCTCACTGGATTTCCAGAATTAATTGGATTACTTTACCTCGTATTGTATTTAATGGAGTTTCAATACCGTTCAGTGATTCTGTGAAAAATCTGGGATTAGTCTTTGATCGTACCTTGTCTTGGGACTCCCATTTAAAATCAATCAGTGGCAAATTATTTGCAGCAGGTAGTTCCTTAAGACGCCTGCGTAACTTTTGCCGACTGCCACTAAAATTGCTCTTGCTCAGTCTCTCCTACTTCCTATCCTGGATTACGCTGACGTCTGTTATCCTGATCTCAGAGAGGATCAGCTAGATAAACTTGAGCGCCTTCAAAACTATTGTATAAGATTTATATTTGGTTTACGCAAATATGATCACGTATCTCAATTTCGTACGCAGCTCAAGTGGTTACCAATTCGTCTTCGACGGGATGCTCATATTCTCTCTCTTCTATAACATCTTATTTAATCCCTCTACCCGCACTATCTTAAGGAACGTTTCACTTTTCTAGAAGATTATCACCCACTCCCTTAAGGTCTAAAACAACCTCTCAATTATGATCCCCTCTGCACGAACAGAAACCTTCTATGGTAGGTCGTTCACTTTTAGAGCAGTTGTTTTGTGGAACGAATTACCCGTGTCTATCAGACGTTCGTCATCAATTGAAGCCTTCAAAAAACATGTCAAACAGTTCTATATGTCAAAATTGTAGCCTCGTTAAAAGTTTTATAGTTTTTACTTTTTAATTGACTGTTTTGTTTTTCCTTTCTTATACCTACACCATACAGATATACCTATTCATATATTTTAGATTAGTATGTATTATTATATTATAATTAGTATTCGTATTTATATTATATTATAAGTATGTATTAGTATTTATTTGTTTTTATTTTATTACTAAGTATCTTTAGTAGTATAATATACATTGTAATTCATCGATGTTATTATAAATTACCTTTCATGTCACATGCACACCCCGTCTATTAACACTCCTCTTATCTTTTTTCCACCCTAAGGTTGCCTGGAAGAGATCGCTCTTAGCGATAAGGCCGCCGATTGTCGCACTAGTTTTATTAGTATAAAATGTTATATTCTTGTAAATTATTTTTATTTGGTGTGTTCAATAAAGTGTCTCTATCTATCTATCTATCTATGTTAGTGACGCGAACCCACAATGTTTCGGTTCACTAAAGGTACATATTCGCGACATGTCGCAGACCGCGACAGGCACTTAATACTATAGAATTGTATGGGCGCCAGTTCATGCTGAGACCGCGACACATGTCTCGCGACACGGCATTTTGTTTTTTTGTATTTTTTTTTATTTCATAAATTATTCATTTTGTATATAATTAGGTACCTATGTAACATTATTATATATAACATTTTCAAAAAAAAAAGTGCGGCGTTCACCGTTTCCTGCAACCGACTAGAACGGAAAGAGCCTGCAGTTTGGGCACATCCAATGTTTTATATCGATGACCACATGTCACATGTCAATTTGCGAAATAAATTTTGTGAAAAAAGAACGGATACTGAATATTTCACCCATCCAAACACTCTGACGTTACAAGTTCGCGCGGAGACCGCGACAGGAGACCGCGACAGGAGACCGCGACTGGAGACCGCGACAGACACTTGACCATAGAGTAAATATAAGTACTATAGAGCGCTCACAACGAAGTGGGAACAGTAGGCACGAGTGAGAACAAAACGAAGTTCCCGCCGGGAGCGCCTGTAGTCGTACTTGATTACTAGGAAAGTGCGTTTCTCGAGGGATTTTTTCCAAATATTGTTATTAAAATGGTGACATGTGCAGTTCGATCTTTTAAAAACGATACTAGAAAACGCACAAAATTGAAACCCAGTATCACATTTCATCGGTAAGTCAATAATTTTACTTATTGACGTGACAACGTCTTATAAATTGGTTTGCCGGGTGACACTTCAAGAAACTGATCCGGAATCGCGGGGGTGAAGGAGACGTGGGAGACGGGCACGCGCAGGACCGCCTGCGCACCACGCTCCCCCTGCATGATTTAGAGATGGGACGTAACCAACTCTGTAGTCGATATAATGTTGGCTAGAAAAACTACATATTATAATAGATTTTTGTAACTTTAATGCTCAAAATGTTATAATATTGTAATAAATAATTTTATAGTGCATCTTGTACGATATACTTTCATTTTCATTCTCATTTATTAGAACAAGAACCATGCAGCAATCATTTACTGCATTTGCTTAGAGCGGTGATTCAAAAATTCATTGAAATATGCGTCAAATATTTAGTTCGAAAGTCAAATGTCACAAAAACTAGAAGACAGATTTTTAACAAGTTTACGGTTTTGAGCGGTCAGTAAAAATGACAATTAATATTTAATTAACATAACATAATATTATTATTTGATTTATATATAAAAATTTCATTGTTTATTTTTATAAATAGGTAACTGGATTAAATTGTAATATTAATAACTACGAATTGCACGAAATAATTATTTACGCCATTTTTCGGTAATAATTGCCAAATATAGGCATTATAATCCAATTAATGGCTTGTCAGTTTATATCCTAAGCTCCTTATATTTTAAGCAAAAATAAAATAATTTGAGAAGTACCAGCTTTTTATTGACATACATATCCAATCATACACATTGTATGTGAAATATTTACTTATAATATTGTACAAATGTAAGTTGCATGTAGAAAAACTTAAACCTGCACAGGCACTAACTCCTATGTACTTATATTTTTAGATGTTATCGCACCAAATAATTATATTTGTTTGTACCGCGCTGAACCTGCATCAATCACCAACAAAATGATTTTGCGTTGCCCGCGTTGCCTAGTAATCCCCAACGTACATATCTATGTAGCTATACTTACATCATCTGCCTACGACGCGCACTGGGCGTCTAGTGTGGTGCGCTCTATACTTTAGTTATTTGTCCTCTATGCACTTGACATTATGGAATTGTACGAGGGTCAAACTGAAAGTTCTTAGAACTGGCCACTTATAAACAATATAATAAAAAAATAATTCTATAATTTGAAAATAGAACTCTTTGCCAATATTACTGAGTATATACTTAATTCATTTGTCAGTTGTTTTACGATTTGGCGGCAAATTGAAAATTGTCTGTGTCACGTCAACATGAATTTAACACGAGAAAATTTTCGTGCAATGATTTTTTATGACTTTCGATGTCATTTAAGTCAACAAGAAAGTTATGATAGACTACGATTGGCCTTTCACGATGAAGCCCCATCTCGTGCGACTGTTTACAACTGGTTTAATGAGTTTAAACGTGGTCGCACTAATCTCACTGACGTCTTCTACGGCGACGACTGAAGATAACATCTGTGTTGTGCGGCGTATGATAGAGACTGACACAAGAGTGACCTATCAGCAGATTCGGACAAGCTTAGGCATCGGTATGAGTCAAGTGCACAAAATCCTACACGAACATTTAGCGGTCAGGAAGCTTTGCGCCCGGTGGATACCTCATAATTTGACTGAGGCTCAAAAACTCCATCGTGTGGATTGGTGCCGTAAAATGATTGAAAGATTTAATGGAGGTGACTCAAATGCTGTGTTCGACATACTAACAGGTGACGAAAGCTGGATTTACTGTTATGATCCTGAAACCAAAAGACAATCTGCTCAGTGGGTGTTTCCTTTCGAGGAGTTGCCAACTAAAGTGAAGAGAGATCGAAGTGCGGGGAAAAAAATTTGGAAGGATAGGTCATTTCGCAACAATTGTGTTAGAGAATCAAAAAACAGTTTCTGCAGAATGGTACACTACCAATTGTTTGCCACTTGTCTTGGAAAAAGTTCGAGAGAAACGACCTCGCAGTAGGATCCTCCTTCACCACGACAACGCCTCATCGCACACCGCCAAGCGAACGATCGACTATTTGGCGACATCAAACGTTGAATTACTGGGTCACCCGCCGTATAGCCCTGACCTCGCGCCTCGTGATTTTTATTTATTTTCAAAAAATAAAGAAAAACTTAAAGGAAAGCGGTTTATGAATGTTGAAGAAGCGGTGGCTGCGTATCGCGATGCCATTGAAGAGACCCCTAAGGACGAGTGGGCAAAGTGCTTTTCCCAGTGGTTCCATCGCATGCAGCGGTGTATTGACGTGAATGGACAATATTTTGAAAAGATATAATAAAACTAATAACTGGCTAATGTAATCAGTTTTTGATTTTCTAAGAACTTTCAGTTTGACCCTCGTATGGGCGCCAGTTCGCGCCGAGACCGCGACAGGAGACCGAGACACGTGTTGCGGTTTTGGCGCGAATTGGCGCCCATACAGTTCTATAGAGTCAAGTGCCTGTCGCGGTCTCGTGTCGCGGTCTCAGCGCGAACTTGTACCTTAAGAATTGCACTAAAAAATCAAAAGCCAAATGGTGTCAGTGGTTTCTAACTGGGCTTTGCTCGAGAGCACTTCATGGACTTGACCTTACGTACACTGATGTTTTGTCCTTTCAGTTCGCAGGGGCTGATTACTCTGTGTCGGGTTTACACCACGGGTTACACTATCGTACGCATGCCAGGCGGTTGAAATATTAAGTTACGATTTACCCCTTACGCTTCTCATTATTAGCAATTTTCACTGATACTTTCAAACAAACTTGTACTCTCGTTACTTCTAAAACAAAATAAACTATTTTAGTATGAAAACTAACGTGGTTATTACACATTTAACATAAATACACGGGTAACTCACGTTTAATATAGTCAGTCCAGTCCGACTCAAGTTTCGATCGCGTCCGGCGATCTTTTTCAAGGAGAGTGCGCGCGCGGGTTCGCAGCTCGTTTAGCACTGCGGGCAGCCGCACGGCGCGCACGCAAGCTCAACGGTTGTTGCGGGGGTGCAGGTGAAGGGGGGGTGCGGGAGGGCTGCGCCGGTGTACACTGGAACTCGTCGTCGCTGGTGAGCTGCGCGTCGGGAATATTGCAGCACACTGAGCTCACTGTGTCCTCACCACTAGTCTGAACACACTGCTGAGCCTTTTGGAGGCAAGGTTTCCAAGCGGGTGGCACATGCCATCCACCATCTCTGTTAAACGTCGGACGCTTACGATTTCAATGGCCTCCCTGACTTTACGGGGTATAAAAGACTTCTCCCTAGCCAGGACCTCCGCCTTATCAAATCGAATGAAGTGTTGAGCGTCCGAACAGAGAGCATGCTCCGCCACCGCAGAGCTGTTGCCATCCAAATTCTTGATCACGCGTATGTGTTCCGTAAGCCTCGTGGACACATTCCGACGTGTTTCACCCACAAAAAGATCGCCGGACGCGATTGAAACTTGAGTCGGACTGGACTGACTATATTAAATGTGAGTTACCCGTGTATTTATGCAAAATAAACTACATCTACAGAATCAGTTTACCTGCAATATACATAACTAGTTTGGGAAAATGTTGTATTTGTTTGTAATATTACTCTGCTGCCTATGTTTGGGGTTTATGTATTTCAAAGATAAAGACTCTAGGGAACCTCCGCAAATGCCTGGATGGCTTCCTGTGTTTGGAAATGCCTATATAATAATGGGAGATAGTGCACGTAAGTACTTTTGAAACTGTTAAGAAATTGATTTATATATATGTATATACGATATATACGACTATACGTATGTATTCGTAAATTTATAAACACCGTCAGATTACAATCTAACGCGTGAAATCATAATACATTTTTTGCAACGTAATCACCCAAATAATTAGTCTACTGACATTAGATAAGTAGTCAAAAATAGTATATTAGCGTTTTAGGATGCCAGCCGCCTTGATATCCCTTAGGTATTGGTGGAAGCTGGAAGCCCAGGCCGAGGTCGTACAGTATGAGTTGACAAAGAACTGACTAGAGGTATACATGCGTCGCCGTTTTTTTTTCATTATTATTTAATTAGACACTCCACGAACTCCAGAGTCCATGGACTTAGTCATTTAGGTTTTTTTTAAATATACCTTGGATTAGGTGAAGAAAAGGAAAATAGGGAGAGAGGGGGGAATATTTTAAACCTAATGCGCTAGTCCAAATTCGTCTGTGAACCGAACTGTGTGATTGCGATTCCGCTAGTTATCGACTCGACATCCTCATTTGCTATTTTCTAAATCGCCTCCTCCAGGCCCAGAGTCTCTACCACGGCTGCATTTCTGTCCTTGATGGCCATCTGTAAGTTGCACTCTCGGATGGGCTCCGGTGATGCTTGGATGCATGGAATCGACCGATCGCGATGGCGTCGCCGATGTCGTCAGCGTAATAATAAATTATGATACATCGCAGTTCTTAGAACCCAATTTGCAAGATAATTCATCCTAAACTGGCCAACCTGTATTATTTACAACGAATTAATTAATTATTGTTGAGCCACAGATTACTGAAACAAAACGAATCTGTGTGTTAAGCTTACTACCTTATAATATCTATTATTAACAAATTTTCAGATATGCTTAAATCAGTTCGTCGGATTGGCGAGGAATGCTCAAAATTGGGTGGTGTGATGTTATTTTATTTGGGATTTCGCAAAATCTATGGTAAGTGTGAAGAAAGTGTTGATGCAGGGGTTGTAGATCTTTTTATTACTTACCTATAACTTTGTAGTACCACTTATTTTCGTGGGATTTGTGGTTTTGCCGGAAGTCGAGATAGACCCTTTTTGCCTTTTTGATAGACTGATTTTTGCCCTTAGAGCGGACCCCTCGCTTCGACTTCCCGCCCTAGGATCGCCCGTGACTTGTTTTTCCTTTCACTTTTGTCATGTTCTTTTTCTTTTTGCAGTGGGTTTCACCTTACTATTTTTTTGTTTTCAAAACCTATCGAGACTGATCTACTTACCTAATAATTTTATTTCGATATAACATTGCAAACATAATTATTGTCTATAATACTTTTTGTCTATCTTGTTTTGTATAGATTACCTAAATGTAACTCTGAAACGAGCTCTGAAATGTCTGATAAGTTTGAAGTTTTTTTCACACAAGGGTGTTGAGCCCTATGAGCCTTTTGGCACGTCTCTCGATCGATTCTACAGATTTTACTTCATACTTAGCTGATCCAAAACAATAAAAAAATGTATCAGTTATTACAGATCCAGAAGACAGTCTGACAATAATGAACGCGTGCTTGAAAAGGCATGAATTCTTAGATTTTGCCAAACAATTTCTCGGCAATGGACTTCTAACAGCTGATGGTTAGTACATATATCAGATTACTTGTGAATAATTTTAGAGTTTAAGGGCCCTAGCACACACGGCATATTGCATATGCGCAAACGACGCGCGTTTCAGGAGCGCGAGTATTCTGCGCCGTACTCGTAGATGCCGATTTTTTCGTGTGTATACATTCAAAAGTGCGTAAAACGCGATACAAGCGCGTGCGTAAAGCGCGTTCGAAATTTTTTTAATCACGTACAAACGGCTGGTGTAGGGGCAGAGGAGGGGTGTCATTGTACAACTGACGAGGAGTATTTGATTAAAACGCGCTAGCTACGCGCGACTACAGCGCGTATGTGTCGCTGTGTCTGCGCGTATACGCGCAGCAGACGCGCAGTTCACGATCACCATGTTCTTAGGCCCATAGCACACGGCGTTTTGTAAACGCGCTGACGACGCGCAGAGAACGCGCGTATACGCGATTCAAACGAGATTGGATCGCAACCTTGTAACTTAAGCACACGGGGCGATTGTAAAACGTGCCTCTACTGCGCGAATACGCGCAGATACAGCGGTACAGACGCGCTGTAGTCGCTCGTAGCTTTTGCGTTTTGATCAGAGACTCCTCTTCTTCAGTTGTACAATGGCGTCGGTGGAGACAACACTGCTTACGTTGGCTTTAGTACTTCTTTAAAAAAGTAAAAAACGTAAAAAAAGCTTCAAATGCGCGTATACGCGCTTGATGCGCGCGTTTCTATAATCAATGCAAAAGCAACAATCAGCGTTTACGGCGCCGAAGAAGCGCGTTCCTGAAACGCGCGTCATCAGCGCGTTTAAAAAAACGCCGTGTGCTATGGGCCTAAAGGCTTGTTCGCATTAGGCTAGTAATTTAGTCTAGTGGCGAGTAATTTAGCAACTAAACGTGTATGAACAGTGAAAAATTAGTCGAGTAGCTTAGGAAGTGATTTAGTCGAGTCAATCCATTTTGTTCTATTTTCAACGGGCGAGTAGCACCCCCCACCACGCGTTCGTTGCGAGCGGTGCGCTCATTGGCTCGCCGATTAAACAGGTTCGAACTTGTCGAATTAGTCTGGAGAGAAAAATAACTTCAAACA
This sequence comes from Ectropis grisescens, assembly GCA_017562165.1. Taxonomy (NCBI): domain Eukaryota; kingdom Metazoa; phylum Arthropoda; class Insecta; order Lepidoptera; family Geometridae; genus Ectropis; species Ectropis grisescens. Next base: position 10,591,795 of record CM029786.1, read on the forward strand.
ATTTTCCAAATACGAAATTGTCTGTGGAATTACTTATTTTATTGATCACACAAATTTCCTCATTCACCTCCTCTAAAATAGCCATTACGATTCGATAAGATTAGCTTATTCATTCATTTATTTTAATGCGTTGTAGGATCTTCATGTTGCGAAACGCTACTCACTTGTGAACTGTACTAAAGCACGGTGCGAACGATTTTTGAATAGTAGCGAGTATTTTAGCTACTAAATTACTCTCTACTAGACAAATTTGGTAGCCTAATGCGAACAAGCCTTAATAAGTAGAACGCGCGCCGCGGCGATCGCCCCAGTCCTCAGTTCCGTAGTCTCCGCGCCGCTGTAGATGTGCATGGAACCACTGGACTGAGTTCAAAAATTAGTTCTCCGTTGGATACATTATACGTGATCCCTGAGCGCTATAGGCTATACCTCTATATTATGTAACATAGACGAAGCCGAGACCGATCGCTTGTCCTTGATAATATCTCCTTCTTTCAGTACCAACATGGAAAAAAAACCGAAAGCTGTTGACTCCAGCATTTACCCAGCATACTGTGGATAAATTTATCGATATATTTAACACACAAGCTCAAGCATTAGTTGAAGCATTTACGAAGGAAGTAGGAACGCCATTCGACCAGGATATACTGTTGAGAGTAAACACCTTAGAAACAATTTGCAGTAAGTATTGAGGAGTGCTACGCTGCTAAGCTGTGATTTCAGTAAGTGCTAAAGGCATTAGTCATCCGTTGCTCTACTGCCTAACTCTCCTGCTTTCTGCTTTCATCTTCTTTCAGTTCCGCTGTATACGGAAAGCTGATGGAGTTGTCTGCTTTCATCGGCGAAAGCTGAAAACAGAAAGCAGGAGAATTAGGTGGTAGACTTGCTGAAGTGGCAATAGGCTAGCAAACCTTTCGATAGAATCGATAATCGGTCCCACCGACTTTTAGGGATAGGTAAACTTGTTCTTAAATGGAGGTAAATCTGTAAACATAGAGTAGAACACTTTGATACTAGGAGGAGTGACGATATTGTTGAGATATGTGGCAGAGGTAGGAGACTTGAAGCTGAAGATCGGGGTGAGCCATATAACCTATGTACAGCTGTGGACTAGCTTAGATTGATGATGGATTTTCGTAGAGCCCGCCTGGGGACGTACCACACCTTTGCCAGTTACTCTACCGCCAAGCATTATTGTGCAAACATTACTGTGGTCCGCTTTGAAGGGCGATTTTCCAAATGAATTACAGGGCTTAGAGACATAATATCTGATATCTCTGTGTGACGAGCACAGTGCGGTGCTAGGTAATGATTTGGAATCTTCGTGTTTCAATAGCTGCATGTCACTGGGCTGTTATGTGGCAGGCATGTTGCTTACCATCAGGCACATGTCCTGCTCGTCTCGTCACTCTATAAAAAAAAATGGTGATGATGCAGTGATATGGACTCTTTATGAGCAAATAGTTGTTTGCCAAAAAAGTTCAGGCCTGTTGTTTACCATCTGGGGCCTGTTGTTTATCATGTTCTGCACGACCCCGTCACTCTATCCTAGTAATATTATAAATGTCAATGTTTGGACGTTTGTAGCTCAATCACGTCGTAACATATGAACGGATCGGTCTGAGATTTGGAAAGCAGTTAAATTATGGCCTGGAGGAACACATATGATTGTTGTATCCTGGGAAAGTAACAGGAACCGCTGGGCGCTGTTAGTGAAACAATAAATCATTGAGTATTATCTCTCTCTTATGATAAAGAATAGATAAGTAAAATAGATCAGGGTTTTCCGCACGGTCCCTTTGTACCAATTGGTACCAATCGTAATCAGATCACGTGCATACCTACTTACAAGAACAAAATTAAAAAATTTTGATTAACCCCCGACTACCTTAGATTTGTTATCTGTACAACATTCTACTAGTCAAGCCCTTTCATTTGATACCCATATTAAGGGAATTGTGAAAAAGGAAATGTAATTCGCCATTTTGTGGTAGCGGCCATCTTGGATTTGAAATTTGTCATAGTGCAAAGTATTCTACTAATCAAGCCCTTTCATTTGATACCCATATTGAGGTAGTAGTGAAAAATATTATATAATTCGCCATTTTGTGGTGGCGGCCATCTTTGAATTTGAAATTTGTTATAGCGTTTAGTACTCTGCTAGTCAAGCCCTTTCATTTGATACCCATATTGAGGTAGGTTGTGAAGAAATATTTTGTCCGCCATTTTGTGGAGGCGGCCATTTTGAATCGATATTAACCAAACATAGCTAAGAACACCCGCACGGATATTAACTTTCAAATAAAAAAAACCGCATCGAAATCGGCCCATCCGTTTGAGCTCTACGGTGCCAGACACACACACACACACACAGACAGACAGACAGACAGACAGACAGACAGACCGACAGACAGACAGACAGACAGACATCGACGTCAAACTTATAACACCCCTTTTTTTTGTCGGGGGTTAAAAAAGCGTGCAATGAAGTATAAGACTTCCACAAGAGCGACAAGACAAGAGCTATCAGACCCGTGCTTTCGGTGTAAAGCGTTTGTTCCAACTTTATACGTAGTATATGTAAGCTCTTTGATTCTTCCCTTTATTCCTCGTGCTAAGAAGTTTAACTTCTACCATAAAACAGATTATAACTTCAAGTATACAAGTATTAACCCGAATTTAGTTACAATGTTTACTTATATGTTGACTAGTTAATTTCAGGGTCTATTACTTTAAACTTTGTATTGTCATCACTGGTCATCACATCTACATCAACACGCGTGTACCAAATTTTATATTAATCGATCGATAAGATGATGGAAAATGTTTTAATTATTGTACTTCCCCACAGAACAAATATCAGGTACACTCCGCGAGGTATAAGCTGAGCTTTGCATTAGTGTGAGTGATCACCAATCAAGCAGGAGCTTGAAATTTTGTCCTCGAGGTATAGGCTGAGCTTTGCATTAGTGTGAGTGATCACCAATCAGGCAGGAGCGCGGCGAGACAGAATGGCGCCGCGCCTAAGGCCGGTTGTCACACCTACACTATCCATGTACACTCACACAAATGCAAAGCTCAGCTTATGCCTCGCGGAGTGTACCTACCTAACCCAAAAACATGTCAAATAAAACTAGAATACATTAACTTCATGAAAGTAATAAATAATAGAGGTTGGAGGCACAAAGTAAAACATATAAGCATCTGTCTTTAAGCAGCTGCAAATTGAATAAATTATAATAAATATTTTTCATTTTGAACGATTAGTACCTAATATTGAAAGTTTACTAAACTAACATGGGATGAATATTGAGCAAATGTTTATTGGTAACTAAAATTTTGGTTTAAATAGTCTTTAAAAAAGTGGATTTAGAAAATTCAGTTGCATGCCTTTTTTAGGGTTCGTAGCCAAATGGCAAAATACGGGAACCTTAAACATTGGTCATGTTTGTCCGTCCGTATGTCACAGCCACTTTTCTTCGAAACTATAATGTATTGAAACTTGGTAAGTAGATGTCAGTGTTGTCAGAAGCCCATCTCAATTTTCCCCCAAAATGTTCTCGAAATCCCCCCAAAAAGCGGATTTTCTGGAAAAAGCCCCCAAAGTAAATTATACATTCGTTTACCCCTAAAACATAATTTTACGCTGACGACCACCTCAATTTCTTTCCAAAATGTTCTCAAAATCCCCCCAAAAACCGGGTTTCAAGAAAAAAACCCCCAAAATTGGGGGTTCCATTTCCTAATTCATTAAACACAATATAACGCTATTTCAGAAATAGCTTCTATTACTCCATAAAGTGTTTCGACAAGTTCCCATAAAAAATGCGATTAAATTTTTGTACTAAGTTCACTTGGATAAGTGCCGTATTCGCTAAAAAACTGCAAAACTCGGCAATGAAAAATCCCCAATTTCCTTGTGGGGACAAGCAATTTTTCCCCCCCAAATTTCCCTCCATGGCTGTTAAAACCCCCCAAATTTGGGGGGAATCCCCCCAATCTGGCAACAGTGGTAGATGTATTCTGTGAACAGCATTAAGATTTTCATATAAAAAAAAAACAATATATTTTGAGGGTGTCCCATACTTAGAACTGAAACTAAATTTTTTTTCCATCACAACCATACGTGTGGGTTATCTATGGATAGGTTTTCAAAAATGATATTGAGGTTACTAGCATATTTTTTCTAAACTGAATAGTTTGCTCGAGTGACTCTTCCAAAGTGGTAAAATGTGTGTCTCCCCTAAACTTCTAAAATAAGAGATTGACAGAATGAAAACTAAAAAAAAAATGTATGATGTACATTACGATGTAAACTTTCAACGAAAATTGGTTTGAATGAGATCTAGTAAGTAGTTTTATTTAAATACGTCATAAATTCACTTCCTGCTACGGAACCCTTCATGGGCGAGTCCGACTCGCACTTGACCACTTTTATTATGTATAGATTTATTATATTAGTTCTTTTTGTTGTTGTTAAGTTTGCTTAGTTTGGGGTTAGACAGTTTTTGTAGTGGTATGGCTTTTAGCAGAGTCCGTCTGGGGAAGTACCACACCTTTCCCAGTTTTTCTACCACCAAGCAGTAGTGTGCAAACATTACTGTGTTCCAGTTTGAAGGAAGGTTACAATGTTTCCTGAGAAATTACTGGGCTAAGACATAAAACACCTTACATCTCGGGGTGACGCGTTCAGTGCACTGGTAGGTGATGATTTGGTCTCTTCATGTTCCATTAGCTGCGTGTCACTGTGCTGTTATGGGCAGGCACGTTGCTTACCATTAGGCTCATGTCCTGCTCGTCTTGTAACTCTATACTATAAAAAATAAAATAAAATAGTGTTGTGTGTGAAATGTCCAACAACATTTATTTATTCCAGGTACTTCTTTAGGAGTCTGTGAAAGCGATTCAGAGTACAGTAATCTAATGAAACAATATATACCTTGTTTAGCATTAATAATACAGAAAATCAATGAAAGGATTCAAAAAGTATGGCTCCACTATGATTTCATTTTCAATATGTCTCCGGAGAAAAGAGAATTAAATCAATACGTGAAACGCATGGCTGCTTTATCAAATACGGTAATATTAAGATACCTAGTTAATACTTCGCTTGAGTGACAAATAATCCTACTAATGTTACGAGGATAATAAAAGTCAACATATTGAGGGGTACCCGTCAAGTGGCGCGGAACACATCAGCAGGGTTCAGCAGGGTTCATCAACAAGGTTCAGCGCCGGATATGTCTCATGTGAATAAACAATTTTCGTACAAAAAATTAAACCGACTTCAAAACCACAAATAGGCACTCAAAAGCGAAAAATAAACTAAAATCATTATTATAAGCGCTACTCACTCATCTATTGGAAGTCGGTGCCAGCTAAATCTAACATGTATAGGATAGATACTACTTACCTGTGCCTACATAGCATCAATCTACTAACTTTTTGACCTGACTGGCACCGACTTCAAATAGATGAGTGAGTAGCGCTTATAATAATGATTTTAGTTTATTTTTCGCTTTTGAGTGCCTATTTGTGGTTTTGAAGTCGGTTTAATTTTTTGTACGAAAATTGTTTATTTTACTCTTTTTAGTGTACAAGAACAAAATTAAAAATTTTGATTAAACCCCGACTACCTTGGATTTGTTATCTGCACAACATTCTACTAGTCAAGCCCTTTCATTTGATACCCATATAAAGGAGTTGTGAAAAAGAAATGTATTTCGGCATTTTGTGGAAGCGGCCATCTTGGATTTGAATTTTTCATAGTGAAAAGTATTCTACTAGTCAAGCTCTTACGTTTGATACCCAAATTGAGGTAGTAATGAAAAATATAATATAATTCGCCATTTTGTCGTGGTGGCCATTTTGGATTTGAAATTTGTTATGGTACATAGTACTCTACTAGTCAAGCCCTTTCATTTGATACCAGGGTTGTTACGGATGCAAAAATTTAGACATCCGCAGATGCAGATGCGGATGCGGATTATTAGAAGTTCACATCCGCGGATGCGGATTCGAAGCGGATGCGGATGCGATGCAGATACGGATTTTGGGATTTTAAAAGGATAATTAATAATTATCCTTTAATTATTATTAATTATTTAAATTTTAAGTGTAAAATAAGTCCAGATATTGCTTTTTATTGGTGGCGACATTTCACCTAATATTTATATCAAAATATTCATTAAACACACAAAAAACTATGAAGTACACAGTAAACACTCACTGTAACTATATTATTTATTGACAATGAGAAAAAACACAACAAACAAACCTGTAGGATCTTGTTACCAATGCGCGCCTTTCTATTCGACAGTTACTGAATAAAGTTAGTAATTACCAAAACAAATGCGAAGCACGTGCCACTCTGGCTCCGCCCACTTTCTTTACATGTAGTTACTTGTTGATGTGCATCTGTAAAAACTCCGCATTGATTGATGCTGATGTGAATGCGGATGCAGATGTCTGAATGAATGCGAATGTTCCGCATTTGCGGATGCGGATGCGAATATTCGCAACAACCCTGTTTGATACTTACCCAAATTGAGGTAGGTTGTGAAAATATTTTGTCCGCCATTTTGTGGAGGCGGCCATCTTGAATCGACATTAACCAGATATAGCTAAGAACATCTGCTATGGTATTAACCTTGAAATAAAAGAAACCGCATCGAAATCGGCCCATCTGTTTGAGTTCTACTACGGTGCCACAGCAGATAGACAGACACACAGACAGACATCGACGTCACTTATAACACCCCTTTTTTTGGTCGGGGGTTAAAAACAAGATTTTATTAAAGAATTTACACAATTTTTTATTGACAGGGTCGAGATTCATAACTTTTGTGAAATCTACAACGTCATCCAGATACGCAATTTTTCAGTTTTTGGTTCATATTTCAAAAACTACTTGACCGATTTCAAAAAGATTTATATGGGACCATTCGGGAAGCATACCCATCCGAACACAAAAAGAAATTTTAAAATCGGTTCAGAGGTTCTCGAGAAATCAGGTAACATACATAAAAAAAAAAAAAAAAAAAAAAAAAAACATAGGGGTCGAATTGATAACCTCCTCCTTTTTTTGGAAGTCGGTTAAAAAAAAACTACCTTCAAACATTTTGAGGTTAGTTTTGACAAAACTAATCATAAGTGAAGGTTTATTAACAAAAAAATTCCCCGGCAGCAGAATAACAAAAAAATACTACATACTAGTTAAATTAATGAATAGAATTTGCATTATAATGGGTCTCACGGGTTAAATAGAATAAAATATGTACCAATTTTAATTTTGATACTTTGTAGTTTAACTTACTTTATGATCATTCTAAGCTGGATGGGCAAGTCCATTTTAAAAGTACGAAATTATTAGAAAATGTTTTACTATTGGATAACCCATTCAAATTCAAGTTATTTTTGTTATGAAACCAGTTTCCTAAACGCAATATTTAATATAGCTACCATATAAACTTTACGCGCGACGCATAAAAAATACGACACTGTGACGTCACGTTTCTGTAGTGATTTGTATGAACCGTTTTTAAAAAGAGTCCAAAATTGCGATTTTAAAATCGTGATATCACGGAAAGTTTTTAAGATAACAAAGTTATTCTTTCACCTATGTTTCAGTTATTGAGCCTAGCTTTTTGATGGCACATTAAATCAAAACTGAGTCCTATGCCTATTGCCGGAGACGCATGTAGGTACGAGCGCTTGACCTGGCAACTGATGGTAGTTTCGAACGGACTAAACCAAAACGGCTTGGTATGATTTGCCTCATTTTTTATTATATCACTAACGCTTATAGCCGTTTTCCCAATTTTGTAAAAATGTGCATGCGCCAGTGTATTGAATATATATGAAACATTGACGCCACTTATGGTGAAATTGAGAAATATCTTTGACAGATGTATTTGTTTGTATGTACGCCTCATTGTTTTAAACGATACATTATTAAGAAGGTCTCAGATTTTACATTAATACGTTTTATTTTTAATTTTGCAGATCCTTCAAAAGAAAAAAGAAGAAAAGAGAAATAAAGAAAAAAACAAGCCAGGTAAGGTTTGATTAACAAAATGGTGCGCATAGGTAAACGTGTCTGAAGCCGAAAAGGCTTAGCAAATAGCATTTAATGTATTCCTGTAAATTTTTAGAAAAGTTCAGGGCATTTATCGATCTAATCTTAGACCTGGCTGATGAAACTGGGAGCTTCACAGACGAAGATATAAAGGCTGAGATTGAGACAACCATAGCTGGCGCTCAGGACACCACATCGACGTTACTCACGTTCGGTTTGGCAATGCTGGGGTCTTATCCTCGAGTACAGGAAAAATTTTATGAAGAGTAAGTAATAATTATTTTTTAGTATTATAATTAACGCGAACGCGACCGTAACTCGAGTCGGATTAATCGACCATATTATACGTGAGTTATCCGTTTACCCAATAAATATGTAATATATAATAGGTATGTAATTATTCTTATTTATCATTTTTTAACCCCCCACCAAAAAAGGAGTGTTATAAGTTTGACGTCGATGTCTGTCTGACTGTGTGTCTGTCTGTCTGTGGCACCGTAAAGCTCAAACGGATGGACCGATTTCGATACGGTTTTTTTTAAATTTCTATTATATTTTACTTGAATGTTAATTTCCGTGCGGATGCACGTTCAAGTAAAAAAAAGTTCTTAGCTATGTTTGGTTAATATCGATTCAAAATGACCGCCTCCACAAAATGGTGGACAAAATATTTCATCAAAACCTACCTCAATATGGTTATCAAATAAAAGGGCTTGACTAGTAGATTGTTGTACAGATTACAAATCCCAGTTAGTCGGGGGTAAACCATTTTTTTAAATTTTGTTAGTGTATAGAATAGAGTGACGAGACGAGAGAAGGGCACAGTGACACGCAGCTATTGGAACATGAAGAGTCCAAATAATTACCTAGCACTGCATTGCGCTCGTCACCCAGAGATCTAAGATGTTATACCACTAAGCCCTGTAATTTCTCTATTGTAATTTGTATCTCTATACGCTACAATTTCTCTGAAAACATTGTCTTTAATAGGAACGCAATGATGTTTTACATTACTACTCGGCAGTAGAAATTCTACCGCCTAGTACCTAGTTCTACCGTGGAATAACTGGCAGAGGTGTGGTACTTCCCCTGGCGGGCTCTGCAAAGAGTCCATCCTACCACTATCCCTCTCATTCATTCAGGCCTTCTCTCGCAAGGAGAGGATGCTTCAAATCCATCACACCAGCACTGTGCGTGTTGGGATGACGCACGACTTCGAAATATTCTTGAAACATGGCAGTTCCCTTACTGTCATTAGTTACATAAAACCTATTATTATTTATGATTAACAGTCCCATCCATCCGACCCATTTGCACTAATTCTTAAGATACATTAGGTACAGTGCAGTAAATTAGTAAACAAATAAAAATAAAACTTTTTTGCAGAATAAAAGAGGTTGTTGGAAGTTCTGAAAAGTCTTTAAATAAGGAACACCTAAATAGGCTTATTTATACAGAAGCCATATTAAAGGAACTCCTACGATTGTTTGAAATAATTCCAATACTGCCGAGACGCACGGAAACAGATGTTAAACTAAGTAAGTATAAATATTTGTAATTAATGGCCAAGTTAATTTCGTTGTCGACAGCGTATCGCGGTTGATGTTCCAAAGACTCGAATGAAGAGGTTTGGCTCTAATTTTGTGATAAGAACGTCTACGCTGTGGAATGGGTTGCCTGATTTGGTGTTTCCCGTTGGCTACAATCTTGGCGTCTTAAAATCTAGAGTGTATTGGTTTCTTTTAGGTAAGCCCGCTGCATCGTAGACCGCATCATCACCTAGCATCAAGCGAGATAGTAAATTTAAAAAAACCGGGAAAAACTCACTTAGGCAACGTATTTTACAGATTCGATTACACATACTTACCTATTTACGAAGTGATGTTATGCAATCCAAAATTAATCCTTATCCAATGAAGCACTTTTAACAGGTTCAATTTGATTTACATTGCACCCGTGCGAAGTCGGGGCGGGTCGCTAGTAAAATTAAAAAAATTAAACATTACTGTGTTCTGGTTTGAAGGGCAATGTTTCCAGAGAAATTACAGGGCTTAGAGACATAACATCTTAGATCTCTGGGTGACAAGCGCAGTGCAGTGCTAGGTAATGATTTGGACTTTTAATGTGCCAATAGCTGCGTGTTACTGTGCTGTTATGTGGCAGGCATGTTGCTTACCATCAGGCATATGTCCTGCTCGTCTAGTCACTCTTTATTAAAAAAAATATATACTTTAAACTATTCCTAATAGTTAAAAAAAGTAATATGATTTGACGAGTCGAATATTACTTTCAATCCTATTTGGTGGTGTTTTAGCCGACTTCAAAAAGAGGAGTTTCTCAAGTCATTTGTTTATTTTGTAAGTTACGCGATAGCTCCCGCCAATGGGGCATTTTCAAGATGCAAAAAGATCTGTCAAAGACAGTTCCCAATTTCACCATAGGTGGCGCCAATGTTTTATTTTGTTAGCGAAATTTCATAAAAACAAACAGTGCTGCAACACTTGGCAAAATTTAGAAATATTTTGGACAAGTAAATTTGCATCTGTAAAACGCCCCATTGTGAATCTATATCGATGGTTCTTTTTTGCTTGGACATGTGGCGGTATTTGAAATATCAACAAAAAAACGAAATTAAAAATTTCATTTATCTAGACGACTTAACTTCTTGTGAAATTTGTCCGAGTGTCTGAATTGAATTTAAATAATAGTTTACTATAGGTATTATTCACGTATTTATTTCTTTTCTTAAGACTAAGTTTTTACAATATTGATATATAAAACAACATAAAAACATTATAAAAACTTAAACCTAGTTTGCCGCCAGCAGCGGGGCAGGGCCCAAGGTACCGGTGGTTAGGGCTGCAGAGTGAGGAACCTCCTGACGATGCGCGCTGTGTCAAGGATGGCCGCCTTCTGCATCTGACCCTTGATCCAACCATCTAGCGAAAGTCTCTTGAGATGTTGGTCGAGACTTTTCGCTATAAGGCCGTTTGCCGACACGACTATGGGGACTATGATCGTGGAATCAATATTCCACATGGCGGTAACCTCGTGAGCCAAGTCAAGGTAATTTGCTAAGCTTGTCCTTCTCAGCTTTCACGAGGTTCTCGTCATGTGGTACGGTGATATCGACGATCACAGCCCGACGTTGAGACCGGTCTACCAGCACGATATCAGGCTTATTGGCGACAATAGTCCTGTCCGTGATGATAGAGCGGTCCCAGTAGAGCAACGCACGACCATTCTCGAGAACTGGCAGAGGTGCGTACTTATAGTACGGCACCTCGGACTCGACAAGGCCGTGTCGAAGAGCAAGTTGCTGGTGGATGATCCTGGCTACTAGGTTATGTCTGTGCAAGTACTCGCCGTTAGCAAGATGCGAACAACCGGAAATAACATGACGAAGAGATTCGCCTGGACGGCGGCATGCCCGACAAATGTCGACCGTACCGTCCTTCATTATGTATTTCCGGTAATTGTTCGTCTTGATAACCTCGTCTGCAATTGCACAGACAAAACCCTCGGTTTCTCCGAAGAGGTCCCCGAAGCGTAGCCAGTTCACAGACGCGAGCAGATTCACATCGGGTCCCGTTAAGGCCCGATAGAATCGCCCGTGCAGCTCCTTGCTCTTTCACACTTCCTTGCGATCATCAGTGCTGAGCACCGATGGTTTACGCCAGTTCTCGTTTGCCAGTGAAAGAGGCGTGAAGCTTCTGTCAACTGCCACAACATCGCGATGCATCCCGGACTCGCTGTTGCGGAAATAATCCCTGAGACTGCATACTTCGCGGTTGTGTAGGTTCTTGGCATTTAAAAAGCCTCGACCTCCCCACTTCCGCGGAATATACAGTCTCATAACAGACGAGTGCGGGTGTAGCATGCGATGAGTTGTGAGCAGTTGACGGACATTCCTGTCCAGGGCGTCGAGCTCAGTCTGAGTCCACCTCAGTATGCCAAAGGAGTATATCAGCAGAGGCACTACCCAACCGTTGAAGGCTCGCGCTTTGTTACCGCCTGACAGAAGACTTTTAAGTACTTTTGTCAGCCGGCAAAAGAAGCGCTCCTTCACCGATTTCTTAGTGTCATCTGCTGATATACCCAATGACTGTGACATACCGAGATATTTGTAGGTCTCGTCTTCGGAGAGAGATCTGAGAGTTATAGTCTCAGAAAGTTGTAAATTCTCTGAATTTACTACTTTCCCTCGCTGTACATGCATGACCGCACACTTGTCACACCGAACTCCATCTTGATGGCGTTACTAAAACCTCCGTGGTTTTAATAGCTCCAACAAGTCTTGGCGTTTCGGTGCAAAAGTTTGAGGTCGTCCATGTACAACAAATGAGATATAACCTCACCTCCTCTACAAAGACGATAACCCAACTCTGAATCCTTCAGCAGAGTGCTGAGTGGATTCAGACTTAGGCAGAACCACAGGGGACTTAGACTGTCACCCTGAAAAATGCCTCTTTCAATTTTTATTAAGTCCTCCGAATCAAACGAACTGTCTACGCTACCTGGTTGACGAAGGACTGTGACCCACTGTCCCATGCATTTGCTTAGAAAAGATTTTAGTGTTGGATTTATTTTGTACAACTCTAAAACCCTTTCCAGCCATGAATGGGGCACCGCATCATAGGCCTTTTTATAGTCAATCCAAGCAGTGGAGAGAGCTCCTTTGTTTCGTTTGACTTGCTGGCAAATGGTCGTGTCTTTGTACCACGGGACCCAATCTTACATCCATTCTGAGAGCATTATTTGCAACTATGTGCGCGTTAATTATTGCTCTCAAAATGGATGTAAGCAGCTTATAGATGGTAGCTAAGCACGTAATGGGTCTGTAGTTCTTCGGTTCCGTGGTACTACCAGACTTATGGAGCAGGAAGGTGACTCCCGGTGGTCAAGAAACTGGGAAGACAACCCGTCTCGAGGGCTTCTTGGAATTGCGTTGCCAAACGTTCATATGAGCACCGAAACCATTTTATCCAAAAGTTGTGCAATCCGTCCGGCCCAGGACTTTTCCAGTTCTGAGCCGGCCGGATAGCACAGCTAACGTCTACGGAGTCTATCGTAATAGACTCCATGGGTTCGATAGGCTCACATGCACGTTCGATAACACGCATCCAAGCTCCCTCTGTGTGCTCGACAGGCACCGACCAGATGCCGCGCCAGAAATTTTTCATAGCGCTAGGATCCGGTAGCTGCCCGTCGTTCACACGTTGACTAGTTCCTTCCCAGTTTCGGTACACCTTCCTTTGATCACTTTCCTATAAGTAGGTATTATTATTAGTCGGTTTTTGTTTTTTTTTCGGGTAAAATAAATATAAACGCGCACACGCGATTCTTTGCTTGGTTTTCAGCGAACGTCAGGATTTTTTTAGAATAGAATAATTTGATTGACATATTTAAAAATTCCATTAACATTTCTTACATTAATAGGTTGCTAAACAATGAATAACAGGGCTTAAAATATGTCTCGTCAAAATATGCAATCAAACAATTAATACAATTTTGCTGTAAAGGGGGCAGTTGTTTCAATTTCAATAAATCAATTATATTCTATAAATTTGATACTTTTTATAATATAAAAATAGTAGGAATGCACAGTTCGATTATGTCATTATTTACAAAACATTGACATCATATTTTGTACATTTGTACTCATTAATGCTGTACAGCGTTCTCTACAATAGAAGTTCTTTCAGTTTGTTCATAAAAGCGGTGTCATTAGGGATTGCCTTCAAACCTTCGGGCAAATGATTGTACAGAATACGCCCAATCTGTATAGGTGACTTCTTTGCAATTGTCAACCTGCAGGAGCCTATTGGGTTTAAAACAGTCCGTTTCAGTCCTGATCTCCTATCTGATATTATATCTTGCATCTCAACTGACACAAATTTATTAAGATTGTACCTAATGTACTTTATAACTTCTAATATATAATGTGCAACAGATGTCAGTATTTTATAATGTTTTATTTATTAGCGTGATTGTCACTCGGCGATCACTAGTATAAGTATTAAGCATTTCATGTATTTGTTATTTCTAACTTATTATTAATATTTAATTTCCTTTTTTTTCCAGTTTTTTTTTAATATAAAGATTTACAGCACAGTGACTATTGGAACATGAAGAGTTCAAATCATTACCTAGTACTGCACTGCGCTCGTCACCCAGATATTTAAGATGTCATATCTCTAAGCTCTGTAATTTCTCTGGAAACATTGCCCTTCAAACCGGAACACAGTAATGTTTGCACATTACTGCTTGGCGGTAGAATAACTGGCAAAGGTGTGGTACTTCTCCAGACGGACTGCCAAGAGTCCTACCGCGACTACTTATAAATTGCCTGATGATCTACTCTTCATTTTGGATTTCTTACTTCCTGCTTTGGATAGTAATACGGATTATTTTGATATGAATCAATTGACTATTTTATTCGATCCTCCGCCTTGGGTCCTTGGTATGGAGGGTAGAGCTAAGGAGTGTCATCTCAAAAGGTAGAAAATTTTAAAAAGTCACCGTATGATATAAATAACAGTTCAACAATCTTCCACAATGGTTCTGGTGTACACAATGATGCAGGCTCTGCTGTATGAATATAGGAATAGGGAATATGCATGTAGTTTAAATTGGCTTGATTTTTTTTTCGTAGAATCCTTAATGTCCCGCCATTATGCCAAAACAATTATTTTATTATTTAGTTAGTTATTAATTATGAAAAATATTATATAACTAGCTGAACCCGCTACTTCGTTCGCGTAAGCAGATGTTACTGACTTATACATTAATTGGAAGTATCGTACGTCAAATATTTGGATAAGTAGTCATTGGAAAACCTTTGAGTTTGAGTGAATTTGTTTTTCCACACAAAAATGTATTTAATTTTATCATCTTTATTTTTCTTTTTTTAAACAAAATCAAACATACTTAGTAAGGTTTCGTAGTATCGAACATAGCTGCAAGTGTTAAGTTTGTAGGAATTTTATAGGATACATTATGAAAAGTCTGAAGCTAATGCTCATGATCTGATACCTACTTACCTATTTCTTTTTATCCGCAAGCTGTTTTCTAGCTGTTACCCGCGACTTCGCCGGCGTAAAATTTTGAACGAAGCCTGTGTGGAATCAAAATAATTAAAATTTTGAGTTTTAATGATATTCAAGCAAGTTGAACCCGTAAATCTAAGCCAAGTCCTAGTGAAATGTTAATGTATGAATTTAATTGTAGGTAACACAGAAAATAATCAAGAAGGAAAGAATCCAAATTTGGCATCATAATCCTTTTAGCAGCAAAAACTTATTAGTACAATTTAGAATACCAGTAACGCCACCTAGTGATGAAAGAAAAAATACATACCACAATAGCAAAACATCAATTTAAATGCCCTTTAGTGCTTTTGGATTTAAACTGGCATTAGCGCCGTCTAATGAGAATATTATGTTGCTTGTTATTTTGATTCTGAACGCAAATCACCTATATTATCTACGCCAAAACGGGTGCATATATTTTTCATTTTTGGCTTTTACCTTACCATCACATCAAGTTCCTTACGAAAATATATGGTTATATTAATATGGAGTTAAATGAAAATATAGACTTATTAGCCCATGTGAAATTTTAGACTCTAAACTATATGTGTTTCGTATGTCAACCCATATCGTTGTGCGGTTTTGACGTGATAGTTCATATTTGTTTCCTTAGGGCCCATGCTTCTTTTCAGGTTGATAGGTAATAAATACATAAATGTGGTATTTCAGACTATGAGTTATTTCTGTTTCAATTTTCTACCAAATATGCTTAGTCTTTCCTACGTCACAGTAACCTATAAGTAACCGATTTGCTATTTCTGAGTTCAAACTACGTGTGTTTCGAATTTCATCCAAATATGTTCAGCGTACGTTCCAACGTTGTCCTGTAAATATTATGAATGTCACTGTTTGGATGTTTGTTACGTAATACATAGAGTACTTATACATAGGCAATGTTTAGCCTATGTGTTCTTCCAGACTGTAATCTAATTCTATTTCAAATTTCAACCCGATCACTTGATACGTTTCGCCATGATTAAAGCGGCAATAGAAATACATCATCGGCGAAAATTTCAGCTGTCAAGCTATCACCGTTCTTGAGATACAGCCTGGTGACAGACGGACGGACGGATAGCGAAGTCTCAGTAATAGGGTCCCGTTTTTACCCTATGTGTACGGAACCCTAACAACGGTCTGCTTCGGTCACCAAAGCTTGTTGAACACTACCTTTAAATTTTAAACAGTATTTGGATTGAAATAATACGTTCTCTAATAAGTTTCGGCTGGTCTGGGAAGTTACAGCTGACCTAGTCGGGAGAACGGCGGCTGTCGATCCGGAGACCCAGGGTTCAAAACCACGCGCACCACTATCTTTTCAGAGTCATGTTCGTAATGCCGGTAATTAAAACGGTGAAGGAAAATACCGTGAAGAAACCGAAATCTACCTATAATCTAAGTTCTAAGCCATATATCATCCACCAACCGACACTGTGCCAGCGTGGTGGTTTATTATAGCCTTGACGCTCGCCTTGCGAGAGAAAGCCCCGACGCCCAGCAGTGGGAACATTTAATGGGTTGATATGCTGCTACTTATTATGCTGATATGTTTTCTCCAAAATACAAAAATCTACTTCAATGACAGGTAATTTAATTCTGTCATTCGACTAAATTTATAAGAAGGTATAACTATGTCGTACAGATAAATCTAAGGTGATTTTAGTTTTTTTGTTGACATTTGAAAAACTACCTCCCTGTTTTCGATATCTAAGATCACCTCTGAAGTTTTTCTACCAAACAAAAAAGGAATTATCAAAATCAACTAACAATTAGCGGAGTTATCGCGTAAAATAAAACCAAATAAAAAAACATGCAACCCGATTGAGAACATCCTCCTTGTTTGAAGTCGATTATAACCGAATGATGTTTGTTTTTCCACACAAAAATATATTTTTGACAATTATTTTGTCATCCAAGACGACGCGACGCGATCACGTGGGCACTTTCTAGTATCTAGAATCTAGATATTCTGTGGATCGTCTGTGATACACAGAATACTTAGAAGTTAGTATGTACCGAATGCGCCGCGCGTGTCGTTATTATTTAATGTTTGTGTAATTTCCGAACCAACAAACCTATATTGTTCAAATTTTGACGGGACAATATAAAAAATGTGTTCTTTCTAACAAAAAAAGAATTAATGAAATTAAACAACGCAAACATGAGTTACAACCAAATACACATTCTGACTTTCACCCCCTCCCGCAAGAAAACCGATCAGAATTTGGGGATCAAAAGTAGCCTACAGCAATGTCCTTAGCATAAACTAAAATCATGCCAAGTTTCAGCTGAATTGAATCAGTAGTTTCGGCGTGATGCGTGATCCCTATACAGAAAGACAGACAGACAGACAGACAGACAGACAGACATGAAAGAAAAAAATGCAGTTTCGCCATCAGTATCGACTATGGAGTGCACCAAAAAAATATTTTTTTCAAAATATCTTCAATGTACAGAATTCGACCCGTTACAGTTTTATTATAAGTATAGAAAAGTGCAAAATAGGCGCGGGAAATTCAAATTTGCGAAACGCATCACTATCAGTCTGTGGAAACCAAATGTGACGTCACATGGCATGTTTTCTGCTTTAACGGTGTCGATATTCGTACTGAGCTAGTAGTGTTAGAGAGAAAAGTCGTGTTCTCCATCGTTTGATTAACTAGTACAACTCAAAAATCGGTACAAAGTAACTGCAACACTTGTAGTAAACAAACACAGGTCGTGGCCTGTGACGTCATGCAGGCGCGGGAAAGATGGCGGCGTTTAAACTGGACAAACTATATCGATATTTTAAATATTATTTTAAAAATCAATTTGTACATTTACAAGAGTATTTATATTTTTTATTGTGTTACAATAATGTAAAAAGTGAATTAAAAATATAAAAAAATGCATGCATATTCCCTATTGTAAACGAAAAAGTAAGACGAGTAAAAAAAATATTATTCACTGTTTATTTCCAGAAAAATATTCGTTGAAAGCGAATTCAGAATACTTCATAGCCACGTACAGTCTGCACCGTAGTAGCATATGGGGTCCTGATGCAGACCAATTCAGACCAGAGCGTTGGCTGGACAAGGAAACTCTACCGGATCCGAAATATTTTGGTGCATTTGGATTGGGAAGAAGAAGTTGCATTGGTATCTATATTTTTATCACCAACAGGTTTGGACACCAATCTATATTAATCATTTCGTCAAGGGGTACGGTAGACTTGATCGACACCTTATATGAATAACAAAACACAAAAAAAAATTTGATTTTGAGTCGACAACATATGTCCACAAAATTCGGATTATGGAGAATTTCTGATGGCACTGACAAACAAACCGCTGTCACCATCTTTAGTGTGAAGCACGATTCGTTCCATCAATCAACACATTGCGTGCGTTTGTCGCGCCAAAAAAGTATCCATCACAAAAACTGTGACTTTTGAGTTTTGTGTGAATTTTATTAGTAGGTACTTATATTTAGTATTAGTATTGCACCCGTGCGAAGCCGGGGCGGGTCGCCTAGTACTTAGATAAATGAGTAAATTTTTACCTCTATATTCTTTCTCTTTAACCATATACATAGTATTTTTCTTTATAATCAACTTATTTAGAAGCGGATTTATTTAAAGAAAGAAGGTTTTCAATTCGGCTGTATGTTTTTGAAGTGAAAACTTATTTTGGCACACCACTGACAGATTTTTTGTGGGCTGTGAATTGACCTCAAGCGTCACGTTCGGAAATGGAAGAAATCTACGGGTAAACTCGAGACCATGGCCATGCCCTTAGGTTTCACCCGCGTAGTTTACAAAGCGAGTTATCAAAATTCTGAGTTATACATACGTTTTCGCTTCTATCGGCACTGCCAAATTTTTTGTATGGATGTCACCAAGGGGTCTACCGCCTAACGAGAACTGTCTTAGCTTTGATGGTGCCCTTTCTTTTCTTTTCGCTTGAATTGATAGAGACAACAATAGCAAAGCCATAGCCGCTTTAGTTAGGCGGTAGAGGGGCAGATAGCTCCGCCAATTGTGAATCAATATTAATGATTATTTTTTGTTTGGTAGATCATGTATCAGAAACATCGAGCAACTCGATCTTCCGCGCAAGCACGGAAGGGAGTAGTAGCCTAAGCTAAAAAATATTGTTCAAATCTTTCTGTCATTTCTTGCGGGAGGGGAAGTTGCACACTAGCGCAAAGCCGCACTATTACATACAAAACATACCTGTACCGATCCATTGCCGATCATACTCACACAGCCAACTCACTAACACATAAAAAATAAAGCACCATTCACAAATCTAGCCCCGCCCTCACGCCACGGTATAATATTATCAAACTCCATGGGCCACGTGGACTTGTACTTGGACAGAAGGGAAACGCTGTGTATGCCTACTCCCTTCCGTATTGCTCGCTGATCAGAAATGATGTGAGAGCGGCGTTTGAAACATCACTGTCTAAAAATTGTTTTCAATGGAAGGCACAATTATTTTCGTTTACATAAAAACCTTTTGGAGCAGTGCTGTTAGCAGGCTTGCCCAAATGTACTGCTTTCACAAATTTAATTATAATAGTTTAGTTGATCGCGTAACTTTCATTTCTTATAAATAAAAAAAGTCGAACATAGTAAAGAACTCTCCCGAATCATCTGCGAAGCCGAGGGTCGTGGGTTCGATTCCCACCCAGTGCAAATATTTGCGTGATGAATTCAAATATTTCTACTGGGTCTGGGTGTTCCTATGTATAATTAGTATGTACTTACAACAATATAAGTATTATATCAGCTATCTAGCCGCCATATTACAAGCTTTGCTTAGTTTGGGGTCAGATGGTGATGTGTGTGAATTGTTCAGCAATATTTGTTTATTCATCGTTCTACTAAAAACTTCAAAATCAAAATCGGTTTATCTGTTCGGGAGCGACAACACCACAAACAGACAAACACATAAACTCGTCAAACGTATAACAACCCCGTTGTTTTGGCGTCGGGGGTTAAACATATATAAATTTGCTATGATGTAACATGTTTTTAGACTATTTTACTAAGAGTTTTTTTGTGAATTTCAGGTAAATATTACGCCATGTTGCTTATGAAGACCACCCTGGTATACATCGTGAGGAAGTTTCACATTGCTTCAGATGTTAGCAACTTGGTCGCAAAGATAACTGTGCTGCTCAGACCTCAATCAGGACATAATATCACTTTGACTCTACGGGATAATTAATAACTCGGTTATTTTATTTAGTCTTTTGTCAACATAGCTTACTTATACTATGAACTCTTTATACTAATACTATATATTGAAATCTTTATAGACATTATATTTTTGTACTGGTATTCGTGTATTTAATAAATAAATAGCTGACCCTGCGAACTTCCTACCCCCGTACTTTTTTTTGAAAGTGATGAGCGTACACACATTTCGAAGATCAATTTTTATTATATAGGTACCAGCTGACCCGCCGAACTTCGTACCACCATTCTTTTTTTTCGGATTTTCCAAATTTTGTTTCGGACATTGTCCTTACAGTAAATAAATAAAAGAAGTAACCATCCAATTTAGTGTGGATTCGTCATGTCTGTCTGTCTGTCTGCCCGTATGTCACAGCCAATTTTCTCCGAAACTATAAGAGCTATACTATTGAAACTTGGTAAATAGATGTAATCTGTGAACCGCATTATTGATTGATTTTGATACAAAAAATACAAAAAAAAAAAAAGTTTTTAGGGGTGTCCCATACATAGAACATAAACTCAATTTTTTTTTGATCAATACCATACATGTGGGGTATCTATGGATAGGTCATCAAAAATGATGTTGAAGTTTCTAATTATTTTTTTTAAACTGAATAGTTTGCGCGAGAGACTCTTCCAAAGTGGTAAAAAGTTGACCCCCCCTGTAACGTCTAAAATATGAGAATGACAAAAATTAAAAAAAAATTATGATGTACGTTACCATGTAAACTATCAACGAAAATTGTTTTGAATGATATCTAGTAAGTAGTTTTATTTGAATACGTCATAAATTGACTATTGTTAACACACTGATTAAAGTAACAACGAAGTACAAGAACTTTTGTATTATGTTACTTGCTGCTACGGAAGCCTTTATGGGCGAGTCCGTCTCGCACTTGACCAGCTTTATATATACTTATATAAACGACTTTGGGACTCGGTACAGTGTATGTTATAACAATATCATTTTCGCCATTGCAGGGTTTACTTTATGACAGGAATTAGTAACCATTTGGAAACCTCCGCTCTATCCCGGCAATTTAAAAAAATAAAAATAAACGGTAACTTAAGTGGCGAATTAATAAAATTATTAATATTATTCTGCCCGGAATAAATTATAATTTCTTTTTAAATAATAATACAGAGGTTTTTAGTAGGTAGCGCCATCAAGATGGAGTTCGGTGTCGACAAGTGTGCGGTCTAGCATGTGCAGGGAAAGTAGTACTAGTAACTAGGAAGTAGTAGAACTTTCCGAGACCATGATTATCAGATCCCTCTCCGAAGGCGAGACCTACAAATATCTCGGTATGTCATGGTCATAGGGTATTTCAGCAGATGACGTTAAGAAATCGGTGAAAGAGCGCTTCTTTTGCCAGCTGACAAAAGTACTTAAAAGTCTTGGTCAGGCGGTAATAAAGCGCGAGCCTTCAGCGGTTGGGTAATGCCTCTGCTGTTTTACTCCTTTGGCATACTGAGATGGACTCAGACTGAGCTCGACGCCCTGGACGGAAAGGTCCGTCAACTGTTCACAAGACACCGAATGCTACACCCGCGCTTATCTGTTATGAGGCTGTATATCACGCGGAAGTGTGAAGGTCGAGGCTTTTTAAATGCCAAGGACCTTCACAACCACGAGGTATGCAGTCTCAGGGATTATTTCCGCAACAGCGAGTCCGGGATGCATCGTGATAACGTGGTAGTTGGTAGGAGGTTCACGCCTCTTTCATTGGCAAACGAGAACTGGCGCATACTACCGGTGCTCAGCACTGATGATCGCAAGGAAGTATGGAAGAGTAAGGAGCTGCACGGGCGGTTCTATCGCGATGTGAATCTGCTCGCGTCGGTGAACTGGCTACGCTTCGGGGACCTCTTCGGAGAAACCGAGGGTTTTGCCTGTGCAATTGCTGACGAAGTTATCAAGACGACCAATTACCGGAAATACATAATGAAGGACGGTACAGTCGACATTTGTCGGGCATGCCGCCGTCCAGGCGAATCACTTCATGTTATTTCCCGTTGTTCGCATCTCCCTAACGGCGAGTAACCAAGTGGCCAGGATCATCCTCTAGCAACTTGCTCTACGATACAGCCTAGTTGAGTCCGAGTTTAAGTATGCACCTCTGCCAGTTCTCGAGAATGGTCCTACTGGGACTGCTCTGTCATCACGGATAGGACTATTGTCGCCAATAAGCCTGACATCGTGCTGGTAGGCCGGTCTCAACGCCGGGCTGTGATCGTCGATATCACCGTACCACATGATGAAAACCGCGTGAAAGCTGAGAAGGACAAGCTTAGCAAGTACCTTGACTTAACTCATGAGGTTACCGCCATGCGGGATGTTGATTCGACAATCATAGTCCCAATAGTTGTGTCGGCAAACGGCCTTTTACCGAAAAGTCTCGACCAACATCTCAAAAGACTTTTGCTAGACGGTTGGATTAAGGGTTGGATGCAGAAGGCGGTCATCCTCGACACAGAGCGCATCGTCAGGAGGTTCCTCAGTCTGCAGCCCTAACCACCGATAGCTTGGGCCCTGCTCCGCTGCTGGTGGCACCCTAGTTTTTAAGTTTTTTATAATGTTTATATTTTTATACTTATTGTGCAAAACTTACCTACAAATTAAGAGGAATAAATAAATGACGGAATAATAATAATATAGTTCTTTATTACATCCACAAATTTACATAATAAATCTTAGAACTAAGTAAAAAAATAATAAATTATGCAGATCAAAGGGCGGCCTCATCGCTTAAAGTGATTTCTTCCAGGCTACCTATGAATTGACTAATATTAGTAGAAATCGCATACTGTAGGTGGTGTAAAATTAAATCTTATTTTTATAACCTCCGCGGGCCGCAAGAAGTTATGACGAGACCCCTGCTCTATGGTCTATGGTTGATCTCTAATGGGTACCCCTATATTGGCTTAGTTCTTAAGTAAACTTTAGCTACCACAGACCACAGACACTGGGCTCTTAGTCAGAATTTATATTATTATTTACTCGTATTTAAGCAACACTATCATTTTGGAGGAAGCTTAGCCTTAGACCTAAACTAACTATGTATTAAGTTGTGCCACGAGCAGGACATGTTCAGGAGCATACCACATGTGTCAGCCATCGTTTTCCTCGGCCATATTTGAGGGAAGAGAGCAAACCACTATACGACGCCACCGCAAGAAAAAACTACTACCCTACCCTAAGGCCTTGAGTATTTTTTACCTCATCGCACACCCCAGAGAGCTTATATTTGAAACAGTAGTATAGGTTACTATTTGTTACTGAATAAAGTCTTTATCAAATCAGATTACGCCTGGTATACATTACCGTTTTATTTTATTTAATGTGAATTTATGCCTAGCAGTGATCCACGCCGTTACTAGTGTTAAAATACTAATAGTGTTGATGAAAACTAGAGTTATGAAGCGAGTTTTTAATACTAGCATGTACTGTGGAGTTTAAAAATTAAAATATTAAATATTATATTGCGTCCTACTCGCATGTGTATCGTATTTAAAGATTGTGCTATGATTTTTGTATTTGGCTGATAAAAATGTATTGGCCCCGAGCTTGCTCTCGGACTTCGATGGCACCCTCCCATGACGACTGTAAATATGTAAAGTAAATAAAAATAACAAGAAATCCATGCATAATATATAATCGGTGTTATAATAAGTTATATCTCGGTGACAATCGGTGGCAATAAAGTTTTTTGTACCTATTTGTTGTTACAATAATATGAATTACTGGATGAGTTTCAGCCCTCGGAACAGGCTGGGTTTCGAAGTGGGTACAGTACCATAGACCACATTCACACGGCAGATTGTACAAAAAACAAAGGAGTACAATCGGCTTCTTTGCTTAGCGTTTGTGGACTATGAGAAGGCGTTCGACTCAATCGAAACCTAGTCTGTTCTGGCTGGCCTTACAGCGATGTCAAGTCTATTGGCGATATATCGAGGTGATGAGGTGTTTGTACGACACCGCTTCGATGACAGTTCAATTTCATGACAAGCAGTCAAGACATATATTCCTTTGCAGCGAGGCGTGAGACAAGGGGACGTAATTTCCCGAAATTGTTCTCAAACGCAATAGAGGATATGTTTAAGACGTTGGATCGGGTTGGACATGGCCTAAACGTCAATGGCGAGTACATCTCTCACCTACGATTTGCAGACGTCATCGTCATTATGGCAGAGTCGCTGGAGGACTTGCAGTGTATGCTGGACATCCTGGCTAACTCTTCTCAACGCATCGGCCTCCGGATGATTTTGGATAAAACCAAAGTCATGTGCAACGAGTTCGTTGGTCCGGGGCCGATTGCCGTAAATGTAACCACTCGAACTAGGTAGATGTAGCTTTCAGAGTGAGGCTATGACTAAGAATCTAGCTGGGCTGGGCAGCATTTGGTAAACATCGTCGAGTCTTCTCGTCACCCATCCCATAAAGTCTCAAAACAAAAGTATACAACCTGTAGTGCGTCCTACCTGTTATGACCTACGGTGCTGAAACGTGGACATTGACAGTCACAAGAACAAAATTAAAAATTTTGATTAACCCCCGACTACCTTGGATTTGTTATCTGTACAACATTATACTAGCCAAACCCTTTCATTTGATACCCATATAGAAGGAGTTGTGAAAAAAAAAATGTATCTCGCCATTTTGTGGTAGCGGCCATCTTGGATTTGAAATTTGTCATAGTGCAAAGTATTCTAATAGTCAAGCCCTTTCGTTTGATTATATATTGAGGTAGTAGTGAAAAAAAATATATAATTCGCCATTTTGTGATGGCGGCCATCTTGGATTTGAAATTTGTTATAGTGTATAGTGTTTTACTAGTCAAGCCCTTTCATTTGATACCCATATTGAGGTAGGTTGTGAAGAAATATTTTGTCCGCCATTTTGTGGAGGCGGCCATCTTGAATAGATATTAACCGAACATAGCTAAGAACATCCGCACGGATATTAACTTTCAAATAAAAAAAACCGCATCGAAATCGGCCCATTCGTTTGAGCTATACGGCGCCACAGACAGACACACACACAGACAGACAGACAGACAGACATCGACGTTAAACTTATAACACCTCTGTTTTGGTCGGGGGTTAAAAATGGTCCGAAAGCTCAGTAGCCGCTCAGCGAGCTATGAAAAGAGCTATGCTTGGGGTTTCTCTGAGGGATTGCATCCGCAATGAAGTAATACAATACAATACAATACAAAACACTTTATTGGCACCACAAACAAAGTTGACTATAAGTAACACATAAAATTACAAAAACATAATGGGCACAAAAGGCGATCTAGAATAATGAAGTAATTCGTCAGAGAACTAAAATTACCGACATAGTTCAGCGTATTAGCAAACAAAAGTGGCAATGGGCCGGTCACATCTGTCGCAGACCCGATAACCGTTGGGGCAGACGGGTTTTGGAGTGGAGATCGCGAATCGGTAAACGTAGTGTAGGACGCCCTGAGACTAGATGGAGTGACGATATACGAAAGACAGCTGGTGGTGGTTGGAAACGTAAGACCGAGGATCGGGCTGAGTGGCGTATTATAGGAAAAGCCCATGTCCAGCAGTGAACGAACACGGGCTGATGATGATGATGATGATAAAAAAAATATTTAAAATAATTTGTACGTTTATTATACGCAAACAAAGATGTATAAAACAAGTCGGACGTAGTATCGCTAAAACAAAAACTGTGTCCATCGAGTCGGCCACATAATTTGCACGTGTGCGCTGTCACATACAGGCTGACACGCACACATCAGGGGGTCATTACACGTGGTAGGTACTTGTGTATAAGTGCGCGTGTCAGCCTATCAGTGACTGACAACGCACACGTGCAAATGTGGCCGACTCTAGTGACTCCGTTTTTGTTTTAGCGAGACTACGTCCGACTTGTTTATACGTCCATGACACGAACATTTCCGAAACTAAGACAACAATACGAGTAGTGGGACAACCAGGGTCGGATCTATCATATGACTTTTTGGGCTTCAGCGCAGGGCCCCGTGGCTTCAAGGGGACCCCAGCTCAGTTAGGTCAAAGTTGAAAATAGACGATAGTGCGAAAAAGATGAGCTCCTAAGTAGTTTTAGCCCAGGGCCCCCCTAAACTCACGGCCCTTGGCACAACAACATTCTACGCACACCAACGCAAGTAATTAGGCAACGTTGATGAGCGCTGTTCCGCACACATTACTGATTACGGGCCTGACAGTGTCGTTCTCGTAGGTTCTATCTGCGCTTTGTTTCTGTAATCTGTGTATATTTGAATACTTATTATGCTTCTAATTATACATCACAGATACTTCCAAACAAACGTTAGTTTTAAAACGTAATAAACGACAGCTTTAGAATCAGTTTACTTGTAATAAGTATACCTATAACTAGTTTTGTGACAATGTTGTATATATTAATAGCATTATTCTGCTGCCTGTGTTTGTGGCTTATGAATTTCAAAGACTCTAGGGACCCTCCGCAAATGCCTGGATGGATTCCTGTGATTGGACATGCCTACATAATAATGGGAGATAGTACACGTAAGTATCTTTTCATATCTCCTGCTCGACAAAGTCCAATTATATGTCATGAAACGTCAAAACAAAGCAAGTGATTGTGACCTTTCAAAATGCAGAGGTAAGTAATATTGAGAAGATTCCCTAGGGATTAAAATGATTTGAATTTTGAACGTTAAAATTCGTATGAAAATTCTTACCCATGGTAGAGATTTACTACGATAACATGACCCGCCCCTCCAGAATTCAAAACGTTTGAAAGTATTTGTGAAAGTATATACAACGCACCACCACGCATGTGTGCGTACTGCTACTGCAGACGAATAATTACAACTACACACAAAACTCTTTCGTAAGGATGTGATTACACAATGTATTAAAACAGTAATTTGGAGGGGCGGGCCATGTTATCGTAGTAAATCTCTACCATTGTAAAAAGACTTTATTAAAAACTCGAACTTTTTTTCCAAATATCGAACTGGCCACCCGCACACACAGAAACAAAGCACAAAAAAAGAAACTATATAAACAATTTTCGTACAAAAAATTAAACCGACTTCAAAACCACAAATAGGCACTCAAAAGCGAAAAATAAACTAAAATCATTATTATAAGCGCTACTCACTCATCTATTTGAAGTCGGTGCCAACTAAATCTAACAGGTATAGGATAGATACCTACTACTTACCTGTGCCTACATAGCATCAATCTACTAACTTTTTGACCTGACTGGCACCGATTTCAAATAGATGAGTGAGTAGCGCTTATAATAATGATTTTAGTTTATTTTTCGCTTTTGAGTGCCTATTTGTGGTTTTGAAGTCGGTTTAATTTTTTGTACGAAAATTGTTTATTTTACTCTTTTTAGTGTACAAGAACAAAATTAAAAATTTTGATTAAACCCCGATTACCTTGGATTTGTTATCTGTACAACATTCTACTAGTCAAGCCCTTTCATTTGATACCCATATAAAGGAGTTGTGAAAAAGAAATGTATTTCGGCATTTTGTGGAAGAGCGGCCATCATGGATTTGAATTTTTTCATAGTGAAAAGTATTCTACTAGTCAAGCTCTTTCGTTTGATACCCAAATTGAGGTAGTAATGAAAAATATAATATAATTCGCCATTTTGTCGTGGTGGCCATTTTGGATTTGAAATTTGTTATAGTACATAGTACTCTACTAGTCAAGCCCTTTCATTTGATACCCAAATTGAGGTAGACTGAAAATATTTTGTCCGCCATTTTGTGGAGGCGGCCATCTTGAATCGACATTAACCAGACGTAGCTAAGAACATCTGCTATGGTATTAACCTTGAAATAAAAGAAACCGCATCGAAATCGGCCCATCTGTTTGAGTAGGTAGACTGAAAATATTTTGTCCGCCATTTTGTGGAGGCGGCCATCTTGAATCGACATTAACCAGACGTAGCTAAGAACATCTGCTATGGTATTAACCTTGAAATAAAAGAAACCGCATCGAAATCGGCCCATCTGTTTGAGTTCTACTACGGTGCCACAGCAGATAGACAGACACACAAACAGACATCGACGTCACTTATAACACCCCTTTTTTTGGTCGGGGGTTAAAAACAAGTTTTATTAAAGCATTTACACAATTTTGTATTGATAGGGTCGAGATTCATAACTT
This sequence comes from Ectropis grisescens, assembly GCA_017562165.1. NCBI lineage: Eukaryota > Metazoa > Arthropoda > Insecta > Lepidoptera > Geometridae > Ectropis > Ectropis grisescens. The sequence goes on from CM029786.1 coordinate 10,620,362, forward strand.
TTGTGAAATCTACAACGTCATCCAGATACGCAATTTTTTCAGTTTTTGGTTCATATTTCAAAACTACTTGACCGATTTCAAAAAGATTTATATGGGACCATTCGGGAAGCATACCCATCCGAACACAAAAAGAAATTTTAAAATCGGTTCAGAGGTTCTCGAGAAATCAGGTAACATACATAAAAAAAAAAAAAAAAAAACATAGGGGTCGAATTGATAACCTCCTCCTTTTTTTGGAAGTCGGTTAAAAAAGGCGCCATTGAGTCGAATTTTGTTAGTTTTGAATTGTATCACTTTAATTTTTATTCTTAAAAAACACCAAAATGTCTTCAAGCGATAGTGAATTGACCCCGGAGTTCATCAAATTGGACGATTTAGGAATTGTTAATAATCTACTTCCGGAAAAATCGAAAGATAAAATATTTTACATAGCCCTTTCTTTTAATTGCCTCGCAGAAGATATGAAACTAGAGTATTCACCTCTGAAGTACAAAACTGTCTTGTGTCATAGGCGGCTTGGATCCCTTGCTTCACTCGGGACACTACAACTCCTTCGCTTCGCTCGGGAGTTGACTCGAGTCCCTCGCTGAGCTCAGGATCCAATATGACGCCCATGACACAAGACAGTGCTTTACTCCCTTGGTGAATAATCTACTATTTAAAAGCTGTTAAGAAATTGGTGTTCAATCAGCAGTTTAATCAACAGCCTAGCCTCTTTACTAAACTAGCGGCCTGACTGATTCAGCTTTTTGATTCAACAGCTAGGCTAATGATCATTTGCCTATTGCATTTCAATTTAGTTCCACTTTCCCACCAACCACCTCTCCGAAACTTACTAAACTGTCAAAATGGGTTCGGTAAACAATAAGTTTGACGGGTTTTATTCTAAACTAGCTGCCCGTTCCGGCTTTGCTCGGATACTGTCACATAAATACCACTAATCCAAATAAAAACTATCCTATCTTTCAAGTTGGACCAAACTGCACACGGTGTGCAAATTTGATTAAAATCGGTCAAGTATTTTAGGAGTCGATCGCGGACAAACAACGTGACGCGTAGTTTTTAGGGTACCGTAGCTAAATGGCAAAATACGGGACCCTTATAGATTCGTCATGTCTGTCTGTCTGTCCGTCAGTATGTCACAGCTACTTTTCTCCGAAACTATAAAGGCTATACTAACGAAACTTGGTAAGTAGATGTAACCTGTGATCCGCATTAAGATTTTGAAAAAAAAAATGGAAAAAAACAAAAATTTTAAGGGGTACTTTTCCCATACATAGAACTGAAACTCAATTTTTTTTATCAATACCATACGTGTGGGGTATCTATGGATAGGTCATCAAAAATGATATTGAGGTTCCTAAAATATATTTTTTCTAAACTGAATAGTTTGCGCGAGGGTCTCTTCCAAAGTGATAAAAAGTGTATGCTCCCCTGTAACTTATAAAATAAGAGAATGACAAAAGTGTATATCATACACTTTTGTAATCATACATTACTATGTAAAATACCAAGGAAAGTTGGTTTGAATGAGATTTAAAAAGTAGTTTTATTTTAATACGTCATAAAGTGACTATTGTTAAAACACTGATTATGGTAACAACGAACTACAAGAACTTTTATATTTTGTTACTTGTTCCTACGGAAGCCTTCATGGGCGAGTCCGAATCGCACTTGACCACTTTTATTATGTATTAAGATCACTATTGTTTAAGTAACCTAGGTAAATACCTAGGTTACTTAAAGAAAAAAGTAACATAAAAAAATTTTTGTTTGATGTTTTCTCTTAAAAATCTCTATTACATGTTCAGCATCTACCTACTATACGAATTAGAGATGTAATGGATACGGTATTTTGGTTACGGATACGCAATTGTTTCGGATTATCTGGTAGTTTCGGATAGTTTTGTAATTGTTTTGATAGTTTGGATATGTAATTGAAGTAAATTGTAGCACAAGTAGTGTGTAAGCATTTGGTTTTACTTGTAGATTAGGTATGTCTAGTCTAGGTTATTATCATCTAATATTATAAACATATCTACATATAATCAGTCTTATAGGTTTTTAAAATATTTTAAGTTTTATCTCTTAAAATCAGAACACAAAACCTAATTAAAGATCAATGTCGATTTTTTTTATCGCGTATAGCGTTTTAGCGTTTGACCACCAACTCGCCTGATGGTAAGCGACAGTGTGGTCGAATCAATCTAAATCAAATCTAAATAAAAAAAAAAATAGTAGAATTAATCCCATTGTAAGAGGAAGAAGGAAAAAGGACAAAAATGACAGGTAAAATAATTTACGACCGATCTGAGGTCGGGAACTGGATGGGTAAAAAATAGTAACAGTACCTACCACTTTTAAAGGTAAAAAAAATATTTCGATTTTTGGCAAAAACTATTCCTGTGGAAAAAGTTGTGTACGACAAAGTTGTAGGTAATGAACAGATCTACAACGTTCACACCTACACTTTTTTTCACATAGCCTCAAAGTTTACGTGTAAAATTCATATAGTTATTACAGTTATTACAAAATTATAGTCATATAATATACATATTTAATTGTTATTTGATACAAAAACATCACGAAATTTAGTATGAAGGCGTGGTACTTCCCCAGGCGGACGTTTAAAGAACTAAATTCCGAATGAGTTCATTCCAAAATGGCCGACCTGTAGGTAGTAAATAAACAGCAAACTTCATCATCATCATCATCATCATCTACAGCCTTCTCTACCCCACTGCTGGGTATAGGCCTCTCTCTTACTTTGTCATCTGCCTCGGTCCTGTGCCATTCGAGTGCAGGTTCGACCTGCGATGTTTTTAACACCATCGGCCCATCTTGCTGGTGGACGTCCAACGCTCCGCATTCCCTCCCTCGGCCACCATTCTGTTATAATATATCGGGTTATAATTTTGGTCCACCTGTCGTCACAGCAAACTTAGGTACCATTATTTCTTATAACTAACTGTCTAATTTTCAGATTTGCTGAAATCTGTTCGACGACTTGGCATGGAGTGCTCAAAATTGGGAGGTGTGATGTTATGTTATATCGGATTTCGGAAAATGTATGGTAGGTAACATAATATATTATTATTCACTCATTTAATCATTTTCTTAGGTTTACATTTTTACAATATTTGTATATAAAAACAACATAAAAACATTATAAAAACCTAAACCTAGTTTGCCGCCAGCAGCGGGGCAGGACCCAAGCTACCGGTGGTTAGGGCTGGAGACTGAGGAACCTCCTGACGATGCGCGCTGTGTCAAGGATGACCGCCTTCTGCATCTGACCCTTGATCCAACCGTCTAGCGAAAGTCTTTTGAGATGTTGGTCGAGACTTTTCGCCATAAGGCCGTTTGCCGACACGACTATGGGGACTATGATCGTGGAATCAACATCCCACATGGCGGTAACCTCGTGAGCCAAGTCAAGGTACTTGCTAAGCTTGTCCTTCTCGGCTTTCACGAGGTTCTCGTCATGTGGTATGATGATATCGACGATCACAGCCCGACGCTGAGACCGGTCTACCAGCACGATATCAGGCTTATTGGCGACAATAGTCCTGTCCGTGATGATAGAGCGGTCCCAGTCTTATTATTATTATATCCGCGGTTAAACCGCATAGTTACCGTTACCAGAATGTTCCTGTGATCAAAAGTATATTAAGTTATTTCAGACTATAATCTAATTGTATTCAATATTCGTGACACATCCGACGTCATTGAGCAGTAAACATCCCTAAATAAGAATTCTCATATTTATATTAATATTATTAGTAAGAGAGAGAATCGGTTTCTTCTAGGTAAGCACGCTCCATCGTAGATCGCACCGTCGCTTAACATCAGGCGAGATGGTGGTCAAGTGCGAACCTATTACCTACAGTTAAAAAAAGGGAACAGCTCGGGTAAAACCGCGTAGTTCAGCTAGTATTTTTAATACTATGCAATATTTTTAGTCATTTCAGATCCAGAAGACAGTCTGACAATAATGAATGTGTGCTTGAAGAGGCACGAATTCTTCGATTTTGGTAAACAAGTATTTGCCAATGGACTCCTAACAGCTGATGGTTAGTATACTTAAAAATAACTAAGGTTAAAAGGCTGAAAATACTTAAGGCTAAAATAATAAGGTTACTTCAAAATAACTAGACTAGTATATATGTCAATAATATGACATGGGCATATTTTCACCCATTTAAGACTTGGTAACTATAAAATAACTAAAACCTGAAAACATGAATTTTATTGTTAATACTTACTACTCGTAAACAAAACCAGCGGCCGGTTTCGGCGGTTGTCGTGGGCGCACGCGGGGTTAGGTGCGGTGTGTGGGCGGCGAGACGCGCCGGCGTGGGGCGCGCTGCGATGAGTAGTAGCGGCGCGAATATATATATATATCTTAATTAATATATATAAATCTCGTGTCACAATGTTTGTCCTCAATGGACTCCTAAATCACTTAACCGATTATAATAAAATTCGCACACCATGTGCAGTTCGATCCAACTTGAGAGATAGGATAGTTTTAATTCCGATTATTTGTCATTATATGACAATATCCGAGCGAAGCCGGAACGGGCCGCTAGTATAAAATATATTGAAGTTATAGTTTATCTCTATTTATAAAAATGTTGGTTTGTGTACGCTTCAAAAACTCAAAAAGTTCTGCACCGATCGAGCTGAAATTTTAGAATGATGTATAATCCTCATCAAGGATTGTTTTTATCTAATTTTTGCATTACAATGTGCCACAGCAAAGCGTGGCAGGGTACACCTAGTTTATTAAATACCTATATAAATACTAGCTGTTCCCTGCCACGTTTCGGTCACGGTGCCTAAAGCGGGTAAGGCTTTTGGGCAAAACGGGTAGTGATTACAAAACTGATATCAAACATCTAAAATTAACTTAATTATTTATGTTTCTAGTTTTATATAAACACTTTTAATCATTATATAAGAGAGAGAGACGATCTGCTTAGCATTCCATGGATTCACCGTGCGGGTGCCGGGTCTATCGTGTGGCAGAGAGAGAGAAAACTCGAGTAGATCCCGAGACTTGTGACTCGGGCGTAGGTTTAAGGGGCACCTTTGTGACGTACATCAACACTCACCTTCACTACTCGTTTTTCTCTCCCTGCCCAGCCAAATCTGATATGAGCCTACTAGTGCAGCTTTAGATACTCATTCTAGTACAGAACTTACTGCACGTCTGGATAAGCCAAGGTCTTTCAGCAGGTTATAGAGAGATTTTGCTAGTATACCTCTTGCTCCCACTTCTACAGCGTATAAACTAACTACATAGCCGTTTTTTGTTAATTCGTTTAGGAGGTCGTAATACTTATTTTGTTTTATCGCGTGGTCTTTAGGTATATTAGTTTCCCACGGTACGGTAAGTTCCACAAGGACTATGCGTTTCTTAGCTCTAGAGAAAAGGCAAATGTCCGGTCTGGATGACGAAACACTCACATCCTCTGGGATTTTGTAGTGATTTTCATACGTGTCCATTAAAATAGTCCAACCAGGTGCTGTACCCAAGATCGAGTAAGGCTTATTCCTGGAGTTTGAAGTCTTCTTTTACAAAGTTAATTTGTAAAAGAAGTACAAAACTCAAATTTATGTAACGTAATCGGAATCAAATTGAAATTATAAATCATTCCTGGCACATATCATAATAGTATGAACCTATGCTTGCATAACAAGTGCATATTTCATGGCACCACCACTCATAATCATCACATTTTATCCAAGACATATCATTTTATAATTTTGAATTATTTGCTCACTATCTTTAGTTGGATCTTGTGTTTCAGAGATACAATTTTCTAAAATACATGGAGACATGCTTTTATAGTCCACTTTTCCTCAAGATCCTTTGAAACAGGGCAAATCGGGTATGGGCAAGACGGGTACCCGATTTACCCCTACCTGATTTGCCCAAAGATATACTTTTTCTTTAATAATTAATAGCCTCGAAACCAAAGCAACATATACGAGGGTCAAACTGAAAGTTTTTAGAAAATCAAAAACTGATTACATTAGCCAGTTATTAGTTTTATTATATCTTTTCAAAATATTGTCCATTCACGTCAGTACACCGACCGCTGCATGCGATGGAACCACTGGGAAAAGCACTTTGCCCACTCGTCCTTAGGGGTCTCTTCAATGGCATCGCGATACGCAGCCACCGCTTCTTCAGCATTCATAAACCGCTTTCCTTTAAGTTTTTCTTTAATTTTGAAAATAAAAATAAAATCACAAGGCGCGAGGTCGGGGCTATACGGCGGGTGACCCAGTAATTCAACGTTTGATGTCGCCAAATAGTCGATCGTTCGCTTGGCGGTGTGCGATGAGGCGTTGTCGTGGTGAAGGAGGATCCTACTGCGAGGTCGTTTCTCTCGAACTTTTTCCAAGACAAGTGGCAAACAATTGGTAGTGTACCATTCTGCAGAAACTGTTTTTGATCCTCTAACACAATTGTTGCGAAATGATCTATCCTTCCAAAGAACGAGGCCACCATTTTTCCCCGCACTTCGATCTCTCTTCACTTTAGTTGGCAACTCCTCGAAAGGAAACACCCACTGAGCAGATTGTCTTTTGGTTTCAGGATCATAACAGTAAATCCAGCTTTCGTCACCTGTTAGTATGTCGAACACAGCATTTGAGTCACCTCCGTTAAATCTTTCAATCATTTTACGGCACCAATCCACACGATGGAGTTTTTGAGCCTCAGTCAAATTATGAGGTATCCACCGGGCGCAAAGCTTCCTGACCGCTAAATGTTCGTGTAGGATTTTGTGCACTTGACTCATACCGATGCCTAAGCTTGTCCGAATCTGCTGATAGGTCACTCTTTTGTCAGTCTCTATCATACGCCGCACAACACAGATGTTATCTTCAGTCGTCGCCGTAGAAGGCCGTCCCTCACGTAAATCATCAGTGAGATTAGTGCGACCACGTTTAAACTCATTAAACCAGTTGTAAACAGCCGCACGAGATGGGGCTTCATCATGAAAGGCCAATCGTAGTCTATCATAACTTTCTTGTTGACTTAAATGACATCGAAAGTCGTAAAAAATCATTACACGAAAATTTTCTCGTGTTAAATTCATGTTGACGTGACACAGACAATTTTCAATTTGCCGCCAAATCGTAAAACAAATGACAAATGAATGAAGTATATACTCAGTAATATTGGCAAAGAGTTCTATTTTCAAATTATATAATTATTTTTTTATTATCCGCTCGCTTCACCCCGCGCGGCGGTGTTTTTGCCGTCGACGCACTTGCGTGCCAACGTTTTTTTCTCACTTGGCGCGCGGCGGTCGGCTATGCACTTGAACGTTATTTATGACTTAAATACGGAACAAAGACCCCATTTGTATTTTTTTTCTTAGAATAGTTGAATAGACGCTTCAAATGGTAGTTAAATAACTAACATTTGTGGCTTTTGTTTAGGTATAAACCAGCGTATAACCACTTACTTTGAAAAAAGAAAATACTGGTGTATATCTTTATTTTTATTTTAAAAAGTAAACCACAATGTATAACTTTTACAAGTTAGATTTAGTAAGAGACTACATCTGCACTATTTGACAAAATAACAACACATTCCTCACTATAAAAGTATTTAATATCAGGCATTTAAAAAACTATCAAATGAAGTTTGGGGCGCGAGTTTTTCTGTTGCCACTTAAGAATTAATTCCTATGCAATTATTACATGCACATTAAAAATATTAGTATTTTCGGAGAGCTTGTTTCATTCTCAAAGCCAGGTAATAATTGAGATGATATTCATTAAACCACTACATTAAAATATGGGAAAAAAGTCACTAGAGTACCACATTCTTAACACTTAACTTTACGGTTCTTAAAATTATTTGTACAGCAGACTTTATTTGAGTGATATTTTATGAAATACAATAAGCCTACCAAATAACAGCTTTAAAATGATACCAAACTCATATTATTCTGTTGTAACAAAAAAAAAGTTATTACACATCAAGTAGAAAAGTCATAAAATGTTCCCTATTTGTAGGTAATTTAAGGGCATATTCACACCAAACTTATTCCGGCTGATCTGGTAAATAGCCGGAATGGCCGTCTAATAAGAAGTATTATATTGGATATCAAATTTTAGCTTTGCTGATTAATGTTACATCATCATCATTATCATCAGCCTACCTTAGCCCAATGCTAGGTATTTTCGGTTCCAGTTTCTGGCCACTACTCGCATTGCATATATTCGAGTCTTAGGGCATCCTATTCGACCAACACCTTTTCACTAAATTATAAACATATTTTTACAAATTTTATATTATGATTGTATAATATTTTTAATTGATTTGTAATATTATTCGAAACCACAATTTGGTTCTTTACTTCATAGTCCGGACAGAATTCTCGCGGTGTGACTTGGCCCTAACAACGTAGCCGACGAACTTGCTGTAAAAAAATGGCCGTCGATTTCGGTAGAGGTGGTAAACAATGGTTACATCCTGCCCTAAATTGTTATTTATCAAATAAAAATCGGCACACAACTGTTCTAGAATGATCGTTTGACTATATTTTGAAGAAATCATAACATTTATCACAGTAAATAATATAAAATTTGAGACATATAGCCGTTTTCAAAACCAAAACAAATAATACTTGGAAGACTTACCGATTTTGATGCACTCAAACACTGTAATACCTTAAAATAAATTGTAAACAGGCTCGTTTACAAGTTTTCAAAGCTATAGCTTTGAAAACTTGTATATCACTGCACAACACCAGCTTATTATAATTGTATTTACGTAAAAACCTGTTTTTCGACAGCCGGCCAACACAAGCACAAACTGGATTGACTTGGACTGACTGATTGAAAAGTTTTTTTTTTTCTAGTTGGATTCAGAGAGTATAATATGTTCTCGGCGCTTAAATTGAAGTGCCTTTCAACCCGAGTGAGATAGCATTCATTCTATAAGTGTTTTTTTCCTTAGTAAAAGCAGGATAGAGAATTTTACTGAGTCTGGCACGAAATAAAAATGCGGACACTACAGTGTCCGCGGTGCCTTAGCGCAACTATAGAAAACGGACAGTACAGTGTCCGCGGTGAAGCGACCGGTTATATTGTTCATAAGTGGCCAGTTCTAAGAACTTTCAGTTTGACCCTCGTAACAAAACACTACTCTGAAACGAAAGTCAAAACATAAGAAAATAATATAATCCGACTAATAAAAACGCTCAAGATACTAAAATCGACTAAACAGCAAATATAAACTTCATAAATTTTAGCAAAAACAGTTTAAATCTTTGATGCAAAATTACCATGGGACCGCTTGGTTCAGACTGCCTGTGATTGGGCGACGCGTGCGCCATCCTTTCTCATGCACATATTCGAACTAAATCCATAAACGTGAAATTTAAACTGCTTACCCGTTTTGGGCGGGCTACCCGTTTTGGGCAGACCTCCCCTATATCTTATGTCTCTGGACAGACATCTTAGATCTCTGGTGACAAGCGCGGTCCAGTGCTAGGTAATGATTTGGACTCTTCATGTTCCAATAGCTGCGTGTCAACTGCTGTTATGTGGCAGGCCTGTTACTTACTGTTAGATAAATGTGCTGCACGTCTCGTTCATCTAATGTAATTTAAAAAAAAACTCTCAATGATGACGTTAAGTAAATCATCTGCGTAAGATGAAACAAAATCAACGATAATGGTGGCTAAGATGGAGTGGCTAAGTTAAGATGGAAATGAAAACTACAAAAAATACTCACAACGTCAAGTAATAATTGAAAAGTATCAAATTTGTCACTTATTGACTACAAACTTCTGCGCTCAGTCGGCAATAGCTTCTTATAGCTTGTGCGACGCGACGCTTACAGATACTACGTTCATTCCAGACAAAAGTCGTCTGAACACGGATCAGACTGACTTTATTAACGGTAGTAACTGCAAAACTGTTAAAGTCGGAGGATGGAGGCGGCACAAGAGCGTCATTGTTGAAGTCTTTAGGCGAGGTCTATGTCCAGCAGTGGATGTCTCCGGGCTGAAGATAATGATGGTGATTAACTGCGCCACGTAGGATGTTAAATACCATTCAGCGCAAATAATTGTGTGACGAATGCAAATGGTGGTTGTATTCCATGTATTATAACCAGCGGCTGATCAAGAACCCTAGGCTATTTGTAAGGACACGTCATCATCATCGGCCTGTATTCGTCCAATGCTGGACATAGACCTTTCCTATAATACGCCACTGAGCACGATCTTCGATATTACTTTTCCAACCGCCATCAGCTGCCTTTCGAATACCGTCACTCCATCTAGTCTCAGGGCGTCCTACACTACGTTTGCCGATTCGCGGATTAAAATCATGGATATCCAAGCTTTTTATAGTTCACAGCGCATTTAGTGTTTTGTCTCGGTGTATAGTATCTGGGGTAGGCGTCGTGTAATGATAGTTAATAGTGATTGCGAAGAGACGACTTCAACGCCCCCTCTGATCCTCGCGCCCTAGGCTGCAATCAGGCCCCGATTATAATCTTGTATTTATAAGTACAACTAATAATACTTAAGAAATATACGATTAAGAACTTACTATAGAAACTAAGATTGCCGTTGAATAATACGCCAAGGAGGAAATCATACAAGTATTATAATATCAACAACCATACAATACAATTACAATTCTATAAGTGTTATATCAGTTCTCAGACTTCCAAAGAGACATACTTTGCTTTATTTGGGGCTGAATAGTATTGTCTGAGAAATGTACCAATAATATTTTTTTAATGTTTGCAAATGGTTAATTATCAACAATCCTTGATAAATACAGTAATAGCTCCTTTATTTCAGTACCAACATGGAAAAGAAACCGAAAGCTGTTGACTCCAGCATTTACCCAGCATACTGTGGATAAATTTATTGATGTATTCAACGCGCAAGCTCAAGCATTAGTTGAAGCATTTACGAAGGAAGTAGGAAGGTCATTCAACCAGGATATACTGTTGAGAGTAAACAATTTAGAAACTATTTGCAGTAAGTATTTAGTAGGGCTATGAAGCTTTGATGTAAAGTAAATTCAGTTTGTGCTCAAAGTTCATACTGAAATGGCAATGAGCATTTCAGATCTGCTGTAGAACCGATAACCGTTAGGAGTAGACGAAATATTATGTCCTTGAAATGAGACCACGAATCGACAAACGCAGTGTACGACGTTATGACACTAAGAGGAGCAACGGTATACGTAAGACATGAGCCAGTGGTTGGAGACTTCAAGGATCGGGTTGAGTAGTGAGCTAAGGCAGAGGCATACATAATGTTGCAGTGGACTAGGACAGGTTGATGATAAAGCAGAGTTCTCCTGGGGAAGTACATCTTTGTTAGATGTTCTACCGTCAAAAAAGAATGTGCTAATACAATACAGTGCAATCTTTGATAGTAAGTGGATTCTTCAAGTTCTAATAGCTGTCTAGCACTGTACTGTTGTGGCCAGGCGTGTCCCATACGATCAGGCATAGGTATTGATTGTTCCGTCAACCTAAATTAAAAAGAAAAAGACTTAATGAACCAATCGAGAATAATGATTGTTCTGGTCTTATAATACTGACGCTTTGGGTAGTTTCTAAATTTATCCCAAACAGCGTCTCTAAACTCTTCGAGTTGTCAAACTCTTTGAGTTTTCGAATTAATATCGGATTCAGGCTCTTTATACAGTATCACTGCGAAGAAAGTTAAAATGAAAATATGATCTTGAACTAAAAAGAACTGGTGTCGTCATTACTTCTAAACACATGTGTCAAACTTTGTGTAAATCGATCAACAAGACGGTGGAAAATTTTAATAAAGTACTGTACGTGGCCTAAAAACATGTCTAACAAAATTTAAATACAAAAACTTAATTAGAGAACATTGGGTACATGAGAAATGTAAATAGTATTTAAAAATATACGTATGTGTCTCTCTTTGAACAGCTGAAAGTTGAATACTTAACTTATTGAGTACTTATTGAGTAATTAAATATTATTCGGATAAATATTTTTCATTTTAAACCATTAGTATTTAGCTACTAAACTCTGAAATTATGTTCAACAAAAAATTTATGAGTGGGTATCGATATAAATCAAAAGATGGACCCTGAGCACCTTGAAATTGTTAACAAACTGCATGGATGTGTGTAGCGTAAGTGGTACTACCAATCTAATTGACCCCTATAATCGCTAACGGCGAAGTATGTTGCGGTTCTACTTATTTTGGTCGTTGACAACGAGATAGAGTTATGCAAAATTCTAAGGATAAAGCAGGATGCTAAAAATACATCAACGGGTTCCCATTTTGTTTTTTGACGTGACAACGTCCAATATTTCGATGAATGCCGGCTACATGCACGAAAAAAGGTCCCGTTATGTTCCGTTACGCTCATCGTACGCTTGCGTTGCATCTGTCAATGTTTTGTTATGACGTTGTCACGTTGAAGTATCGTCTGTCTATCGTCACAAAACAATCGATGTTACAGAAAACCGATTCTTTTTTTGCAATGTTCATTTTAATTTTGTAGTTTGATGATGTTTTGTTTTTTCTAATTATTGCATAAAATTACGAGTACTTACTAGTGAAATGATATACCGCACGTTGTACAGCTGGATGTCCTGCTAATCTCTCCGCACCATTTCACTGAGCAGACGGTTTTTTTTGCCAGCACTCTTTCTGTCAAAATCAAAAGCCTGTTTGGCCGAACTCGCAACAGTGCAATTATGCTAATGAAACGCTAAGGAGAGGTAGTCGTACCATCAGTCAAATGGGTATATTGTCTTTGCCTGTGTCAGATACAAGCTACAGATGAATTTATTTTTCTATAGGACCAGTCCACCTACTACCTGCGCAAGCGTAGACATTGTTTGTGTCCGTGTATGTTGTGCCCTGGACCCAAACAAATATTCATCGAAATATAAATAATATAATAATAAAGGCCTTTTATTCCGAATTCGCTCAAAATTTGGCAATACATATTTTCGAGTCCTATTTACTAAAGTATGTTTCGCAATTCGGCGTGCCTCCTGGCATAGGCCTCCTCCAGCTCTCTCCACTGAACTCTGTCTTCTACAACTCTGGTCCAGTAAAGCGCAAGGCTAGGCAGATTTAGTCTCTCCATTTTGTTTTCGGGCGCCCCTTACTTCTGATGTCCTCTCTTGGGGACCACAAAGTTACTTGTTAACTCCATTTGTTTATTTTGCAGCGTAATGTCCAGTCCAACCCAATTTTAGGTATGGTATGGTATGGTATAGGTAGCTCTATAGGTACGTGTATTTGCAACTTTGGTTTTTCTTCTTATTTCAGAGTTTCTGATTTTGTCACTTAGTCTGCATGTTTCCATTGCCCATTGTGTACTAGCATACGAATCGTATTATCAAAATATACGAACTTGCATTTATTGTATCGGTTTAAGGGTTCCATCAGATTTTTTTACAAATTCAAGTCAGTTGCCTACCTTTCAGAGAAAAGTAATCATATTCATTCTAGGAGCCACCTTATCAAGTTTTATTAACTAAAAGAAACTGGAGATTCTGTATTCGGTTGTACCTATGCGTTTTTACCCGACTGAAAGAAAGTTATGATTTTCGCGCGTATCTTGTATATTTGTAAAGTTTATTCCCTGCCACGTATCTTTCAAACAGCTGGATGGATCGTTAGATTCGTCTCGATCACCCAAGTGTCCTTAATAGGTAGTATCTAGTATAATTACATGGTGATGATTTCTATGTATAATAAGTGTGTATTTATATTTACTAATTTTTGTATTTATATAAGTACTATATCAACTATCTGGCCGCCATGGTACAAGTTTTGCTTAGTTTGGGGTTTGGGGATTTATTTATTTATTATTTCTAAACTGTCGATTTTATGCAGTCGGGTTTTTAACCCCCGACCAAAAAAAAGAGGTTTTATAAGTTTGACGTCGATATCTGTCTGTCTGCCTGTCTGTCTGTGTGTGTGTCTGCCTGTGGCACCGTAGAGCTCACACGGATAGGCCGAATTCGATGCGATTTTTTTATTTGAAGCTAAATATCCGTGCGAATGTTCTTAGCTATGTTTGGTTAATATCGATTCAAGATGGCCGCCTCCATAAAATGGCGGACAAAATATTTCTTCAACCTACCTCAATATGGGTATCAAATGAAAAGGCTTGACTAGTAGAATACTATACACTACAACAAATTTAAAATCCAAGATGACCGCCACCACAAAATGGCAAATAACATATTTTTTTCACTAATACCTCAATATGGGTATCAAACGAAAGGGCTTAACTAGTAGAATACTTTTCACTATGGCTTAACTAGTAGAATGTTGTACAGATAACAAATCTGAGATAGTCGGGGGCTAGTCAAATTTTTTAATTTTGTTCTTGTTGTTGATGTTGAAACATAAAAAAAAACTTTTTTCGAACAAAATAAACTATTGGCTTTTGCGAACCAACCAACTAACAATGTCAAAGTTCTTTATTGATAAATGTACAATTTACACGTCAATTTTATTTGTGTTTAATATTTGATATTATCATTTGCGTCCACATATACATATATATTATTTACAATATGTACATAAGTATAAAAACAAAATAAAATTATTATACCATACAATAAAAATAAAAAATAAACAAATTTACAAATTAAACACGCCGTCGAGATCACTACTGCGCGGCAGGGTACCCAAAATGCTGGCAGCGTTGCCTCTTTGAATAGCTAAACTCAGCTTTTGGGTAAAGTAGGCGCCAGCTCTGGGATCCCCTGAAGCGAGGACCAAACGTTTCGAAAGATCTTTCACAAAATTTTTAGTATCGGACGACCACGGGCCCATTGTCTCCACTGCCAGCGCAAAGAATATATAATGTGCGCTGAGCTGGGAGTATTTATTAAATTTATTTATTTGTGCCTGACTAACAATTATCTAATTCAAACAGTTTTTCCCCAAAAGGACCCATTAGTCCGTAATGCCCGAGCTACACGAGGCTAGTTTTTCAGGCTAGGATAGCAAGCTAGTTTGCAATATAGCTAGTACTTCACTTCTAGCTTCGTGTTGACAACGCTACGTAACGCCTGTTTTGTCTACACAACGCTAGAAGTAATAGCTTTGTAGCTTAGTAGCTACAGTAGGTTACAGTAGCTTAGTGTTAGTACACTAGCTTACTAATCTTGCTATCCTAGCTTGAAAAACTAATCTCATGTCGCTCGGGCATCAGTTAGGTTATTAAAATATATGGGACACTTGTTTTTAGGGTTCCGTAGCCAAATGGCAATATACGGGACCTTTATAGATTCGTCATGTCTGTCTGTCCGTCCGTATGTCACAGCCACTTTTCTCCGAAACTATAAGAACTATACTATTGAAACTCGGTAAGTAGATGTATTCTGTAAACCGTATTAAGATTTTCAAACAAAAATTAATAAATCAATAAATTTTGGGAGTGTCCTATACTTAGAACTGCAACTCAAAAAAAATTTTTCCATCAAAATCGTACGCATAGGCTATCTATGGATAGGCCTTCAGAAATGATATTGAGGTTTTTAGCATACTTTTTTTTTGCTAAGCTGAATAGTTTGCGCGGGAGAATCTTCCAAAGTGGTAAAAGTCTCCTCCCCCTGTAACTTCTAAAATAAGATAATGACAAAACTAAAAAAAATGCATGATGTACAATTACCATGTAAACTTTCAAGGAAAATTGGTTTGAATGAGATCTAGTAAGTAGTTTTATTTTAATACGTCATAAATTCACTATCACTTCTTCTTCGAAACTTCGGCACATCTTTGAGTCCAAAATACCCCAATGCCTAAAGACGAAAGTCTTTAACCAGTGCGTGTTGCCAGTGATGACTTATGGAACTGAGACGTGGTCCTTCACTGTTGGTCTCATAACGAATCTCAAAGTCACACAGCGAGCTATGGAGAGAGCTATGCTCGGAGTCTCTTTGCGCGACAGAATCCGTAATGAGGATATTCGCAAAAGAACGAAAGTGGCCGACATAGCTCAAAGAGTAAACAAGCTGAAGTGGCAATGGGCAGGCCACATCGCTCGCAGAACTGACAACCGATGGGGAAGAAAGGTTCTCGAGTGGCGACTACGAACCGGGAGACGCAGTGTTGGACGGCCTCCCACTAGATGGACAGATGACCTCACAAAGGTCGCTGGAAACCGCTGGTTGCAGGTTGCGCTGGACCGTTCGTTGTGGAAATCTAGGTTGGAGGCCTATGTTCAGCAGTGGACTTCTTGTGGCTGATGATGATGATGATGATGAAATTCACTATTGTTAAAACAGTCATTAAAGTTACAAAGAACTACAAGAACTTTTATATTATGTTACTTGCTGCTACGGAAACCTTCATGGGCGAGTCCGCCTCGCGCTTGACCACTTTTTGCACACTAATAATGATTGAAAATCGAGAAAGCTTTCAGTACCATAAAGTCACGTCACTCGTGACTTTTAAGTAGGTACCTACTGTATGTGAAACAAAAGAACATAATATAGGTACACATACCTACACTATACACATACACTACATACATACACTAATTAGTATTTTCTAACTTCTAACCTAATCTAACCATAATAGTTTACCCGCAGTTTTCTTAGTCATCTTACCTACTCTAAACACTATGGCTGGCCTAGTAGCTTAGTTCGTAGTAAGTCTGCCTACGAAACCGTAGGTCGTAGGTTCGATTCCCATTCAGTGCTAATATTTGAGCGGTGAATACAAATATTTGTTCTGTGTGTGTGTGTATATGAATTAACAGCTGGTCTAGTCGGAAGAACGGCGCCTGTCGATCCGGAGACCCCGGGTTCAAACCCCACACGCACCACTGTCTTTTCGACGTCATGTGCGTAATGCCGTTAACTTAAAACGGTGAAGGAAAAAATCGTGAGGAAACCGACATTTACCTAGAATCTTTCGAAGTCATGTGTCAACCACCCGTACTGGGCCAGCGTGGTGGATTATGGCCTTAACTATCTCCTTGCGAGCGAAGGCCCGAGTCCCAGCAGGGGGAACATTTAGTGGGCTGTTGATGTGTGTACCCGAAAAGTGGTAGGCGGCGGGACCACAGACCTGACCCGTCGCAGTGGACTAAAGTTGTCCAGACGCGGGGGCGTCTGTCACCCATTTACTTTGGTCCCCAAGGTAGTCACGACGTATCATGATCAGGTGTGGAGATGACGGGGGTATGCCCCATAGGAGGGCCCGTAGACGGGCAAGCCACAGCGGGTTTCGTTGTGGAATACGTGTGTGGTCCCGCGTTCCCGCCGCAAACGGCAGTGTTGGAACCCTGTGGACATTTTAGTCGGTAGGGGCACCAAGTCCATCCGTGGTGTCGAGTCCGACATTTCCTGACTGATTCCCCCAGGCGGTAGGGTAAAACGCATTTCCTTCACAAACAAAGGTTATAATGACGCATCCTTAGAAGATAGACATCTTCAGCTTTATAAAAGTAGTATAAAAAATATTATATCACAGCTATCTTGTCGCGCGACAGTGTATTATATTAGCTTAGTCGGGAAGTTAATAATCTGCGTTAGAACCCAGCCGGCCGCTTTTCTTTTTTCAAGTTCTGTTTTTTGAGAAAATCTATATGTATCTACGTAACCGAGCAAAGCTCAGTCACCCAGGTACTCTGATATTATACGATCTACTATCTTACATCCCATAGTACAAGCTTTGCTTGGTTTTATGCTATGTGAGAAATTCCCCAGAATATTTCTTGAATAATATTTATTATCTATTATTATTTTTCATTTGTTTCAGGTACTGCTTTAGGATTCTATGAAAACAATTCAGAAAACAGTAATCTGATGAAACAATATCTGTCATGCTTAGAGTTTATAATACAGAAATTCAACGAAAGGTTTATAAAATTATGGTTTCACAGTGATTTCATTTACAACATGTCTCCGGGGAAGAAACAGTTAGATGCAAACGTGAAACTCATGGCTACATTGTCGAAAACGGTAAAAGTTACAATGGCGGAGCGAGCATTTACAAACTATCCTATGAATCTTTTAAATTAATATTGAGCGTGTATTTAAAAATAGTATCAAACAATAATGTATTTAACAAAAATAACAAATTCTAACAATATTATAATTTTATAAAGTGGACTCCTAAAAATAACAACGGCACATACGAGTAATTAAAATTTTGAATTGCCTATTGTAATCGTACCAATAAAATAAAATAATTACGTAGTTTACATGTCAGCAAACGTAATACGTACAATGTTTTGTAATTCTTCTTCTTCTTCAAGTGCCTCTTCAATGTTGAAGGTTGGCCGTCAGCTTCATTTAATGTTAATGTTTTGTAATACTGGGTTCCTATCACGAAAAAAATCCTGTCCACCATGTTCTCGGATATAGCGATAACAGCAGCGAAAAGTTTACACAAACGCTTTACACCGAAAGCACGGGTATCATCTTTCTTGCCTTGACGCTCTTGAAGAAGTGTCTTACTTTTGTCGCGACACATCACCCTGTTGCCATAGAAAGTAAAATCGTCATCTGCTTACGATTGATAAAAAGGAATCGTGCGGAAAATCTAACTCTATATGTAGTAAATGTGAACTCTTTTGACAATAGCGTTGTTTATTTGTCTAGTTTTCACACAACTAGTTGTATTGCGTGGTGATTTTCCTTATTTCTGATTCTATTATTAGGAGACTGGCGTGGGTCTTTCCTTTGCCTTTTGTAATGTTCAGCGTAAATACGTTCCCATAGGAAGCGAGCACGTCTCTGTACCGTAAGTCATCTCTTGCAACACGTAATGGACTTCAAAGACTTGAGATGGTGCGGTAGTTTGGATGAGAAGATATTTATTACTTAATTTGCCGAACGCTGTCCAACTGAGTTGGATTCAACGAGGGATGACCACCCGTGGCCCACTTTTTTTGAGGTTTTACTGGAGGACTACCTAAGTCTTCCCAGGTTTCAGCTATGACTACAATGTCTTCAGAAAATCTGAGGTTGGTGATATAGGTACTCGCCAT
This sequence comes from Ectropis grisescens, assembly GCA_017562165.1. Lineage (NCBI taxonomy): Eukaryota > Metazoa > Arthropoda > Insecta > Lepidoptera > Geometridae > Ectropis > Ectropis grisescens. Next base: position 10,639,385 of record CM029786.1, read on the forward strand.
TGATGTTAATGGCGAGTTCATTCCAGTCTAGAAGTTTGAAGATGTCTTCCAATGCAGCGGTGAACTATTAACTGTGCAAGGGGATCCCCCCCTTGTCACACCTCGTTGGAGTTCGTTCGGTTTCGAGTTCTGATCCTAGAAACGAACTGACATGGTGGCGTTTTCATGCAGACAGCTTAAGATTGCGATATACCGATGTTTAATTTTGCACCATTCGAGCGACTGCAGCATATTCAGGTCAGCTCGATCGAATCCACAAACACCAAACATAGGGATGGATATTTATACTCTTTTGTCTTCTGAATAATATACCGCAGCATATGCAAGTAATCTCTGGTGCAGAAGCTTTTACGGAATCCGGCTTCAGATTCCCTGTAACAGATTCTTGATCAACTGGTTTTTATTTTTTGTTTTGTAGATACTTCAAAAGAAAAAAGAAGAAAAGAAAAACAAAGAAAACATGAAATCAGGTAAGGTTAGATGAATATAAAGGTAAAGCTGCTATGCTACACCGTAAGAGTTCTTAAAAATATTTTTTGCCATTCTGAAATCACGGAAAAAAATAAAAGAGTGTTAAAAATTACAGTGATAAGGACAGACGACAGAAGTGAAAACTTGTAACTTAGAATTTCAGCATTTGTCTAAAGCTGAAATTTTAAGTTAGGTTAGTTAAGGAACCTCCACGTGGTGCATCCTTGGTATCACACAATAAATTGCCTCGGTGGGAAGTGGGAAATGGGAAATGGCGTATAAAAGTTGGGGAATGGGAATGCAAGATTTGGAAAGATTCCTCGGCTGATACTCTTCGTATTTCGTCGTGAGGGAGGTCCTCTTGCTACCGCCAAGATGCAAGAAGAAAGAACGAGAGAGCAATGATCTCTCATACATCCAGCTAGGTAAAAATAAACACAGAGGCGAGCTCACATCCTAGCTCAGATCGCATCTCCACTGGAAGGCCTGAGACGTTAGACGTTAATGTTGTGTTTTGAATGACATTGATTGGATTGATTTGATAAAATGAATTGAATTTCATGATACTTATTATTTTTTAGAAAAGTTTAAGCCGCTCATCGATCTACTCTTAGATCTGGCTGGTGAAACTGAGTGCTTCACAGACGAAGATGTAAAGGCTGAGATTGAGACCATTATGGCAGGAGCTGAGGACACTACATCGACCGTACTTACGTACGGTTTGGCAATGCTGGGGTCTTATCCTCGAGTGCAGGAAAAAGCTTATGAAGAGTAAGTAATAATTCTTACCCATTCATCACCTATCTCATTCTTTGATGGCGTGAACAACATTGTGAGCACTATAGCTGACAGAATTGAATGTCCAATTCAAATATTAGTGTTTGTTATTTGTGGTATTGTTAACTAATTAAATGCCAAAGCCTCGTTACAGTCTTTCGTATCTAATCGAATGAAAATGAAATAATGCTAGAAGCCTATTTAAATTATAACTTAAAAATGGCTTGTCGAGCTGTCTTTTTATGACTTTAATTAATTGTACAGTTTTAAAGTATAAGTTTGACATTCCATTGAATTTAATGTTTAATAAAGTATGTATAATTTAGTTTAATTAAGCTGTACAATGGCAGATTTCATTAATATTACGAATGACATTTTTTATTGCAGAATCAAAGAAATCTTTGGAAGTTCTGAAAAGCCGTTAGACAAGGAAGGTTTAAAAAAGCTTATTTATGTGGAAGCAATATTAAAGGAACTCCTACGATTGATTGACATCATTCCAGGCCTTCCAAGACGGACTGATTCAGATGTAAAACTAAGTATGTTATATTTTTAATAATAATAATCACAGAACTAGTTTACATATATTACGTGCAGAGTTAGATTTTTCACACGGTTCTTTTGTGTCAATCGTAAGCAGATGACGTGCATACTTTCTATGGCAACAGAACACAGATTCGTGGTGTGTGCCTCGAGTGATGCGCCGCGACTAAAGTATCACACTTCCACAAGAGCGACAAGGCCAGAAAGATGCTACCCGTGCTTTCAGTGTAAAGCGTCTGGGCCAACTCTATACGTAGTATATGTAAACTCTTTGATAATAACTAACCAGCACGCGTGTAATTTGCTCGCGTTGCTATGCTACTTGTTGAAAATTGGTCGTACAAACTCATAAACCTTTTTTGGGTCATGCACAACAACTTTGCCAAAGATAATCACAGTCATGAATGGATAGTTTATGATTCTTTATAGGGTAAATATACTGACAAACATTCATTTCATATACACGTAGGTATAATATTTATAGATTACTAAGTTCACTTCGTGTGATATGGTCCGACGAGCCGAATATTCGTTTCAATCACTTTGAGCGATTTTTTCCAGGGCAAAATTTTACTCAATGATACTTTCATTCGTCTGTGAAACTAGGTTTTTACAAATTTTGTTGTTGTTTTAGAGACCAGAGAAACGTTCGCTAGTTTCCGCCACAGTTTGGTGAGATGACAAAAATACAGACATTTCGTGTTGTTTAGTGTTTTGATAAACATAATGTGTGCACAATAAGTATTCAGATAAGTGTTACCTTTTCACATTATCTCACAGCAAACTAGAAACATCAATCACATCGCATACGCATCGCATTTGACTGCCCTCGTGGCTTAGTGGGTGGTAACTCTGCCTGCGAAGCCGAGGGTCGTGGGTTCGATTCCCACCCAGTGCAAATATTTCTGTGATGAATGCAGATGTTTGCACTGTGTCGGGGTGTTTCTATGCATAATAAGTATATATTTAAAGCTATATAAGTATTATATCAGCTATCTGGCCGCCATACCACAAGCTTTGCTTAGTTTGGGGTCAGATGGTGTTGTGTGTGAATTGTCCACCAATATAATGATGATAATGATACATAACAATATTGCATAGTAGATATTGAAAAAGTAACACATAATTCAAATCACGATTACAATACTTCAACTTCAACTCTTGGTTTATGGCTTTTCTTGTGGTTTAGCCTCACAATTTCGCCAATGTCAAGTATAATCTCTATACATATATAAACACGTTATGTTGGTTTGTGTACGCTTCAAAAACTCAAAAAGTTCTGCACCGATCGAGCTGAAATTTTACGATGATATACAGCGTGGCGCTTTGGTGCCGACATTAAATGAACACACGGGTAGGGTTACTGACCAGTAATCATACAAACATGAAAAATAAATATTCGCTTATTAAAAAAAAAAAAAAATTCTAACTAATGTGTGGAAAAAAATATTCCCCTTTTGAGAGTTTTCGTACGTTTCGTGCTTTGACATGACACATGACAGCATGTGTCAAAGATTGCGTCATTGAATTTTAGTAATCTGTTCATTGAATATAAACCTTTGCTAATATTTTTTTTCTAAATCTGAGTTGGTACGACCAATTTCCGACAGGTGGCGTAGCAGGTAGCTGAAGAGGTTTTTTGTTTGAAATCGATATTCTCAGGAATGAGTGAACCGATTTCAGTTATTCTTTCACCGTTGGGTATGTACGGGATCGCGATGAGTGCTATATAATATACCACGGGCGAAGCCGGGGCGGGCATCTAGTCGAATATAAAATTGGAATTGATACACTTCAATTTAAGTTAGCTTAAATTTTAGAAATTTCTTTGTCATTAAGATACATATCTACAGTATAGTACGCCTTTTCCATTAAGATTTCAATTAGAAGGTTTTTAAAGAGACGAGACGATCTTCTTAGCATTCCATGGATTCACCGTGCGGGTGCCGGGTCCATCGTGTGGCAGAGAGAGAAAAACTCGAGTAGTTCCCGAGACTTGTGACTCGGGCGTAGGTTTAAGGGGCCCCTTTCTGACGCACATCAACACTCACCTTCACTACTCGTTTTTCTCTCCCTGCCCAGCCAAATCTGATATGAGCTTACTAGTGCAGCTTTAGATACTCGTTCTGGTATAGAACTAACTGCACTTCTGGATAAGCCAAGGTCTTTCAGTAGGTTATAGAGAGATTTTGCTGGTATACCTCTCGCTCCCACTTCTACAGCGTATAAACTAACTACATAGCCGTTTTTTGTTAATTCGTGTAGGAGGTCGTAATACTTAATTTGTTTCATCGCGTGGTCTTTAGGTATATTAGTTTCCCACGGTACGGTAAGTCCTACAAGGACTATGCGTTTCGTAGCTCTAGAAAAAAGGAAAATGTCCGGTCTGGATGACGAAACACCCACATCCTCTGGGATTTTGTAGTGCTTTTCATACGTGTCCATTAAAATAGTCCAATCAGGTGCTGTACCCAGGATTGAGTAAGGCTTGTTCCTGGAGTTTGAAGTTGAGCCTTCTTTTACAAAGTTAATTTGTCTTTTGTTTGTCCAATCCATGTCGTCATGTAGATGCACGGGAGTCTTAACAATTTTAACCGAATAAAGTGCTGTTTACACGAGTCCTTCTTTTTTAGCCCACAGGTCGATCTTACACATCGCGTTTGGGCTCTAAACATTCTAAGTCGGTCGGTCGAATTAACCCAAAAATATACACCGTATCGAATTATTGATGCTACACGGCCATAGTATGCGGTTAGTAGTGCGGTTTGATCAACTACTTTCCGAAGTTGTTAAAGAGCATACGCGAACTGATTTATTCTTTTACAAACTGTGTCGATGTGAGGTTTCCAAGTTAACTTATAATCTAAATTTAGGTCAAGAAAACGCGTTAGTTTTAGTTTCGAAATCGTCGAACCCCTCATTCGTCGTTTGTAAATGTATCGGTCATAGTGTCATTTCGTCTTATCCTAAATGTCATTACATGGGTTTTGTCAAAATTCATTGTTAAATTATTATTGCGTAGAAAATTATTAAGAGATGTCAATGTTTCACGAATGTCTAATTTTATATCGCTATGCTTGTCATTGATTAATAACACAGTACTATTGTCTGCAAATAATATCATCGGATGGCTGGTAGCACCGGGAAAATCATTTATATATATCAGATAATATTTAGATAATCATACGCGTTACCCCTTATACCATATCGATGCAGCTTATCCAGCAGTGTGTCATGGTGGACGTTGTCAAAGGCTTTTGATATATCCATAAACAATGCAGTGGCTCTTTTCCGACCGTCAAGACTTGTCATAACCTATTTCAGGAAATTGAAAATGGCTAAATTTATAGATTTTCCCTTTCTAAAACCCTATTGATTATTTGTGAATATATTGCGATGCTGCGAATATATGACCTATCGTAAATAACCTTCTCAAATATCTTGGATAGTACTGGTAGTAAGGCTACAGGGCGATAGTTAGTGACTCTGTTTGTTTCCCCTATTTTGTGTAATGGTTTAACGATGGATATTTTCAATGGATCTGGAAAGACCCCTTTTTCTATACAAACGTTGATAATATGACTGGTGCTACAACTACAGATACAGTAGTGAAGGATTTCACTACTTTGGTTGTAATCCCATCAATACCAACACTAGATGTATTCTTCAGGGCACTTATAATTTTTGTAATGTTAAAAGGTACACCTACCAAGGTGTCAAAAAAGATGTGTGTTCGATATTTCCTTTCGGTCATTACTATTACGGTCAGTTTTATTATTTCCTTTAGCTATATTTATAAAATATTCGTTAAAATAGTTAGCGATTTCGTTAGGATCACTTACAATGTCTCTTTGTGAATTTAAAATCTGTGATACTGTATTTTAGGGTATTGACTTTTTGTTTTATTAATAAATTTCCATGTGGCTTTTGATTTATTTTTGGAGTTTTCTATGTAATACTTGTTTTGTGCTTTTTGAGTCAGTTTGATTATCTTCTTATATCTTTTTGAATTACTTTGAAAAGCATCTCGTGCTGCAGATGATTTTTTTAGTTCTGTACTGCCACAGAAGACTGGTAGTTTTTTTTGCACATGTTTTATCCCTTTTGATAACAATGTTGATTGCTTTACATGGTAGTATTTTCCTTTAATTTCTGGAAAGCATAGGTGTAGTCTCGCTTTGTAACTATCAACAATACCAAGACTTCATCCTACAGCTCTTTTTTTTATTTGCATCTCTTATTTTGCGAACTTAAGGCTTGACCTGAGCTAATGACCTTGAGTATTTCTTATCTTATCGCACTCCGCAAGACAGAGCAAGAGAGAAACAGTAGGGTTTGTCGCTGTTTACCGCTCAAATTTTAGAATAAAATCTTTGTAAAATCAGATTTTGGTATTTTAAATAAAAATGTTTCTACTAAAATGTTCATAATGGAATTGCCTATCAGTCGGTGTAAGTATTAATCGAAATGATGCCAGTTTTTCGAGTTTTCGAGAAATGCATGATAAATACAAATGTTTATATTTTTTGGGTGTTCGTCGTGAGAAGATTATTTAAACAATACAAAATACAAATACAAAAATCTTTATTGCTGTTTGCAGGTAAGATAAGATGATACAAAACATTTAAATAATTGACCCATACAAACTGGCCTCTTCTTCTAGAGGCATGCAATATGTCTGGCAACGCAGTTTCCATTGGTCTGAATTTATACAATGATAATAATAGTCAGCTGATAAAGTCTTCTTCTTCTTTTTTCATTGTTAACTTTTAATCGGTTGTATCATATATGTCATCTGATTCATCATGTATTAATTTCTGGCTTCTATCCCGTTGTGTTATGTTAGTGTGATATGTTTGATGAGTACAATTATGCCAACGTCTTGTGCTTCAGCAGGATGATGTTATGGACTTTGATAAGTGTGTGGTTTCATGTAGAATCCAAGGTCTTGCAGTAGTAGCTCTTGCAGTTTAGCCGTGTGAGCAATTTTAAAGAATGTCATTATGTATAGAAAAATAAAAAAATAATAATAATAATAATTCAATTTGTATAAAATAAAACAATGTCAATGTGTGTAAAAGAATGTTAACATGTATAAAATTTAATATTTGTATACCTACTCAAAGAACTCTCACAATATATTATAGAGTAATCTGATTCAACCTGTCCATTACAATCTATTATCTGATCTAACATTAGTTAAATCTAAAAGTTTCATAAAATATAGACAGTGGACACTAATGTGGCTAATGGAATTTAATGTGGAAGTTAATGGAATGTAAAATGTCATGTTATACAAAATTTATACATCAGTATTCCAATTAATTTCCCTATCATTTAAAAATTCTTTCACAGTGTAATAACATTTGGGTACCAGTATCTTTTTTAATTTACTTTTGAACATGGATGAGTTAAGTTTTTTAATTGCATTTGGCAGCTTATTATATCCGCTTGCTTGCCCGTGTCAACTAGTAGTTAACAAATCTCAAATGCTAAAATGCCCGTGTCAACTAGTAGTTAACATCGCGATTCAGTATAAAATGCCCGTGTTAACTAGTAGTTGACATGGCGCCGCACTCCAAAATGCCCGTGTCAACCTGTAGTTAACATGGCTACCGCGGGCGAAAAAGTTAAATATACTCGTCTTTATTGCTCTAGGGCTTAATTTGTATTATTTATCTCGTTCTATGTTAAAGTTCCCGTCATATTAATCCCAGTAGAGTATCTAAGCCATGGAAAAAAGAAAGAAATTAAAAAAACAACGTGCCTTGTCAATCTTGTCATTGAGTGTTGATTCAGTGCGGGCTGTGTATGTTAGTTTTTCTGATTTTACCATTAAATTTAGTTTTAACAAACAAATTACAGATAACACACGTAATCAAAGATTAAAACCCATATGTCATCGCTTCAATTTTATAGGTACTTATGAGCTTTTAAAAAGACGAGCTTTAAAACGCGCTATCTCAATTTCAACATACCATAACTCTTCACCAGAGTCGTAAACGTAGAAACAAAACATAACATTGTATAGCTAGTTTCATATTAAACATAAAAAATATAACACTTTATAATCTTTCAAAACAAATTGATCCACAAGGAACGATTGCGTGAATCCCGACTCGCGCGCCGCAGGCGTAAAATCCGCGGGGCATAGCGAGGTGTGCAAGTATTTTTCCTCGGGCATTTTGGTTAGCAACGCTACAGGGGGCGGGGCATAGTGCGTCGCGCGGTTTGCAGAGACGGGCAAGCGAGCGGATATAGAAGAGGAGCCATACAAAAAATACTGTCACTCATAATCTTTTTCTTGCGTTTGCCTATGAGCAGCCTACACTTATCACATCGGTTCCGTTCTACTTTGTCACTCAAGAGAGGCAAACAATGGGGGTTATTCCTTACAAAACACATAACTTCAAAAACATAAAGGCTTGGAAGGGTTAAGATTTGGTTGTCTATGAATACCTGTCTGTAGCTATCTGTAACTTGCATCCCGAACATAGCACGAATGCATCGTTTTTGTGCTTTGAAAGCTAAGCCTGTATCCGTTGAGCTACCCCAAAAAGTTATCCCATATCTCAAGACATGTAATAATCCACTAATCCATGGTAAGATGTAAGAAGAGTCTCTTTTTTTACCACTGGAGCAAGCCTATGCAGAGCATATGTCGAGCTACCAAGCTTCTTGCAGAGAATCTCAATAATATGTGCCTTCCAATTCAATTTCATGTCTATTGTCAAGCCCAAAAAATTTTGTTGTAGTTACTTCTGCAATTTTGTTACCTTGATAATTTATGTTTATGTTATTTAAGTAATTTTTTGTTTGTATAAATTGCATTAAATTGGTTTTATTTAAATTAATTTTCAAGTTATTAATGTTCAACCAGTGGATAGACGAATTTAGTGCAGCGTTGATATTTTCCTCATAATTAGCTTTATCTTGGCAGGCTATTGTAATCGTGCTATCATCTGCAAATAGTGACATTGGATGTTCAATTACTTTAGGAAAATCATTTATGTAGACAATAAATTGAAACGGTCCCCACACACTTCCCTGCGGCACACCAAATTTAACAGTTCTTTCTTTAGAGATGAATATTGATGAATAAATATACAATAAATACATTAACAAAAAAAAGAAATTACCATTTTGAAGCCAATAAATTATAGAAATTTAATGTATTTTTAATCAATTGATACTTATTTGTTTTGGCTAATGAATGTAATAATAATAATAACTGGACACAAAGCTTGTTTTGCTGGGAGACTCACCTTTATGCACGTGCGCTTTAATGCACGGATGAAATCGCTTTATGGATTTTGCACAAGTAATCCGCCAACAAAGTATCTAGTATAGATTGTAATTTTATTGTTTGTAATGAAGGCTCCGGTCATTAAAAAATGTTTTCATACTAATAATAATAATTTGAATTTGATATTTCATGTATTTGATTGTTTTTTTTTTCTATATTTTCTCTTCTATGTTTTCATAAAAATATGTTTTTTTTTGGCTGATGATCTACTCTTCTGTTCTGGATTTCTTAATTCTGTCTCTGCGTAGTACCTATCTAATATCCGATCTTTGATACAAATTCACTAATACTTTGGTATTCTTCATAGGGCTGATGAAATGTCTTGGTGTTATCTTTTGATTTCCTTCATAATATCACTATTTTCAGAAAACTATACATTGAAAAAGAATTCAGAATTTATGATACTGCTGTACAGTCTGCACCGTAGTAGCATATGGGGTCCTGATGCAGACCAATTCAGACCAGAGCGTTGGCTGGACAAGGAAACTCTACCGGATTCGAAATATTTTGGTGCATTTGGATTGGGAAGAAGAAATTGCATTGGTAACTACTTACATTATTTCTCACTAATAAGTTCACACTTGACCACCAAATCGCCTGACGTATGTAAAGCAACAATGTCTACGATGGTCTAAGAGTCTAATCGATAAGGTCGCAAATAAATGAATAAGCTTGCATAATAGTAGGTATTTAAATTTCGTATTTTTAACCTTCTTTCTTCAAAAAAGAAGGAGTTTATCAATTCGGCTGTATTTATGATGTTTTGTATGTGTGTTACGAGAAAACTCCGCTAGTTGTGATGATTCTTTTTGACGTGACAACGTAGACATTAATCGATGAATGCCGGCTGGATTGAAAAAGTGCCCCGTTATGTCCCGTTACGCTCATTGTACGCTTGCGCCGCATCTATCAATGTTTTGTTATGACGTTGACTTTACAGATTTTTTAATTTGATCTTTTGTCAAAAGTAATCCCATAATTATAAATTATAACAGACAGACAAACACACACAGACGCGTTAAACGTTGTTTTTGTTTCGGGGGCTAAAACATAGAAATTCGCAAAGATGTCCAAGTCAACATGTTTTATAAATCTTTGTACTACGAAACTTTGTGAATTTCAGGTAAATATTACGCTATGTTGACTATGAAGATCACCCTGGTATACATCATAAGGAAGTTTCACATTGCTGCAGATGTTAGCAACTTGGTCGCAAAGCTAACTGTGCTACTGAGACCTCAATCAGGACATTACATCACTTTGACTCTAAGGGATAATTAGGACTCAAGGAACTTCATTCCTACCTGGTGCGCCTTCGTGTGTCCACGTTTATTTATTTATTTACAATTTAAACATGGAACTTACAGTAAAAACCAACGCATTACATGTTTGAGCTAATATAGGCAAGGACTTCGGCCCTGAAATTGCCCAATTTATCAAAGAAAATGTCCAAATCTGGCTTTTGAGTGAGTGTGCCGTTCATAAGTTCAATGAAACATACACATACGCTAGCGTAAAAGTCCTTGGACAGAATTTACATTTTTATATAACTTCAAATATTTGGTAGGAAGCCTAAATTTAGACCTAAGCTCTAATTTCTATGTATCTTCTAAGAGCAGGTCCACCATATTCTTGATGAAATAAAATTGTTAAAACATACGTTTGTTGATTAATTTTTCCAATTTTTTTTACCGCTTTTGTTTTTGCGTTATTTTGACTTCAAGATTATTAGAGTAAGATCCCAAGGCCGCCAGACGTCACGTATTTTCTGATGGATGAAATGTAGACGATCGAGTAGAGCTAGTGCGTACTAAGAACACATGCTTACCCCATAACTTACTTAGACGGCTAATTTTGAGATATGGGGTCCAGAAGATACATTACTAACTTCATGTATTTTCTGATAACTGATTTTCACGTATGTTATAGGCAATATCTCTAAAAATAAGACCCCAATACTCCCAGATACTTCCCATCGGCCATTTTGCTTAACAGACGCTTTTAGAGTTTTATGTGACCTCTGGAATCTTGCACTATATCAAGAAAATGTCTTAACTGATTTCAACATCATAGCGTATATGCCTACTTAATATGCTCTCAGGAGAGAATGGTTAACTCTCTCTTTGCGAGGGAAACCTTGCAAAGAGAGAGTTAATACCATAATCCACCATGCTAGCTTAGATTAGCAGATGATACATGACAGACGCCCGACGCCTCAGTTTCTCCAGTGGATATGAGAACCGAGCCAGGATCTAGGATCCAGGATTTCATCTAGTTGGATAAATGAGGGATCATTGTTTCCTGTCGCTCCTCCGCGTCTCACAACCTCTCAGTGTCGAGCATCTTGGCGGTAGCGAGAGGACCGCCACGACGAAGTACGAAAAGTATCAGCCGAGTAATTTTTCCAAGTCTTACAATCCCCATTTCCTAACTTTTATACCTGTAATAAAATTTGTACGCCGAAACAGGCAAGAACATGAGGCACTATACTTGAATGACATCTGTATACTGCTGTTAATGTATGTGATTACACAACCATGTTATGACAAATAAATAATTTGATTTGATTTATACGCACTGCTGCTCAAGGGGGAGAGCGGTGCGAGTAGGAACTCCCCTAGGCCGGGATATACCATTACACAACCAGATGCCACCGAGACAATTTATTGTGCGATGCCCAGGGTGCAGCACGTGGAGGTTCCCGAGCCTCGCACCCCAAGTTGCGCAAACGAGCAACATTAGTGTAACTTTTTAGGGTTCCGTAGCCAAATGGCAAAATACGGGACCCTTATAGATTCGTCATGTCTGTCTGTCTGTCTGTCCGTTTGTCACAGCCACTTTTCTCCGAAACTATTAAAGCTACACTATTGAAACTTGGTAAGTAGATGTAATCTGTGAACCGCATTAAGATTTTGAAACGAAAAATAAAAAGAAACAAAAAACTTTAGGGGTGTCATATACCTACATAGAACTGAAACTCAAAAATTTTTTTTGATCAATACCATACGTGTACGGTATCTATGGATAGGTCATCAAAAATGATATTAAGGTCTGTAACATTTTTTTTCTAAACTAAATAGTTTGCGCGAGGGACTCTTCCAAAGTGGTAAAAACTGTAACTGTAACTACTAAAATAAGTGAATGACAAAAATAAAAAAGTGTATGATGTACGTTACCATGTAAACTATCAAAGAAAATTGGTTTGAATGATATCTAGTAAGTAGTTTTATTTTAATACGTCATAAATTAACTATTATTAAAACACTATAATAATAAACACTATTAATAAATATAATAAACACTAATTATATTTTAGTTTTTTTTCTTATTATTTTTATTTGTAAAATTATAGATGTAATGTAAGATAAAATTTAGATTTGATAAAAGTGTATATGCATTTACCATGTCCGGAGGAGGGTATTGTTACGCCATAACACAAGTTTGATCCTAGCTTGGGTAACAATGCTTCTCAACCTGAATTACTAATCAAGGATAGATAATCTGTATTAATCTGTGAACTTGAAACGTTTGTAAATGCCTAATAAATTTCATTTCATTTCACTGATTAATAATAATAATAATTATTTATTACTTCTACAATTTTACAATACATTTAACACTAATAAATACAATTTACGATTCAATAATTTGCAGAGCAATGGGCGGCCTTATCGCTTAAAGCGATCTCTTCCAGGCAACCTTAGGAAGAACTTGTTTTGAAACATATCGTGTGATGTAGGTAGTGTTAATATGATAAGTAACACGTACATATACTATATAAATATAATATAGCTTTATTATAAAAATTAAAATACTAAATATAATAATCTTGAAAAATATATATACAGAGGTACATATATACATATAATAAATATTTTTATGTATAAAAACACAAAAACATACACAAGTATATACTTAACATAAACAATTAGGTAACTTAATAAGCATTCCAATTACGAAGGGGAAAGATAATGTTCATTCACAAGATTATTGAAGATAGGAAGGGACTTGGCCTGTCTTATATTCAGAGGAAGATCATTCCACAGCACAACAGCCTGCGCAGTGAATGATTTGGTATAGGAAAGGTTAGCATGAGTAAGTTAGAAGAAGGAAACTTAAGTTTAAGTGTGCGAGAGGAGCGTGGGGGACAGGATTTAGGTTCAATGAAATTAAACCTCTTCTTTAGGTAAAAAGGAGTGGTAGGATTGAAAAGGATCTTGTAAAGTAAGGAGAGGATGTGAGCATTACGTCGAAGGCGGATAGATAACCACTTGAGCTTTTGGCGAAATTCGGAAATGTGATCATATTTGCGTAAACCAAATATGAACCGAATGAAAAAGTTTTGCAAACGTTCAAGCTTGTCCAATTGCTCTTCGGTAAGATCCAGATAGCAAACGTCAGCGTAGTCCAATATTGGGAAAATAACAGATTTTACAAGCGCAGTTTTAGTAGTATTCGGGAGAAAATTTCGCAGTCTTCTTAAGGAACCTGCTGAAGCGAATATTTTTCGACTTACTTCTGCTAGCTGTGGCACCCAAGAAAACTGTCTGTCCATAAGGATACCCAAATTTTTTGACCACTTCACTTATCTTGATACTAACACCATCAAAGATCACTTGCGGAAGTTGGAACCAATCTACTTGTGAGATCATTCGGGAACTACTCGTACCAATTACAATTGTTTGAGTTTTATTTGGATTTACATTGAGGCCGAATGATCTGCTCCAGTTCAGTAAAGTATTTAAATCAATATTAGTGGGATTGATAGCGTCATGCAGTTGTTCAAGAGAGGCTTGAGTATATATTGTAAATCGTCTGCATACAGATGGTAGGAAGAAGTTAATTGCTTTGAGATTTAATTAATGAAAATTGCGAAAAGGAGTGGAGATAAAACGCCGCCCTGAGGAACACCAGCAGAGACCCCACACCACGATGAATAAGTGTCATCGATACGTATTCGCTGTCGGCGCCCAAACAGGTAACTGCGAAACCAATCAATTGCCGATGGAGATATGTTAAGAGAGCGAAGGATCTGTAGTAAAATATCGAAATCAACATTGCTGAAGGCATTGCTGAAATCTAGCAGCGTTAGCACAGTCAGTTTACGATGACCAATACCATCCCGAATGTCATCGGTGATCTTTGTAAGAGCAGTAGTGGTACTATGCCCAATACGAAACCCAGATTGAAAAGGATTAAGGAGATTTTGTTTGATGAGATAAGAGGTAAGTTGATGGTGGATTAGTCGTTCTAGTACTTTGGAAAGGAAAGGTAGGATACAAATAGGACGATAATCAGAAAAAGATTCAGGGTTTGATTTTTTAGGAAGTGGAATGGTTTGGGCTTTCCATATTACTGGAAAGGTGCCTGTTGCCACGGAATGATTTAGAATATGTAGGATTATTGGAACGATTTCATCAAGTATGGGCATGATCATCTTACGACTTATGCAATCGCAGCCAACATCATTGGAGGAGATGGATAATATGCTTTTCTTTACATCACATGCGGCAAATTGACTAAAATTAAAAGGATCATAATTGGGAGCCGCTTTAGATGAAAGTAATTTGAGGGTTTGATCTTTAACTGGTCCTTTAAAACTAGGGGAAGAAGAAAAGTGATGATTAAGCTGGTTAATATCTAAGTTTTTCGGAGCAGTGTCATGACGAGACGAGATTTGCCAACCCCCAATGATCTTAGAAATTTTCAAATATTTGCAGGATCCTCGTTTTCAACAGAATTATGGATATGTCGGCGTTGTGCGTCTCTACACGCTCTGTTGCAGACGTTACGATAATGTATATACTTCTCTTTATCTTCAGGAGATTTGAGGTGCTTAAGTTTGTGTTAAGCAACTGCTTTTTTGTGCATAAGTGCCCGTATTTCGTCAGTTAGCCAAGTTGATTAAAGTAACAACGAAAAAACAATAACTTTTGTATTGTGTTACTTGCTGCTACGGAAGCCTTCATGGGCGAGCCCGACTCGCACTTGACCCCTTTTATTTTTTACTTACAAGAGGATAGTTTTCTGGGATACTTTCAATTTCTCCAAATTTAAAAATGTCCACAACAGACATACCTATGAAAAGATGCAATATAGAGCCTTTCTGGAGGATCTGGCGTCAAACAGGACTGAGTGGAGAAGCTAAGTCAAAGACAACATTCATGAAACATGCCAACATGATTCTTGAAACATGCCAGTTTCCTCTTGATGTTTTTTTTCATCGCTAAAGCCAGTACTGACAAATTTACGCATCAGCACTTGGCACAATACTAACAAGATTGGGAATCATGCTTAGTAACTACTAGGCCAATACGGCTTTTACAGATTTGATTTACCTAAAAATGTAATCCCTCTTTGTCTGACATAACCTTGAGGTTTGCTTCGTTTCGACTCACATTGGTGATTTGTGTTCTAGAATGTGTAGGATGTGTTTATTTCTTATCATAATGGAGTTTTTCTTTTTAATCCTTCCCTAGCGGTCCACCCCGGCTTCGTAGTACACAATGTAGGTATGACGTAGGTACGTACATACCAAACGGTGAAGGAACTTTTGAAATCGGTCGCGCTTCAACAAAAGCCTCTCCAGCTTTACAATACTAGTATAGATATACAAAAAAATTATCCAGCGTAATGTTACGCAGATTACTGCAATCAACGGCTCTTGGCTAAACATCTTATCTTGCGGCGGCCATCAAGTTTGACCACCATATGTATTCCCGAAAGTCGTAATCTTTGAGCGAAGATCTTGAGTCAGTTGAGGCAGAATGGACAACCATTTGAGAAACCAGAAAAGAGATAGCGATACAAACTAGACCAACTAAGAAAGAGACTGACAAACGTTCTACGTCTGGGTATTTCATTTCTTTGTGTAGTTAATATTTATAGCAGTGTTTCCCCCAGTTTCACATTTTCCAGCAAAAACTAATAATAATAAGAAGGAGATCATCCTCGACACAGCGCGCATCGTCAGGAGGTCCCTCACTCTGCACCCCTGACCACCGGCTTGGGCCCTGCCCCGCTGCTGGCTGGCAGTTATTAAGTTTTTTATAATGTCTATATTTTTTTATACGTATTGTAAAAAACTTAGAAACTAAGAAGAGCGAATAAATAACAGAATAATAATAATAATCATTTATTCACAGTAAATAGTTTGAAATCGATGATTAATAAAAAAGGATATCGATAAAAAAATCACAGAAATAGATAATGGTTCGGAATAATATTTAAGCTATTTTTCAGACAGAAAAAACTAAAGAGTAGAAAAAAAAGAGAAAAAACTATGAAAAAAGAGTTACTAGTTTAAAAATATAAAAAATTAATAAAATATAAATATTTGTGGACAATTCACACACAACACCACCTGACCCCAAACTAAGCAAAGCTTGTAATATGGCAGCCAGATAGCTGACATAATACTTATGTAGTTGTAAATACACACTTATTTTATACATAGAAACACCCAGACACAGCGCAAATGTTTGAATTCATCACACAAATATTTACTGGGTGGGAATCGAACCCACGACCCTCGGCTTCGCAGGCAGAGTTACTACCCACTAAGCCACGAGGCCAGTCGTAAATTATAATTTGTAAAAACAACATCAAATCAAACGCACCAATAACCGTATTTACAACAACAGGTTTGAACTTCAGCTAATTGGTGTAAGAGTCCCCAGAGTACGTAATGTAAAGCGCTACATACGCGCGACGATTTCACTAGTCCCGGACCATTATGGAAGCCTCTAACGAGTTGTAACACCGCAGTACGTGTAGTATGGACGTTACTTTGAATTTCCAAATTGTAATTTATTATAATATATAACTTATTTCTAAATACATACCTATAATAATACACAGAAACATCCAGACACTGTATAAATCATGTTTATAATGTACAGGACTTGATCACGATTTAATTAATTGTTTAAATACCTCAACGTTGTAACGCTTCCGAAACGTCGAGGCATTTAAACAATTAATTAAATCGTGATAAAGTCTTAAGTCATACGCATAAACATGTGTTCAAATCACGAAAGTTTAAAAACAATACTATATAAATATTTGAATCCATCACACAAATATTTGCTCTGGTTGGGAATTGAACCCACGACCCTCGGCTTCGCAGGCAGAGTTACTACCCACTAAGCCACGAGGACAGTCTTGGCTTAATTTATTCGCTACTGGACATGAAAAATCCAAATTATTACCTACCACTACACTGCACTCGTCATACAGATATTACTATACACTATTATATATACACTATACACTTTATTGGAACTACAAACAAAGTTGACAATAAGTAACATAAATTATAACAAAAATAAAATAAGATTAAAGATATTATAAAAGCAAATTATTTATCTCTGTCCTGTAATTTTTCAGGAAACATTGGCCTTCAAACGAGAACACAGTGATGTTTGCACAAAAAAGCTTGGCGGTAGACTAACTGACAACGGGTTAGCACATTACGGCAGAATAACTGGAAAAGGAGTAATACTTTCCAGGCATAGATATAAACCAATGGATGTGCCATGAGCACCTTGGAATTGGTAATAAACTGCGTCTCTGTGTGTATCATAAGTGGTTTACACACAACCAACCTAAGTAGGGTGGTTGTGTGTAAACCCCTAGTATCCCCTAGAATCGCTAGCGGCGAGGTATATTGTACTACGTACTTGTATTTTGGTTGTTGACAAATGTCATAGCTAAAAACGTCTCGCGTTCACCACTTCCTGCTACCGACTAGAACGGTAAGAGTGAGCTCACTCTTACCAACGATGACATAATTCCGTGCGCCTGAAGTTTGGGAGGGCACATCCAATGGTTTATATTGACGTTTCCAGGCTGTTGAGCTATCCTTACTGATATACCGCTACATAAAGGATTCGTCCATTGCCAGTCCCTCGTCCCCAGTAAGCCTGTGGATCTCGCACAGGACGCACGCGCGCGTTTCTCCCCCGCCGTACAAAACTGTAAAAACCTGTGCCAACGTTTTGTGTTGTGATAAAACATCTAATCAATAACCGATCTCAAAACGCGGTAAGTTATTTTCGTTCCTTTATCTCCTTCTCTGAATAGACCAAGAGAAATACCTTCCTTCCGTGTATCAATTTATCCGCATCCTTAAAACAACGGATTTTCGTTCCGTTTTTAAAATGTTTTTTTTTTTTATTACTGAAAAGTGCGTCTTTTTTGTGTAAAAATAAATAACGTGTTAAATTAAACGTTATTTTAAAACGTTAATTTTGTTAACGCGGTAACAGTTACCTGTTGCTGGTTGGTGATTGGACGTCAAAATATTTGACTCGTTATTTCGGTGCACGTCAATACCATGTGCTATTTCGCTGTGATTGCGAATTGATAATATGCTGATGGTTTGTTTATTAATGTAAGCGTTTATATTGATCGAGAGTTTTATCTCAGACGTCAACATTATTACTCTTTGAATTCAAGGACAATGCCATATTTCGAACATTTACGATAGCATGTGGTTTTGATCTTAAAATAAAACCGGAAAATATGAAGTATAAAACATAAAAGTACGAACAAATACGATACCCCATGGTATTATCCTAACTTACATTCAGCTTTTATTGTAATTGGGTTTGTATTAAAAAAAAATTCCTTCAAACATACGTTGATAACCGACTTCCAAAATCGAAGAGGTTATTTATCTATTCGTTAACAATATTTTGGTTGTTGGTACAGAAAATATCAAGCATATTGCCACAAACCACAAGATCCATATAACACCTTTACAATTGAAGTGGTTTAATAAAAATATTCACTTCACTGTGGGCCTCATAACGAAGCTCAAAGTCACACAGCGAGCTAGGGAGAGAGCTATGCTCGGAGTCTCTTTGCGCGACAGAATCCGTAATGAGGATATTCGCAAAAGAACGAAATTTGCCGACATAGCTCAAAGAGTAAGCAAGCTGAAGTGGCAATGGGCAGGCCACATCGCTCGCAGAACTGACAACCGATGGGGAAGAAAGGTTCTCGAGTGGCGACCACGAACCGGAAGACGCAGTGTTGGACGGCCTCCCACTAGATGGACAGATGACCTCACAAAGGTCGCTGGAAACTGCTGGTTGCAGGTTGCGCAGGACCGTTCGTTGTAGAAATCTATGGGGGGAGGCCTATGTTCAGCAGTGGACGTCTTGCGACTGATGATGATGATGATGAATAAAAATATATTAAATAAGAAATATAAGTAATTCAATAATTGCTCATTTTTAACAGACTTCAAAAAAAGAGGTTCTCAATTCAATCAAAAACATGGCATATATACTAGCGTCGTCCTATGGTTTTACCCGCGTAGTTCCCGTTCCTGTTATTTTCCCGCAATGAAAAGTAGCCTAGTAGTCGTTAGTGAATTTCAACCAGATTTGTTTAGCCGCTACAACGTGGCAGAGCAAGAAACATCAAAACTTTGGAATATTTAATATCCGAACTTTGCTCTCTTTTTAAGTAGCTGTAAAAAAGAAGGAGGTTCTCAATTCGGTTAAGTATATGTTTTTTTGTTTGTGCATATGTTTCGCGATAGCTCCGCCAATCAGGAATCGATTTCGATGATTTTCTTTTGTTTGGTAGCTCAATGATACTTTAGACTTTAGAAGTTCCAATAGAAATTTTATCGAAATCGGTGGAGCGGTTTTTGAAAAAACAACAAAAAAATGGACAGTCATAGGAACTGCCGATAGAAGTGAAAACTTATAACTCAGAATTTGATAGCTTACTTTGGAAACCATGAGGGTGAAATCGGAGGGTGTAGCCTTAAGCATGGCCATCTAGAGATGCTTCAGCATTTCTAATAATAATAGCAACACTATCTATTAATAACAACGCAGGACCATGCGCCCTGAGCTTGCTTGAACATTTCTTAATATTCCAGAGCGTGACGCTAGAATTCAATTCACAGCCCACGAAAAATCTGTCTGTGGTACGACAAAAGAAGTTTTCGCTTCGAAAACTAAAATTTGCTTTCCCCGACGACATATTCTTACTTGCTTCTTATTGGAATATTGTGTTTAGTTGTATTACAAAAAGTAGTAAATGTAGTCTGTGTTGAGTTTAATTTAAAATTGAAGTAGATTTTATTTTATTTTTGAAGAAATTTAATTATATTCTGATGTATTGCGCAATTGATTTTTTACAAAAAAACCGTACCATTTATTTGCAAAAGCCAGCCAAGTCATAGCCTACGAAAAATCTGCGTGAGAGGTATCAAAAAAAAATGTCACTTCAAAAAACTTCACTTCACTTTTTGGTCTTCAAAGAAGTATGGCCTTTCATGGTCCACCCACCTTAGAACTTTAATATTAAACGGCACAATATGTCACTTGTATTATATCTACAGAAATACTGCTATTACGCATGTTGGTAAACGTGACGTGAGCTCACAATATTTTACCTTCCAGAAAGCGTCTAGCGTTTCCCTTCGCATCAAGATAATCCAATGGATGTGCCCTCCCAATCTTCAGGCGCACGGAATTATGTTATCGTTGGGAAGAGTGAGCTTGTGTGAATGTAGGAAGCGATAAACGCTGGAAGTTTACATCTATTTTTGTTTACACCTGCCGTTATTTGTTGTCAACAACCAAAATAATTAGAACCGCTACATATCTCGCCGCTATCGATTCTAGGGGTCAAAGTAGATTGGTAGTTGTAAACCACTCACGCTATACACAGAGATGCAATTTGTAAACAATTTTAATGTGCTCAGGGGACATCCATTGAGTTATATCGATGTCGCTTTGTTGTTCCATCATTGCTACGCTGCTGCATTAGCATGTCAGTGACGTGACCCCAAAAGATTATTTCCTAGGGAGAAGTTTTCAACGAGGCTAAAGTAGTTTCCCTTCAATAAGCGAAACACAAACAGGTGTCAGTTGTCAGTACTACTCGATTTACGATAGTGGAGAATGGCAGCTAGCTATTACGCCGCATTAGAACACTTGATTTATGCTTAATTTTGTCTGTAAGTTTGTGTGACGTTTTAACGATTTGACTTTAAAATTTAACTGGTTTTTGGCTCGTATATTAGATCTTGAGATGGCTTATTATCGATTCGCCACAAAGTTAATTCGCCACAAAAACAAGGGTGTGTAAATTCGCCACAATTCTATTTTTACGATAAATCCTCGTTTATGAATTGTAAGTTCGTCGCAGTGTTTTTTTCCTGTATAGACAGCAGAAAAATTAAATAATAAACATGTAGAATATTATGTTTCGAATACGAGACTTGGAGAAGAGATGAGTAACAGGCGCGGTCGCATCTTGAAATGTTGGTGGGTGTCACTATTACCCATAGAAATATATCTGTGATATTTATACCGTTTTACTTCTCAATTCTGTCACAACAAGGTAATTTCGAGCAATATCAATAGGCACAGAAAGCAACGAAGACTAATTGTGACCAGCCCTTCTACCGCCCGAGTAAATCGGCTTTCGCTTTGCTATTGCGGTCTCTATCATTTCAAACGGAAAGAAAAGAGAGAGGAATATCAAAACTAAGACAGTTCTAGTTAGGTGGTAGACTCTCAGAACTTCGACGTGTGCGCATTTGATCGGTTGTTTCTGTTTAAAAAAAGTGTTTTGTAATTGTAGTCAATAAAAATGTGATTTTGTTCTATAAAATTATGTGGCAAAACTTCCAGTTATTAGAAAAATTATTTCACCTTTCACTCATACGTAAAATTAACATAATTGTTTTGTTTATGTTTCACGCGATTCCCGAAATCATACAGGTCTAGTTACGCTAACCGGTCTGTTGACTGGCTACTATCCAGGCGCGGTCCCAGCCTCGAGTTTTGGGGGGGGTCACCAGTATGGATTCTCAGATTTTGTCACCAGTAGAAATACAACATATCGAGTAAAAAAATACTTCACTAGCAGCGCCCCACGATTTTACCCGCGTAGTTAATGTTCCAGTTGTTTTCCCGCGTAAAAAAATAGTCTATGTACTATTGGATATTTTTAGTTTTCTTAGATTTTTAGTTTAACGTATACGATTTTTTTACATGTCCCCTGTGACCCCCCTTCGGACCGCGCATGCTAATATCTGAGTATTTCTCCTTTCCTTCTCTTTACCATATTCTAGGGTTGATTGGTTGCTCAAAGTTCACGACACGTGCGGCAGAACCAATCAGAGCGTGTCAGATGACTCAGAGCTCGGACAGACTTAAAATCGAACAATTATAGCCAAACAATTACTCTGGTATATTTTCTCTATGCTAATACTTAACAGTACAATATTATGTCGAGCAAATAAGACTTTATTGAACAGTACACACATTTTTGCACACATACAATAAATGAAACATAAAAGCATCGTAAGATGTTAGCAAACCATAATATGTATCGTTGCTGGGAGCAAACATTTTTAGGACCCCTCCCCTGTAACTTCTAAAATAAGAAAATGACAAAAAAAATGTATGATGGACATGTAAACTATCAACGAAAATTGGTTTGAATGAGATCTAGTAAGCAGTTTTATTTTAATACGCCATAAATTGTAGTGGTACAACTCTTAGCAGAGTCCACCTGGGGAAGTACCACACCTTGGCCAGTTATTATACCGCCAAGCAGTAATGTGCAAACATTACTGTGTTCCGGTTTGAAGGGCAATGTTTCCAGAGAAATTACAGGGCTTAGAGATTTAGCATCTTAGATCTCTGGGTGACGAGCGCAATGCAGTGCTAGGTAATGATTTGGACTATTCATATTCTAATAGCTGCGTGTTGCTGTGCTGTTATGTGGCAGGCATATTGCTTACCATCAGGCACATGTCCTACTCGTTTCGTCTCTTTATAAAAAAAAAATCAATATTGTTAAAACACTGATTAAAGTAACAACGAACTACAAGAACTTTTATATTATGTTACTTGCTGCTACGGAAGCCAGCATGGGCGAGTCCGACTCGCACTTTACCACTTTTATTTCTTTTTAATTTATTCTTGGCCATAGATATTAATCATTTAGTTATTCTCGTGTTGCTGTATTTACTAGGTATATTCAATTTCAATTTATAAATCGTTTTCATTTTTACTAATTAAAATTATATATTAGTTTTTAAATAGTTAAATACTCGTATTTCTTATTTTAGATTTCACTTCTGCTGTACGGTCTGAAGCGCACACATTTTTTTTATTAATATTTATTTATCTGGAACACATAGTGATAGAATCAGCTTTTTATGAAATTTATTCAAGTAATCGAGTTTAATTTTAAAGAAATTTGAAGTAAGTTTTTTTCGGAAAAAATAATTGGGAATATCAACACAAATTTAATTACCATGATGATATATTCGTTCTACCTTGCCGTTTTAGTAGAGCAATGTGTTTAGTTGATTTCACTATAATATGAAATTCGGTTGAGAGTCTGAGTTTCATTTCAAATAGAAGTCTAAGTCAAATAGAATTATTTATAATTTTACTAACTAATTATTATACCAGATGAAACTGCGCTTTTAGTACTTAGCATTACCAGCCCACTAAATATTCCAACTGTTTGAACTAGGAACCTTCACTCTCGCATAGTAGTTAGTTACATCACGC
The DNA here is from genome assembly GCA_017562165.1 of Ectropis grisescens. Lineage (NCBI taxonomy): Eukaryota > Metazoa > Arthropoda > Insecta > Lepidoptera > Geometridae > Ectropis > Ectropis grisescens. Next base: position 10,663,046 of record CM029786.1, read on the forward strand.
CATAGTACATCACGCTGGCCCAGGTCGGGTTACTGGAAGACGCATGACATCGAAAGGTTCTAGGTACATGTAAGAAAAGTGCTGATGGATACCTTATTGTATATCATCATCAGCCGCAAGACGTCCACTGCTGAACATAGGCCTTCCCATAGATTTCCACAACGAACGGTCCTGCGCAACCTGCAACCAGCGGTTTCCAGCGACCTTTGTGAGGTCATCTGTCCATCTAGTGAGAGGCCGTCCAACACTGCGTCTTCCGGTTCGTGGTCGCCACTCGAGAACCTTTCTTCCCCATCGGTTGTCAGTTCTGCGAGCGATGTGGCCTGCCCATTGCCACTTCAGCTTGATTACTCTTTGAGCTATGTCGGCCACTTTCGTTCTTTTGCGAATATCCTCATTACGGATTCTGTCGCGCAAAGAGACTCCGAGCATAGCTCTCTCCATAGCTCGCTGTGTAACTTTGAGCTTCGTTATGAGGCCCACAGTGAAGGACCACGTCTCAGTTCCATAAGACATCACTGGCAACACGCACTGGTTAAAGACTTTAGGCATTGAAGTATTTTAGACTCAAAGATGTGCCGAAGTTTCCCGAACGCTGCCCGTCCGAGTTGGATCCTTCGCTGGACCTCTTTGTCGAAGTTGGATCTACCTATTTGGATCTTTTAACCCAGGTAGACGTATTCGTCACAACTTCGAGTGCGGTATTCACAACAATAACCGGTACAGGTGGGACATGAACATTTGACATGACCTTCGTCTTGTCCATATTCATCCTCAAACCTACCTGTTGGGATACTCTACTGAGGTAACTGAGCATAGCACCGAGGTCCTCCAGCGACTCCGCCACAATGACTATGTCGTCGGCAAACCGAAGGTGAGTGATGCATTCGCCGTTGATATTGATGCCATATCCGTTCCAGTCCAGTAGCTTGAAAAAAAAAGTATATAAACTGTAGTAAATGTAGCAATTTAAATTATATAATTATAAATTACTCATTTGCCTATAGTTAATCAATTAGGCTAGATTGTAATAAGATCCAAGGAAACTTGGTGGATAATTTTAGAAAAAAAGGTACATGTCGGTTTCTTCACGATTTTTCCTTCACCGTTTCTAAATTAGCACCATTACGCACACGAGTTTGTAAAGACAGTGATGCGCGTGGAATTCGACAATTCTCCGGGCTCCGGATGGGCAATCGCCGTTCTCTCGACCAGACCAGACATAATTTGCTAGTATAATAATGATGTAAGCTAGAACTTACATAATTGTGAATACATACGTACTTATTATGTATAGAAACCATCTTCACGTTCTTCAAATTCGAGCGTCACGCTAGTGTATCTCTCTACTTAGCTGTGATAGAAACTACCCACTACCTTCCTATAAATTACTTACCCAACAAATAAAGAACATACACACCCCTGACACACTCACGTTGTATTCACGCTGCGTTCTAAATTGGAGTAACTACGCTAAATTGCCGGGTAATAATAGACTGGCAATAATTCCTAATTTTATGCTGTTTATTGTGGCTGTGACGCATGAGTGACGACAGCGGGCTACTGCAAGGGTTAATCGAGTTTTGACCATAAAACAATATTACTATACATTTCTGACCAATTTTTAACTTCAAATAAAAGTGGTCAAGTGCGATTCGGACTCGCCCATGAAGGCTTCCGTAGCAGCAAGTAACATAATATAAAAGTTCTTGTTACTTTAATCAGTGTTTTAACAATAGTGAATTTGTGACGTATTAAAATAAAACTAAGTACTTACTTACTAGATCTCATTCAAACCAATTTTCATTGAAAGTTTACAAGGTAATGTACATCATACATTTTTTAATTTTGTCATTCTCTTATTTTAGAGGTTACAGAGGAGGGGTTCTGTAACTTCTAAACTATGTTAAAAAATATGTTAGAAACCTCAATATCATTTTTGAAGACACAGATAACCCACACGTATGGTTTTGAAGGATTTTTTTTTGAGTTTCTATTCTAAGTATGGGACACCCCCAAAGTTTTTGTTTTTTCTATTTTTTTGTATAAAAATCTTAATGCAGCTTACAGAATACATCTACTTACCAAGTTTCAACAGCATATATAGCTCTTATAGTTTCGGAGAAAAGTGGCTGTGACATACGGACGGAGATACAAATAGACAGATCATGACGAATGACGAATCTATAAGTGTTCCGTATTTTGCCATTTGGTTACGGAATTCTAATGGTTACGGAACCCTAAAAAAGAAGCTCTCAATTCATTTATATTTTTTCATAAGTATGTTACGGGATAGCTAGATAATTTTATCTAAATCGGGGTAAGGGATGGTTCTTACAAACAGTATAAGTTAAAGGTCATACAAGTATACGCACCGACTTCGACACATCCCGACGAAGAGGTTGAGGCCATGTATGAGGACATCTCCAAAGCCATACATGTCTCGCCAACACATTTCACAGTTGTGATGGGAGACTTCAACGCGAAACTGGGCAAACGTAGCGATGATGAGTTGAGAATGGGGAATTTCGGATATGGGCAGCGGAACCCAAGAGGGCAACGTCTAGCGGATTTCTTGGAAAGGGAGAGCCTCTTTATGATGAACTCCTTTTTCAAGAAACAACCACAAAGAAAGTGAACCTGGATTAGCCCAGATGGTTCCACAAAAAATGAGATCGACTTCATTATGACGACTAAACGGCAAATATTCAGCGATGTCTCTGTGATCAGCAAGGTTAAGACCGGCAGCGATCACCGTATTGTAAGAGGCACGCTGAATCTAAACATTAAGTTCGAAAGATCACGTCTAATGAAGTCCACGCTCCGACCAAATTATGCTCAGATCGAAGATCCCGATAACTTTCAACTCGAACTTCAAAATCGCTTCGAATCCTTAGATGAGTGCGTAACGGCGGACGAAATAAATGACAGGCTAGTGGAAACTGTACATGCTGTTGGCAGAAAATTTTATAAGAGCCGACGCCAAAATAGAACCCAAAACTCTCTGATCAAACTCTAGATCTCATGGCAGTCAGACGAGATATGCGGTTACAGTCTTCGGTCGACATGACGGTATACAGACGGCTCAATAGACAGATCTCTACTTGTGTGCGACGCGACATACGCTGCTTCAATACTTCGAGTATTGAAGAAGCAATCAAGCAGAACAAAGGCTCGAAAGTGTTCGCAAGAAATCTGTCTCTTGGGCAAAGTCAGCTGACCAAACTGAAGACCGATAGTGGTAGCATCGTCTCGTCGAAGCCCGAGATTTTGGAGCAGATTGAGAGGTTCTATGAACAGTTATACACCTCTACGCAAGCACAACCTGTCGTTAGCATGGCAAAAGACCCCAGAGCCAAGCTGACCCGACACTTTACCGAAGATATCCCGGAAGTCAGCCTGTATGAGATTAGGATGGCCCTCAAACAACTTAAAAACAACAAGGCACCTGGCGACGACGGAATTACGACGGAGCTTCTGAGAGCGGGTGGAAAACCGGTACTTAAAGTCCTCCAGAAGCTGTTCGACTCCGTCATACTTAACGGTAATACGCCAGAAGCGTGGAGAAGAAGTGTGGTGGTGCTCTTCTTCACAAAAGGTGACAACACCTTGTTGAAGAACTACAGACCCATCTCACTTCTGAGCCACGTTTATAAGTTGTTTTCGAGGGTAATCACGAATCGTCTCGCACGCAGGTTTGACGACTTCCAGCCACCCGAACAAGCCGGTTTCCGAAAAGGCTATAGTACTATAGACCACATCCATACGCTTCGGCAGATTATACAGAAAACCGAGGAGTATAATCGGCCACTATGTATAGCGTATGTGGACTATGAGAAAGCCTTCGATTCCATCGAGACCTGGGCAGTGCTTCAGTCTCTCCAGCGATGCCGCATTGACTATCGCTATATCGAAGTGTTGAAGTGTATCTACAGTAAAGCCACAATGTCTGTCCGATTACAGGACCAGTGCACAAAACATATCCAGCTACAGAAAGGCGTGAGACAGGGAGATGTTATATCTCCGAAACTGTTCACTGCCGCGCTGGAAGATGTTTTAAGCTACTGGACTGGAACGGATATGGCATCAATATCAACGGCGAATACATCACTCACCTTCGGTTTGCCGACGACATAGTCATTGTGGCGGAGTCGCTGGAGGACCTCGGTGCTATGCTCAGGGACCTCAGTAGAGTATCCCAACAGGTAGGTTTGAGGATGAATATGGACAAGACGAAAGTCATGTCAAATGTTCATGTCTCACCTGTACCGGTTATTGTTGGGAATACCACACTCGAAGTTGTTGACGAATACGTCTACCTGGGTCAAAAGATCCAATTAGGTAGATCCAACTTCGACAGAGAGGTCCAGCGAAGGATCCAACTCGGATGGGCAGCGTTCGGGAAACTTCGGCACATCTTTGAGTCCAGAATACCCCAATGCCTAAAGACGAAAGTCTTTAACCAGTGCGTGTTGCCAGTGATGGCTTATGGAACTGAGACGTGGTCCTTAACTGTGGGCCTCATAACGAAGCTCAAAGTCACACAGCGAGCTATGGAGAGAGCTATGCTCGGAGTCTCTTTGTGCGACAGAATCCGTAATGAGGATATTCGCAAAAGAACGAAAGTGGCCGACATAGCTCAAAGAGTAAGCAAGCTGAAGTGGCAATGGGCAGGCCACATCGCTCGCAGAACTGACAACCGATGGGGAAGAAAGGTTCTCGAGTGGCGACCACGAACCGGAAGACGCCGTGTTGGACGGCCTCCCACTAGATGGACAGATGACCTCACAAAGGTCGCTGGAAACCGCTGGTTGCAGGTTGCGCAGGACCGATCGTTGTGGAAATCTAGGGGGGAGGCCTATGTTCAGCAGTGGACGTCTTGCGGCTGATGATGATGATGATGATGATGGTTCTTGAAATATGAACCAAAAACTAACATTTGCTCTTATGTATTTAGACGACGCGACGTAGATAGATATAAATAAATAAATAAATAAATATTGGTGGACAATTCACACACAACACCATCTGACCCCAAACTAAGCATAGCTTTTACTATGGCGGCCAGATAGCTGATATCATACTTATGTAGTTTTTTAAATACATACTTATTATAAATAGAAACACCCAGACACAGTGCAAACATTTGAATTCATCACACAAATAAAATAAGATAAACTCTTTATGACACTTAATAAAAAAAAACACATCAAAACTAAAATTAAAGCAGCAATGGGCGACCTTATCGCTTAAAGCGATCTCTTCGAGGAAACCGTTGGATGGAAAAAACAGATACGAAAATAGTCTAAGATCCCGCTATATAACGACCTTCACCGAGCTGTTTAATATGTCAACAAATATATTGCAAATGGGTTGCCTAAAAAATTTCAGTCCAGAATATGATTAATTAAGAATTAAAAATTATTTTTTTAAAATTTTCACTCAGATTGATTGAATTTTAGAAAAAAACTATATAACATAACATATTATTTTGGCTTTACTCAGTGCTTACGAAATCTCACGCAAATATTTTCAAAGAATAAAAAGTTTCATTCAAACTTTCATCTCGTATTTCACCTCTTTGGAGGTTGAGTTTTGAAAAATACTGTATTACATAATTCATTAGTTTGATCATGCTCAATTCGTGCGAAATTTTATGCGAATACGTTTAAGGAATAAAATGTTTCATACAAACTTCCATTCCGTTTTTACACCATTAGGGGTTGAATTTCGTAAGCATTGAGTAATAAAGCCAAAATAATAAGTTATGTAATACAGTTTTTTCTAAAATGTATTAATTCTACTGAAATATAAAAAAAAAAATTAAATGTTAATTAATCGTATTCTGAACTGAAATTTTTAGGCAACCCATTTGCTATATATTTGTTGACATATTAAGTTACATATAAAATACTTTTCATCCAATAAACAGCTCGGTGAAGGTCGTTGTATAGCGGGATCTCCTACTAAAACAGGAAAACGGGAAGTGCAAATAAAAAGTGGTGGATACCTCTACAATATTTCAAAATAAAACTAGTTACATGAATGACATTTTGATAAACCTACATATTAACAACTGTACATCCTAATACATAAATACGTAATATAATAATAAACTGTTACAAAAATTAAAAGTTTAAGAATATATTAACTTCAACTAAGACGACTGCGAAAAGTAAATATGTTTTACATGGTCTTTAAAAACAGCAAGCGATGGAGCTTGCCTAGTAGGCACAGGCAAAGCATAGTAGTAGTATAGACGTGGCGATAGATTCTTATGAAATACAGTAGAGTGTCTCGATTTAATTTTAATTTGAAGTCAGTTTGCTTGAAGAAATAAATTATTATTATCAGTATTATATCAGCTATCTAGCTTACATAGTACAATCATTGCTTAGTTTGGTCAGAAAGAAAAAGGCCAGAAAAAATCAAAATTCAAAGCACACGACACTGCGCTAAACTTTCACTGAAATTGTACAAAGGCACCAACTACGAGTATGAATTTATATTTGTAAACAAATTTTATTCGGAATCCAAAGTAGTTTAAATGTAGCTATTCCAGACCGCAATTCATCAGCATATTGGGTGTCAATCCGATCCGTTAAGTCGTTTTAGCGCGATGTCTTAATCTACAAATATCAAAACTTTCAAAATTATCATATTAAATACCCTTTATATGTCGTGGGCTGATCCTTGGATTCGCTCTTCAATTGGGGACGGAGTGCGAGCTAGAGAATCGCTCTTGGGATCGCCTACGTACCCGTTTTTGCCTCCGCTGATGAGCGAGAGGCTTCCTCTGTCACTTCTCCGCCTCCCACAACCTCTCGCTATTGATCATTTTGGCAGAGATGGCACAATGAAAAAACCGTTTCCCAGAACCGGGGCTAGGGATAGTCATAGATTCACCTCACTCGGGATTGTGCTTCCTTAATGTGCGCTACTTATTTCGCGTCCACCTCTCGTTCGAAGTTCGCACATAGAAGTTCGTTCTTCCGGGCCGGGATTAGCTTTCGGATTGTTTTGTAGTGGTAGGACTCCTCGCAGAGTCCGCCTGGGGAAGTACCACACCTTTGCCAGTTATTCTACCGCCAAACAATAATGTGAAAACATTACTGTATTCCGGTTTCCAAAGAAATTACAGGGTTTAGAGATATAGCATCTTAGACCTCTGGATGATGAGCGCATTGCAGTGCTAGGTAATGATTTGGATTCTTAATGTACCAATAGCTGCGTGCTTCACTGTGCTGTTATGTGGCAGGCATGTTGCTTACCATCAGGTACATGTTCTACTCGTCTCCTCACTTCTTATTTTAAAAAAAATTGAACATCAGTGTACCTACAAGATACCACCGAGGTAAATTGTAGACTTATGCCCAAGGTGCATCACGTACCTATCACGTAGATTGAACCTCTCGTACCCCACCCAAATACAGACAACGAGATATTATCGTTGATTGAAGTGAGTTCAAGTAAATTTCGATTTTATAAAATCATTATTATCAGCTGTTTGGCTCCCATAATAGGTTTTGGTCTAGTTTGTAGTGTTAGTCTAGACAAGCGTTTGGGTCTAGTTTGTATTGTATAAGGAATGTCCAAACAATAAAGTGGTAGCAGATAGGTGGTAGATAGGACTCTTTGCAGTGTCCGACTATGAATGTACCATGCCTTTGCCAGTACTACCGTCAAGCAGTAATATGTAAACATTACTGTGTTCCGGTTAAAGGGTAACATTTCTAGATAAATTACAGGCATTGAGATAAAACATCTTATATCTCTGGGTGACGAGTGCAGTGCAGTGCCTTGGACTTTTCATGTTACTCTTCACTGTAAAAAAAAGTTTAGCTTTATTTTTAAACAGGAATGTAACTCATTTACGAGATACACTAAATAACTGCAACTACTTGGGTACTTCTACAAATGAATGTTTTTATTTTACAAAAATAAAACATTAATTTGTAGAGTACCTACCCTAGATTTATGTAATACGTATTTAACTATATTGTTATAATTATTTTAAAATCAAAGTACAAAGAACTTCCATGTAAAATGGTATTTTGTACTGTAAATTACTCATTAAAATTAAAGAATAAATACTAATGTTAGTAAACCAAATGCTATTGCAAACTATACATATGTTTGTCTATTTAAGGACAAAATGATTCAATATATGATTCAATTTTTATAAAAGCGTTTAATATAGTAGTGACCTGCCAATGATTCAATTTTGATACTAAATATAATTACTAATAAAATAGTTATTTATACGAATTATTCCTAAGAGATGTGTATATTGATATGATACCATTGCAGACTTTTTTGGAGACCTATTGAAGAGTTGCAATATAAATTGCTGTAGGCACATTATTTTGATCTAGGTCATAGGGTTCAGCCAGCGTTTGCAGTGGAAGCGCAAAAAATGTGTTTGTTTATGACATTACATTAGAAACTTTTAAAATTATCCGTGTTTCTCTGCTATTTTATGCACGTATTACAACATATAAACCTTCCTATTGAATCACTCTATCTCTTAAAAAAACCCCGTATTCAAATCTGTACGTGATCAAAGCATCTGTAGGTTCAAAGTATCTGTTTGGTGGTTTTAAAGATCTTAGCGTATATAAGGACGGACAGACGCACGCAAGTCACTTCCCGACTTTATTTATACTATGTAGTGTAGTACATGTGTAGTCATAGCTACGAGTAAGATTATGTATAGTAAAGAGTAAAGGCCTTGGGCTAATCAGGATCAAATTTAGAAGCAAGGCTAGGAGCAAGTTCTAAGCAAGCATTCCTCGCTTCTGATTGTAGTATGGTAGCTTATACTGAATTCAGTCGCGAATAAATTCAGTGGATTACATTTAATCAAATGTAATAATTCTTTAAGATATGTAGGCATAGCTTTTGTGTATTGTTCAGTGTTTTACAATTCAAAATTGTCATTGTAAACAATATCTTTAGAAATCCTGTTTTCATTGAATCATTGTCTGCATTCGTCCCTCAACCAAATTAGAATAAAAAGGGTGCGTCCTGAATAGACTCCCCTGAAAACTTGACGAGGGCATTTGAAACACAACATGAACAAGAAAACAAGGACGGCGAGATAAAGGGAGATGGAGATAAGGATCTTCTTTATCTACTTTCCTCTTGGGGATATAATTCATGGTCATGTCCTAGTAAAGTGGAACGATTTTGAGAACATTCGTTTGTCTATTCATTTAGTGGTCGTTTACTTTTTGGTCGTAAGCCATTTCGACAACCCCGACATATTATACAGTATACACTAGCAGTGCCCTGCGGTTCTTAACCGCATATTTCTAGTTTCTGTTATTTTATTGCGATTAAGAAGTAGCATAATGTGCTATTACAGGCAGTACTTAATCCAACTCTGTTCCAAATTTCAACCCAATCCGTCGTTTTGACGTGATTGAGCTACAAACATTCAAAGATCCAACAAACTTTGACATTTATAATATTAGTAACTAGTATAGTTAGTATCATACGAGTAGTATACAAACGATAGTGGGCGTAGTCCTCGCGTAATCAGACTTCATTTATAATTGTATGTTTGATCGACTTCAAAAAGGAGGAGGTTCTTAATTCGGGATGTTTTTTTTTGTATTAGTACACGGTAACGCCACCTATTGTGAATCAATTTTGTTGATACTTTTTTAAAACCGCGGGCCACTGCTAGTGATTATAATTTAAATATGAGGTAAGGAATGAAAGGAAGAAAACCGAGGACATGAAGAAAATTAAATATTACAACATAAGTACTGGGGAGAAGTCAAGATGAGAGTCTGGTGGCAGTAGCTCGGCTCGGTTTGTATTTCAACCGACACGAGTGTTTCGATCTTGAGCAAAGTGTTTATTCACTAAAATGTAATGAGTTTTCTCGTGATAAGAAGTAGTCTATGGGCGATTCTACGTGTTTCAAATTTCATCCCGTTCCGTTTCGACGTGATTGAGCAGAAAACATCGAAACTTATGCATCTATAATATTAATAGAAAATAGGATTGTATCACCTATCAGATGTCAATAGTACATATACACGCACATGAACACATGTATTCATGATGGACAATTAGAGGTTGTAACATAATTTTTCGCCAATAAAATGATTTCACATTATGTCAACAAACATTTGTTTTACCCTGATCAATTACACCGCTTCTTTCGTGGAGGCGTGTTTGATGGACAAGTGGATAATGTTGCCAGCTCATATGAGCTCAAATAACCTGTCATGTTTGTATGTCAATATTGAATTCGATGGATTACCCCTAATTGTTGGTAATTGTTGGGAATCGGACTAAGCTGTACCAAGAGAGTGACTAAACAGCTCTTTTTTCTAAGTTGCATAACTCATCGATATAAACCACTAGATATGCTCCCACAAACTTCAGGCGCACGAAATTATGTAAACGTTGGGAAGAGTGAGCTCACTCTTTCTAGTCTAGTCGTTTACAGGAAGCGGTGAACGCCGGACGTTTTTACCTATCACTATTCGTTGTCAACAACCAAAATAAGTACAACCACAGCATACCTCGCCGCTAGTGGTCCTAAGGGTCAAGTAGATTGGTGGTGTATAAACCTCTTACGCTACACAGGCAGCTTATTACCTATTTCAAGGTGCTCAGGGCACATCCAATGGCTTATATCAATGGGTTAAGTATTTTGTCTATATTGTACGTACTCGTACGCTTGAGAGGATTTATTAATCTAAATTGAGTTTTAGTATTAATGATTTAGTATGGCGGAGCATGCTCTTAGGTCGGACGCCCAACATTTTATTCGTTTCGATAAGGCGGAGGTCCTGGCACGGGAGAAGTTCTTTGTACACCGTAAGGTCAGGGAGGCCATCGAAATCGGTAAGCGTCCGACCTTTAATAGAGATGGAGGATGACATGTACCGCCCGCTTGGAAGCCGTGCCTCCATAGTGCTCGGTATGGTGTTCGCGATATAAGTGAAGACACAGTGCGCTCTGTGTGATGCAATATTCCCGACTCGCAGCTCACCAGTGATGAAGAGTTCGAGTGTATACCTGCGCAACACTCTCGCACCCCCTCACCTGCACCCCCGCAACAGCCGTTGAGCTTGCGTGCGCGCCGTGCGACAGCCCGTAGTGCCAAACGGGCAGCCGTCGCGCGCGTGCACTCTCCTTGAAAAAGGCCGCCGGACGCGGCCGAAACTCGAGCCGGATTGACCGACCGTATATACGTGAGTGTCCCGTTATCCAATTAATAAAATTGAGTTACAATAAATACTGAGAATAACATTACAAACATAAGCTAAATTTCAGTGCCCATACGTGTTTGCTGGTGATTTGCACACAAGTGATTAGTATCACTAAACACCTGCACAAATCACCTGCTCTATACACTAATCAAAATGTAAATAGGCCTTTAGGTAAATCTTGTAGAGTATTTGTCGTTAAAAAAAAAAGAACACAATTCTGCCAAATATTGTCAGAGTAAAAAAGTTTTACAACGAATCGAAATATTCGATGCAAAAAAAGTACGAAGAATGGAAACTTTTTCGATTATTAACAAACTTTTGTATCGAATTTAAAAAACTTGTCCAAGTTTCAAAAATTTAATTAAACGTTTACGATACTTACAGTGTATACATAAGTACTCTCTTATACTAGCTATATCTCCCGGTTTTCCCCTTTGAAATAATCCTATTAGTAATATAGTTTTTCCTAGTGGTAGGACTCTTTGCAGAGTCCGTCTGGGGAAGTACCGCACCTTTGCTAGTCATTCTAACGCCAAGTAGTAAGGTGCAAACATTACTGTTTTCCGGTTCGAAGGGCAATGTTTTCAGTGTAATTACTGGGCATAGAAAAACCTCTTTTATATCTCTGGGTGACAAGTGCAGTGCAGTACTAGGTAATGATTTGGACTCTTCATATTCCAAAGCTGCGTGACACTGTGCTGTTATGTGGCGGGCGTTTTGCTTACCATCAGGCACATGTCTTGCTCGTCTCGTCACTCTTTATTTAAACTGCTGATTATATTGATGTTAACTGTACAAGTGACGCGGGGCGAGAGACTCTTGCTCTCCGCTGCATCCGCTTATATACTAAATCTGACACGTACCTACACATACATGCCCTTACGTCTTCTATACTCTCCAAGCATTTTCAAATGTGCCGTATACCAATACCAAGCGTTCTCCCAAATTCTGCGGGAAATTTGCATGGCCTTACGTATGTGTTACATAACACGTCGTTCCTGTAAGTTCCTTCACCTATTTTTACCGGGGGCAGCGTACGTCAGAGCTGGGAGTAGAGTGCGCGAGATATGTTTGCTTGCGGCTGAAACAGGAACTAATCCTCCGTTATTCAACATGAAAATTACAAAGGACTTCATCAGTGTCTAGGTTTTTAAATGAGTACTTAGATTGGATTTACAACCGCCGTAGTCACGAGAAAACAGAACCTATTGCGCGTTGTCTCATTGGGAAATGAGAAAATTTCCATCTACCCTCATTTGGTATTCAAAATTCGCAAAGCTGCCGCCACGACACAGTCCTGGGTAATATTTACAATATGAATCCAAATTGCAACTGTTTGAAAACCATTTATACTACTATTATAAAGCTGTACAGCTTGTTTGTTTAAACGCGCTAATTTCAGTATCTACTGTATCAAAAATTTATTATGCTAATTTTGTTCTATCAAAAAAATAATTTTAGGATTTTAAAAACACTTAAAAACCTTGAACGGCCATGTTTAAAATTGCTAGCTGATCGGTTTTTATCGCATACATTTTGGAGTGTGTGCAACTGAGCTGTCGTCGTCTCCTTTAACGGTTAGCGCAAGGGCACCTTAGACAGTTTGGAAAATCTAGCACCTACCGAAACGAAGGCAGTATGAAATGAAATGGAAAACGTTTATTGTGTCTAATGTGTGTAAAATAAACCTACGTAAAATAAATACAAAAAAGAAATGCGCTAAAATAAAGAAGGTAGTGCAGATTCGAAGTGTGTTAGTTGTGCACTGTACCCCACACTAGGGTGACCTGTGTTTTGGGAATCTAGACTCCTTCTGATGTATGTAGAGCTAATATACTAGTTTTTATAATTTACTGATGTCAGCTGACTTATTATTTGGGGATTGCGTTGTAAAAGATGTATGTAGTCAGCTGAGATTGTTATATTGACCAAGCAAGTGCTCAAGAAATAGTTACTTTCAATATACCTCTTGAAGCGCCACCATTCGCGGGTAGACGCATCTTACACGCGTGTATTGACATTGACTTTGTAGCGTTTATTTAGGTAACACGAACCGTTGTTTACTCTGGAGTTCCCAAACTTGGAAACTGCGGGTATTAAGTTCCAAATGGGTGTAGTTCAGTGGCTCCCAATCGTTCGGACAAAGACACCTAGAACCTAGAAGTGAAAAGTTTTTTAGTTGGTTTCAGAACTTTTTGTAGAAAACATTTTGTATAAAGTACAGTCAACCCTCCTTGTCCGAGTCTTTGGAACGATCATTAAACGTAGCGTACGAACAGACCGTAAAAAGCATCGATATAAATCAACGGATGTGCCCTCCCAAACTTCAGGCGCACGGAATTATGTAATCGTGCGAAGAGTGAACTCACTCTTTCCGTGTTAGTCAGTTGTAGGAAGCGGTGCACGCTGGATCTACCATCATTCGTTGTCAACAACCAAAATAAGTAGATCCGCAACATACATCGCTGCTAGCGATTCTAGGGGTCAAGTAGATTGGTAATTGTAAACTACCCACGCTACTCACAGAGACGCAATTTGTTAACAATTTTAAGATCCTCAAGGCACATCAAAGGAATAGATAAGGTAAAATAATAAAGTAAGGCAGAATAGGTAAAGAATTAAAGACATGAACGGAGGTTACATGAACGAACTTTTAAACACAATTTTAAAATTAAGTAACCGATTTATTGTTTGAAGACCGTACACGTTACACGATACACAGCGTTTCCCCTCTGTTAAAGTACAAGTCCGCGTGGACCATGGAGTTTGATAATATACTGTGTCTGAGGGTGGGGCTAGATTTGTGAATGGTGCTTTATTTTTTCTGTGTTAGTGATTTGCCTGTGTGAGTATGATTGGCAATGGATCGGTACAGGTATGTTTTGTATGTAATAGTGTGACTTTGCGCTAGTGTGCAACTTTCCACTCCCGGAAGATATGACAGAAAAATTTGAACAATATTTTTTAGCTACTACTCCCTTCCGTGCTTGCGCGGAAGATCGAGTTGCTCGATGATTGACACAGAATGACCTTATTTTCTAAAGAAAGGTTGGGAGCCAGGCGCTAATTCAGTAGTTCTGTAGCCAACACCTGCGTCCGGACAACAATTGACTGCTGAATTATTGTTACTTTATATAGTAGTACGTCGACCACTGGGTGACCACGAGGTAGTATTATTAAAGGCGTCAAATTTTTAAAACATGTTTTGTAAATAATTAACCCCATAGTATACATTCCTTAGTTTGAAGTCAGATGGTGTGTGAAATAACCACAAATGTTATTTATTTAATTATTAGTACCTGGTTGACCGAGCTTTGCTCGGTTTTTTAAATGATATTTAGACAAGTACGAATTACGTAGTGATGATTTACTTAGATACGAATTATATGCGTTTATAAAAGACCCTTAGTATTAGATTTTCTCAGAAAAAAAAAGAACAGATAGAAAAGTCCCCAGTGTAACCATCAGGATTCGAACCGGGGCCTGTTGACTCCGAGGGCGAGCATATTCCGTCTGAGCCATTTAGACTTAAAGAACAGTGGCGAAATAAGTTATCGTATTCTAATGACATTGTAGGAGTTTTTCATTGTCTAAAAACGCGCACAAAATGATGTTTTAAAAAAATAAAACCTAGCTAGATCGATTTATCGTCCCCGAAACCCCCCTGTATACATAATTTCATGAAAATCGTTCAAGCCGTTTCCGAGATTCAGATTCTATATATATTTACCTATATACCTACAAGAATTGGTCGTTTAAAGGTATAAGATAGTACTGTTTCTTTCATTTTATTCCCAAGTCACATTTTAGGGTATTTCTCAATTAACAAATTTTCTACGTTTTGAGAAATACTCGTATATGTGTATGGTAAGAAAATATTAGTTTAAAATAAAGATTAGCTATTAGAAATGTTGAGCACCTGTGCTTTCTGTTGGTCCCCTAGGGTGGTCGGATAAACTTTTCTTAAGCAATGTCTGAGAAGATAAGCAGTGCGGCCGCGTTAGAGCCTGATCAATGTTTGGTTGTTTGATTTGCGAAACTTACCGGTCGCCGGTTGTTGAGGACAAGGCAAATTACCAAGAATCCAATTAATGTATACTGAACTTTAGTTAGTTACGGCTGGTCTAGTCGGGAGAACGGCAACTACCAATCCGGATCACCTAGTCAAATCCCACGCGCACTATTGTCTTTTCGAAGTCATGTGCGTAATGGTGCTAACTTAAAAACGGTGAAGGAAAACATTATAAGCATGTTGCTAGTCGTGGTCATGCGTCATCCTCCCCGGCTTTCTACCGCCTAACTAAATCGGCTTTGGCTTTGCTATTGCCATCTTTGTAATTTCAAGTGAAAAGAAAAGAGAGAGAAGTATCAAAGCTAAGACATTTTACGTTTGGCGGTAAACCCCCCTACTAGGCACTAGGAGAAGGATTATGGCCGTGACTTGAAATTATAACTCTTTATGCTCCAATAGCTGCATGGCACTGTTTTTTCTGGGCAGGCTTGTTACCATCAGACACATGTACTGCTCATATCCTCATTTTGACCTATGCAGAAAAGTTTTTTTTAAACTGAACACGTGCCTGATGGTAAGCAACATGCCTGGCACATAACAGCAAGATAGTAAGTAATGTTGTTCTGCAAAACCGCCTACTATTCTGGGAACCCGGAAAATAGAAATCTAATTAGTTTACGTTGTTGAATTCTTTCGTGAGCACTCGAGTAATGTTTGTATACATACTTTCTTACGTTCCTTTGTTGAGCTCGTCTATCATCAAATGAATAAATAGTGTCAATCAACGCACTCTTCTTGCAGACTAAACATGAGGGGACTCCGAAATAGAGACCAAACGTGCAGTACTTTACGTAATCTTTCAATAAGTAACGTATAACGAGTAATGTATTCATTTAAAAATATTTTGCAGGCAAAATACAACTTATACTGAAATTCGGAATACAAATATAATGTGGTCAAATTATGGCATAGTGCATAGGCTACTTTTTATTGAAACAATAAAAATAACGAGAACAGTTAATACGCAGGTGAAACCGCTCCTAGTTATCGAAAAATAAAACCATTTTCACACACTTATTATTTTAACGTTGAAGCAGTTGTAATGCTGAAGTAGAGACAAGCCTGCCTCTACTTCTGTGATAAGAACGTCTAGAGTTAATCGGTTTCTAGGTTCTTTCTCGTTCCATCGTAGACCGCATCGTCGTTTAACATCGGGCGAGATGGCAGTCAAGTGTAAACCCGTAAAAGTTAAAAAAAAAAGAAAAATACTCAGTTCCAGGCAGGATTTGAACTACCTAAAGATTGAATAGACGTTCTCGTCACTAAGCTACCACGGCTTCAACCAATAGCTATTAAATCAAGAGTTGAAATTGACGTTGAACAAACTATAGTTCCTATACATGTAAGTATCGGCAGACGTTCGTGGAGAGCTCGGTATTCTCCAGTCCTAATAACCACTCAGAAAGCTGAGTGCTCGCGACTATTGCTCTACGGAAGGTGCTTCACTTACGGCGACACAGAAACGGTAGCATATATAGCGAAAGAGACATGCCAGTACCTCAATGATACTGCACTGATACTTCAAAGATACTACGAGTACAATGATACTTCAACAACGCTTTAACGATACTTTAGTGTTACTTCAATGATGCTTCAATGAAACTTCAATGATACTTCAGTGTTACTTCAATGATACTTCAATGAAATTTAAATTTTAGATTTAAAGATGTCCAGAAACGACATATGAAGAGATGCAATGTAAAACCTTCTCGCTAGGAGGATATGGCGTCAAGCATGACTGAATAGAGACGCTTACAAAAACTTAAAACACAACATTCAATTATTTGAGAATGAAAGAAAGTGTGACCTTGATGCAAAAAGAGACCAACTTAAAATCAGACCACCTTCTAACATTAGTTATAATTTTAACAATGGCATATTGACGTGTCCTATCTGCGCACGAACTTTTCGGGCAAAAGTCGGTTACGTCAGTCACATGCGCGCACACGAACGCTGTCGCAACATTTGAAAACAGGTTATAGTCGCCACAGCCGAAATCGGCGAGGAAGTCTATAATATAATTATACATAAATTATACTTAAATTATACTTAAATTATACTTAAATTATACTTAAATTATACTTCAATTATACTTCAATTATACTTCAATTATACTTCAATTATACTTCAATTATACTTCAATTATACTTCAATTATACTGCAATTATACTTCAATTATACTTCAATTATACTTCAATTATACTTCAATTATACTTCAATTACACTTCAATGATGCCTCAATGATGCTTCAATGATACTTCAATGACACCTCAATGATACTTCACTGAAACTTCAATGATTCAATGACACTTTAATGACTCAATGACACTTCAATGATACCACAATGAAAGAGTTTTATTTTTTGTGTGAAAATGATACAACTATTCTAGTTATTTCAACGTGGAATCTTCTCTACAAATGCTGGCTCATTTCTAGATGGCCATTCCCTCCGCATGGCCACGCCCTCCGGTTTCACCCGCGTAGTAAGCAAGCAAGCAAGCTTTTTCGTAAGCTATCAAATTCTGAGTTTTCACTTCAATCGGAAGTTCCTTAGACTGACAATTTTTTGTTTGTGAAACAAAAGTAAAATTAAGTGACAATATTTTTTAATAATGTATTTGTAATTAATAACCGACTATATTGTTCATTTTATCATAAAATCGTATTCGACACACACACAACCTTTGGCAGATTGTAGGTGAATTTCCTTTAAGCTGGTTATACTTGCCTCCATAGGCACGTTATTATTATAACTATTCTGATTACTAGAAGGTGAAGGCCTCTCATCAGGTCCTCCCCGATCCTAATACCCTCACCAAGACGTGAGTGCTCGCGTCGGTTTCTCAATGGCCCTTCACACACGTACAGTCAAGTTTTCACGTGTGTGGACTTCTGTGGTACACGTAGAATTAAGGATTCGAGACCTCAGGTTGAAGTGTTTGGGAGCACAGTGCCTCGGTCGGATTTTCCTTTTCGAATCGAATTATAAAAATACTAGCGACCTGCCCCGGCTTTGCACGGGTGCAATGCTGATACTAAATACAAGTACCTACTACAAGTACGCCGGTCCGGCGACAAGACGTTTCGTTTTACGTAGTCACATAAGTCACAGTTTTTTGTGATAGAATGTGTTGATTGATA
This sequence comes from Ectropis grisescens, assembly GCA_017562165.1. Lineage (NCBI taxonomy): Eukaryota > Metazoa > Arthropoda > Insecta > Lepidoptera > Geometridae > Ectropis > Ectropis grisescens. The sequence goes on from CM029786.1 coordinate 10,681,493, forward strand.
GAACGAAACGTGCTTCACACCAAAGATGGCGACAGCGGTTTGTTTGTCAGTGCCATCAGAATTTAACGAAATTCTCCATAATCCGAATTTTGTGGACATATGTTGTCGACTCAAAATCATTTTTTTTTGTTTTGTTATTCATGTAAGGTTTCGATCAAGTCTACCGTACCCCTTGACGAAATTATTAATATAGATGTTGCTATACGTATAGGATAAGGGTATTTGTGCGGCTTCGTGTTTTTTCCTTGTTTATGTCAGTTCGTGTTTTGTGAATTGCGAAGCGATTTTAATTTATTTTTTTTCTAAATTGGAGCTGGGTGATTTATTCCACGTTGGTTCAAATTAAAATAATATTACTACTTAGTACGTAATATATCTGATTCTATAGGAATTAGCTATATATATATTTATGGACGGTTTAACGTCAAAAAAAAATTGTCTGTTGGTGGATAGTTACATACCTACCTAGGACTAAATAGAAATAAACATAAAAAAATAATAATTTTAAAATCGACTAAAATTTTATAATTTGTTTTAAATGTTGATGTAAACTTTTAAATTGTTAATGTTTTTAGTTCATAAGTTTATTCACATTTTTTACTAAAACTGTTTAAGAAAGAGCGGATATCAACATTTGTTCTGATCGTGGTCTGATGGTAATAGGTAGATGTTACTTATGAGTGTCTGCACCAAAGAGTTTACATATACTACGAGTAGAGTTAGATTTACTGCACGGTTCCTTTGTGTCAATCGTAAGCAGATGACGTGCATACTTTCTATGGCAACAGAGTGATGCGCCGCGACAAAAGTATGACACTTCCACAAGAGCGACAAGGCAAGAAAGATGCTATCCGTGCTTTCGGTGTAAAGCGTTTGTGCCAACTCCATACGTAGGTATATATGTAAACTAGCATATATGTAAACTCTTTGGTCTGTGACACGCTAGCCAAATCATAGTTATTAACCATTTTCATCACGTTAGCTTACACAAGTCTCATTAAAATTGAACCATACGTTTAGAAGCTACGATGCGATATACAGATACAGAGGTACATACACGAAACACGTAAAAAATTTGCCTTTTTATCTGTAATGATTTTTTTGTCACAGCATTTTATACAAATAGCTTATTTTTTATTTTTAATGATCACGATTGGATATTTTGAATTTTAAAATTTAAATTGACTTGTTTTACCTAAGTAAGATTTTAGACGAAGCATCTATACATCAGAAGTTGTCTATTACCATAATTACTAGTTTTTTGATTTAGTATTTAACAAGCTTAAGATATTTTATGTGAATTTATTATTATTTTATAAAGCAAAATAAAATCAAATGCAATTAATATGACGAGTCTGTGTCGTGGCGTTCATACTAAATTTCTGCGATTATTATGTGAATGTTACTTCCATGATAACAAATGATATTCTATTATATTCATTAGATATGTCGACACCTATCTTGATGATGACGATATATTACGCCTATTGTCTACGCCATGTCTACTCACATCCAATTTGTAACACTCCTCTTTCCATACTCATATTTGAACCAACATTGTAATGTATACGTTCAAGGTCAACAAACTTTGGCATTTACACCAATGAGAAACTTTCGTAGAAAAATTCCACTTGCGGAGCAGCTGACAGGAAGGTGAAAAAGTTTACCTTTCGCGTTCGAAAACACGGCTTAACGAAGTGTCAAAAAGTCGGGGCGGTTTGATAAAAACATTTGAGCATCGCCCCGTTGACAGCGTCAAAGTGAAAATGTGTCAACGCGACGTTTGATGCAAACTAAGTTTGCGGGCTGTTTTCATTTACAACTTATTCAGAATATAAAGTTAGATAAGGAATAATAAATTAAAATATGGAACATTTACATAAACTTTAAATACTATAACATTTTTTATTATGTGGACTGATGGGACGAGCACGAAAATATCGTAGTTTAGTATCACGCACATATTATAATTATGCCTGATGGTACGCAACATATAATTTATACTAAGTCTTGTGCAATGTTTTTTGATTTGAAAAGTTCTTTTGGCGCGCCACAGGCATATTTTATTGGGTTGTGAATTTAATTCTAGCGTCGCGCTCGGGAATGATAAGAAATCGATCGATCGAATCGATAAGAAGGCGATTTAGAAATGACAGCTGACATGTTGACGGATTTCTTGATGAACATGCTCATGGACACGCTCCGGTTTCACCCGTGTAGTTTTCAAAGTAACGTACCAAATTCTGAGGTATAATCGGCAGTTCCATTGCCAATTTATTTAATTTATAAAACGTCATCTTGATCACAAATTACAACTCAATCAAATGATTTCATTTCAGGGTCCTAATTCTCGAAACTCATCGAATATCGATCGAACACGACATTTTTCCAAATCGCACGATTCACGCAGCGTAAGCACTTCTTAAGCGCCATCGAAAAGGAAAAAATAACAAATGAGCTACGTGATTTTTCAAAAAGCAATCAAGGAGATTGTCCCATCTTTCAAACACGGCCGCGGCATCGCGACACTTTGCATTTCATTTTAATTATCCTTTGACAATTAGGAGCTTCAAAAGTTTGCTGTGAAGAGGCGTTCAGGATCGAGCCAGCGATGGAATTCGTTAGTCCTTAAGTGGCCATTAGAATATGCTGTCGTAAGCTAAAAAGTCAGTTGTTTGGGGTAGATTACTTTCGTTCGCAGTTTAACTACAGTCTATTAAATCATGCAGTCGTTCGACGAAGCCGTCTAGACGGGGCAATCGTGCGGGGCGTGCGGTGTGAGATGCGGGAAGCGCGCTCCTGCTTTGCCTACATTACAATGTATTGTAGGAGCACGGCTCCGGGCTGACGTCTTCCGTATGTTTTAATTTTATTTAGAAACGTTTTTTAAAATTGCGACAACCCTACCCGTGTACACAACATGTGACATTATCGACGTTTCTCCCAAGATCAAAGGCGATCAACTAGTGGTAGTATTTCTTTATACTGTGGCTTATCTTTGCAACCATGTACTCTTCGACAAGTGCGGTCCAAAGGGGGCGGTATTAACCCAAAATCGTAAAAGTAAAACCGCAAAATTTAAAATAGTATAAAATATCGTATTGTAACTTATTGGAACGAAGTTCCTTATCGCGCGTTGTGAAAGGGGGCTAGACGGAAAAAAATCTTACGAAAAGTTGTCACGACACTTTTTGCTATTGTAAGCTGTGCGGCGTCGCATGTTTCTCTGTCTGTCTCTCTCTCTCTCTCTCTCTTATAGAAAGCAAGCCAGATATTTTCATTTCTATTTCGCATTGAACAGTGTGGTGTCGCGACGATTATTTTTGTTGAGTGTATACAGGTTTTTTGTAAATAATAATTCCTTCACTAATTAATCGAAAGGAACTTCGTTCCATCCGGGTGTCCCTTGACACCTCTCAAGTTTTTTTTATTAGGTTTTTCACCGTAGGTGATTGGAACGGCAACTGCGGGGGTAAAAACGTTGGGCGCTACTAGTAAAGCATTTTTTTAGCTCGTATTATTATTGAGGGCTCCCCCCCCAAAATTTGAGGCTGCGAGCGCTCTTGCTAACCAAAATTAATTTGATATCATCCCTTTTGTAACCATTTTCCATTCCACGATTGACTGAAAGATCTCGCTTTTAGAGATAATTGTTTCTATATTTTTAGCTTTTTCTGTTTAATGGTAATAAAGACTTTATCTATCTATCCATACCACAAAACGAGAACCTTGTAAAGGCCGAGAAGCCAAACCTCAGAAAGTACCTTGGCTTTGCTCACGAGGTTGTTGATTCGACCCCACGCGGGATATTGATTCGATGATCATAATCCCGATAGTCGTTTCAGTGAATGGCTTTATAGAAAAAATCCTCGACCGACATCTTAAGAGGCGTTCGCTAGACGGTCAGATCGAGAGGCAGATACAAAAGGCAGTCCTCCTCAAAAGACCACGCGTTGTCCAGAGGGTCCCCCGCCTCGATGGCGGTGATTTTGATGACGTCTTTGTTTTCCCTTCATAGTGTAAAACAAATTCACATCCGGCTGTCTTTCTGTCGCTATGTATGCTTAGATCTTTGAAACTATCAGACGGATTTTGATGCGGTTTCTAATAGAGTTGATTCAAGAGAAAGGTTTATATGTATTATACGTGCATAAAATACATTATTTAGTAGCAAAACACTGATCATTTTAATTATTTCTAATGTGATGTTATAAACAAACACATTTTTTGCGCTTATATTGCAAATGCTGGCTAAACACAACGAGATATATCAAAATAACGTACTTGCAGTATTGTACCCTTAAAGAGGTCTACAAAAAAGTATGCAGTGGTATATTTATATCAATCTCTTAGGGATAGCCCACTACAACCATTTTTATTATTTTTATTAGTATATTCCCTTCCTTCCACTCGACACCACCAAAACGACACCATCGGTGGTGTCGTATGGAATTACTAGTCCATACGACACCACCGAATAATAGTGAGGTTACCTACATACAAAGTTGTTGATATGAAAACTCCAATTAAGTTCAAGCAGTTTCATTAATGAGGTATGTCATTTGATAAAGTTTATATTTATCTGTCACTCAAATGGTCATCTTGACATTGTTCATTGCAATTTGCATATAATTGTCTTTCCGTCCGAATATTTTAATTTTTCACAATGGACATGGATACTAATACTGACGACATAAAATACATAAAAACTAATGGCGGAACAGCACATCACTAGGGTGGTGTCGTATGGACTAGTGATTCCATACGACACCACCGATGGTGTCGTTTTGGTGGTGTCGAGTGGAAGGAAGGGTATATTCAGTATCAGCATTGTCGAGATCGACATCGAGAGAAGCCGGGACGTGTTGTTCTTTTTGGCTTTTTATTAGTTGCAGTTAGGAGTCTGGAATATCACATAGTTTTTTACTTTTAATGGCGAGAAAATAACGAAAATAGATAAAACTACGATGCAACTAGTTAGTATAATGTATTTGTAGCTATCATTTCATTGTCGACCCAATAACAGTAATTATTTTTGTCCCCGACCTATCAACTCGATTTCAGGCGTATTTCCAGAGCAATTAGTTCTCAAACTCGCTTGTATACGTCGCACCGCATCACAACAGAGTCAAACTAATTACCGCCGTGCCGAGAGACCGGAATTGAATTAACTTTGATATTAAACAGGTACGCAACTTTGATATTGAACGCGGGTCGCGAACTTCTCGGAGGAAGAAGGTCGTAGCTCTAACGTTGCGTTTACATCTGCTTAATGTGTATGCTTAAGAATGGCTACAACCAAACTAGCACGTTTTTCTTTAGGTGTAACCTTCATTAATATAGGAAGCTTACGCAGTCCACGTTATGGGAAAAGTGCCCTTGCAGTGCAATTTTCCCTATTTTCTAACAATCTAGCACAATGGCTTGCCATATACAAATTTGCCAACTATTCTATCGCCGAACTGTAATTACATTCGAAACATTGTGTTCAGCTTTGAAAGGTATTGTTTCCAGAAAAATTAAGGCACGAAACGAAATAAATATCATGTCATATTTTTTCGTGTGACAAACACAGTGCATAGCTAATTAGCATTGGCCGCACGCCATTTGAGCTCTTCTTGCCCAAATGGCCGTGTGCTAGGTACTGTGCTATCATGACCTACCGAGTTGCTTGCAGTCAATCACACTTATAGATTGTCCAGACACTTAAAATTACAAAAAAAGAAACGAAAGGAACAAACATATGAAACCCCCGACGGGTTCCATTCCAGTGCAAAGCACATAATTCTGTTTTAAAACTAACTAAAATAAAAGAAAACTGTAGTTTTTTTTCTTTGCGTGAGTGTCTCCAAGCGTAGTAGCTGAAACTGATGTAGACGCACCATTACACCAATTCAACTGATTTCAGTCCAACTCAAATGCTCTACGTCTATAGAAGGCTTTGTCCTGAATGACTGAGTTGTAGACAACGGCTGCTCTACTGGAAATTGAGTCTTGAAGTTTGAGAGAAGTCTTATCTTCTATAACAAGTTTGTATTTTAACTTGTGATACGTTAAATAAATGAGAAAGCTTAGATGTTTGGTTGTTTGTTGCTCAATTACGTCGAAAGTATCAATTTAGATGTAAGTCGAGCCGTAGATAAATTTGATTGACTGATTTAATCATATTGTTCACACCACTAAATTATACTTGTGGATACAATTTACGAGAACAGTGAAATAACTGGCAGCCTTATTGCAGAAAGCGGTTTCTTCTGAGGAACTGTGTGGGAGATATTGTAAATCACATAAACGTAAGTCAAAACAAAAGCTATTGTTGTGACTTACGTTTATGTGATTTAACGTACGTTAAACTTAATAAATAATTAATAAACATCATTTTACAATAATAACGTTTATTTAAAAACATTACATGTTAAATGTTGAAGTACGTTTATACAAAATGTCGCTAACTTAAAAACGGTGAAGGAAAACATCGTGAGGAATCCGACATGCACCTATAATCTTTCTAGGTTATTAACTTATGACACATGTGTCATCCACGAACCCGCACTGGCTCAGCGTGGTGGATTATGTCATTGACTCTCTCTTTGCGAGAGAAGGCCCCGAGTCCCAGCAGTGGGACATTTAGTGGGCGCTTATGATTATGCTATATTAAACATACAATGTCTAATATATCCTGTCTCTCATGTTGCACTAAAATGCTCAAAACTGCAAATTTTCGATTATATTGACTTGATGAAGAACTGGGAACAAATATCAGGATACTGGATTTTGCCCCAGACCAAAAAAGGGGCCTGTGTCTGTGTGTCTGTCTGTCTTTGTGTGACACCGTAGAGCTAAAACAGATGGACCGATTTCGATGCGGTTTTTTGTTGTTACAGGTTAATTTCTGTGCAGACGTTTTAGCTATGTTTGGTTAATATCGACTCAAGATGGCCGCCTCCACAAAATGGCGGACAAAATATTTCTTCACAACCTACCTCAATAAGGATATTAAATGAAAGGGCTTAAATAGTAGATTACTACACACTATGACACATTTCAAATCAAAGATGGCCGCCACCAAAAATTGGCGAGTCACATTTTTTTTTACTACTACCTCAATATGGGTATCAAATGGAAGGGCTTGACTAGTAGAATGTTGTACAGATTACGAATCCGATGTAAAAATAAGGAAAGGGTAAATCAAAATGTTAAATTATGTTCTTGTATAGATAAATAGATATGAAATTAAAATGTCGGTGACGCGAACATAATATTTAACAAAACATAACATTCCTCTACCAACTATTGCTCCACGCGGCCAAATAAGATCGTACTTCAAAAGCATTTCTAATTTTATTGCAACATAACGTCACAGTACAAGGGAAACAAGATCTTCACGCAAGCTGTGCTAAGGTTCTATATTGTGTATTATGTCAGTCACGCGGTAATTTAATTATAACGTTCCCTTTATGTTCCTTGAATTTTCTACCCTAATTCAAGTGACCACATAACGCTTTGGGCAAATTTCTATCTCGACTAAATTTTCTTTATAGATCTACATTGAATATTGTGTTTATAATTCCTTTGTATATGTAGTTATGCAACATTCTTACTTATCTATGTGTTTAAAACCAAAAGGTCACATCACGAAATCTCAAAAAGTATAAATGCCAGGAATCTGATATTTTGCATGGAGGTGCTTTTTAGCACGTAGGAGCTTGCTAAGACGGGGTTTTGCGAAACGCAACCCCTAAGGGGGTGAAACAAAAGATGGACGATTGTTTGAAAATTCCGGCATTTTTAAAGTTATAAGCTTGATATTTTTTTTTATACAATTAAGAGTGACGAGACGGTCAGGACATGTGCCTGATGGTAAGCAACATGCCTGACACATAACAGCACAGTGACACGCAGCTATTGGAACATGAAGAGTCCGAATCATTACCTAGCACTGCACTGCGCTCGTCACCCAGAGATCTAAGATCTTTATATATCCACTGAACCGATCTTAATGAAATTTTGAAAACGTTAATTTGTATGGGTGTACAAATACTGCAGTTACATTAATTTAATTCTCACGAACGAAGTCGCGGCTACAAGCTAGTCCTACTGTTACTGTAAATGCGAAACTTAGATTGTTTAGATGTTTGTTGCTCAATTACGTCGGTATGTTTGAACGGATCGGATTAAAATGAAACACAGTTAAATCATAGTCTGGAATAAAAATAAATATAAACTACTTTTTGTCACGGGAAAATAATGGTACTGGAACTGCTTGTTCTAGGTAAACATGCTCCATCGTAGACCGCATCATGTGTAATCCTATAAAAGTTAAAAAAAAAACTGCGCGCGTAAAACGGGTGAAAGTAATAATTAATAAAATAATAATTAAATTTTCCAACTTAAACATTGAGAACAATAAATACTTAAATAATAAAAAAATAGTCTTCTTATTCCTAATTTCTCATTTCCATCCAGCCGCTGATCTGGAAGAGATCGATTTTGGCGGTAAGATCGCCAATTACTACTTGATTTACAAAAATTTTGTTATTTGTTATCACATGTAATAAAAAGTTAATCTTTTAAGTTAAACTTTAATAGGTTTACATTTGACCGCCATCTCGCCTAATGTTAAGCGACGATGCGGTTAACTATTTAACTACATTTTTATTATGTATAAGTTAATATTATCAATATTATATAGTAGATATTAGTAATACTCGTAGTTTTCACATAATACCTTTTAAGCACACAAACAATGGAAACACAAAGGCAAGTTTCCGAAAGAGGTTTCTATGAAAAATAGACTTGGGATCTTCTTGAAAGCTACGTTCCAATGGAAGATTAATGAAGACGTAATGAAAAGTTCCTGAATAGCTCCCTTTTAGTACATGAAAAGGCTCTTATCTCAGAAGGGCCTGAAAAGTGTTGAATATTTTAGTTAGAGACATGAAAGGGCAGATATGTTTCAAGTTAAACTTAGACAGCCCTATGATGAATTTTCTGTCTAAGTAATGTTTACGTTTGGAATCGTTATCTCTAAACTAAACCTATGTACATTTCGGCATTTCGTATTGAAGTGGTTTTTTTTAAATAATAAATATTGGTGGACAATTCATACACAACACCATCTGACCCCAAACTAAACAAAGCTTGTAATATGGCGGCCAGGTAGCTGATATAATACTTATATAGTTGTAAATACATATTATAATTTATAATAGAAACACCCAGACACAGTACAAACATTTGAATTCATCACACACATATTTGCACTGGGTGGGGATCGTACCCAAATAGTTACTACCCACTAAGCCACAAGGCCAGTCAATGTTTAAGTGCTTAGTATAAGTACATAGGTACTAAATTCATAAGTTTCATACAATTTTGATTATTGCGAGTATACAGCTGAAACTGACTTTTAAACGTAATTAAAAAAATATTGTTCTAGTTTCAGCTGTTATGTAAGGTACTATTCTCTATAATAGTATTACTCTATGCAAATGTTCATTTGTCATTGCATATGTAAAATTTTGAAAACCGTCAGGTTATACTTTAATGACGTTAGATTTACAACTTAAATTAGCCGACCGTTGGAATATAATCTCACACGTTATAATCACATGTCAGTTTTACGGTGACACATAAGATCAGCGTTTTTTCTGCGCGTATCCGATCGTTTCGGCGCTTACACGCACGCTACATTACGCGCTTTAAAACGCCGGGCTCGCGTTAACAGGCATATTTTGGAATGTTCTCTTGTATTACCGGTATTGGTGCCTGGAGTATCAATATGGATTCTGATGAAGAAATATTGCTATTGCGACTCGCAGTTATACGAGCTTAGCAGTGCGTCAACGTCCATATGAGTTGCGCGTGTGGCAAAAGGCAGGCTTATACGCGCAAACGTGTACCAAACACAAGCTTACCTGCGCGTATAAAACGCTAGTCTGAAATCGCTCTTATGACTCTATTTTAAAAGGCGAACTGAATAAGATTTAGATTTAGTTATTCCCAATCGCAATTTTAGTGTTTTCAGGTCGAGAGTGAATTGGTTTCTTCTAGCTAAACACGCTTTATCGTAGTCAAGTGTAAACATACAATAGTTAAAGTCAGCTTTTGTCAATAGATTCGCGACGTGCAATTTTGGTGTTTCAAAAAAAATCGGTTATGTCATTGTCATTATTCTATCTATATCTATTATCTCTATGTCGTGTATGTCGTTACTAGCGTCAGTCCCCCCTTCGTCCGTTGTACATAATATAAAGAATATAATACGATGACATTGACAAATTTAATTCAATTTAATTTCCATAAATGTAAATATACTAAATAGTAATTTCAAGACATTTCTTATTTAATTTCTTTTAATTGTATTTGTGTGAAGGTATCGTTTCATAGATAATATTATATTTTATAACGGAAAATACTCGCTGAATGCCAAGCATGAACGTATAAGCTAGTATTTTTAAATGTTTTGCACGCCGAAAGGCAGATTATGGCGGTCTTAATGTTCTACTTACATCTATTTTATGTACCCATAAACGCAAATAAAGATTATGATGATGATGATTAAAACACAGATCACGAACCAATCAAGGTCGTCTTTTAGCGATAGAGCTGCCAGTTGTATCACTAGTCTTACTATTTTTCCTAAACTGTATGTATTATTTATGGTGTGAACAATAAATAATTATCATTCATTTATTCATTCAATCAACGGTGACATATTTTTTCAAATCGGTCAAGTAGTTTTTGAGATTAGCGCGCGTCCTTACTAAAACCTCTTTAGCTTTATAATATTAGTATAAATCTTTTATGTTGAACGAAATGTATGGATTTCGTTCGTTTGTACATAGAAGAAATAGCGATAGTGAACTACTAAACAACTTTGTTAGACGGTTGAAATACAGCGGTAGAAATGTAAAGGTGACAGTCTCTCAGAGTTATCTCTTTGTTGTCATATTCCTTCTTGAATACTAGAATATACGACAAAGCGCTGAAAACGTCGCATCGAAAATGTCTCTCGTAAAGCATGCTAAGATAGTACTACTTGCTTAGGGGGAGGGACATATACTCGTATAAATGACGTCACACGTTAAGGGACAGGGAATGGGTCGACGATATGAGACATTGTGTGACATGGGGCGGTGAAAGTCCTGCTAACATAATAAATGGCAGTGTATGGATGTTTGGATGTTTGTTGCTCAATCACGTCGTAACGTATGAACGGATCGGGCTGAAATTTGGAATACAGGTAGATTATCTGGTCTAGTCTGGAAGAACATATAGGCTTTTTTCATCCCAGGAAAATAACGGGATCGGAAATTACGCGGGTAAAACCGAGGGGCACTGATAGTATTATAGCCCAATTTTTTTTGTTGTGTTTGTTATTGTCAGGAGAAGGACCTAATGATTTAATTGAGAAAATGAATGAGAAACTTAAGTGCGAAAAAATTAAGGAAATTGCGCGAAGAATTAGAAAATTTAAGAATAAATTCTTATCCACCATATAAAATTATTTCTAATGTAACGATAGCGCTTAACAAAATAAAATCTTTTTTAATGTGACTGTGCTCTAACGGGCAGGCGTGTTGCATACTATCAGGGATATATCCTGCTCCTCCCGTCACACTATATAAACATACCTTTACAAATATCCTTCAGTGTTAAAAAGGTATGTATTCAAAATATGGAAGCTCCAAAATGATGTTAGTTGCCACAATCAATAATTTTATCGCTAGATAAAATATGATAACGGGTGGTCGGCTGGTCGGTCAGAGCTATGTGCTTTCATACCTGTGCGGCTTGTTCGACTGCAACTAATAGGCGTGGCTAGGAGGAAGCCATAACAGATCAAGACGAGTTATTTAAGCAAATAGAACGTACAACAATACTCCAACATATATTTTTATCTATGATAACTATGCGTAACTGCATCTCCACTACGATAAATAAGAGGTAGGTAATTATGGCAGCATTGAGTTTATTTATACAATATAGCACAATAACTGGTAAAAACACCTTCATAATTCTTATCTTTTTAGTGGATCAAAATTGCACAAATGGCACATTTTGTGAATATCAGGAGAATTGTTGAACAGGTTACTGGCAACAAACATCATACCACTTTTATATTTTAAGATCTACTGTGATTATAATTATGAAACAGCGACTAAAGACTCACTGTACTTTATAACCACTGCACAGCCTATTTAAATATACAGCCGTTCAACGAAGTCGTCTAAACAGAGGGATGAGACGCGGAAAGCGCGCTCCCGCCAATGCCAACATTACAATGTTAGTATTTCGTGAGTGTGGTTCACTTTAAGGTTTTCTACCCGTTTCTAGATATTATCGACATTTTACCAAGATCAAGGCCAATGAACTACAGGTAATACTTCTTAATACTACGATAATATAACATATAACACCGTAAATATTCCGTAATTAGTAATACCAGTGACGTAATTCACGTTCCCATTGTATAGTCGCTCCAATTGCGCAAGTGTGTCCATATATCGACCCGCCCAAAATGTGACGCAGGTTGTGAATCATATAATGAGTGATGATCCCGATAACGAGCTGATAACACGGAAATAAATAAAAGCTTAATAATGAATGTTTCAGTCTCTTTGTTGAAAAAACCACAATTTTAGGTCTGGTGATGTATTAAGGTATACTATTGATGTGGGTTTACTATTTAATGGGTGAGGAAAAATAACAGACGAGTAGTTCACTGCAGGTTTGTATTGCGACAGCCGCTAGAATTGAAACTTAAACATAAATAGATTATAGCTTCACCAAGGTCATTTCTAGCAGGAATGTTATAAAGCTCCGCAACCTTAACCGAAACTATCGGACATCCGAAATAAAAATATATCTGTATTCGTTTCACAATTTTCGAATAGCTTCGGAAGCCGACTCTATAGTTGGCTTCCAAGTGATAAGGCTGCTAAATCTTTTTTTTGACGTGACAACGTCTAATAAATTGGTTTGCCGGGTGACACTTCAAGAAACTGCGTTACGCTCCGCTCATGTTATGCGCTCACAACGAGAGCGAGTGAGAGGCACGCGTCCCTTCCACTCGGGCATGGTTAGCCCGCCTAAGAGCGAGAGAGACAGACATAAAAAGTGAAAGGCACGCGTCCCTTCCGTAAAATTATTTTACCACTCAAAGTCGTTGTCACGTAAAACTTTCGCCCGTATACCGACTTTACAGGCAACCAATTTTTTTTTTAATTAAATCATCCTCTTCTCATTTTTGCCTTTTGGAATATTCAATCTAATATTATATCCGTAACTAAAACTGACGGATAATTAGAAATAATTGCATATCCGTAACCGTATCCGAAACCGATATAAGTTTGTCTATACTAATATTATAAAGCTGAAGAGTTTGTTTGTTTGAACGCTAGGATCTGGGGAAGTGCTGGTCCGAATTGAAAGATTATTTTTTCTATTGGATAGTCCATTTATCGAGGAAGGCTATAAGCTATAGAAAATAACGCTACTATTAACAGAAGCGGAGCATGAATCAAGAATGTTACAAAATCGGGAAAAAATATCCCTTTTTGAGAGTTTTCGTACGTTTCGTGCTTAAACATGACACATGACAGCATGTGTCTAAGATTGCGTCATTGAATATCACAGATTATATACCTCTTGAATATAAAACCTTTGCTAATCTCTGAGTTGGTACGACCAATTTCCGACAGGTGGCGTAGCAGGTAGCTGAAGAGGTGTTTTGTTTGAAAGCGATTTTCTAAGGAATGACTGAACCGATTTCTAAAATTGTTTCACCGTTGGATATGTGCGGGATCTAGATGAGTGCTATATATGTTCCTCGGGCGAAGCTGGGGCGGACATCTAGTTCCTATATAAGCGTATCTAGATCCGAGTTTGTTAAAAGTCCGCTTGGGGAACTAAAACACATATGCCTGATATTTTACTGGTTAGCTTGGCTGTAGAAACGTAATTATACCACCAAGAGATTAGTGTATTCTGGTTTAAAGGGTAATGTTGCCAGATTAATTAGGTACAACAAGAAACAGAGACAAAAACATCAGCGCGGATTAGTGTCTGAAACTTATTGACGGCAATGATTTGAACTCCTTGAATAAAACATTTGTTATATTTCTGGCTTATTTTGGCCTCAGTAAAAATGGTAAGAAGACAGTAATAGCCTTCAAGCTTTAAAAGGCAACCTCTAGTGATTGACTTCAAATGGTCGCTACTTACTAATAAACTACTACTTTTAAGTAGTGGTAAGACTCTTTGCAGAGAGTGGCACACCTTTGACAGTTATTCTACCGCCATGCAGTTGGAAGAGCAAAGATTCCAGTGAAATTACAGGGCATACATATAAAACAACTTATATCACTGAGTGAGCGCAATGCAAGGCTAGGTAAATAATGCCACTGTACTGTTATGGGCAGATATGTTGCTTACATCAGGCACATGTCTTGTTCGTCTTGTCACTCTATACCATAAAATAAGAAACTTTGGTCTAGACATAATGTCTTACCAATCCAAACTTACTAACTGCACTAACCTTCATCATCATCATCTGCAGCCTGCAGACGTCCACTGCTGGACATAGGCCTCCCCCAATGATTTCCACAATGACCGGTCTTGTGCCGCCTCCATCCACCGACTTCCCACGACCGTACTAACCTTACACTTTTGTAAATTTAGAATTCTAGTAGGATCATGAATTAAATATCGTCATAACTAAAAATACCTTTAACGAAGGCTTGAGTCGTTTTATTCCCACGTGCAACACCTCCGCATTCAATGAATAGCCGATGGATTGCGTTGATGAGATCTCGCCCGCGCATTCAGCCGAGAAAGGCTAGACAATTGAAAATAACTACCAACTTAATTTCTGTAGTTGAGTAAATTATGGAACTACACAGAAGATATAGGTATTGGTACTGCACAGAAGGAAATACTAATGACTCATTCATCATGTTTTACCTAATTTATGTAAGTGTTTTCAAACAAAAAAAAACACACCTGGTCCAGCGGTTCTGATGCCGCTGGACCAGGTGTGTTTTTTATGTTTGAAAACTATCAAATTTTAGTACTATTTGGTTAGAATATTTAGTACTTCGATGAGCAGTGAAAAAACATGAAAAGAAATTGGCTAGCCATTCTGACGTCAGGTTGGCTGGACTACAATTATTTCACATAGAGGCCAAAAAACTTGACGAACTCTTTGTAAATATTTATTACCTTTTTGGTACCTTATCATTTTATTTATTTTTATTTTTATTTATGTAATAGTGCCCCTGAAAAAAACTGCAAAAACACAATGTGTGTACATTCTTACCTATATAGACGTGTAGATAATGGCAACAGTGACGCGAATTCAATATTTCTTTCTATAAAGCTATAGCATGAATTCGTTAATAACTTTTAACTTACAAACCCCAACTGCAAAAAAGCAACAGATAAAAACATTGTGTAATATACAATCTTAGGACACTTGGGTGATTGACACGAATCTAACGATATCTTATTTATCCAGACGTTTGGACGATACGAGGGAATAAAGAAATTGACAAACATATGTGCAAGATCCGCGCGAAAAATATTAATCTTCTTTCAGTGGAGTAAAAAACTAATTGGAATGAAATCTTTTAGAAAGGCAGGCATGCCAACAGACATTTTAGTCGTTACAATAACATACAATTATATTTTGGTATGCTCAAGTTGAGAACGAATCAGATATTTTTGGTTAACACTAAATTTTTGTAGGTTAAATAGTAGATTGTTGTTTAACATCAGGCGAGATAGCTTATAGACTGCAGGCCCGTGAACAAAATTTATGGGTCATCTGATACAGCAGGAGACCTATGTAGGATGATAGAAGAGTATAAAGTAATAAGATTGAGCACTATGCTGTCACTTGTAAGCTGTCCAACTGAGTGCAGTTGAAGAAGGGGGGTTCTAAACCTCGATCATTTCTCCTTGTCGTATGATTTTTGTACGGCATTGCGAAATAATGTATTAGCCTGCGGTCTATTAAGCTTAAGCATCAACTTATTTATGATGTTACATAATAATAGCGGTAGGTACTTTGTTAACATACTTACTTATTAAATATATAGTTAACAGAGTGAAAAATGTATTGAAAAAGTTGTTAGATAATTTTTTTTATCTCCGAAAAAACAATAACCGAATACAATTTAAGTATTTTAAAATCAAATTTAGACACTCGACAAAGTTGTATAAAAATCTCAAAATGGTATAAGAATCTACAACTGTTATCTAGATAAATAAAAAGAAGTTTTAGTTTTCTGTAGATATTTCAGAAACTGCCTCACCGATTTCGCTGAAATTTATATTTACCTCTGAAATACTTCCTATCAAACCAAAATATCATCAAGATCGATTCGCAATTAGCGGAGAGCTATCATCTAACATACAACCGAAATGAGAACCTCTTTCTTTTTAGATGTCGGTTAAAAATACGATAGTGTCTCTATATTTAAATCAACAAGTGAGAATAGTTGAAATGCAGAAATTATACGAACCTTGGCGAAAGTTGAGCTTTAACTTATTCGTAAGTAAGCGATTGAAGGCTGAAGTAAGTTTGCGAATATTTGTTCCGTTGTTGGAGTTGTGGTTCTCGTGTAGGGGTTTTCTTTCGCTTGAGTTCTTACAAGTTTTGTGAGCAAAAAGAAGATAAATGCACTCTTTGTTTGTACACTCCATTTGCTAAATCCTCTAACTGAAGCTTTTAGCTTATTAGGTTTCATCGTATACTTCGGAGAGTGCAACTGATCTTCATCTGATCTTATGTCAGCTTGCTTTTTAGGGTTCCGTAGCCAAATGGGGAAATACGGGACCCTTATTCTGTCTGTCTGTCGTCTGTCCGTCCGTATGTCACAGCCACTTTTCTCCGAAACTATAAGACCTATACTATTGAAACTAGGTAAGTAGATATATATATCTGTGAACCGCATTAATATACTCAGACAAAAAATAGAAAAAAACAATAAATTTTGGGGGTGTCCCATACTTAGAACTGAAACTCAAAAATGTTTTTTACCATCAAAACCATACGTATCTATGGACAGGTCTTTAAAATGATATTGAGGTTTCTAACATATTATTTTTCTAAACTGAATAGTTTGCGCGAGATACTCTTCCAAAGTGGTAAGATGTGTGACCCCATACCCCTGTAACTTCTAAAATAAGAAAATGACAAAACTAAAAAAAATTATGATGTACATTACCATGGAAACTTTCAACGAAAAATGGTTTGAATGCATCGATATAATTAAAGAAACGAAGATGAGGTATGCTATAATCTAAAGACAAAATAACGTGGCGAAAATTTGTTTGAAAAATTTGAAAATGGAATTGTCAGCGAACGTACACAATTGTCAGCGAACTTACACAACTCCTTGTTGCGACTGAGACTAAATCAGGAGACGTCGTCTGATTTTGCATCGCCATAGTAGAAGCGCGATTGCCGTTTCTGCCGTTTTTAAGAGTTCGATATTTGAATGAGATCTAGTAGGTTGTTTTATTTTAATACGTCATACATTCACTAATGTTAAACACTGATTAAAGTAACAACGAACTACAAGAACTTTTATATTATGTTACTTCTTGCTACGGAAGCCAGCATGGGCGAGTCCCACTCGAACTTGACCACTTTTATTACATATATATATCTGCATTTTACAGAAGCTACGGGCCCGTAACTGCGGCGGAAAATTGCTCCATGAGTTCTTATCCTTAGATTATAAACTAACTTAACCTAACCTACCGTGTGATTGATTATGTGCTCGTATAATCTCGCTATATTGTAAACTGATATTGACAGAGATTGCTATTTCACGGTAACAGATACGCACAGAAACTTGTGCAAACGAGCGTAGCACTCTTGTGGAAGCGTAGCACAGTCGTGCAAATTACGTAGACGATAGCATCATTGTCTACGTAATTACCACATAATAGGTTATTTTATAACAGTAAAACAAGTAATAAAAATCGAGATTTCAACCTACAGATGGCCATCAGGGACAGAAATGCGGCCGTTGTGGAGGCTCTGGGCCAGGAGAAGGCAGCTTAGGCAAATAACAAAAGGCAATTAGCCAAACACTCGATAGCGAGTCGATTACTAGAGGAAGACCAACCGGTAGTGATCGGCTCTACAGACGAGCACTAGAATTAGATTTCAAATGTACCCAACTTCCCCCTATTTTCCTCTTCTTCTCCTTATCCAAGAAATGTGTAAAAAAAATGATAATTGTAATGACAAAGATCACGGACCGGAGTCTGTAGAGTGGCTAATTTAAATTAAAAAAAAATGAAAATCGAATCTACATCCTGACTATTATGAAATCAGACAGTCTCATTACTAAGGCACGATAGCCTCCACCCACTATGAAAACTTTCAACTTTGAACCGATGCCGTTCACATCTGTACGTGGGTAGCAACAGGTAGCAATACCCACTGATTTTATGAAAACCCTCCATTTTATAGCCACCGTAATATCTAGCTGTATTTTATGAGAGACATTATTTATAGTCCGATATTTATGAAGCTATTTAGAGGCTATTAATACAGGTTAGGCAGTCTGCCTTCATGTGTGAACAATCATTATATGCTACGTTGGGCTTTTGGCTGTGATGGCTTGATCGCTATTTCGACGGATTAAGGTCCAAAATTACACACGATTATTCGTGTCCTTACTAAACGAGATGAACTCTGCTTTATGGGGAAGGAAACAGGGTTGAAGGTAGCTCGAAATGGCTTTTACTTTCTGGTGAAAGCAAACACTGCATACAATAATGAAGTCGTGATATCAACCGCGGGTAAGCAGAAGTTCCGAGCAACTGGCCTTTTGCTTAAGTAATTAGTTACCTCGGTATTTCTATATTTATTTTGGTTTTTGTGGGAGACAAGGGAACCTGGTAGCCCCGTTTTATTGTGTCTGTTGTGGTATTGAATTTTTTTACCCGACTGAAAGATTTTTATATGATTTTCGCGTGTATCTTGTATGTTTGTAAATTTATTTATTCCCACGTATCTTCCAAACAGCTGGAAGGATTTTGACAACCAAGATATCGTTAGATTCGTCTCAATCATCCAAGTAGCCTTAAATAAGTAGTATATTGTGCTACATAATGTTTTTTTATCGGTTGATATTTTGCAGTCGGGGTTTTTTAAATTAAAGTTATTATATTTGTTCATTCGAGTTTTTGAAGTGAAAATTGTTTAGCCACGTTATACAGTTTTTTTGGTACAGGAAAACTTTTGAAGTTCGCGTCACAGACGTGTAATAATAATGTAGCTAATGTAGCGGCGTAGCGTCATCGATATAAATCAAAAGATGTGTGAAAAAAAAAATTGGCAAGAGCTGAAATCAAATTGTTCACGAAGATATTCAAAAACAATAATCATTTTTTCGGGAACTGCTCTTCTTGTTTTTAATAGTGCATTCTCAGGAATAATAAAACATCTAGCATTTGGACTTTTTGAACTTCATATTTCGTTACAGAAGTAATCAACAGATGAGAAAAGTCTCTCACTCTCAACACTCGTAGGAAGAATGCACGAAATATAGTTTAAAGATTCTATTACATAAACACCTGGATGGAGGATTCCATTATCGTAAATGGCTTTCTAAATTTTGATAATCCCTGCGAGGTCAAAATTTGTGGACATTTTCATAGGAGCTTTTTTGCACTTATCGAGTTAATTATTCAGCTGTTGTTGCAAGGTAGGCTCATCATCGTCGGAAAACCAAAATTTGTCTGTTGAAAATCTGAGAGCATTGCAGATTTGGGATGGTTGTCGTTGTTGTCCCTGAGCTCTCGAAGAGAGCCTTGATATTTAAGTTGGTAAAGTACATTAATAATTATTGCCATTGGATTTTGGAAACGTAAAAATCTACGCACAGACATAATCCAAATCATGTAAGTAGTGCAAAACACCGGCTAACAACAGTCGGCTTTGTGTGATACGACTTTTCCTATAAGCTCCTTGTAAGTGCTTGGATCAGCACGACTAACAGTAGGAGTCTTAATTTCAAAATTACCACTAGTCGAGAAAATAGCGATATTGAGTGTCACAATTCCGGAATTGAAATATCGGAAAAAATATGTCCGAGATTCCGGAATTACGAAATATCGGAATTCCGGTATCCAAGCCCTACACCTGACCCCAAACTAAGTAACTAAGTAAGTACTATGGAGGTCAGATAACTGATATCTTCTTCGCAGTCGTTATCTTCACTGCTGAAGGTCGCGTCTAGTCTGAGGTATTGATCACCCGTTGCGTCTCTCCTCGGCGGTCCTAAGAGCTTCGGCTATTGCTAATCCAGTGAGTGTCTTTACCAGATCTGATCAACGGATAGGTGATCGACCACGTAGTCTTTTCCCATCGACCTTACCGACCACCATAAGCTTCGCAAGCCTGTCAGCCAAGTCAGTCAGTCAATCTCTACGAGCGACATGCCCAAAATACAAAATATTTGAGGATTCGCTGGAAACAAATGCTACTAATAAACTGATATAATACCTACTTACTTATTTATTTGGTTTACATGCGTACTTATTGTTATACATAGAGATACCCAGCCACAGTACAAATATTTGTATTCATCACACAACTACTTACCGTAAGCTTTGCAGGCAGACTTACTACCAACAAAGCCACGAGGCCAGTCAATTTTGTGATTTCATTCGTTGTAGCATCAGTGAAATTTTACATTATACAAGTACTTTTATATGAGCAATAATTATCAGGTTACTCGCGTGTGATAATATACTCTTTAATTTTTTAGCTATATCAGCGACTGAAAAGTAAAATGATATTATCTTTGTTCCAGATAAATGAAGTGCAATAGTGACGCAGTGAGTCCGCGATGGCAGTGAACAGCCCTGGTGGATATCCCCCCATCTCTCCAAAACCTCACACTCCTAAAAGCCCACGCCATTTCGTGTTCCCTCAAAAAAGCCCCTCGGTCGCATCCAGCACTTCGTCTTCTGGTTACTACACCCCACAGTCCGGATGCAGCTACCCTCCAAAGTCTCCTATCGCGCATGGGCACAGAAGTCCAATGAGCCCTAGACACTTCAATTTTCCCCAAAAGTCACCTTCAGGACGGTCTAGTCCTTGTTATGATAGAGGTCCTCCACCTCCGCATGCTTTGCACTACAGCGCATCGTTAAAGCACCACCGGCGAGAGAAATCCCGATCTCCAAAGCCTCCACCGGTTCACATCCACACGAACCCTGGCTACGTCTCCCCAAATCGTACGAGAAAGATTTATGGATCTAACTCCACAGTTGGCTCGCCTCGCCTTGTAACCTCTCCGAGTATAGTATCTAGTCACACAGACGATTCAACAGACGCTATGCCCGGAACACCTTCCGCTGTCCTCAACGACGCAGACGATGAGGCTACGACGACGTCTTCCAAAGTCTGTCGGAAATCGACATCTGATTTAACAGATTTAACTGATGATACTCCTGTGACGCGGTCAACCAGCATAAGTAGGCCCTGTTCTCCTATGCGACGAGGGTCAATGAAAGGAGGTCTAGCTTATCTGGCGAGTAGAAGAGGCTCCCGAGAGTCGACGATGTCTAACTGTGATTCTGTGGAAGACATCGGGCCCCTGAACTTTCAGAATACGATGAGGGGTCGGCAGAGGAGAACGTCGAATTTTCTGGAACTACCAGGTAAAGTTTTCATGTTGTTATTTATAGTGTTCAAATTCATAAAATTACTGGATTTTCTTGCAGTAAGGATATTAAATTACAGTGTGCTATCGGCAATACTGTTTGTTTCTATTGAGCTATTGAACAAGCAGTGAGTTTTAATTCCGTCATGTTGTACAGTGACGAAAACAGGTAAACTTGCGCAAGAATGTTGTCTAAAATGTTAATTATTATTAACATTAAAAATTTAATACATCTATAGCTATAGCCAAAAATCTAGATTCTCGAGATGAAAAGAAGCATATGTGCTTTTAAATACTGTAATCTAACTATTTTTCAAACTTCAACCCGATCCAATCAGGGGTTAACATGATTGAGTGGTTGCAGTAGGCACCATACATCCAAAATGTAGCGCCTGTATCTTTCTAGTTCTGCCGTACATATCCAACGGCGAAAGAATGACTGAAATCGGTTCAGTAATTCCTGAGAACATCGCTTTCAAACAAAAGACCTCTTCAGCTACCTGCTACGCCACCTGTCGGAAATTGATCGTACCAACTTAGATTTAGAAACAAATTTGATTAGCAAAGGTTATTCAATGACGCAATCGTAGACACATGCTGTCATGTCAAAGGACGGTACGACAACGCTCAAAAAGGGTTTTTTCCCGTTTTTGTGACATTCATGATTCATGCTCCGCTTCTATGGATAGTAGCGTTATGTTCTATAGCCTATAGCTTTCCTCGATAAATGGACTATCCAATAGAAAAATTGTTTCAATTCAGACTGGTATTTCCCGAGATCCTAGCGATCAAACAAACTCTTCAGCTTTATAAAATCTGGGCCAGCGTGGTGGATTAAGGTCTTGACTCTTTCCTTGCCCCAAGTCCCAGCAATGGGAATGGCTGCTTATGCATTCAGCATTTCTGAGACGATTAAGCAAAAATTTTCGAAGTTATATTATTAGCAGTATAGATTAGGTCAATTGAAAGGGATGTTATACCATATTTTATAATAAATAGGAAGAAAATTGTGTACGTAAGCCTTGTAAAGTTGCGAATCTTTTTTAATAGTAGTCCGAAAAGAAATCTACACTCACATAACTTGCGCAAAGTTGCGATAATATGTTCCAAAGAACCTAGTTGTATTTTCAAGTATTTTCGGCACAGATTTTTATATTGCGATCGATTCATCCCATATCGATATCGTCTGGCCGGTATAACTCACGAAACCCGCGTCTACTGTAACTAAATAAGGTTTAAAATTGAATACTTTGCGAAAGGTAACTGTTTTATTGTAAATTGATACAGCTTAGACGGTGATGGCGGATTAATTATTCAGGGCCCGGTTCTGCTCTAAAAGGAATTTTTGCTCTCTATTTTTGACTAAGTACTTACTTTTGCTCGATCCAACGCGCAAAATGTTAATTTTGATGGCCTATTTGTGATGTTTTTATCGAGGTGAAACGGATAAACACTTATAATTTAATTTATTTCTATTTCTACCTCTTTAATCCTACTAATATGGTAAACGCGAAAGTTTGCAAGAATTATATTTTATGTAGATAAATAGATAAACTTCTTATTGCATTTATATAACAAAACAAAACACAGTAAATCCTTAAAACCAATTAACAATTTGTGACCTTATCGCTAAGAATCACCTTATCAAATGTACAGATGTATGTTTGTTACTCTTTCACGCATAAATGGCTAAAGGGATTGGATGATATTTTGTTTATAGAGACCTAACAATGATCTGGAATAACAGATAGGCTATTTTTTTACCCGGGAAACTATTAGTATCGTAAACTACAAGGGTGAAACCGTGGGGTGCTAATTTGCAAATTAAGTTATGTATTGCCAAAAGAACTATAACATTTTTGCAGTGAAAACCTCTTTTGGTGCGCCACAGGCAGGTTTTTCGTGGGCTGTGAAGTGTATTCTAGCGTCACGCTCGGGAATGATTTTCGGGTAAACTCGGGATCATGGCCAAGCCTTCCTGTTTCCCCCGTGTAGTTTCCATAGTAAGCTAGCAAATTCTGAGTTATAAGTTTTCACTTCTATCGGCAGTTCCTATGACTGCCAATTTTTTTTACTAATACAGGGTTTCACCATAGATTAATAACGCCTAGATGGATAGTCTTCAAACAAACGCTTCATTTTAAGTGAGGCAAAAAGCAGATGGGTTTCGGCGTTAGCAGTTCTGAAGTTAGCCAAACAAAACTCGAATGTCGTGGAGTATGTGCAGTGACGGACCACACAAACCATCATAATGTTTTTAATTGTCGGAGACGCATCCATTCGCGCTGGACTTTGACAACTGATGTTGTTAAACGGGCTCACTATGATTTGCCCACTTTCCTTACGCGTCCGCCCTTCTACCGCCTAACTAAATCGGCTTTCGATTTGCTATTGCGGTCTCTATCATTTCAAGCGAAATGAAAAGAGAAAGCAATATCAAAGCTAAGACATTTCTAGTTAGGCGGTAGGCCCTCCGGTTTCAAGAAGTTATTAATCTATGGTTTGCATTTGACCGCTATCTGGACTGATGTTTAGCAGTAATGCAGTCTACGCTGGAACGTGCTTACTTAAAACAAACCGCTTCACTCTCGATTTGAAGACAGCAAGATTGTAACTCTGTAACCGTTAGGAAAACCCCACTCAGGCAACGCATTATATAAATTTCATTTTGATTTGTTTTGTTTTTATAAAGTGATTTAGTAAAAAAACATTATAACATATTTCTAACTTAAAAAGTTTAATCAATCGGTAATAATAGTATTATTAGTTACAAGCGGTCCGCCCCGACTTCGCCCGTGGTACATAATATATAACCTACCTGAGTGCAAAAATGTCTCAGGGATCAGATACGTAAACGTATCCAACGGAGAAAGAATATTTGAAACTGATCCAGTAGTTTAGCGCATTCAAACAAAAAACTCTTCAGCTTTATAATATTAGATAGTATAGATTATAAATAGCACCTTAGTAACAACATTCGGTATACGTAGATGCCATATAACGCCAACTGTCATAGGTCCTTTCACAAACAAAAACTGACTTCGTAAGAGTAGGTAATATTTGTGTAATAAATGTTTGATATTTTTCATTTTCAATGAGAAATGGTTATTTTTAAAGTTAAGATGAGGTTAAAAGTTAACAATTCTGCTTCCTACTAATATTATAAATGTTAATTTGTATAGTTTGATGTTTTTTGCTCAATCACGTCGGAAGTCTAAACGGATCAACTTGAAGCTTAGAACATGGATACTCCGGGAAAATAAAGAGAGGAACAACAACACACTTAAAACCGCAAGCTCTGTTATTATTCACATAAAAATACAAAAATCTTTATTGCTGTTTGCTAGATAAGGTGATACAAAACATTTTAAAAGTTGACCCATACAAACTGGCCTCTTTTCTAGAGGCATGCAATATGTCTGGCAACACAGTTTCCATTGGTCTGAATTTATACAATGATAATAATAGACATAAATCCATACTAATATTATAAATGCGAAAGTAACTCTGTCTGTCTGTCTGTCTGTCTGTCTGTCTGTCTGTCCGTCTTTACCGCCTAAACCAACCAACAGATTTTGATGAAATTTGATACATAGATAGAATAGATCCCGAGAAAGGACATAGGCTACTTTTTGTTCCGAAAAAAAGGTTAAAAGGGTTAAAATAAGGCATGAAAGTTTATATGGAAAACTTCGTCATTGTTGAAGAACTATGAAACTTTACGTCTAGATATTTAACACGAAACCATAAAATGTATATTTAAGCAGTTTTGTAGTTTCGAACTGTACCTACGGGGGTGGAATTGGGGGTGAAAGTCTACAAGTTCAATATTATTGAAGATAAAACCATGAAACTTTGTATCTAGACACTTGAAATGGAGTCGATAAACGTTTGTTCCAGCAATTTTATAATTTCTAACTATACGAGGATACTTATTTAACCGCTTGATACACTGGCCGCTTTTCGCGTTTTACAAATTTGGCGGGAAAACGGGTGTCAGGTTACATAAGTGAGGTGTTTATGTTTCGGCATATGAAGTGCCGCCTTACTTTTACCCGTTTGAGCCATTTACTCTCAAGAGCGTTTCAAGACGCTTCTAGCGGTATCATTTATTTATAATTAATGTACTTAAATAAATTCAAGATGGCCGCCGCTACAAAATGGCGGATAATTTATGTTTTATTAATCCCATCAATATGGGTATCAAATGAAAGGGCTCAACAAGCAGAATACAATATACTATAAAAAATTGAAATCCAAGATGGCGGCCGCTACAAAATGGCGGATAACGTAGGTTTTATCAATCCCATCAATATGGGTATCAAATGAAAGTGCTCAACCAGTAGAATACAATGTACTATATAAAATTAAAATCCAAGATGGCGGCCTCTACACAATGGCGGATAACTTAGGTTTTATCAATCCCATCAACAAGGGTATCAAATAAAAGAGCTTGACAAGAAGAATACAGTGCACTATATAACCTCAATATTTAAGATGGACGCAGCCACTAAATGGCATATCAGACAGAATTTTTGATAGTCGACGAGATTTCCATGATGTCTTATCAAATGTTATGCATGATGGACGCTCGATTAAGGCAAATTAAGAACTGCGAAAATCAGTTTTTTGGAGGAGTAAACGTATTACTTTTCGGTAATCTTTTACAACTGCCTCCTATAAAATGATCAGGAACACCTGTTTTCAATTCTAATATGAAATTATATATATGAAAGTAACTCTCTCTGTCCGTTACCGTCTAACGCTTAAGCCACTTAAAGAGTTTGTTACAATTTGGTGCACAGATAGACTAGACTTAGGAAAGGACAACGGCGACTTTTTATCACAGAAAAAGAGTTGAAAAAAGTGGGAATGAGGAGTAAAAGTGTGCATGGAAGGATCTTTGCACTCTTTGTATGCTATTTTTAACCGACTTCTAAAAAGGAGGAGGTTATCAATCCAGTTGTATTTCCAATTGTGAATCAATTTAGATGGTTATTTTTTTGGTTGGTAGATTATAGTTCAGAGGTGGTCATATAAATTTTATCGAAATCAGTGCGGCGGTTTTTGAAATATGAACAACAAACTAAAATTTGCGTTCATGTAATCAGACGATATATCTACTAATATCTACTAATAGACTCTAATAAAATTTGATGGACCGTCCCAATATGATTTTAAATTAAAGTCTGTTTTTGATTAATTTTTTGAGAACATAGTATTTTTTAATTTGTCGTGTAAATTGTACATTTATTAATAAATATAAAACTTTGATTTAGACTGATTTTGATTAGGAAACGTGAATTTGTATGGTAGTAGACATACGAGTAGGTACTGCCTCAATTACTTTAATAAATATGTGGCGCGGACGAAGTCGCGGGTAAAAGCTAGTAAAGACATAGATTCAAACTAATAACAATCACCAATACGGATAAGAATACAACATATTGCCAACATGGCACAGTCGATAGGCAGTCGAGAGTTTCTGAGGCGAACTTTCAAATATTCTTCTTATAGAGGTTTTTTTTTTTAATAAAAAGTGACGAGACGAGCAAGACATGTGCCTGATAGTAAGCAATATGCCTGCCACATAACAGCACAGTGACACGCAGCTATTGGAACATGAAGAGTCCAATTCATTACCTAGCACTGTACTGCGCTCATCACCCAGAGATCTAAGATGTTATATCTCTAAGCTCTGTAATTTCTCTGGAAACATTGCTACTTCCCCAGGCGGACTCTGCTAGGAGTTCTACCACTACAAAAATATAAATGTGGTACAGTTTATTCCTTATAGAGCAAGAGCCCGTGGACCTCAGACCTTCGTTATTTTAGCAAAGCTGAATGTTTGTCAGCGCATGCTCCCAACATCGCTATTAGAACGATGTTATGAACGGTATTTCATAGGTACACCTTTAGTAGATACAGTTTATCTGCCAAAGCCAGGATGACCCAAACTTCATAATGGGTCCTCGTTCTTGCCTGTGATTGCAGCATGCGCTGCCAAACTTTCGGCTTTGTTAAAATAACGAAGGTCTGGGGTTCAGGGGATCTTAGTACATTAAATTACTATTCCTGAACCATAAATTTGAAACTATTTCACGAAAAGACATTATTTCAATGTAATTGTTGAACCAAATACTCATTTAAATACAGTAAAACTTATTTTTATTCAACCTACATAAATGTTAGTTACTCTTTTACGCAAATTTTTGTCCCATGGAAATAGGGGGGAATCGGGCAATACACCAGTGAAACAACAGAGCGCTCCTAGTCAAATCCAATTTAAGAAATATAGAGAGGTGTGATGATAGCTTAGAGACAAGTACGTGAGTGACAGAGCTTTGCTCGGGTTAGACACTGATTATACTCCGATACGAATTAAATGCGTTGATGGAGGGCTACCAGTAATAGATTTACAAAAAAAACGAAGCCATTTGCAAAAAAAGAGAACCGTCTCCTAAACTATTATAGTGTTGTACAAGAATTCGAAATTTACCTTTGCATTCTAATGTAATAGTTTTTCATTGTCTAAAAACGCGCATAAACCGACGTTTTATAAAATGAAACCTAGCTAGATCGATTTATTACCCGCAAAAACCCCTGCATGCAAAATTTCATGAAAATTGTTCAAGCCGTTTCCGAGATTCAGATTCTATATAGGTATATACAAGAATTGCTTGTTTAATGGTATTATACATGAATTATCAAATCCTCAGAGGTCGTAGGCTTACGTCTTGTCTAGGGCCTGCAGCTTTGATTGTTTTCACATCTGCAGGTACCTACTTATCATTCCTAGAGAATACTTAGGTAACGGTGAAGGAAAACGCCATCAGGAGACCTATTTAAGGACTGTAGTTTTCCAAGACAAGTGTCTCTATATTATTCAGCGTTCAAGATACGATCCATAGTTGATTGTGTCTTATAGCTAAGTTGATGTGAAATGTTTATTGCAGCTGTTAACTGTTAAAAAGCATTAATTTAGAAAAGTAGCTTGAAACATTTAGGGATTATCTGCGTATTTTCCGTTTTCATAATTTCCCCGTGATATACTGTGAGGAAACCGACATGTTCCTACAACCTTTCGAGGTCATGCGTGATTCACCGACCCACGGTGGATCAGCGTGATGGATTATGAGCTTGATTCTCTCTTTGCGAGAGAAGCTGCCCCGCCCTAGCATAGAATAGATTAGCCCTAGTGAGAACATTGCGCGGACTGCTTATGCTTATGATATTACTATCAAGACGAAACAAAAAAGCTTACATAACACGTAAACCAAATGTTTTCCTTAAAGTTTTATTTTACGGAATTCTGTTAAATCTTTCTTTCTACGTAATTTTCTCAACCACGACCGAAGCGCGGCTGGCGTGAAGTGTTTTTGCGTTATACACGTATACGCTGTCGAGTGTTCTTGAAAGAAAATAATTCTCAAATAAAAACGTTGAGAGAAATAATTGTTTTTAGAAGCAACTTTACCCTCAGGGCTTAAATCCAGACATCATAGAATACAGAAATAATTATCTTAGATCTTGTATTTTCTTAGTTAATTAAGTGTCTTGTTCGGAATTAAAAGAAATGTATTCTGTTTTAGCGAGAAAAATGTTACTACCTACGCTAATTACGAAGCTTTGTTTCTTTGAGGTATTTAAAAAAAATACTGTAATTATTTATTAGGAATTAGCCGGGGTTTTTAGTTAATTTAAAAGTACCTACTATTTCGCAGACACGTTTTATTAGTTAACCATTTAGAATTATTCACAACGAGAGGTCGATGACATTTCAAAGGTCGGGAAAACAATTGGCTACTTTGTAGTCATACTGTATTGATGAAATATTATATTTTGACGGCTTTGTAGCTAAACTAGGATAGAAAAATACACATTTCTTTATAGATACTATATTTATGTAAGTGTTTGAAATACAGGTGGCGATTGGTGGACAATTCACACACTGCACCAGCTGACCTTAGTTAGCTTAGTTAGGCTAAGCAAAGGTTGTGATATTGTGGCCAAATAGCTGAAATAATACGAATATAGTTGCAAATGCATACTTATTATGCATAGAAACACCCAGACACAGTACTAATATTTGAATTTGTCACACAAATATTTGCACTGGATGGGAATCGAACCCACAACCGGCTTTGTAAGCAGACTACCCACTAAGCCACAAGGCCACTCGAACTTACCGTTATTACGTACCTACGTAGGCATTGTGTTTTGTTTCTTTTTATAATATAGAGTGCTAAGATGAGCCTGTCATTTACCTGATAGTAAGCACAATGCATTCCCATAACAGCACAGTATCACACACACTATTGGAACATGAAGAATCTGAAACATCTTACATCTCCGGGTGAAGAGTGCAGTGCTGTGCTAGACACTGATTTGGACTCTTAATTTTTCCGGGTACCTAGTCGTATTTAGTTGTAATGGGCCGGCTTTTTACTAGCCATTAAACGCATGTCTCCCTCGTTTCGTCACCTTAATAATAATAAACTCTCTCGCGTACTCTCATACTCACGGAAGAAGGTGATACTTATTCTCTTTAACCCTTGTGATAACAAGTTTCTACCTAACTAGAATAGATAATAATGTCGTCAACGAATAATCAACCTAAAGTTACTTACAATCTTCAGGGTGTCGGTTTTTCGTGACAGTGCGCGCGTTTCCCAAAAATGGACTCATCATTTGTAACCCTCCGACCAAAATAAGGGGTGTCATAAGTTTGACGTCGATGTCTGTCTGCTGTGTGTGTTTCTGCCTGTGGCATCGTAGAGCTCAAACGGTTGGGCCCATTTCGATGCGGTTTTTTTATTTGAAGGTTAATATCCGTGCAGATGTTCTTAACTATGTTTGTTTAATATCGATTTAAGATGGCCGCCTCCACAAAATGGTGGACAAAATATTTCTTCACAAACTACCTCAATATGGCTACCAAATGAAAGGGCTTGACTAGTAAAATACTATACACTACAAGAAATTTCAAATCCAAGATGGTCGTCACCACAAACTGCCGAATCGTATTATTTTTTCACTCCTACCTCAATACGGGTATCAAATGAAAGGGCCTGACTAGTAGAATACTTTGCACTATGACGAAAAATGGCGAAATACATTTCTTTTTTCACAACTCCCTTAATATGGGTATCAAATGAAAGGGCTTGACTAGTAGAACGTTATACAGATAATAATCCGAGATCCGAGGTAGTCGTCGGGGGTTAATCAAAATGTTTTATTCCCTACGAAGTATAACTTCAAAAGAACCAAAAAGTAATATTCTTCAATGTTTCAGTGGTGGAACATTCGAGGCCAAGAGTTTGTTCCTTGCCGGAAAAGCCTTACAACCCTCGCGCATCAGACGACCTCTACCGACTGAGGACCTTCAGCATCACGAATAAAGGCGGCGTGGTCAACTGTGGAGACTCTATCTGCAACCGCCGGAGTCGGTCAAATACGTCGGTCAATTCTACCAATAGTAGGTAAGTCAGGCTGAGAGATTTTTTCTTACAAAGATATGGTTAAACATTTTTTGTGTGCATGTTCTAACTTCCGTCATGTTTTTCGGCACTTTACAAATAACTAAACAGTATATACTACGTTTTTGCGCAAAGTTGACAATAGACCTGGCACAGCTAAAGCTAGATAGTTATATATATGTACTGGTGGACAATTCACACACAACACCTTCTGACCCCAAACTAAGAAAAGCTTGTAAGATGGTGGCCAGATAGCTGATATGATACTTTTTTTTATTTAAATTATCCACTCCACAGACTCCGGGGTCCGTGATCTTTGTCATTACAATAATCTTTTTTTTTTTACACATTTCTTGGATAAGGAGAAGAGGAAAATAGAAGGGGATTTGGGTACATTTAAAA
This sequence comes from Ectropis grisescens, assembly GCA_017562165.1. Lineage (NCBI taxonomy): Eukaryota > Metazoa > Arthropoda > Insecta > Lepidoptera > Geometridae > Ectropis > Ectropis grisescens. Next base: position 10,713,072 of record CM029786.1, read on the forward strand.
TCTAATTCTAGTGCTCGTCTGTAGAGCCGATCACTACCAGTTGGGATTCCGCTAGTAATCGACTCGACATCGAGTGTTTGCCTAATTGCCTTTTGCCATTTGCCTAAGCTGCCTCCTCCCGGCCCAGAGCCTCCACAACGGCCGCATTTCTGTCCCTGATGGCCATCTGTAGGTTGAAATCGCGGATGGTCTTCGATGATGCAGCCCACGCTCGCCGCACGAACCGACCGATGGCGTCGTCGGTGTCGTCAGCGTAGTATGTGAAGATCCCCGTGTGCCGTGAGATTGCAACTACCGCATGGGGCACGCTCTCGTGCAGCTTCATGTTTGCCTTGGTTTTGATTACGATTACCGACTCGTATGTTAGTCCCTGAGCTTCATGGATGGTAAGGATGCGTGACCCGGTGCCTGACCCATAACCCTGGTTTGTCAGGGTCTCCTTCTCCTCTTGAGTGTGAACTAAGAAGAGGGTGTTTGGTTGGGTGTTGGGTATTTGCGCTCCCTTATATCTTCTCTGCTCTAGGGACTTTATACGGGACGCTGAGGAGTACATACCGGAGTATATTTCCCTCAGTGCATATGCGACGTCCATTGGGTTTCGATGTGTGCAGAGCAACTCCTGGCTGATCTTTGTTACCAGGTTCGGGCGATGATACCTCATTTCGAAGAGATTTTCCCTGTCGATATAAGGCAACTGATTGACGTCTCCAATGAGGACAATTTCGCCAACACCAGACAGCCTTGAAGCCATCACAATGGCTCCAAAATGGTTCATGAGAGCTTCGTCCACCATGAGGCGGCTGAAACTTTCTACCGAAACCATTTACCAGAGCAGAAGCCATGGTTCGCACTCTGGTTTTGACCAGGTTTCCGATTCGGTGCGATAGCTTTTCTCTTAGATCTTTTGCTGCCTCAGTTGTTGTAGTAATGATGGCGTCCTTGTCCACGTCGAAGTGTCTAATCACCCATGTTGTTTTTCCACATCCTGGAACTCCGTTGACCCACTGTATTCTCGGTACCTCCCAATTTTCCCAATCTGCTTTGACGTTTCCGTTCCCTTCGATGGTCTTGGCCATCTCTAGGATCTTATCGTCCAGCATAATCTTGGTGCATCGGGCAGTAACTACAATTGGGTCGTTTGGTGGTGTCGCATAAACAGGCACTCCCGCGCGCTCTGTCTCTCTCTCGTTCAGTGTCACGAAGCCATTTTCAGCACTGTAAGCTGCCATATACTGTCCTGTCATGGTTCCCTTGATGACCCGGGATGTGACATTATTGTAAATGGCTGCTTCGGCCTCCTCGAGTTTCGATATGATACTTAAATAGTTGTTAATACATACTTATTATACATAGAAACACCCAGACACAGTACAAATATTTGAATTCATCACACAAATATTTGCACTGGGTGGGAATCGAACCCACGACACTCGGCTTCGCAGGCAGAGTTACTCCCCACTAAGCCACGAGACTAGTCAGTTACGTCAAGAAACGTCACCAGATCACGTGACTACAATAAAGTGGTCTAAGATATATCGGTCAACGTTACTACAATACATTTTTTAGCCTCAAAATATCTTTACTAAAAAAATGGATCATTAAAAGATTTGCACAAATTCTAGTGCAAAAAATTTCCAGCAGTACAAGATAATTTGAGATTTAAACATTGTTTTTGAACGTCAAAGCTCACTAAAACAAAAGAATTTGCTTATTACAAATTAATTAGCGAGTGCGTACTATTTATTAGATAATTTACTACGTATAAGATATGTATGTATTAAAGTTACGTTAGCTATAGTCTGCGATGAGCGTCTGCCAAATATACGCCTACTACAGTATTCGCATCACCTAATGGCAGAAGATTAGTTCTATTGGATGTCGGCTGATCTTTTATTTCAGTAGTCCATGTAATTTGTTGGTTAAGCGTTCTATTCAGATGCGTTGGTCTTGTAAAGCGTTGTTATTTCCATTTCGTTTTCTTGTCACAATACGAACAATGTTGTACCAACTTCACGCAAAATGGGTTAAACTTGAATGAGTTGGTCTACGGTTGAAAATACATTGGACTAGTCGGTCTAACAAGTTTGCTAACAACATTAAAATTGGAAGGGGTCGGTCTAAAATAACAGTCAAACGTATAATATTAAATAAGTCAGTTTGATACAACGATCAAAGACAAACATTGAGGGAATCGATCTAATATTTCAATAGCCATATTAATATTCAGTAAATCGAAGCTAACTTAGTTGGGTCGGGTGTAATATGAGTACACGAGAGTCCTTAGCCCTAAAATAATAAAATAAATTGTTAGTTCAAAATGTAGTTTAATTTCAATGAATTTATATCATACTAGCGACCCGCCCCGGCTTCGCACGGGCACAATGCTGATACTAAAAATACGAAAAAAATGCTTACTGTGGAGTATCCCTAAGATATATTGTATGCGCGTATAAAATGTAAAAAACACGAAAAAAACTTTATTTTTTTACTAATTTTTTTTAACTAAATTTAGATTCGTGAATAATTGTTTTTTCATAAAGTAAAACTAGCCAAATTTCCTAAAACTCATATAATACAAGAGTGTTGGCGTACAAAGTACAATACACTACTATGACACATATTAGATAGTAGGTGTAATAGGTATAAATAGGTACTACGTAAACTCTCCTCAAGAAAGTTGTTGCATTGAATGTATCACTAAAACGCTCTACACACGAGCCCTGAAATCAGAGGAAGTTACGTAAAAATCCAAATCGTACACAAAATAGTCTCTTAGTTTATCTTGAAATAAATTAACCTAGTTATTCTACCTCCAAGCAGTAATGTGCAAATGTTACTATGTGGCGGTTCGAATGGCAATGTTTCCACTAAAATTTAACTCTGATTGAAGCACTAATTTCATAATAGGACATTTTATCGTGGTCACGTGATCCATCAGCGTTTCTTGGCACGGCCATCTAGATGCAGTGCGATACGAGGGAACTGTTAAAATAAAACTAGCTGCGGTTTTACCCGCGCGGTTAGTTAGTTAGTTTGTCGAGGCCTTTTCCGCACTTAACCTCTCAATTGGGACATTCTGCGTGGCTCATTCTTCCCTTTATCTACTCCAACCAGCCCAGGTTGTCCCAGAACAGAAAGTCAGCGTTCTTTTTAGGTTGTAAAAAGACTCCGGGACAGATGCTGGTGGTTGGAAGATACGAGGATACCCTCGTGATTTCTGTTTTCCGTTATTTTCTAGCGATAAAAAGTAATATATGTGTTATTCAGGGCCTACAATCTTACTGTTCTTTTAAACTTTGTCGTTTATAATATGTATTATGAGGATGCATCTATTACTTAATCAATTTTTAATGGATAGAACCTTTATTGACAAAACTAAAATACAGTGAGAACTAGTAACTATGCTACATACCTAACAACTTTAAGCATATTCAAATTACTCATGAAATTTACCAATGAAGGTCTACACATAAAAAATATAATAATTAAAAAAAGATGAGGTGTCATGAGACACCAGGTAGGAATGACGTTCTTTCGGATAACACAAATAGCCTAATTTTAGTCAAATTAGGTAGTAGTAAATACTGGAACGCTCATTTCAAACTAAAAGTGGCAACACTGGTCACGTGGAGTTTCAACGCGTCACTTTCGTCATCTATTTTTCTTACGGTTTTAATCTATATTTTTACAGTTCGGTCGCGCAGCTAAATCCCTATTTCTTCCAACCTTGCTTCTTTCCCTTTTCTTCTAATAGCATGACATTTTCATGCTTTAGTGTCACCTAAGCAAACCCATGTTGCTAATAAAGCTTCAGCGGTCAAAATATTAAGTATCAATTATTCCCTCTCAAAATCACCACGAAGTCTCATGACACAGACTTAGTTTTAATTAAAACAACCAAACTTCCCATCAAAATCATTGTAAACGATGATCTCCCAAATCTCAGGCCCTTTTGTAACCAATTATAGCCAGCGAAGAACATTCCATTCCAGCTGTTCTGGAGACATAAGCATCAATTTGTATCCCTTAATTGTATAATTTGTAAATGCTTTAACCAGGAATTATTTAAATGGGTTAATTAAAATGTCTATTGATGCCATCAATTTGAGCTGAGTGTCGCAGTAATTATAGTGCGATTTAAAAAAATGTTTTTTAATTACTAAGTCGCATTCCATGAATTAAGCTAATTCAACAGAGCTAGTTTAGCGATGCAAGTATGCAAACTATCGTTATAAATAATAATAAACAATAAAAATAATTTCAACAGTGAAAGAGCTATTTTTTTTGTTGGCGGAAAAAAAATCATTTGTCATCTTATGCGCGCAACTAAGCCACAGAGTAATAAAAAAACTTTTATTTGCTTTCTGTGGATACCGTGTTTTTAGCCACTTATAAAATAAGGAATTTTTATTGATTTAATGTTGTATTTTACGACACATACAAGTTTAAATTATTTATTTAAAGATGAAGTTTCATGAAGTGAGCAAGCAATAGCTATATTCATTCATTTATTGAACACGACCTTTTTTGGATCGAAATTGTTTTTAAACAAAGCAACCACAAGCAACTCAACCAATAAACCGGCTCTACAGCTCAATTGTGAGTAATAGTAATGAAATAGACACAGTTTGATAATAGGTGTCATTACATGTCTGAATTCGGTGAAATTAGAGCCACACTATAAGCAAGTGTGTTGAAAAGAAATTTGCAAACATAACAAACATACCTACACGCCAAAAACATAACCCTTCTTTCGGTCGGGTAAAAATAAACTTACTCCTTTTTTGAACTCAGCTAAAATAACTCTAATTTCGTTATCTACACTCACTAGCAATTTGCCGCTTCTAACGACATTATTCTACAACGGAACTACAAAGTAACGTAGGCTGTATAATCAGATTGAGGGAGATTTGTGACTGATGGCTCAGTCGCGTGCGGCTTCTGACCCAATTCCCGTCTACTGGCGCAAGTAGCTATCTAGTCAGCTGTCGCCATTAAAAATGGAAGGGTTGCTGGAACGCGAAATCGCTAGATTAGAGTGTCACGATTGTGAGATGTGTATCTTTTACGTTTCAATTAGATAGGTAAGAAAAAATAGTTAAACAAATATAGACTCAATCTTATTAGTTTTTAGATTAAAATCAATTGGCACGCCTCGTGAGTGGTGCCCATTTTTAAGAGTAATTTTTAAATAAATAAATAATGGTGGTCATTTCACACAACGTCATCTGACCCCAAACTAAGCAAAGCTTGTACTATGGAAGCCAGATAGCTGATATAATACTTATATATTTTTAAATATTTACTTATTTTACATAGAAAACATCCAGGCACAGTACAAATATTTGTAGTCATCACACAAATATTTGCACGAAAAACCGATACCATGATGTTAGCAAGTCAACATTTTAGTGAATATTATTACGAACTTCAGGTTTATCTTCTTGCATTCAATAAATTATCTGTTCCATGTTGAAGTTAGACTTTTAGCACGAGGGATAAAGAAGAAGAAGAAGTGTTAACTTCCAGCGTGCGTACATAAGTACCTACTTACCTGTGTGTGTGAAGTGTGAGTGTGTGAGTGTAGATAGTGAGTGTGTGTGTGTGTGTAGGTACACACACGCACACCCTCAATCACGCACACTTTTTAACCCTCGACCAAAAAGGGGTGTTATAAGTTTGACGTCGATGTCTGTCTGTGAGTCTGTCAGTCTTTCTTGTGACACACAGTCTGTCTGTTTGTGTGTGTGTGCGTGTGTCTGTGGCACCGTAGAGCTCAAACGGATGAGGCGATTTCGATCCGTTTTCTTATTTGAAGGTTAATATCCGTGCTGATCTTTTTAGCTATGTTTGGTTAGTATCGATTCAAGCCTCCACTAAATAGCGGACAAAATATTTCTTCACCACCTACTTCAATATGGATATCAAATGAAAGGGCTTGACTAGTAAAATACTATACACTATAAAAAAAATCCAAGATGTCGCCGCCACAAAATGCCGAATTATGTTATATTCTTACTATATCAAATTAAAGAGCTTGACTAGTAGAATACTTTGCACTATGACAAATTTAAATCCTAGATGTCCGCTACCACAAAATGGCGAAATACATTTCTTTTTTCACAACTCCCTTAATATGAATAGGCTATGAAATGAAAGGGCTTTACTAGTAGAATGTAATAATAATAATCCGAGATCCGAGGTAGCGTTAAATTTTGTTCTTGTTTAGATTTATTAAAGTGATGAAACTTACCATACGCTTGATGGCAAGCATCAAGTCTATGCATAACAGCTAAACGCCACATAAACACGAAGAGTCCAAATCATTATCTAGCGCATCACTTTGCTCGTCACACAGAGATAAAAATATTAAAATATTACCAAACCACTCACAAACAACACCACAGATAGGATCGGTAGAGATTCCGAAAGGTTAATTAAAAAGAGAAGCCTTGGCATGGCTTGATGAAATTAAAATTAATTTATTCAGTCCACCCCTTATCAAAATTAGAGATTTAAAGAAGCAATCTCATCCAACGAAATATAGCCTAAATAGATCTTATTTTTTATTTTACTAAGATAAATATTTCCCATTTCTGTGGAATCTGAAAAATTAAGTTGTCATAAACCTTGCCGAACATTTTTACCAATCGAAACACAGTGATGTTTCAATATTACTGCATGGCGGTAGAATAACTGGTAGTCTAAGACCCCGCTATACAACGACCTTCACCGAGCTGTTTATTGGATGAAAAGTGTCTTATATGTAATTTAATATGTCAATAAATATATTGCAAATGGGTTGCCTTAAAAAAATCAGTCCAGAATGTGATTAATTAACAATTATTTTTTTAATATTTCACTTAAATTGATTGAATTTTAGAAAAAAACTATATACCATAACTTATTATTTTGGCTTTACTCAGTGCTTACGAAATCTCATGCAAATATTTTCAAACAATAAAAAGTTTCAAACAAACTTTCATCCCTTATTTCACCCCTTTGGAGGTTGAGTTTTGAAAAATACTGCAATACATAATTCATTATTTTGATCAAGCTCAATTCGTGCAAATTGTATGCGAATACGTTTAAGGAATAAAATGTTTCATACAAACTTCCATCCTATTTTTTACACCCTTAGGGGTTGAATTTCGTAAGCACTGAGTAAAGCCAAAATAATAAGTTATGTTATATAGTTTTTTCTAAAATTCAATCAATTTAAGTGAAATATAAAAAAAAAAATGTTAATTAATCATATTCTGGACTGAAATTTTTTAGGCAACCCATTTGCAATATATTTGTTGACATATTAAATTACATAGAAAACACTTTTCATCCAATAATCAGTTCGGTGAAGGTCGTTATATAGCGGGATCTCCTGCTATGGCAAATGTGTGGTGTTTGCACTCTGCAGAGCCAGTCGAACGGACCAGAGTCGGTCGGTATTTTCTTGGACCTTACGTATATAATAAAGCTATTAGACACATTCCTAAGCTAAATGAACTTAATAAAAGAGAAGAAAAAAACAGGCTAAGAAACTTATATTATGAAAAAACAGAACAACTGATGGTAACTTTTAAATATGAGCCGTAAAACAAAAAAATTACTTACTAATCAACTAACTAACCTTTAATTAACTAATCATGAAACATTTTCAACAAATTAAAACCAACAATGTTCTAATGTCTTGTAATGTTTAGTGTATGATGTTAACTTTCTGTTGTGCAAATAAATTATTTCTATTTCTAAACCTGAAAGATTAGGATTCGTGACTGATTCGTCGGCATGAGTGCTCAAAATGCTGGGGTTCATTTTCCTGAAACGTCGCCAGCATGCCTCATGCCTCAAACTTTGGACTTATGTATCTGGATTATCTGTATTTTTTTCCTTTTCTGTTGTGGCTTTTAAGAAAGAGTTTTCTTATCTTATCTTATCTTATCTCATCTCATCTCATCTCATCTCATCTCATCTCATCACATCTCATCTCATCTCATCTCATCTCATCTCATCTCATCTCATCTCATCTCATCTCATCTCATCTCATCTCATCTCATCTCATCTCATCTCATCTCATCTCATCTCATCTCATCTCATCTCATCTCATCTCATCTCATCTCATCTCATCTCATCTCATCTCATCTCATCTCATCTCATCTCATCTTATCTTATCTTATCTTATCTTATCTTATCTTATCTTATCTTATCTTATCTTATCTTATCTTATCTTATCTTATCTTATCTTATCTTATCTTATCTTATCTTATCTTTATCTTATCTTATCTTATCTTATCTTATCTTATCTTATCTTATCTTATCTTATCTTATCTTATCTTATCTTATCTTATCTTATCTTATCTTATCTTATCTTATCTTATCTTATCTTATCTTATCTTATCTTATCTTATCTTATCTTATCTTATCTTATCTTATCTTATCTTATCTTATCTTATCTTATCTTATCTTATCTTATCTTATCTTATCTTATCTTATCTTATCTTATCTGATAAGTACGTGTAAGGTGAGCATGCGTTATGCGTTGCCTGAGTGGGGTTTTCCTGATGGTTACAATCTCGGTCTCTTTAAATCGAGAGTGAATAGGTTTATTTTAGGAAAGCACGCTTCATCGCAGATCGCATCGTTGCTTAACATCAGGTGAGATGGCGGACAAATGTAAAACTATAATTTTAAAATGACCTGACTATTAAAACTAGCTGTCTTGTGCCACAAAGAAAAAGTCGAGCCCGTAATGCACCACTCTAACAAAGTGCTACAAAGTGCTAAATTCTACTAAAGTGCTACCGTCAACTCGTCAATGGTAGTAGTATGTCCTCGCAAGAATTTTTGAAGTGAAAACTTCTTTTGGCTTGCCACAGACAGATTTTGCGTGGGCTGTGAATTGAATTCGAGTGTCACGCTCGGGAATGATAAGAAATCTTCCTTTGAACCCGGGACCATGCTCATGGATACGCCCTCCGATTTCACCCACGTAGTTTCCAAAGTAAGCTATCATATTCTAAGTTATAAGTTGTCATTACTATCGACAGTTCCTATGGCTGCCAATATTTTTTTATAATACATATGTCAGGACCGGATAAAGTGGAGGAAATTCGGGGATACTTTAGGATCCAGCAGTGGGACAACTGAGGTTAATTAAAATAAAATACACATGTCGGTCTTCTTATGACCCCTCAGACTGAGAACGACAAGTTCCTAAAACGACAACTTTTTCAATCCTTACAAAATAAGATAGTTTTGGATGTTTGGATATTTGTGTTCACATATGTTATAGGCAATATCTTTAAAAATAAGACCTCAATACTTCCAGCCATTTTCCGTCAGCAGTTTTGTCTAACATACACTTTAAAACTCCCAAAATAATAGAGTTTTAAAGCGTTTGTTTAGCAAAACGACCGACGGAAAGTGTCTGGGAGTATTGGGGAGTATTGAGGCCTTATTTTTAAAGATATTTCCTAAAACATACGTGAAAATTAGTTAATAGAAAATATGTAAAGTAATGTATCTTCTGGACTCCATATCTTAAAATTGGCCGTCTAAGCAATTTAGCGGGTAAGCATGTGTTCTTAGTACGTACTAACTCTACTCAATCGTTCACATTTTATCCATAAAAAAATACGTGACGTCTGGCGGCTCTGGGATCTTGGACTATAAGAATTAACAAAGAAACTAAGTTACTGTAAGAGATAATAAATCAATTCAAACATAATCGTCTTATGAAAAATTTGGATGGAAAGTATTAAAATTTAATCAAAGCAAACGTTTTATCCTGTTAAACACAATAAACTCGCAGAGTAACAACTTAAGTTTTCCAAGTTAAGTTGAAACTTAAGTGTTCATAATTCAAAAACATAAATTAAACAATGTTCAAGTGAACAACGGTGTTTGAACAGTGCTGATTAAGTTTTCGCTTCGCACTTTGCGGTGTTTTGTTACGGTGCGGTTTATTTTCTTTCGGTTTGTTGGATTATGTAAACATTGTGTTTTAGTTATTTAAGTTAAATTAATCTGTATTTTTATTATAGTTTACATTAATATTAAACAAAAGAGATTTATGCATTTGTTCGTAAAGCTTAAACTCAAAACTTGCTAGATTGAGACTGAAATATGTTTAGAATTTTAAATCGATTTAAACTTATTTAAACGTAATACGTATATCTAACGATTAAAGTTACGGCTGATCTAGTTGGGAGAACGGCGACTGCCGATGGAGACCCCGGGTTCAAATCCCACGCGTACCACTGTCATTTGGAAGTTATGTGCGTGATGCCGCTAACTTAGAACGGTGAAAGAAAACATCGTGAAGAAAAAGGCATGTACCTCTAGTCTTTCAAGGTCATGTGTCATTCGTGGTGGATTATGGAGTGCAAGCAGTGGGGACATTTATTGGGATGTTTATGCTTATAACGATTAGGCTGTGAAATACGAGGACTGAGCTCCTGAGTAAGTTATTCTGAGATGGTTACAACCTTGGCTCGATTGTATACCGGACCTCCGCGTCGCACTAAATTCTATTTCATACTAGCTGCTCATAAATCAAATTTTGTTCTATTTCAAATGTTTTGCGATGCGTCCCTATTAAACAAGATGGCAGTCAAACTATTATTGTTAAAAAGTTACTAATGGAGTGCTATATAATAGATCTTCTTTGAGACATCCAGAAATTACTTCAATTTAAAAATTAAACTCTCACATTAATTTAATTTCATGCAAAAACTAATTATTTCATTTATGCTATACTATAAATGACTATGACTATACTTTATAGTCATAATAATTGAATATTATCGTAAAGTCCTGAGTAAAACTATTTTAATAAGATCTACGCGAGTGAAACGTTGCAGGTTGCCCAGGACCGTATGTTGTGGAAATCTAGGGGGGAGGCCTATACTCAGCAGTGGACGTCTTGCGGCTGATGATGTTGATGATGATGATGAGTGAAACGTTGCTAGTAGGTAGGTAAATAAAATAAAATGGCAGTCATAGGAATTGCTGATAGAAGTGAACACTTAAAGCGTTCACTTCATATATCAGCAATTCCTATTCCTCAGAATTTGATAGCTTACTTTGGAAACTACGCGGGTAAAACTGGAAGGCTTGCCCATGGCCATGTCTAATGGCCATGGTTCCGAGTTTACCCGAATATTTCTTATCATTCCTGAGCGTGACGCTAGAATTCAATTCACAGCCTTCAAACACGAAAAAAGCCTTTTTCGAACGTCTGTTGAAAAGTAAACAATAGTAGGTCTGACTACTAACTGCCTTATTCAACAAATAATCATAGCGTTTCATAACCAGGTAACACAAATACTAATCATGATAAAATACCTTCAGCCATCACGCAAGAATAAAGCAATCTACTAAGAACGGTCATTCATATTCATACGCACATTATATCAAGTTCATTTATTTTATTGAAGGAAAAGTAAAGGCGATTGCCCTTAGTTTCATCAGGGTTGCCACGTATGCAATGACACGTTTTTATGATGACAGATTTGGTATGCATGATATATCGGTGATATGTCAAATTGACATTGAAGTATGGTTTTCAAATTTCAGTAACAGAATGAAAAAATAATGTTCCTAAAATTTTAAGGTTTTAATATTTGAGAGAGACCCTAGAACATATCTTGGAACGAAATTGAATGCAAAAAAAAAAAAGATATTTAATTACATACATGAGGTATTTTTAAACAATTTATTTTCGCCGAATAAAAAACCGAATTCATATTTAAAATTAATATAAAATATTCGACTATATTTCATAAGAAGCTATCAATCGCTAAGTCGTAAGAAAGTAAATTTTAGTTTAATGTTCATAATTCAATTACCGATTTCGATATAATTTATATGGGACCACCTCTGAATTATTATCTACTAAACAAAAAATAAACATTAAAATTGATTCACAATTGGCGAAGCTATCGCGTAACACACCTCCATACTAAAAAAAACAACACAACCTTATTAAACTTTCTCGTTTTTTGAAGTCGAAATATGTACACTTTTGGCACGTCAATTAAAAATTAATTAACACTAACTTGTATTTTTTTACTATAATAGGTTCGCACTTGACCACCATCTCGCCTGATGTTAAGCGATGATGAAAAAACTTGTTAACTAATAGTGACCGTTTTTTGTTCATTTTAATAAGACCTCATTTATTTGCTTAAAAACTTGATTACGAAACTTAAGAACAATAAAACAAAATATGAATGTGTGTGCTTAGGACGGCACGGCAGAAGTGAAATCTAAAATAATAAATAACTATTGAATAATTATGTTGAACATTTTTGTTTCCTGATAAATAAATAAAACGCCAGATCACAATAAGCATGAGCTTACTAAAAATTCCCACTGATGGAACTTAGGCCTTCCCTCACAAGGAAAGTCAGTAAGCTCTTTATTTAAAAACGTCTGAATTATTATTATCATCTTAGTTAACTCTTAACTTAGAAAAAAACAAACAAAAACTTGAAGGATCAAATAGGTGGCAACTGAAACTAGAAACCCTGAGCAAACCAACAGCAATCGATCACAAGCTTCGCCATATCGCCCCCACTTTGGTTATTAACATTTCGCGACAAAAGGCGACATTGAACTCGGCGGCATTTTGCTTTGTTCCGCTTGCCTAGTACAGAGCGACACTAAAGAAAGTAATATAATGTAGTAGAGTGTTTAATTAGTGCTACACTTGTTCTCTAAAGCTTGAGATGTTACTAATAAGCTTAAAAGAAAATTAAACGTGGCACCATCTAAAGCAGTGGTTCTCAAACTTATTTTGTGTGCTGCCCCCTTTGAGCGCCCCCCTGATTTCACATACTTAAAAATCATAACTTCAAATTACATTAGTTAATTATAGTGAGCTATATTAAGATTTAACATTCATCCTAAACGAAATATTTACTATAGTAAAAGTTAATCGCAAGAGTTAAAGAGAAAAAGCCTCTACACAACGCCCCCTTGAGTCTTACAGCGCCTACAGGGGGCATAATCACGCACTTTGGGAATGAAGCATCTACAATTCTACAGGTATATACGAATAGGTATGTCACCGTACAGTTGTCAACACCTTGATTATAATCTGACCCGTGAGATCTCACGGTAGATTAGGTAAATTTGTAATCTGACGTTGTTAGATTATATTCTGACTATTTTTAGAATTTTACGGTAACGTGTATCTTTCGTTTTTAACCAATTTCAAAAAAGCAAAAGTTTTCAAATCGGTTATATGCTTCTAGAATACATATATGTGACGTGGTAGTTCGCTCCGATAATTGTGGACCGATTTCGGTGATTATTTTTTTGGTGGGTAGATCAAACTTCAAAAATGGTCCCATATAAATTTTATCAAAATTAGTCTTGCAGTTTTTGAAATATCATCAAAAATATTTCCATTCCTGCTTGCCACAGTTTTGTAAAACAACATAAAGAACATGTTACTTCAGAATCTGCAAAGCTGATTAAAAAAATCTACTCAAAAGCCTGGTATAAATGAACCAATTTTAGAGCAGTTCTCCCAAAATGGAGTGAGTGAGTGATACATTATAATAACAAATTAATTAAATGACAATCTTAGCAGGTTTCCAGATGAATACCCTGCAAAGGCGACTTTAGTAGATACGACCAAATTATCTGTGGAATGTAGTAATGGCGCCACGTTCGAAAAGTGTCGCCACCGATATCATCTTCGCTTACAGTGCGATAACTTATCTGCAGAATGTATCGATGAAGCCACGATCGAAAAGTGTCAGTACTTATTACATAATTGGTGGACAATTCACACACATCACCATCTGACCCCAAACTAAGCAAAGCTTGTACTATGGCGGCCAGATAGCTGATATAATACATATATAGTTTTAAATACATACTTATTATACATAGAAACACCCAGACACAGTGCACACATTTGAATTCATCACACAAATATTTGCACTGGGTGGGAATCGAACCCACGACCCTCGGCTTCGCAATTGTACAAAATAAATATGCCTATGTTTTATGGGCGTCAGTAGTTCCACTTTTGGTCGTTCTATCGATAAGTTGGTGGGACTATACCAAAGTCATTCATCTAGAACTCCCTTTCTAAGATAATTGTATTTATAGAATATTATGTTATTGCTTATATTAATGTTGTATTATTTTTAACTCATTAATTGAACCAAATCTCATAACCAGTTCATAGCAGAGCTATGAACTGGTTATGAGTAACTTTGGCTGGCCTAGCCGCTAAGCCGTGGGCCGTGGGTTCGATCCTCACCCGGTGTAAATATTTCTGTGATGAATTCAAATAATTGTACTGTGCCTGGATGTTTTTCTACGTATAATAAGTATGTATTAAAAATAATATAAGTATTTTATCAGCTACCTGGCTTCCACAGTACCTACAAGGTTTGATTAGCTTAGGATCAGATGGGGCTGTATGTGAAATGTCCATCAACATTTATTTATTTTTATATAGTAGTGGTAGGACAGAGTCCATCTGAGAAAGTACCATACTTTTGCCGTACATTCAACCACTAAACAGTAATGTGAAAATATCACTGCGTTCCGGTTGAAAGGGAAATATTGCCAAAGAAATTACAGGGTATAGAGATATATAATTTTACGGGTGACGAGCGCAGTGTAGTGCTATGTAATGATTTGTACTATTTATGTTCCAATAGCTGCGTGACACTGTGCTGTTATAGTCAGGCGCGTTTCTTACCTTCAGGCATGTCCGGCTCGTCTTGTCATTCTCAACTATAAAAGCTATTATACTAATAGTTATAAAGTGATCATTTGCATGACTGCTATCGGTACTAATTTTTCGGGTTTTATTACACAATCAAAACAAAATATAGCTTTTACGTCACTAAAAATAACAATTTCCATGAAGCTATTAGATCAGTCTACGTTTCATAGACACTGTTATTTCTTTATCAGAGTAATCAATTATAGTTTTTGTCTTAATAGGAACAAAGTGTTAATTTCCTTGCAAGCCGGCAGACCCGTGCCCGTTCTTCATGTCACACCGCAAACAAAACAATCAATTATGATTTTTGTCGTAATAACATAAAGTGGTAATTTCCTTGCCATTCTTAGTGTAGTGCTGATGAAACAATAATAAGCTTTGTGTCAGCAGGAATAAAGTTATGATTTCTTTGCAGGGCATCAGACCGGTCTCCATTCGACGGGTCCTGCTGTTCAGGCTATCGGCCCGTGGATTCCGCGAGCCTTGATACACCCGACGAGGACGAAATGGACCCTGTAAGTTAAATTAAACTCTAAAATTATAAGAAAACAGTTCTAAATTGAATATTAACAATAACTTTTACAGCTACAAATGACTGAAGTAAAAGTTTAGGGCGTATTTATTTTATTAGTTATTATATTATTTAACTTTACTTTATACAATTTGCGATTTTATAGTTATCCTTTTACTTATTTCTAATCTTCTTTTTTTGTAAATTTATATCATGAAACTATATTTTATTTCTTTGCTATTATTAACTCTAGTATGTATTATCTGTATTAAAAATGTAATATTTCATTTTAGCGTTATAATTGATATTTTAGGTAGGTTGATATTTTAACTAAGTGTCACTCCATCAAGCCTCAAACAAAAAACGAAATTTAGCAGAAATTTTGTGAAAACGTGAAAGCCTTAGATTTGAGCTAAGTTGAGAAGTAATAGCGGTTGAGCTACTGTTAAGGGATTTTAGTATTTATGATTTCAGCAAAAATGCCATAAAATTCAAATAAGTGTAGAAATAAAAGCGATAGAATGTAAACAAGAAATTGAACCTTAAATAAAGAACGGCAGAGAAACATTGTTCAGTGGTTAAGAACTAACAAACTCGGATATACAGATGCGATAACAATAAAGAAAACACACTTAAAGAAGGGTTCTATATTCTTATTCTATAGCCGTCCCAATCCAACGAACGGTTTAAAACCACTCAAAAGTAAGCTCTAACGTACCACAATAAGGGTTCAATATCGATAAACCTCTAGAATAGCCTATTGCGTGTGGAAAACGCGTCAAATGCGTGCTACAACTCGTTTGGTACGCTCGTAGCACTCATGTAGCGTTCTCGTAACACTTTCGTAGCATGAGATTACCGCTTCAAAGACTTATCTCTGAGTTACTGTATTTATGGTGTCTACATAAATATATTTTGGCTACAAAATACGATACCTATTCTTTATCAATTCAAAGCTTGAATAAAGTCCAATTTTGTCTCTTTATCGAAAATTACTATACCGATGAAACTTTACTTAAAAAAAAGCTATTGTTTGACTCGCATAAAGCTTGAGCTAAGGTTCGGACCCAAATATGATGCCTAACAATAAACAAGTCAAAAATAAAGATATTAACTAAAAAAATGTATGTGAGAGATAGACAGGTATTAGAGTTAGATTAGTCCATTAGTTAGATGAAAAAGATATTGTAGACGATTTTTTTTCTTTTCACAAACAAAAAAATAGTAAGTTTAGTTTACAGTGCTTATAAGTTTCGACTGACTTTTCGTCTCGTCTCGTCTTCAAATATCCGGAGTAGGAGGTGCTAACGTCACGTTTTCATAAAATCGCTTAAATCCTTACACACGAGCCCTAAAATCAGAGGAAATTACGTAAAGCTATTGGGGAGGACCCTACACTGCACCATAAATCACCAATCATATGGTGCGATGTAGGCTCCTCCCCACTACTTTTACGTCATTTCCTCTGTCATCGTCATTTTAATCGTAAAACACTCACGAGTCCTCAAATCAGAGGAAATTACGTATATATTTAAATGATCGAAATCGATTCGAATCGATTCGAATTCGATCGATTGAAATGATCTATAATATTTATCGATATTTTATAATTTGATACACAATATTTTTTTAATTTACCTTAATTAGAGTGGTACATTTTTTCCTCGGTGTCAACCCAATTCGCAAATGTTTACGGGGAAGTCGAAACAGTATAGAAATGTCCGAGATATGTCATGTAAAATTCATGAAAACGGACAAAACCGTGTTTAATTCGTTTGTCGAATGTTTGTTTTAGATATAAATCATGTATTATGGCTTGGTTATCCTCCGACATGGGTCAGGATCGTTAAATAAGCAAAACAAAGCTGTATACAAAAAATACGTTTGACAGCGTACGATATCAAACATATTTTTTTAGATAGATTGTAATTACTCACATTTTAGTCATACACACAAAACGGTTATTAATCACGGAATATTGAACTAAATGTTGAAATGATTTTGAAAATGTTGAAACAGATGTGTATTTAATACTTAAAATGATTTAGGGTATATTTTTAACCGACTTCAAAAAAGGAGGTTTCTCAGTTCGACCGTATATATGTTTTTTTTAAATCCTACTTATATTATACATTTTTCGGGATTTTCGAAAGTTAGGCTTCTATTATAATCATCATTTTTAAAACACAGGTGAAACCGCGGGCACAGCTAGTGTTGAAATTAAAAAATTGACAGTCATAGGGACTACCAATAGAAGTGAAAACTTAGACCCAGAATTTCACTCACTTTGGAAACTACGCAGGTGATACCGAAGGTTGCTGCCAGTCCGGAATAAATCTTCAAAGCATTGTCTTCTAAATAAGTCTTCTAAACTTTGCTTTTAGACTAGATAGCCATGCTTCTAACCAAGGCCATCTAGAAATGCTTACGCAATTCTAGATGGCCATGGTGTCTAGTTCACCCTAAGATTTCTTTCAATTGGCTGGCCTGGTGGCTCAGTTGGTAGTAGGTCTGCCTGCGAAGCCGTGGGTTGTGGGTTCGATCCCCACCCAGTGCAAATGTTTGTATGATGAATTCAAATATTTGTACTGTGCCTGGGGGTTTTCTATGCATAATAAGTATGTAGTACCTGGTTGACTGAGCTTTGCTCGTTTTAAATGCGTTTATAAAGGGATATAATAGATTGATTTGATCTAATGATTCATCTAAAAGGTTTTATCAGAAAAAAAGAACAAAAAGAAAAAACCCGAGTGTCTCCATCAGTATTCGAACCGGGGCCTGCTGACTCCGAGGGCAAGCATATTCCATCTGAGCCATTTAGACTTAAAGAACAGTGGCGAAATAAGTTATCGTATTCTAATGACATTGTAGTAGTTTTTCATTGTCTAAAACGCGCATAAAATGATGTTTTTAAAAAAATAAAACCTAGCTACATTACAATTTATCGTCCCCGAAACCCCCTGTATACATAATTTCATGAAAATCGTTCGAGCCGTTTCCGAGATTCAGATTCTATGTACCTATATACCTACAAGAATTGGTCGTTTAAAGGTATAAGATTTAAAAATATGTAAGTAAGTAAGTACTATTGAAGCCAGATAGCTTATTTATTTATTTATATATATTCATTGTTACACTTTTTAATATTAATACATAGTGTCTAATTCTAAGAGTACGTATGTTTCAATGGACAATAGTGGTAACAATAAATACAATATTTATGAGACAAAAAGAGAGAGGTACCTAATTTCATTACTGAGGTATGCAACAGTCTTCACTAGGATGTCCCGTGTCGAAGACTGCTGCAGCCCGCCTCAAGCCACAAGACCGAGCGAACACAAAGCAAGTCACCATTTAACTCTACATAACAGTAGCATGCAGTACAAAAAAAAGTAAATTAATAAACAAAAGAAAATCGAGACTATATTAAATACCCATACATGAAAACATAATAAGCCACAATTATAAAGACATTGGAGACAAAAACTAAAAATAAACATCAAAGATATTGGAGACCAAACACTTTAAAGTGTCTTAAGTGTAGTGGTAGGACTCTTGGCAGAGTCCGCCTGGGGAAGTACCACACCTTTACCCATCGATATAATTAAATAAACGAAGATGAGGCAAGCTATAATCTAAAGACAACATAACGTGGCGAAAATTTGTTTGAAATATTTGAAAATAGAATTGTCAGCGAACGTACACAATTGTCAGCGAACGTACACAATTGTCAGCGAACGTACACAACTCCTTGTTGCGACTGAGACTAAATCAGGAGACGTCACCTGATTTTGCATCGCCATAGTAGAAGCGCGTTTGCCGCTTCTGCGTTTTAATAAGAGTTCGATGCCTTTACCAGTTATTCTACCGCCAAGCTGTAATGTGCAAACATTACTGTGTTCTGGTTTGAAGGGCAATGTTTCCAGAGAAATTACAGGGCTTAGAGATATAAGATCTTAGATCTTTGGGTGACGAGCGCAGTGCAGTGCTAGGTAATGATTCGGACTCTTCATGTTCCAATAGCTGCGTGTCACTGTGCTGTTATGTGTCATGCATGTTGCTTACCATCAGGCACATGTCCTGATCGTCTCGTCACTCATTATTTAAAAAAAAAAAGATATAACGCAATAATGACAATCAATGATTAATGCGTTTTTAAGAGTTCGATGGCATCGAACTCTTAAAAACGCAGAAGCGGCAAACGCGCTTCTACTATGCCGATACAAAATCAGGTGACGTCTCCTAATTTAGTGTCAGTCGCAACAAGGAGTTGTGTACGTTCGATGACAATTGTGTACGTTCGCTGACAATTCAATTTTCAAATTTTTCAAACAAATTTTCGCCACGTTATGTTGTCTTTAGATTATGGCATACCTCATCTTCGTTTCTTTAATTATATCGATGCGATCAACACTCATAGTTACTCTCAATTAAACATTTGTACATGCTTACGAATGATACATAGAGAGAGAATTTTCATTACTATCCGAATTTCTGGATGCACATTTAACTGATATATTATATCAGCTATCTGGCTTCAATAGTAAAAGCTTTGCTTAGTTTGGGATCAGATGGCGTTGTGTGTGAAATGCCCACCAATATATGCTTGCGCTCAATTCACAGCCTACCGAAAATCTGTACGTGGAATGCCAAATGCCAAAAAGTTTTCACTTGAAAAATAATCGAATTTACTCGTATCTCGATAGCAACGTATCATTTCCTACTTCATAGTTGCTAACGTAATGGTATCAGATTGAAAGCGTTTACAATGTCACGTTTTCCCGAAACGATAGTTCCTCGAAAAACCTTTCCGATAAAAATGTAACGGGATTTTTTGTGAAATACGAGCCATTATGATTTCATAACAATTTATTTATAGCCTAGTGGCGTTCGATGGTATTACTTGTATTTTATGGAATGAGTTTTGGGGGAGTACTTAAATGTATTATTTGATATCTGGTTGTTGACTATATTTATTTGTTCTTTAAGTTAATGGTGATTTAGAGATTGTGATTCTAAATTCTGTGATTTCTAAATGACAAAAAAGACGGTGTTTTCAATTCCATGGCTATATTTTTTGTATGTATGATACGCGATAATTCCACTGATTGTGAATCAATTTTGATTGTTCTTTTTTTACCCGACTGAAAGAAGGGTTATGTTCTTCCCGCGTATCTTGAATGTTTGTAAATTTCTTTATTCCCTTCCTCATATCTTACAAACGGCAACTAAGATGTTCTTAGATTCGTCTTAATCACTTAAGTGTTCGATAAAAATAAATAACTTTATGTGACACAATATGGTATCACATAATCTTTTTTTTATGTGTTTGCTTTTTGCAGTCGTTTTTTTTTAATTAAAGTTAGGTAGGTAATAAAATTTACGGCTG
Organism: Ectropis grisescens; assembly: GCA_017562165.1. Lineage (NCBI taxonomy): Eukaryota > Metazoa > Arthropoda > Insecta > Lepidoptera > Geometridae > Ectropis > Ectropis grisescens. The sequence continues at coordinate 10,733,724 of CM029786.1, forward strand.
GTCTAGTCAGTTACGGCTGGTCAAGTCGGGAGGACGGCGCCTGCCGATCCAGAGACCCCGGGTTCAAACCCCACACGCACCACTGTCTTTTTCGAAGTCATGTACGTAATGCCGCTAACTTAAAACGGTGAAGGAAAATATTGTGAGGAAACCGACATGTACCTAGAGTCTTTCGAAGGCATGTGTCATCCATCAACCCGCACTGGGTCAGCGTGGTGGATTATGGCCTTAACTCTCTCCTTGCGATAGAAGGCCCCGAGTCCCAGCAGTGGGAACATTTAGTGGGCTATTGATGATGATGATAGGTAATACTTCTACTTCATAGGTAGCCCCATATAAATGTTATCCAAATTGATATACATAGCGGTTTTTGAAATATCATAACAAAAACTAAAATTTGTTTATCCTTTATCTGCATGATGTCATGGTAGATTTCACAAAAGATATGAAATTTACCCGAGTTTCTGAAATTAATTTTAAATTGAAGACGGTTTATGTGTTTTATATGTTTTTAATTAAATTATTTGAATAGAAAACTTTTCCGCATTTGATTTTTTTTAATTGGTAGTTTCTTTTCTCTCTGTTAGAGCAGCCGTGGTAGGACTCTTAGCAGAGTCCGCCTGGGGAAGTACCACACCTTTGCCAGTTATTCTACCACCAAGCAGTAATGTTCAAACATTACTGTGTTCCGGTTTGAAGGTCAATGTTTCCAGAGACATTACAGGGCTTAGAGATATAACATCTTAGATCTCTGGGTGACGAGCGCAGTGCAGTGCTAGGTAGATTTGGACTCTTCATGTTCCAATAGCTGCGTGTCACTGTGCTGTTATGTGGTAAGCATGTTGCTTACCATCAGGCACATGTCCTGCTCGTCTCGTCACTCATTATTAAAAAAAAAAAGCCGTAACTTACTGAGCCAGCCGTAGCTTACCGGACCTGCCGTAACTTAATGGACCAGCCGTAACTTGCTCAATCAGCAATGAGCCGTAACTTACTGGACCAGCTGTAACTTAGTCCACCAGCCGTAACTCATTTCACCAGCCGTAACTTACTCGATCAGCCGTAACTTACTGGATCAGCTGTAACTTAAATATTGCACATCAAGTCGCTTAATATACTTTTTGTCCGCAGATACCAAAATATAGAGTAGTACTTCTGGGGGACGCAGGCGTCGGCAAGACGGCCCTAGTGTCACAATTTATGACGTCAGAATACATGAACACATACGACGCGAGCTTGGGTGAGTGTCCGAAACGAGGTAAGAGTGAATCTAGCATTCTTGTGCACATTACTTAAATGCTGTGTAGTTTCATTTGCTATTTCATAGACAGTTTTTGTTTTATATGTCTGTGTGTGTATTTTTTTAATGTAAGTGTCTTATCCGTGACCAAATATTTGTTTTAAAGAACGTTGATGAAATTATACCTACAATAAAGCCCGGTTACATGAGGCTAGTTTTTCAAGCTAGGATAGCAAACTAGTGTTAGTAAACTAGCAAGCTAGTACTTATGGCTTCGTGTAGATAAAACTAGCGTTGCGTGGCGTTGTCTACACGAAACTAGAAGTACTTGCTTGCTAGTTTGCTAACACTAGCTGGCTATCCTACCTTGAAAAACTAGCCTCGTGTAGCTTGAACATTAAAGACAGAATAATTACTTACTAATGGCTGCCCCGTGGCCGAAATTCAACCATAAAGCCATCCTATTATCTTAATACACAGATTTCTAAAACAAAAGGCAGATGGAACGTGCAGAACACAGATCCTTAGGTCCGGAAAGCAAATATTAAACGCCAAAGCAAATACAAACTCCAGTCAGTACGAAACTGACTTCCGTCTCGTACGGGAGTCCCGTGTGATTTTATGTTTTGTTTAAGGTTATGCCGTCTTGTGTCATCAAACATTGCAAACATTGTTCCCAAAAATAAAAAAGGAAATTTCATAGGAAAGTTTGAATATTTTTACTGGTATTTATTAAATTTAGACGATTTTATTTCGATTGATGAATAGAAACACAACACCTCAACGAAAATAGGTCAGTGTTGCTATACTACATTGAAATTATTTTCCCTGAATGTAAGGTAAAATATAGATTCTAATTTTGTTTTGAAGATACTCGTAGACCAAATTATTGATGAACATTGTATAATTCAATTTTAAGCCCTATTTTTATAATCGTTATTTTTTTTATTTAATGTGAATCGATGCCAAGAACAAATCCTCGCCGTTACTAGGGTTAATAAATATACTAATAGTGTTGATGAAAACTATAGTTATGAAACGAATAGCTAAGAACAAATCCTCGCCGTTATAAAACGTCTCGTCTATGACCTGTGGATTCTAACTTGATTTGTGCAGTGCTGTTAGCATATATATTTTTAATAATACGAACATATTTCTTTCTTACTCCTTGTTGAATTAGAGCCTCCCAGAGCAGATTGTGTTTGATTGAGTCGAAAGCTTTATTGTAGTCGACAAATGCAATGTATAGGTATTTCCCATACTCTTGAGATTTTTCTATTAACTGTTTTAATACATGCATATGATCAATAGTTGAAAACCCTGCGCTAAAACCAGCTTGTTCAATAGGCTGTTCTTAATCTATAGTCCTTGATATTCTATTTAGGATCAGCTTTGAAAAAAATTTGTAAATGTTTGACATGAGGCTAATGGGTCTATAATTTTCAATTACGTTTCTGTCTCTTTTTTGTGGAGCAAGTTATTAACAAGAAATCCTTGCATTATATATTATCGGTGTAATAATAAATTATTTAAAAATAATGTTTTATGCGTTTATTATACGTGAAAATTTCCAAAGCTTAACAACACATATTAAGGCACATATTGGTGGGATGCAAGGTGCTCCTTAATGGGGTCATTACTCACGGCACCATGACAGAGTACTTGAAATCATACGTGAAGCCATGAGCCTTTCAGTAGCTAGAGCCCAAAAGGATTGAAAAGTGAAAAGACAAATTAACTTTGTAAAGAAGGCTCAACATCAAACTCCAGGAACAAGCCTTACTCAATCCTGGGTACAGCACCTGATTGGACTATTTTAATGGACACGTATGAAAAGCACTACAAAATCCCAGAGGATGTGGGTGTTTCGTCATCCAGACCGGACATTTTCCTTTTTTCTAGAGCTACGAAACGCATAGTCCTTGTAGAACTTACCGTACCGTGGGAAACTAATATACCTGAAGACCACGCGATGAAACAAAATAAGTATTACGACCTCCTAAACGAATTAACAAAAAACGGCTATGTAGTTAGTTTATACGCTGTAGAAGTGGGAGCGAGAGGTATACCGGCAAAATCTCTCTATAACCTGCTGAAAGACCTTGGCTTATCCGGAAGTGCAGTAAGTTCTATACTAGAACGAGTATCAAAAGCTGCACTAGTAGGCTCATATCAGATTTGGCTGGACAGGGAGAGAAATACGAGTAGTGAAGGTGAGTGTTGATGTACGTCAGAAAGGGGCCCCTTAAACCTACGCCCGAGTCACAAGTCTCGGGGTCTACTCGGATTTTCTCTCTCTCTGCCACACGATGGACCCGGCACCCGCACGGTGAATCCATGGAATGCTAAGAAAATCGTCTCAACAATAGTGGGACTTTTTTCTTAAGACTGGGAACATTACACGCACACCAACGTGAGTCATTTGACAACGTCTGTGAGAGCTGTCACGCATACATAACTAATGACTGGCCTCACAGTGTTGTTCACGAAGGTTTCATCTGTTTAGAAATCTGTGTCTTAATATATATAAATCTCCTGTCACGATGTTTGTCCGCCATAGATTCCTAAACTACTCAACCGATTTTAATCATATTTGCACACCGTGTGCGGTTTGATCCAACTTGAAAGATAGGATAGTTTTTATTTCGAGTAATAAGATAGTCTTCATATAACGATATCCGAGCGAACCGGAACGGGACGCTAGTATTATCATAAATGACAATGTTTGAATATTTTGATGTTTATTGCTCAATCACGTCATAACGTATGAACGGTTCGGGTTGACATTTGAAATACAAATAGGTTATAGTCTGCAAAAACACATAGGCTACACTTTATCCCGGAAAAATAACGGGAAAGGGGACTATGTGGGTATAATTACAGGTTGCTGCAATTATTATAAATGCCAATGTTTGGATATTTGGCTCTTTTTTTGCCATTTTTTTGCTCGATCACGTCGTAATGTATGAAAAAATCGGATGGAAATTTGAATCACATATATGAGAATATGGTCTGGAAGAACACACAGGCTAAATTTTATCCCGAAAAAAAACAACGAAACGGGAACTACGCAGGTAAAATCGCGGGGCACTGCTGGTACTAATATATTCTCTATAAATATGTCAAACTTAAGGAATAAATAATGTATAATCTCGCTTGATGTTAAGCGATGATGAGATTCACGTAATTTACGTAACGGGACAATGAGTCATCCTTTTTCGAGCATGCAGCCGGCGTTCATCGATTTATTAGACGTTGTCACGCCAAAAACATTACTAAGTATTTGATATACTCGCATAATTAATATTATTTTGTTTATTCCTTAAATATTGTTTTAAAACTTTCGCGATTTGAACACATAATGTTTATAATGTACAGGAATTAATCACGATTTAATTCATTGTTTAAATACCTCGACGTTTCCACGGTTTTCCGTGACCACGGCGGTTGTAACGCTGCCGAAACGTCGAGGTATTTAAACAGTGAATTAAATCGTGATTAAGTCCTGTATATTATAAACATTATGTGTTCAAATCGCGAAAGTTTTAAAACAATATTTAAGTAATAAACAAAATAATATTAATTATGCGAGAATATCAAATACTTAGTAATGTTTTTGGCGTGACAACGTCTAATAAATCGATGAACGCCGGCTGCATGCTAGAAAAAGGATGACTCATTGTCCCGTTACGTAAATTACGTGAATCTCATCATCGCTTAACATCAAGCGAGATGGTGGTCAAGTGCGTCAAGTCAACCTATTATAATAAAAAAAAATATTTTATTAACCCCCGACCAAAAAAAGGGGTGTTATAAGTTTGACGTCGATGTCTGTCTGTCTGCCTGTGTGTGTGTGTCTGTCTGTGGCACCGTAGAGTTCAAACGGATGAGCCGATTTCGATGCGGTTTTTTATTTGAAGGTTAATATCCGAGCGGATGTTTTTAGTTATGTTTGGTTAATATAGATTCAAAATAACCGCCTCCACAAAATGGCGGACAAAATATTTCTTCACAACCTACCTCAATATGGGTATCAAATAAAAGGGCTTGACTAGTAGAATACTATACACTATTACAAATTTCAAATCCAAAATGACGAATATTTTTTTTTTCACTACTACCACAATATGGGTGTCAAACGAAAGGGACTAGTAGAATACTTTGCACTACGACAAATTTCAAATCCAAGATGGCCACTCCCACAAAATGGCGAAATACATTTATTTTTTCCAAGCTTCCTTCCTTAATATGGGTATCAAATGAAAGGGCTTGACTAGTAGAATGTTGTACAGATAACAATTCCTTATTATTATTTGTCCAAAAGGGGGTTAATCAACATTTTTAATTTTGTTTTTGTTAAAAAATCTGATTACTACCATAGTTTCAAGTAAGTATTTGTTCTTTTATTACTTATTAAAAAAGTAGAATCGGTCGGCGGGTGCCGTAATAATAAAACTAGAGATGGGCCGAGTACTCGGTTGATACTCGGTATTCGGCGTACTCGCCGGGTTATTTGATACTCGTACTCGGCCCGATAACTCGGTTTGAATGCCAAGTACATATACTCGGTTTAAGAAAAGCAATATTTGGAGATATAATTTAAATGACAGTGTTAATCAAAAAAATTATTATTACAAAAATTGTGGAAATCTTTGACAATCTCGATTTATAAAATCAAAATAGAATTTATGGTAATGAATGAGTAGTAGCCTGTTTGTATCAAGTTTGTATTTGTTTACGCGCGCGAAATGAGAATTTGATAAAACCGAGTTACTCGGCCGAGTACACGGTTGAAAGATACTTAAATCAACCGAGTAAAACTCGGTACCTACTCGTTACTTACTCGGCAAAAGTGTTACTCGGCGCATCTCTACAATTAACTAACAAATTATGGTGATTCATATACTCGTAGTTGATAAATAAATAAATATTGGTGGACAATTCACACACAACACCATCTGACCCCAAACTAAGCAAAGCTTGTGTGATGGCAGCCAGATAGCTGATATAATACTTATATAGTTTTAAATACATACTTATTATACATAGAAACACCCAGACACAGTGCAAACATTTGAATTCATCACACAAATATTTGCAATGGGTGGGGATTGAACCCCACGACCCTCGGCTTCGCAGGCAGAGCTACTACCAACTAAGCCACTAGGGCAGTAGGGTAGGGTGATAGTTGATATTTGAGTACAGTTTATTTCATGTTTATTTTTAAACTTTATAGCTAAACGCCAGTATATAAAAATAGTTACAAGTCATTGGATTTCGGTGCACAATATCTTAACAAGTACATTATCATTATCTGTCTGTTTCTAGGAACAAATTGAAGTGTCTGTTTGTAAATCCAAGTATTACAATTATATTATGACTATGACAGTTGCTTAAACAAAAAGTCTGTCAGTACGTTCCAGCTAATTTCTGAAACGGTTTTACTGATTTTAACGAGATTTTCAATAGCAGATAGCTGATTATGAGTTACATAGGATACTTTTATTAAAAAAGGGGTGTTATAAGTTTGACGTTGACATCGGTCTGTCTTTCTGTCTGTGGCACTGTAGAGCCCCAACGGATGGGCCGATTTCGATTCAGTTTTTTTATTTGAAGGGTAATTTCCGTGCCGTGGTTTTTAGCTATGTTTAATTTGGTTAATATCGATACAAGATAGTCGCCTCCACAATCTAGCTCAATATGAGTATCAACTGAAAGGGCTTGACTAGTAGAATACTATACAATTCCATTCAAATCCAAAATGATCGCCACGTATTTCTCACAAGGAGCGAGGCGAGACCAAAATTTACTTTGCAAAAACTGCGTGCGAATAACGCTTATCCCAATAATATACCATTTTTAGAACACGTCAATTGCTCATCGTTGATAAGAATTATCAAAATAAATTCACAATTAGCAGAGCTTATAACATACAAAAACAAAAAAACAGTTGAATCGAAAATGTCCTTCTTATTTGTCTTATTAAGTCTGTTAAAAATTGTGTTAATTCTTCACAACATTTGTTTAGATTAGTTTTGTTTCTACCAATCACTCAAATTTAGACTTAAATTTTATATTATTCTGCAAAACCATTACAAATGAGTTTCTAACATGGTTAGAAGCCGCGTCACGTCACTCTTTATAAGTGCGCCTAGACCTTTATACATTTTTTATTTCTCTGCCAACTTATTCCTGTTTCTTCTTTGTTTTATGTCACTTTTAGTCCAAGATCCCAGAGCCGCCAGACGTCACGTATTTTCTGATGGATGAAATGTAGAAAAAACTCCCTAAATAATAGAGTTTTAAAGCATCTGTTAAGCAAAATGGCCGACGGAAAGTGTCTGGGAGTATTGGAGCCTTATTTTTAAAGATATTGCCTATAACATACGTGAAAATTAGTTATCAGAAAATACGTGCAGTAAGTAATGTATCTTCTGGACCCCATATCTCAAAATTGGCCGTCTAAGCAAGTTAGCGAGGAAGCATATATTATGTTCTTAGTACGTACTAACTCTACTCAATCGTCCACATTTCATCCATCAGAAAATACGTGACGTCTGGCGGCCCTGGAATCTTACTCTATTTCATATTTTAACGTTTTATAAGCATTTCTAGCAAACTCGTAACACTGCGTAGGAGTTAAATAACAGAATGGAAAAGTGTACGGTTTTATTACTTTTTTTTACAAAGCTGCCTAATAATTTACATTGTTTTACCGTCCTATTATTGCGAAGTTTTACTTTACCTGAAATATGTCTCTTTGAGTTCGGTCGACGTCACAACTCCCGAAACTTTTTAAACCGTTCTAATTGTATTCAAATAATTTACAGATTTTATAGAACAGTGAAATTGTAGTTAGACTCTTTGGAAAGTCCGCCTGAGAAAGTATAGCACTTTACACTTTTGCCAGTTATTCTACTACCAAGCAGTAACGCGAAAATATCTCGGTATTCTGGTTTGAATCGCGTCGGAATGGCTAAACCGAATGCGTTGAAATTTGAAGCCTGGAATAACATAAAGGTCACTTGTTATCTCGTGAAAGTAACGAAAACTACGTAGATAAACCCGCAGGGTTCAGCTAGTTTATAATATTGATAGGAACATTATGAGGGTTATATTATGGTGGGCATCTTTAAGTATAACAATTATATTTTATTTCATAAAGTCTGGTACAGATAGTAGGTACGCTTTATCTGCTAAAAGAAGCTATGATTAAGTCTTGAATGAGTTTTCTGAGGTTGCATTCTTTATAACTCCGATAGGTGCTTATATAAGGATACACTGCTTATGTAAAATATCTTTGCAGATTTGTGAGCACGTTACTATGTGTTTTTAGCATGTGTTCGTTGCGCCTTTGTATCTCAACGTACTCTAACCATATGATTTTCCAAAAAATTTCAAAATGTTCTATATTAAGAGCTATTTAGAAGCAGTTTGTATTTGTGGTTGGACGTAGTGGGGTAATATTGCCTAGTTATTAGTTCAAAAAAATAACATAGCACTATTTCCCCAAAGAACTATCCCAAAACTGAGCCAGTAAAAGGCATAAACATCTTCAAAATGTAAAAAGTCATTTTGACTTTTGAATGCATTCTACCGCGGCTTATCTACTGCTAATGGAGAATTTGACCCGACAAGGGTAAACTTTCAAGCTTCTGCAGGTCTACTACGAAGTCCGATAAACGATATATCGGCCGAAGTTATGGACGTTTTATACCACGAAACACAATCGATCGGTTGATGACACAAAAACTGTCAAATCGGTGTCGGTCGGGATGAACGAAACGCCCGATCAGATCAACCGACCGATTGTGTTTCGTTGTATAAAACGTACACAACTTCGGCCGAAATATCGTTTATCGGACTTCGTAGTAGACCTGCTGGTTTCTGAAATAATGAAACTTTCGTACCAACATACATCCCTTTTTTCATGGTGTAAATGCCTTTACGAACGCGGTGGGTTTTTCCTGATGGTTACAATCTTAGTGTCTTCAAATCGAAAATGAAGCTGTTTTTTTCTAGGTAAACACACTCCGTCATATATCGCATCGTCACTTAACAGCAAGCGAGATGGCGGTCAAGTCTAAACCTATAAAACAAATGTGTGCGCTTAAGACCGCACGGCAGAAGTGAAAACTAAAATAAGAAATACTTATATTTAAAGACCACTAAATAATTTTAATAATTAAAAATTTTTTTTTCAAAATTCAAAATTATAGTATACCTAGTAAGCACAAAACAACAGGCTGAATGACTAGTGTATTCATGGCCTAGAACTAGAATATAGTTTAAAATAAGATTTACGCGGGTCGGACATAGCGCTTGACTAGCAAATTTATTAGTATTTGCTATTTATTCATTTTATAGATTTCACTAGAAATGCATAAATGTGTTGTGTTTGTAGTGTATGTGTAAGTGCTGTGATGATAATAGGCATAATTTTGTGTGTTTACGCAGTGTACTTACACAACGCTGTGATAAAACAGTAATACGAGCATATTATAAGAAAAACTTTGTCATCCCACCAGCTCGGAAAGAGTACTTTTGCTCCTCGATATCAGGGCGCAAAAGTCGTTTTTACCCTCTAGAGGTTAAAGTAAATTTGAATTTAGAACATCGTGTGTACTGAGGTTTTGAATTCAAAACATAATTCAACCTATTTATTTCTACCTCCTTGGTGCCGAATGCATCATAATTTTTTTTTAATATGTTAAAAACTCAGACTCGGAACATCCTTGGTGTACTTACTTTTTTTTAATTTTCTTAGCGCGAAAACATTTAAAAATTTGCATTTAGTCATTTCCTCGCATGAATGTTCCTCCATGTTTCCTCCAGTGGAATGAAAAGTTACGTGTTGCACTCGAGTGCAAAGATTTTTCACCTTGTGCTCTTTTGATTCCCTTGCTACGCTCAGGATTCTAATTTTGAATCACTCGCTGCGCTCGTGATTCAATTTTAGAATCCTTCGCTTGCTCGGTCATCAAAACTGAGCACGCGGTTAAAAATCAACTTTGCACTCTTGTATAACAAATAACTATTTTGCAATGGATGTGAAATGCAAATTTAATATTTCGTGACAAGTTCAATTAATGTGGTAAGTACCTAGAAGTGAATGTCTCAATAAAAAGACATAATAAACACAGGGACTATATTATCTTTCTCGCTCTGACGCGCTTATTTACTGTAGTTTTTCGCTCTAGCATTCCGAGTTTACTCGAAAAGCTATTATCATACACTCCGCGAGGCATAAGCTGAGCTTTGCATTTGTGTGAGTGTACATGGATAGTGTGACAACCGGCCTTAGGCGCGGCGCCATTCTGTCTCGCCGCGCTCCTGCCTGATTGGTGATCACTCACACTAATGCAAAGCTCAGCCTATACCTCGCGGACAAAATTTCAAGCTCCTGCCTAATTGGTGATCACTCACACTAATGCAAAGCTCAGCTTATACCTCGCGGAGTGTACCCGAGCGTGACGCTAGATTTCAATTCACAACCCACGAAAATACTGTCTAGGAGCGCGAGCCAATAGAAGTTATCACTTAAAAAAAAATACAAGTTATAAATAAATAAATAAAACATATGTACGTTTTACAACAAATACATAGAACAAGAAAATTAATTTATCACATAACTTTTTGTCGTACGTCGGAATTGAATTCACAATATGTAGACAGACTTAACACCACTTGCGCCACAACGCCATTCATTCATTCGCCTCGTAGTCAAAAACCTAGTGAGAAAAAATGTGCCATTTAAATTGTCCCAAACTGTATTTTTCCTGAATAACAAGAAGCCGACTTGTAAGAGATCGGCTTTGTGCTTAATTCTATTGATGTTTTCTTTTGTTGAACTCTTGAATTACTTTTCTTGGAAGTAACGGAGTTTTTCCAATGTTCTCCATAATTTACTTTGCTTGTTATTCGATATTGTGTAATTAACGATTGTTTTGACCGGTTTTGTTTTGATACGTGTGTGTATTTTTATACTCGTTGGCGTTGTGGCTCTGTGGCAATAACGTTATTAAACACCATTGTTTTTTTTAAGTAAAATTATCTATAGGCTAGCTATAGATAGCTCGATTTCTTTTTAGGTATCAGTTGTATACTGATAATTAGCGTAAGCATAGATTAAGCACCCTGTTGATCGGGCATACAACGAATATGCTTAAATTCATAAGTCACCAGCGGGGGCGCAGGACGAGGTAAAATCGCGCTGTGATAAGCCGAATATCCTTGCTACGTGGCACTACTTTCCGCCAATGATTGGACAAAACGAGATAGAGTTATGCAAACTTCTAAGAAAAGAGCAAGATGCAAAGAAAGACATCAACTTCAACGGTAGGTTAGATGCGCAACTATGCTTATAAAATGCTACGGAGTCGTACGATCAGCCAAATGGGTAATTGTCTTTGAGCGTAAGTGTCTTAGGTTCTAATTTAAGTTTAGGTGTCGGGTCCTATGTCTCCGCGTTAACCCAAAAGTCCGTTAAATAGTAGATAACCCATCGTTACCTACTAAAAGCTAGCTAAAAAAATATATAGAATCCTATGAAACACATTTTTTTTTTGTAACTAATGTAAATCTAAATATTTTTTGGCATGATAGAGTTTATTTAAACTTCCTTCGTTGTTGGGTAACTTCCAATGCTAACTACCAATGTTACCTCTGTGGCTAAGAACTCATAGAATAATTTACACCCGCACCCGCCGCGATTGGGGAACCGCTGCGGGTAATCGCCCCCGAACGTGGCGAGTGACGGGCAGGCGGCGACCGCGCAAGAGCCGCGCGCGTCGCGGCCGTAAATCGCGTCATGAGTTGCGCTTTCAAATTTTATAGCATTTTATAAATCTGCATTCATATTAAATTCTAATATCTGTATTGTACAGAAGCTGCGAGCCCGTAACTTCGGCGGGGGCGGCTATAAATCGCTCCATGAGTTCTTAGCCTGAATCGTATTTAGCGAAAATAAATGACTAAAAAGCTGCCAAGTTGTGGGTTACTTCACAGGGCACAGCTAGTCAACAATAAAAGCTTCCTATTTTTAAGAAAACTTCAATGTTCTCAAAAAAAGTAAATTCTATGATTTTCTTTCTTTCCCAATTCGCCATTGGCAAGATGTTTTGTAAATTTCCGTCATTTATTCCGGCATACAATTCACTTTATATTCCGATATGGAATTTCTGTAAAATATGAACAGAGCCGTCCATCCATCCATTTCATTCAATGTAACAAAGTAATAAATCCAGCCAAATATGACCAACTGTCAACACAAAAATGAACCATCACTCATCGTATTAAAGTTGATGTTGCAATGACGTACTGCAGATCATAAAACGACACATTCGAAAATCAATCTATAAATACATTTCAATGCATTTTCAACCTTGGCACGTGCGTATAAGGTTGGTATTTGCGTGTACTGGGTATGAAAAGCATCGATTTGCACTTCGGAGATGACAAAAGCATAATTCTGTAATGATTGGAACGATACGTCACAGGAACGAAAGGTCATGAATACGGTACATTATATTTCCTGAATCATTGCACAGCGTTACATAATTTGATCATTTCAAATTTGCTAAGGTACGTGTGTTTTTTTTGTTTTGTGTGCAGTGATAGAAGAGTGCTTACATCGTTTTACTTTGATTAGGGTGGTTTACCTAATATGAGTTGTAATTTAGATAAAATAGCGTTTTCGGAAAAATTTATAATAACAAAGTAGGTATTGGAAGGCTGGGACAAAGGTGTTTCTGTAGGGGGGCGGAAAATCTGCAATTTAAGATATGCTGATGATACCACTCTTTTGACAACATCCAAAGAAGATATGGAACATCTCTTGAACTGCCTGGAGACAAACAGCATTAGTCACGGCCTCGCTATCAATCGTGATAAGACCAAAATGATGATAGTGGACAGAGAAAATGACAACCAACCTACTGTCAAAAGCATAGCCAACTGTGATGTGGTCCGGAGCTATATCTACTTGGGTTCCAACGTAACCAACACTGGGGTCTGTGAAGACGAGATACGAAGACGATGTGCTATAACGCGTTCTGCCGTCGAAAACCTCACAAAAATCTGGAAAGACCGCAGAATTACCAAGACCACCAAGGTACGACTGATGAGAAGTCTTGTCTTCCCAATTTTTCTCTACGGAGCTGAGACGTGGACACTGGAGCTGAAGGAAAGGAGGAAAATTGATGCACTGGAGATGTGGTGTTGGAGACGTATGCTGAGGATTCCGTGGACTGCTCACCGCACAAACTCATCGATCCTGAAAGAGCTTCGCGTCAAAGAGAGACTGTCGTCGACTGTGCAAATACGAGTTCTGAAGTTCTTTGGGCACATAATCCGCAATGAAGCCTCAATGGAGCGTCTTGTGGTGCAAGGCAGAATGGAGGGAAAGAGACCCCGCGGTCGCTCTCCAACCAGGTGGACAGACCTCATCAAATCCCTCACTCAGTCAACCATGACCGACTGCTCCCCACAATGCCTCCAGTAGAGCCGAATGGAGACGCATAGCAAGAGCCGTCATTCAACAGGACCCATAACCACGACCACTCTGCCAAGAGTGCCCGACTGAGAAGAAGGTATATATGCAAAAATATATCGGTCGTTCAACAAACTTCTCATAAATTGAACACAACCTTCAATTTTCGAAAAGTAGGGATTTCAGAAAAATATATGCAAAAGAAACATGAAAAGGCAGCAACAGAAACCTACTTTGTTCCTACTGCTGGGACTTTGGACCTTTCCTCATATAATGTTTATAATGTATAGGACTTAATCACGATTTAATTCATTGTTTAAATACCTCGACGTTATACACATTGTTTTAATACCTCATATGCAGATATTCCACCCTAAGGTTGCCTGGAAGAGGTCGCTATTAGCGATAAAGCCGCCGTCTGTCGCACTAATTTTAGGTGTTTAACCTGTTTTTAATTTGTAAATTATTGTTATTTTGGTGTCTTCAATAAAGAGTATCTATATTCCAGACTGTAATCTATCACCTGGTCAAGAGCGGGTTGGTGCGCAAACTCGAAATATGTATTTTTTGGAATATGTTGATTTCCTCTCGACATTTGTCTTCACCGTTAAAGTCCAAAGGGAGGACAAATGTGTAAATCTGAACCTAGAATAAATACGCAGTCTTAGGTGGGATTTGAACCAACGAACTCATGATTGTGAAATGAACAATGCCACAACTGTGGAATGGAATTAGAGAAAGTATAAGAAAATGTCATAACTTTGAATTAGCGAAAGTAATAAATAAGAAATTCTTTGTCCCAAAAAAAAGACGAGACATCCAAATTACGAGCCAAACTTCGGTTTTATCTCGAATGATAGAAGCCAAACTCTGTCACATTCAATACTAGGACAAATATATAATAACGGGTCTGACTGTCTCCATCACACAGCGGGTGGCAGACAAATAGAGAGCAAACACAAAGTTATCTGTATGACGAGGCCAATTTACTAATAATATTTGTCATTAGGTGCTATTTTTGCTCTGTTTTGGTAGCTATTTAATTTATTAAGTTATTTTTCTTTTGGTACGCTTGATAAAATGATAAGTGAATATTTAACGATCGCGTACCCATAGATTTCGATTTTTTTTTTGCTACGCACGTTTTTGCACGTACCAGCTTACCAGTAGTCAATAAATGATACGATAAAGTTGACTGTCAACTACTGCACTACAGTTAAAAACTATTTGATAAAATTGATTTACTATTTTATCACTTCAGAGTGAATTTATACCAAACTCGCGCAAACCGACAGCCATAACGACATTATGATAAAGTTGATTGACAACCATCACTTTAGAGTAAATTCGAAAGAAAGAATTTGAATTCGAATTTGAAAGATTCTTGGAACATGTCGGTTTTCTCGCTATATTTTTCGTCACTGTTTTAAGTTTACGGAACTACTCATATGACTGACAAAAGACAGTGGACGTGTGATTCGAATCAGGAACTTCCGGATAGGCAGTTAGAGCTTTCCCGACTAGACCAGCTGTAACTTATAGACTAGCTGTAACTTTAAATCCCAGCAGAGGATACATTAATTGGGCTGCTTAAGGAAAACAAAGATTCTCGCACAGATAAAACAAATCGCTTCCAGTAAACACGTGTAATTCCTTCCATCCAATATAACCAAGAACGCCCGTAGCTATGTCAGAAACAATGTCTTTTGTAGTGTCTGCGTCTCTTCAAATCCTTTGACGAAAATCTTGAACTTAGAATTCACACAAGAGCAACTTAAAATCAGACAGCAAAACGACAGTGACGCCACGCTGAAATGAGCTTTAATTGTGGCGAGAACTGTTGAGAATGCCGTACATTCCTGACGACGAGGTACTGAGGTACTCTATTAAGGGTAATCGGTGCGGGTTACTTTGATTGCGCTGTTAGGATTGTATAGAACTATTTGTGTTCCTTGTGAAGATGATTATTGTAAGCAAAATTGCCCTTTACTAACTTGTATTCCAAAACGTTACTGAAACACTTTCTGTGTTATATTGATGTCACGAACGTTGAAAATTGCTTAACTGATTTCTGACTCAAACATTTGTTAGCTTTTTGGTTCGCGTATTTTGAGTTCGAAATATGGTGGTAAATCTGAACCATGACAATAATATATGACAAACTTAACTATTGTTGCTTGTCTTGTCTTGTCTTGTTGAGAACGGCAACTGCTGATCCAGAGACCCCGGGTTCAAAACGACGCGCACCACTGTCTTTTTGGACTCATGTGCGTAATACCGCTAACTTAAAAAGGTGAAGGAAAACATCGTGAGGATACCAACATGTACCTAGAATCTTTCGAAGTCAAGTGACATGTCACAACCCGCACTGGATCAGCGTGGTGGATTATAGCCTTGACTTTCTCCTAGCGAGAGAAAGCCCCAAGTCCCAGCAGTGGGAACATTTAAGTGGGCTGTAGTATGTGCACGTTGCTCGACTATATTATAGTCTCTTAACGGTATAATATGTACGGGTATCTTCAAGTCAAGACTTAGTCTGTTTCAACTAGGTAAGCACGTTCATAGTATCGGTTGACTGGCTGAAGAGTTCGATGGGAAAGTGCATTATGACACTGGGTTTTTTAAATATTAAGGTTATCTAACCCATGTTAGCACATAACTCCCTAAAGAAAGCGCTTCATTTATTTTCTTGGCCCTTCAATAATTTACCATTTATCGTATTTCGTTGAACGGCGCGTTACCATCTTTTTTCGCCACTTCAGGGACTTGGGGTTTTGCTTGTCGATACTTAATTTTGTATAGTTTGACCACGACGATCTTATGAGCGATATTGTACTCGTAGCTACCACTCGCAGATGAACGTTCCATTCTCTAACCACCACCCAGACAAAAAGACAGAAGAAGTACTTTATTATGCACACCAGAAAAATTAAATAATAGAAGACAAGAGACTTTTTTATTTTATTTAATATATATATATAATATTAGCCACTCCACAGACTCCGGGGTCCGTGATATTTGTTATTACAATTATCGTTTTTTACATATATCTTGGATAAGGAGAAGAAGAGGAAAATAGGAGGGGAGTTGGGTACATTTAAAATCTAATTCTAGTGCTCGTCTGTAGAGCCGATCACTACCGGTTGGGATTCCGCTAGTAATCGACTCGATATCGAGTGTTTGCCTAATTGCCTTTTGCCATTTGCCTAAGCTGCCTCCTCCCGGCCCAGAGCCTCCACAACGGCCGCATTTCTGTCCCTGATGGCCATCTGTAGGTTAAAATCGCGGATGGTCTTCGGTGGTGCAGCCCACGCTGGCCGCACGAACCGACCGATGGAGTCGTCGGTGTCGTCAGCGTAGTATGTGAAGGTCCCCGTGTGCCGTGAGATTGCCACTACCGCATGGGGCACGCTCTCGTGCAGCTTCATGTTTGCCTTGGTTTTGATTACGATTACCGACTCGTATGTTAGTCCCTGAGCTTCATGGATGGTAAGGATGCATGACCCGGTGCCTGATCCATAACCCTGGTTTGTCAGGGTCTCCTTCTCCTCTTGAGTGTGAACTAAGAAGAGGGTGTTTGGTAGGGTGTTGGGTATTTGCGCTCCCTTATATCTTCTCTGCTCTAGGGACTTTATACGGGACGCTGAGGAGTACATACCGGAGTATATTTCCCTCAGTGCATATGCGACAAGAGACTTATTTATAACTAGAGCGATAAATGGCCCATGTTTTTCCAGGCCACTAGATGAATCAGATAGGATATCAGGATAAATCGGCTCAGAATAGAAACTTACTTTATCTGACTTGTTTTTGCTGCTGTTAATGGTTGCTTGGAAGAGATCGCTTTGGCGACAAGGCTGCCATCTATGGCACTAGATATTAAGTTAGTGTTTTTATTGTTTAAGTATTTGTAACTTACTGGTGTACATAATAAAGAGTTTCTGTCTAGACAGACACTCTTTATTATGACAGACTGTCTATTACCCATATCAGTGACATGAACTCACACGGATTTTACTCATCCCAAAAGTGTCTAACGCTCACATTCTGCTTTACTGCTGCACTAAGGTACAATAGTATGCCAGTGTCACGAAGCTATAACATTTGAAGAATGTTTGATGCCAAAAAATTGCTCAACTCGGCTTTAGTAGTAGTAGAACTCCTTGCAGAGTCCGCCTGGGGAAGTACCACACCTTTGCCAGTTATTCTACCGCCTAGCAGTAACGTGAAAATATGACTGTGTTCCGGTTTGAAGGGCAATGTTTCCAGAGAAATTACAGGGCTTAGAGATATAACATCTTAGATCTCTGGGTGATGAGCGCAGTGCAGTGCTAGGTCATGATTTGGACTCTTCATGTTCCGATAGCTGCGTCTCATTGTGCTGTTATGTGGCAGGCATGTTGCTTACTATCATGCACATGTCCTGCTCGTCTCGTCACTCTTCATTTAAAAAAAACTTTTCAGTTCAAAATTAATTATTTTTATACTACTTCCATCTTACATATCTTTCATCATACAGTCAAAAACAACATTCAAGCGTACAAAAGTCAATCCAACGCGGTCAAACTGTATCTAAGGCCGTAACACCGATCTTAATCACATTAGATAACCCGACGGACCCTCATCGTTTCCGAAATATCTTTTAATGCTCTGAAAGTCTTTTAATTCCCGAAAGAAGTAATTACGCGGTAAACCATTGTCAAAAGGTCATTATTTTCATTTTACTCTGTGCCTGTTTTGATGAAGGTATTTTTATTTTTAATCCCTAACATAAAATGTGAAAAATTTGACGTATTTGTATCGTGTATTTTTTATATATAGTGATGAGATGTTTCTCGATGGTAATAACACATTTGCCTCTAACAGCAAGGTGTATTAGAACACGAAGAGTCCTCATTACCCAACACTGTACTGCGCTTGTCACCCAGACACCAAAATAGTAACCACCGGAAAAAAACCCACTTACGCACGCATTCCAAACCCTACGTTCCTATCACAAAAGTAGAGTCAAACCTATTTGTTTGAGTCTTTGGAACGTCAACCATGAAACGATGTCGCTTTTTCGACCTACGAGCAGTCCGATAGAAGAAAAGCACGGTGGTAATAGTCCATCAATTACACACTCTCCGAAGTGTATCTGTAGTGTTGTGTGTAGTCTGGTAATGACTGATGCATTAACACTGGCTTGGAGCCGTTTTTCACAAAGAAAAGAGGATAAAAGCCACCGCGCTGGCCAAGTGTATACTACTTACTAAGCCTTATGCCACTAGGTTACGTAAATATGTATCTTTAACATAGCACATGACTTAATCTCGGACTACTTATATTATTTAATTACTATCGGCGTTTCGGCAGCGTTACAACCGCCGTGATCATGAAGACGATTACTTACTTACTACTCAAAATCATCGAAGAATCTCTTGACTACGGCGGTTGTAACGCTGCGGAAAAGTCGAGGTAATTGAACAATTTATCCCGTGATTAGGTTTTGTGTTATTTTTACAGTATGAGCTCTATTGACTGAAGTTTAAACAGTAGGTAACATATTATTTATATTGCTATCTTTATACCAAATGTTTCAGAAATAAATCCTTGTAGCAGACGTCCCCAGCCTTACATTAGCTCTCTACTATCGACCCACTCAAACAAATTCACGAAAAAGGGTAAATCCACTTAATAATAAACGAACATAAAGCCTTCAATAAATGGATTTACCTCCACGTCGGTTGTATTTTCGCTAAAATACATGTAGGTGCGCTATTTATTTGGAAAATGGCCATTAGTGACCTTTCTGTACTAATGGAGACGGGAATTGACGACAAACGGTGTGTACTGGCGCTAAAATCTTTTAACTATTTGGGGATTTCTTTTTACGCTACAGATCTTTTTATAACACTATATGTCTTATGGCTTTGAGTCTCAACTGGAATTTCTTAAAAAAGCATTTAGATGTTAAAAAGAGGAGGTTCGCCATTCGGTTGTATGTTTTTAACCGACTTCCAAAAAGGAGGAGGTTATCAATTCGACCACAATGTTTTTTTTTAATATGTACGAGTATATGTTTAACCACAGGCACAATGGGGATGTTAACACTAATCACAAATTAATGTTCATTGGTAATTTTATGATAGCTTGTATTAATTATTGGCTTATTACGTCACTAGTCGAAAACCGACAAACTGTTTACTTTTTTGCATTTTTATTATAGTTTGAAATCTTAGCGACGTCGATTTTAATTTAATTGTTTGAATTTAAGTAATGATAAGAAAACACAAAAACTGGGCATAAAGACATGAATCGCGACCAATGTTTTGCGACTACTGACGTCTAATATTTTGAAATAAAATGTTACTTTTACGGTAAACATGCGTCAATCTTCAAAATAAAAGCAGGTCCAAAAATAGTTAACATCCCTATTAAATATAGGTGTATTTTTCGTGACTTCGATCTTTTCGTCAAAATCAAAAGATTTGGTGGCGTTATTCTTTCAAAACCATTTATGTTTTCGGTATCTTTGTTTGTTATTACTTAATGATAACTTTCAACGTAGGTACTATCGTACAATTTGCTTTGAAATTAACGATTTCTGGAAACTAGGAGAAAAAAATACAGTAGGCGCTTAATTGTCCCTGTGAGTGTATGTATATGTTACGTGATAGCCCCGCTAACTGTTTATCGATTTTGATGGTTATTTTTATGTTTGGTAGATCATAGTTCAGAAGTGATCTTATATAAATTTTATCGAAATCGGTGAAGCGGTTTCTGAAACATGAATAAAAACTAAGATTTGCTTTCATGTGTTTAGACGACGCGACATAGTGATAGATCCTTAGGAAATTTGTTTGAGTGGCTGAATTTAATTTTAAATTGAAGTCGATTTATATTTATCCGAGAAAATATATTATTTTAAAAAGCAACACTCGAAGTTCGATAAAGCGACGTCGTAAAATTATCGACATCACGCAATTTGCATTGCGTGCTGAGAGACAGAGGCGCTCTTGCACTGTAAGCTTTCTACCTATACATTTAATGTATTATAATAGCCAAGTACAAGTAGTAAAGGCACGTTTGAATAAATCGGAATTAAATTTGAAAGCAACATTACCTGTATCACCACATAAAATGATGTAACACCGCCTACACAACGGCTTTGACTTTGATTAAGCCTTTTTACAGCTGCATTAAATTGACGAGGTCTCTTTGCGGCTGCATTATTCATATTAGACATTGTTTGTTATTTTAACTTATTAGGTACTAGCTGTACCCTGTCACGCTTCGCTGTAGCACATTGTGATGCAAAAAATAGATAAAAACAATTCTTGATGCGGATTATATAACATTGTAAAATTTCAGCTCGATCGGTGCAGAACTTTTTGAGTATTTGAAGCGTACACAAATCAACATAACATTTTTATATATAGAGACAAAGATGTACATAGCTTCTTTGTCTTCTTATAAACGACGTTACCAAGTGTTCTTCTGAATTTATGTTTCGAATAAATTAATTAAATTGAATATACATACGTTCAGGTAATCAAAATCATTGATTATATTTTAATGCAATAAATGTCTTGAGATTTGGCTCAAATTCCTCTCCGTCACCTCTCAAAAGAAGAAGTAAGACACTCAAACTCAGTTTGACATCCATGCCCTCAAAAACAAAACAATTACTTTCGTTTCACCACACTCATTACAAAGTAGAATTGACAAACAGCTTACACGCCGAAGTGCGAAATGTCAACACTTTTCACCCTCAATATTTCACAACACGTACTCCGCACCTAATCGGTCGGAAGCCAATCCCAATCGACGCCAGCTGACCTTAAAGGGGTGCTAAATTATGTGACCCCATTATCTTGTGGACACACGCCAGCGGCTATCAATTTTATATTCGGCCGTCGAAAAGTATAAAAAGCTGGAACAATTTATATCGATGTGAAATGGCGACACCTTTGCTAACATTACTGGTTGAATTGATAGACTTGATATATGGTATAACAGATATTTGTGTAAAACTAAAATTTGGTATTTGAAAGTAAAGTCATTTTGCAAGTGAAAACTAATTTTGGCGCGCTATACCTAGACATATTTTTGCTGGACTGTGGATTGAATTCTTGCGCCACGCTTGGAAATGATAAGAAACCCGGGACCATGGCAATTGGCTTTCTAGAAATTCTTAGCATTTCCCATTGGCCATCTATAAATGCGTCAGCATTTCTAGATGACCATGCTCATGGCCAAGCCTTCCGGTTTTACTCGCGTAGTTTCCAAAGTCAACTATCAAATTCTGTGTTACAAGTTTACACTTCTATCGGTAGTTCCTATGACTGCCAATTGTTTTTAATGACTAGAAACATCGCACGGTTTTGACCGCGTATTTCCTATTTCTGCTATTTTCGCGACCAACAGTTTATGTTTTTGAGTGTATGTGTTATTAATCCCAACTTTAACCGTAACAGTTCAGCCGTTCGAACGTGCTCGAGCAATTAACATCCAAACGTTGACATTCTACTAATATAACAACTGTGAAAGTTTGTGAGGATGGGTTTATTGGATATTAGTTACTCTTACACGAAAAAACTCCTGAAGGGATTTAATTGAAATTTGATGCATAGATAGTTAATAGTTTGAAATGATACATATTAGGCTATTATTTATTTCGGGACTGTAACAGGTAACAGGATTACGAAATATGCAAGTGAAACTGCGGGGCACTATTAGTTTATGACAAAATAAATTTAGTAAAGTGTTTACAAATAAATTCTGACGAAAAGTTAGTTAAAACCTTACAAAATATATTACTCGAGAAAGCTTACCTACTATACAATAGACGAATATCTTACAGACAAATCAATTGTAGAGTGAGTCGATGATTCGCTTCCGAACGACACGAATTATATTGCCACACCCGATCAGGTCATTATGGTAACTATGACATGTACTTATAAATAAGACCAACTAATATACCATAATATTAGAAATAAATAATTGAGTATTGAGTATAATACTGGTAGGACAAAATTTCTTTTGCACGCTCACAAAATGTATTTTCCCAAATAATTACGTTTGCCGCCCGCAACTGGAGTACACTGCAGTCAATTTACAAAGCGATTGCTTGTCTAATTAATTAAAACACGAGTCACCTGAGCACGCAATCAATTAATTACAGCCATAGTACAGAACTGATTGATAGCTGTAATCTATATTTTAATACGTGAAGAAAAAACTGTGTACTCTTACCCGGTAAACAATAAGCCTGCCCATAATAATCAAGTATCACGCAGCTATTTCAACATGAAGAGTCCAAATCGAAATCATCAATCAATAATACATTATCGTCACGTAACACTAGTCATTGCATGCACTAACCCTATCAATATCAAATATGCATGTCCTTTGGGTACAAATAGGGTACAATTCTTAAAAAAAAACTAACTAGTCCGTCACTTAGATTGCTAAATAAAAGTGGTCAAGTGCGAGTCGCACTCGCCCATGAAGGCTTCCGTAGCAGCAAGGAACATAATGTAAAAGTTCTTGTAGTTCGTCGTTCCTTTAATCAGTGTTTTAACAATAGTGAATCTATGACGTATTAAAATAAAACTACTTACTAGATCTCATTCAAACCAATTTTCGATGATAGTTGATATGGTAATGTCATACATCATACACTTTTTTTTTATTTTTGTCATTCTCTTATTTTAGAAGTTACAGGGGGGGGGGGGACACACTTTTTACCACTTTGGAAAAGTCTCTCGCGCAAACTATTCAGTTTAGAAAAAAAATTGTTAGAAACCTCAATATCATGTTTGAAGACCTATCCATAGATAACAAACACGTATGGTTTTGAAGGCAAAAAAATTTGAGTTTCAGTTCTAAGTATGTTAACCAAACTTTATTGTTTTTTTCTAATTTTCGGATGAAAATCATAATGCGGTTCACAGAATACATCTACTTACCAAGTTTCAATAGTATAAAGTTCTTATAGTTTCGGAGAAAAGTGGCTGTGACATACGGACGGACAGACAGACATGACGAAACTATAAGGGTCCCGTATTTTGCCATTTGGCTACGGAACCCTAAAAACATTGTACACGTATTTCTTCTTTTGCTTATTATAAGTTTCGCGTGACGTCACTAGTGCGTACGATTTTTACCCCCTCACTCTGGAAATTTGATGATCTGTATCTTCGTTGATTTTCAATAATTTGATAAAACAAAAACTACTTATAATTATTTTTCCGTAATGAAAATTACTCCACTATTTTTTATTGTATTGCAAATTTAAGCCCGATGTTTTCTGTCGTTCAGACGTGATTGAGCAACAAACATTGTAACTTTTCCATTTATAATATTAGTAGGATTAATTTTTTTGCATATTACCATTTGCAACTATACTACTTATTTATATATTTACAAATATAAATATATATTTGCATATTACCATTAGACAGCAAAATACATAACTGGTGAAATGTTAATTGTTTCTTTCTAAACGATTAACATAATAATGTCAAAGCCATTTGGCCCGTAAAACCGTTGGTTTTATAAGGTCAGCGGCCTGCTTTGACAAGTCCATTTGTCACATTTGTCGACAACAGATTTCTACGAATTTATCGAACGTTCACAATCTGTAGCGATAGTGTAGTACGGGATTTAGAAAATAGAGCACTATTTTCCTTGCTCCTGTTATAAAGACGGTGTGTTCCACTAATATTTGCGTTTTAGAAACACCTCGTTGCGCGATACACGGTTCTTTTAGTATGAAAACTAACGTAGTTCTTACACATATTTAATTAACAAATAACGCACGTGTGATAAATTCGGTCCAGCCCGACTTACGAGTAAGTTACACCCGCATCCGGCTACTTTTTTGAAGGACGTGCGCGTGATCACTGCCTGTTGTTAAGGAGACGGAAAATGTCTCAAGGCTAAGAACTAATGGAGCGAGATATATAATTATGTTGCCGGAAAATAACGAAAATCGTTAGTTGATCGATTCACTAGGTAGATCAACTATAGGAAAATAACAATCGGCAGCGGCGGTTGAATTGTATTATTTACCGCAATGAATTTACGTTAATTGATCAACTAACGGTGCCTAGCCGTCATTTAATAAACTAAGATTCTGCCGCAAGTAAAATCATCCACAAATGGGCCAATCATTGCTCAGCGTACTATTTAACGGTACACTATTACCAACACTTGCCAAATGCAATAATTATAAGCATCTGGCAAGTGTTTATTCAGAGTTCTTACCTTTTGTCTACCTCCTGAGACCACCTGGGTGCACCGTGAGAAGTTCACGGTGCAACGGCTCACCTGTCAGATAATAGATCAGATAATATTTGAAAGCCCTAACTTGATATTGGTGCACTTTTTGACACTAGATTGGCTCCCGCCAGAAGCTCTGCGGTCAACCCTGAGTGTCGTTTCTCCATACTCGGCCGCCTCTGCACTCCACTACGGAGGTCATCGGCTCGCATCGCTCGCCACCTCCCCCTTTCGCTACGCTTGGCCTCTCATGGCTTCATGGCTCTTTCCAATCAGGACTTCTCTTAAGCTTCTGGTTCCCGCATAATTTATAAACACTCTAGGCGTAGTAGCCACGAAACTGAGTGGAGTCGGGGTACTCCGAGTCGGATCTGGGTCCTATGTAACCTAAACAGCCCAATTTAATAATTTAACAACGCAGACGGACATATTTCCCATGAATCTTACAGCTGAGTCGTTGTAAAAAAACTTCTCACGGTTCATCTATCGGGATGGGGGGGAAGGGGAGCGGTGTAAAATACGTGAGTCGTTGAACCAATCAGCGCACACCTCGCCTTCGTCGGATTATTTACCGGCAAGACGCCGTTCGTAATTGATAAATTTACTGAAATACGTACGTTAAATGATACATTTCAACTGCCGTTTGTTATTTTCCGAAAGTTTATCAACTACCTAGTGAATTGATCAACTAACGATTTTTTGTTATTTTCCGGTGACACATAAATTTATTTTAAATAAAGAGGGACGAGACGAGAATTATATGTAAAAAACGAAAGCCGCCCGATGCGGGCGATAATCTCAACCGCGGTGGCTGCAGAACGCAAAAATCGTTCTCGTGAAAAAAGCAATCTCGTGAGTTGTGAAATAAAACCGTAGTACCGCAACCTCGGCGGGCGCGGGTGAAAATAGCTCCGTGAGTTCTTAGCCTAAAGAAGCTCGCTGGACGCGGCTGAAACTTAAGTTAGATCTAACTTATCACACGTGAGTTTCCCGTGAATACATTAATTATTCTCAGTTGTTTTATGACTAAAACGCTCCCCACACTAGTCCTAAAATCAGAGGAAATGACGTAAAAGTAGTGGAGAGGAGCCTACATCGCACCATATGATTAGTGATTTATGGTGCGATGTTGGGTCCGCCCCACTAGTTTTACGTAATTTCCTTCTGATATTAGGGCTCGTGTGTAGAGAGTTTCAGAGCTATATTCAAAATATTTACTTAACACTTACGCGAGCCTGTAAAATCTGGAAAATTTTGGAATTAAGTCAAATTGCCACAAAAACCTTTAGTTTTTAATTAGTAATACAAGTTTTAATTTAAATAGTAATAAAACTTCACAAACGTGTGAAGTCAAACAATTTCGGTTAGAGTTGGAGACACGGTTATGCTTAAGTAATGTTTGGAATACGAAAGTAATACTTGTATTGTTTAGAGAATAGACCTTCTAAGTAGCTATATTCTGTTCTCTTCTGTAATATAACACACTGTTTCTGTTTGCTTGCTCACTTGGCGAAGCTAAACGCGGTAAGTTACACGTTCTGTCTTCTTTTACTTTCTGTTCTGGTTCTTTTGCTTGTAGCGTATATTATCTATAGGTAGTATTTTTGTATTGTTTTCGTATTAGTACTACTGTTGTTATTTTTAAATTGTTGTATGTAGTTAGTTTTGTATGTAGTATGACTGTATTTTTAACCTCCGACGCTGAAATGACGGGTTTGATAACACCCCATCATTAGTTAGAAGTGTTTATATAAATATGTGTGTGTGTTTGTCTGTTGTCTGTGGCATCGTACCTCCCAAATGAATGAACCAATTTTAATTTTATTTTTGTTTGAGAATTGAGTCAGTTGGGACTGTTCTTAGCTATGTTTCATCAAAATTGTGTTCCAGCTGTGTTGAAATTATACGGTTATTTGTTACATCTTAAAAACATAAAGGATATTTGCCGATCTTGCAAACGCATGTGTGGTCTGAAATTTGACACAATTGGGATGATAACTAGCTCAAAATATATCATTCTAATTATTCCGTCATCGTCAAGTAGATTATTGTACTTTTTTACTTAAATCAAATTATTGAAAATTGACAAAGATAAAGATCAACAAACTACCAGATTGAGGGGATTGGAACGTCACGTCTTCGTGAAAATGGTACAATGAAGTGACGTCACTTGATACATCTAAGAACTGTATCTACGTCATTTTTTGCTCTAGAAGAAAAGGAAAAAATACGTGCATAATGGAACGGAAAGGACGGTTTAGAAGGCCTAATTAGTTTTTTAGTCGTAATGCCTATTACTGCATTGAGTGTTTTCATATTTTTTATTTAACGTATGGTTGTTGTAGTCACTTTTTTCCGAAGACTGTTTTGTAGTGGTAGGATTCTTGGCAGAGTCCGCCTGGGGAAGTACCAAACCTTTGCTAGTTATTCTTCTGCCAAGCAGTAATGTGCGAAAATTACTGTGTTCCGGGTTGAAGGGCAATGTTTCCAAAGAAATTACAGGGGTTAGACAAATAACATCTTAGATATCTGTGTGACGAGCGCAGTGCAGTGCTAGGTAATGATTTGAACT
This sequence comes from Ectropis grisescens, assembly GCA_017562165.1. NCBI lineage: Eukaryota > Metazoa > Arthropoda > Insecta > Lepidoptera > Geometridae > Ectropis > Ectropis grisescens. Next base: position 10,761,297 of record CM029786.1, read on the forward strand.
CCAATAGCTGCGTGTCACTGTGCTGTTGTGTGGCAGGTATATTGCTTACCATCAGGCACATGTCCTGCTTGTCTCGTCACTCAATATTTAAAATAAAAAGTCTAATAAACAAAGAATGAATTCTATTTCATGCGCTGTCCACTTTATTATCCCATCGGGACCTTCAATAACAAGAAGAGAGGAATAGACGCCACAACACTTGCTAAATGCGGGTAGGCGGATGACACGTGGTTACGAATGTCTTTGTTGGATCATATCGATGTTCTCACGATGTTCTCCATTACTGTTAAAGCTAATGGTGATGCCGAACTTGTTCATGTTACCGTAAACTTTAAATACCACCTGTTTACAATAAATGTGTACAACAAATGATCTATGACAGATTGCATATTAATTTGGAAAACAGTTAAATTAGAGTCTGGAGTCTAGAACACATAGGCTACATTTAATCCCGGAAAAATAATAGAAACTGGAACTACGCGGGTCGCTGCTAGTGTATTATAAATGTGAAAGTTTGGATGTTTGTTGCTCAATCACGCCGGAAGGCCTGAACGGATCGGTTTGACATTTGGAACATAGATCAAGTCTTGATTAGCGCAAAGAGTACTTTTCACCATGTGAAAATTACGGAAACAGGAACTATGCAGGAATAACGGGCGCTGCTTATGAAATAAAATTTGTACTATACAAATTCAATTATATAGAAAATCATTGTTATTTAAAACTTCAGACCGGATTCATTAAAAACGAAACTGCACACGAACAAACACGTACGTACAACATACACACACGCACACCAAAGAGCTTACATATATACTAAGTATAGAGTTGGCAATTGGCACAAACGCTTTACACCGAAAGCACGGGTAGCATATTTCTTGCCTTTTCGCTCTTGTGGAAGTGTCATACTTTTGTCGCGGCGCATCACTCTGTTGCCATAGAAGGTATTCACGTCATCTGCTTACAATTGATACAAAGGAACCGTGCGGAAAATCTAACTCTATACCACGATCTGTAGAATATGTAAACTCTTTGACGCACACACATAGAGATTCCCAAAACCCTTCACATACGTTACACGAGTGTGCTATGACGCTAACTACGCACACATAGACATATGGGAGTTGGGTTACCCGTGAAGGTTCCTTGAAATACCTCTATTTACAATGTAGGTAAGTCTGAGTAATTAAGGTTTTGAACAAAAGAAAGAACAAAGAGCTTCAAACAAAAGACCTTACTTATTGCACAATACAACGTCCTTTCTCTGAGACGAGTCTTTAGACACAATGACATGGTGGTAATACTATCTCGTGTTTCTTTGATGTAGCAGACAATACCTGTATTCTTTTTTGTCATACCATTAAGCTAGCTTTCACAAAAAGAACGATAGTGCCTAAATCACGCAGTTCGAAAATCTTTTGAAGATAAATATATATTCGCACTGGAAAGGACCAATCCTTTACTTTTAAGGTCTATTTTCGTCTATCCCAACTCGTTCGTACATCGCAACATTCTTTATTATTATTTTGATAGGGGAGACGACTAAACAAGTAATAAGTTCATTGGTTAGATTATTAAAAAAAATGTTTCACAAACACAAAATGAAGAAGATACAGTGCCTAGAACAAGGGTCAGCAACAGGCGGACCGCGAAGGGTCGAACTTCGGACCGCTAATAAAAAATATTGTAATCTATTGTAAGCCAAGTATACATTTTAAAATGTAGATAAGGTACACTATACCTTTATTAATTTAGATAAATTTTTTTTCCACATAGAATCTACCTTAGTAATTAAATTATTTTTCTATTAAATATTTTTCACAAACCTACTAAGAGAAACTCCACACTTTCAAATACACGCTCATCTTCACCACCACACGCTGGCTCACTGTCCGTGGACACGAACATGGCATGCGGTCCCCGCCCAAGATAACTCCTCGAAGAGCATTTCCGTCTAGCAACTACTAGAGAACGCAGACCGAAGAGAGGCCGAGATCCTTATCCGCAGAGTGGCTCTCTTCATGGACAGCAACAAAGAAAGATTGGGAATAAGCTTTTGCTTCGCCTGGGAACGGAAACGAGCCCGTTTGTCGCTTGGATTGTCGTGCCTGCTCAATGAGAGTACCGCAAAAGTCACAATGAAGAAGGAAACCTACGACGTGATGTGTACGTGGTAGACTGCCACCGATTTCGGTGCGAAGGTACGATCGAAAAACAAAACGATTGCATTAACAGAGTACTCGAAAGGTCCAACGCCTTGCTCTTACGCAAGAGCGCTGCTCGGACATATGAACAGAAGTGCTGGTAAACATCATGAGGTTGACATATACGAAGACAGGGGAAAAAATCTGAGCTTCCTCAGACCCCTTTGCACGATCAAACAAATGCAACTGACATGTTCCTAGTTCGACCATCCAAACCGGCTCCGAAAGAGCCCAGCAGAGGACAGCCGCGGCCAACCAACGACGGATCCACAGAGTCACGCACTTTATGCCTTCTTCGAATTTATAGCCCCACTGACAGCGGCGAAGACGAAGCAGTCCTTTACAATAATGTCACTTTCCGGGTCATCAAGAGAAAAGGGAAAAGTGCAGAAAATGGCTTTGTGACACTGAGCAAAAAAGAGATGGAGCGCATGGGACGACCTGTTTATGCGACACCTCGAAACGACCCAATTGTAGTTACTGCCCGATGCACCAAGATTATGCTGGACGATAAAATCCTAAAGATGGTCAAGACTATCGAAGAGAACTCAAACGTCAAATCTGATTAGGAAAACTGGGAGATACCGAGAATACAGTCGGTCAACGGAGTTCCAGGATGTGGAAAGACAACATGGGTGATTATAAACTTCGACGTGGATAAGGACACCATCATCACCATAACAACTGAGGCACCAAAAGATCTAAGAGAAAAGCTATCGCACCGTATCGGAAACCTGATCAAAACCAGAGTGCGAACCATGGCTTCGGAACGCTTTCAGTTTTAGTTGCTTTATGGTGGACGAAGCTCTCATGAACCATTTTAGAGCCATTGTTGCTGAAAGACTGCCGAATTGTTCAATTTATCAAAGGCTTCGCTTCACATGGAAATATTTGATATTCAAGATATATCTTTGCAAATGTATGAAACTGTATCCATTGAAGAATTTGGTGCCAAACACATCTCAAAAAAATATGGTAATCGCAAAAAACTAGCTATCAATTGGGCTACTATGTTTGATTCGACTTACATATGTGGGTCATGTTTCTCAATTTTTTTTAAACAAATAGGTTTCGAGTTTAATCGACTCCCAATTACTCGTAGAAGACACACACACGTCGAATTGACTATTCTTCTCGAGGACCAAACTATAAAAAGCTGGCTCAAGAGGATCGGTGTAATTTGTCGCATTGATTTTACGTCTTGTGTTTTAAATAATTAAAAATGAGTTTGATACCGTACAATAAATAGGTACCACTTAATTATTACCAAGTTACGGCTGGTCTAATCGGGAGAACGGCGACTGACGATCCGAAGACTCTGGGTTCAAAACCACGCACACCACTGTCTTTTCGAAGTCATGTTCATAATGCCACTGACTTAAAACTGTGAAGGAAAACATCGTGAGGAAAACGACATGTACTTAGAATCTTTCGAAGTCATGTGTCATCCACCAATCCGCACTGGGCCAGCGTAGTGGATTATGGTCTTGACTCTCTCCTTTCGAGGGAAGGCTTCGGCCCCGAGGTTAAGCAGTAGGAACATTTAGTGGGCTGTTTAAGCAATTATTACCACTAGTTTTTCTCTGGACCTCGTTAAAATTTCTGCACTTCATCCGGACCCCGCCTAAAACTACTTGCCGACCCCTGGCCTAGAAGTTGCTAGTGACATCACTCGTTTCTTACGATAAGCAACGTCACAAGCCGCACTCTGGAACTTTGATAATCTTTATTGATGATATATTTATTGATTTTCAATAATTTGATAATACAATAATCTCATATCTATATTAATAATTTTGTCAAGGGGTACGGTATGCTTGGTCGAAACCTTATATGAATAACAAAACATAAAAAAAATATTGACTTTGAGTCGACAACATATGTCCACAAAATTCGGTTTATGGTGAATTTCGTTAATTCTGATGGCACTGACAAACAAACCGCTGTCGCCATCTTTGGTGTGAAGCACGTTTTGTTCCATTAATCAACACATTGCGTGCGTCCGTCGCGCCAAAAAAGTACTCGTATCCATCACTAGTTATTCTGTAACCTATATCTATCTCTATATATAAAAACGTTATGTTGGTTTGTGTACGCCAAAAACTCAAAAAGTTCTGCACCGATCGAGCTGAAATTTTAGAATGATATTTATATAATCCGCATCAAGGATTGCTTTTTAACTCCCGACCAAAAAAAAGGGGTGTTATAAGTTTGACGTCGATGTCTGTCTGTCTGTCGGTCTGTCTGTCTGTCTGTCTGTCTGTGTGTGTGTCTGTCTGTGGCACCGTAGAGCTCAAACGGATGGACCGATTTCAATGCGGTTTTTTTTATTCGAAGGTTGATATCCGTGCGGATGTTCTTAGCTATGTTTGGTTAATATAGATTCAAGATGGCCGCCTCCACAAAATGGCGGACAAAATATTTCTTCACGACTTATCTCAATATGGGTATCAAATGAAAGGGCTTGACTAGTATATTATATAGACCGAAGCGGATGGTAAATGTTTGACCTAATCATTTTCCAATTCCATATTTATTTGTTCGTAGCATAGAAGCATTAGACTGAGACGCCACCAAAGCAGAGATGTGCGGAGATTTCTGATTGGGAGACGAGAAGAGACGATTTTCAGCTCGAAGGGTCTACCGTCTTACTAGAACTGTCTTAGCTTTGACATTGCTCTCTCTTTTTTTCCGCTTGAAATGATGGAGACCGCAATAGCAAAGCGAAAGCAATTTAGTTAGGCGGTAGAAGGGCCTGTGTATCCACTGAAGCTGTGCCTTCAACGCTCGACACACGAGTCCTAAAATCAGAGGAAATAACGTAAAAGTAGTGGGGAAGGGGGCCTACATCGCACCATATGATTGGTGATTTATGGTGCGATGTAGGGTCCTCTCCACTAGTTTTACGTTATTTCCTCTGATTTTAGGGCTCGTGTGTAGAGGGTTTTACGCCGCGCGTTGTCGCCTGCTTACATTTCTCGTCTTCGCTGCGTGGCGCAGCTCATAGCACAGCTTTCATCATCATCATCAGCCTATCTTAGTCCACTGCTGGACATTGGCCATGGCTCGCCACTCAGCCCTATCCTCAGCTATACGTCTCCATCCACTGCCTGCTGTCTTCCGTATATCGTCACTCCATCTAGTCTCAGGGTGTCCTACACTACGTTTGCCGATTCGTGGTCTCCACTCAAGAACACGTCTACTCCAACGGTTATCGGTTCTGCGACAGATATGACCGACCCATTGCCACTTCAGTTTGCTAATGCGTTGAGCTATATTGGTTCCTTGGTTCTCTGACGGATCACTTCGTTCCGAATACGATCCCTCAGAGAAACTCCAAGCATAGCTCTCTCCACAACTTTCATCGCGCCATACAAATATAATACATCTCCGCATAACGAAATTCTATTGGTAGTTAAAAAAAAGTATCGTCTTCGCTGGCATATATCCGCTTTGGTGGAGTCTGAGTCTTATGTCGAAACCCTATCAGGCTTGCGTGTAATCACTGGGTTTTGAGCAGTCGAGTATCAAAAGAAGTTTAATAATGTTCTCAGAACTAAATTAAAGTTTAAGCTGAGATCTGTTTGCAAAGGTTGCTTTATCGAATAGAAAACCTATTAAATTACTAGGTGCTCTTTTAATAATATGTTTTTTTTTGTTAAATTATTTGTCTTTTTGTTTTTTTATATACGATAGTATTTTTGACGAGACGATATTTAGTGACGAGAGAAGGATATGTGCCTGATGGTAAGTAGCACGCTTAGTCATAACAGCTCATGCACATGTCACGCAGCCACTGGAACACGAAGAGTCCAAACCATTATCTAGCACTCCACTGCACTCATCACCTAGAGATATTAGACATAAATATTATCTCCATGCCTTATAATTTCTCTGGAAACATTGCCCTTTAAACCAGAACAAAGTGATGTTTACACATTACTGCTTGGCGTTGGAATAACTGTCAAAAAGTGGTACTTCTTAGTATGAAAACCTGCGTGGTTATTACACATTTTAAATAAATACACGGGTAACTCACGTTTGATATAGTCAGTCCAGTCCGACTCAAGTTTCGATCGCGTCCGGAGATCTTTTTCAAGGAGAGTGCGCGCGCGTGTTCGCTGCTCGTTTAGCACTGCGGGCAGCCGCACGGCGCGCACGCAAGCTCAACAGTTGTTGTGGGGGTGCAGGTGAGAAAAAAAAAATTGCTTACCTGCTTTATAATTAATAATAATTTTATTTTTCCCGAAAAACAAACACCCACTTCGTCATTATCATCATCATCATCCACAGCCTTTTCTATCCTACTGCTGGGTATAGGCCTCTCTTTTCCTATGCCATCTTCCTCGGTTCTGTGCCAAATTAATTGGTTGTCTGTAAATTCGGTTGGTTTACGGACGATAGTTTAACGTCATAACAAAACATTGATAGATGCCGCGCAAGCGTATAAGGAGCGTAACAGGACAATGAGCGTAACGGGACATAACGGGACACTTTTTCGTGCATGCAGCCGACGTTCATCGATATATCGATAGTCGTTGTCACGTCTAAAAATCGTTTCCGATGCTTTCGCATAATATACAGAGAAAAACGAAAACATTATCCTGTTTTGAAGGCTGTAAACGCATTTCCACTCCTTTGCGTCGCGCATTGGGATAAAAAAGTGCGACTGCACACTTGTAACAAAGTCTAAAGAATTTTAGGTAGAATTCGACAAAATATTGATAGTGGCACTTACTCTCATCCAATCGTTCAGTAAATATTGTCGTACATCAACTTGTACTAACCGAAAAGCTAAATTTCACCCTCGTCGAGGATTTTTATTATTTATTTATCAGAACGCTTTCCTTCCTTCGTGTCGTTGAGTTTCCTGAAAATCTGTTGTGTCATCATAAAAACACGAAGCAGTAGATCAAGTTAACTGATTTAGTCGATGCTGTTCAGTTTTGAAAGCTATAGTAAGTTAATGCACTTCAGTATACCAATACTTGAAATACCTGAGGTCAAATGCTATTTATTTATTTTTAACAATTGTTCACTATGTCAACAGCATAAGCCAACACGCACAGAAACCAGTATTGTATTAAAAAAATAACGATAGAGAAATAAATTAGTAGCAAAAAATCCAACTAATATAATAATATAATGTAAAAGTTTGTTCTATTAATGTATAGTTGTATACACACATTTGTTATCTTATAGATAGATATATAGATAGATACTCTTTATTGATTGATTACACACCAAAATAACAATAATTTACAAATTGAAACAGGTTAAACACTTAAAGTTAGTGCGACAGACGGTGGCCTTATCGCTAATAGCAACCTCTTCCAGGCAACCTTAAGGTGGAAAAAGAAAGATCTTAAAAGGTTATAAACTAACAAATACGCTCCGTTTTTTCTCAAGAAAATAACGAGATCGGGAATCTCGAGAGTCAAATATTCTTGGTGTTTGGCTTATTACTTCTAATGTATCAAAAATAACTATCACAAAGTAAGTGTTTATACTGGTGATACTGTAGTTGATTTCAAAATTTTAGCATATCATTTTTTTGGTTTAGTTTAAATACAATTAATGCGTATTTATTTTGCTAATTTGAAAACTGTGATTTCCAAAGACAGTATTATTTTTATTTTGTTTGTACAGAGATGTTAAAGTTTAAAAATAAAATTCTGACCTAGAATACCAACTTTAAAAAAATCGTCTTTTAACAAATAAACTTCATGCCTGAAAATTAGTTCTACCACAAATTTCTTAAGCTTCATACTTCCTTAAAATCAAATAGAGTATGGAAATTCTACAACAAATCTTCTAGCATATATTTAATGAACAACCAGATAAAGTATGAAATCAGTACTGGCACAAATCTTCTCAAGCTTCCTTACTGGTAATACCGTGTATGTCTGAGCCTCTGAGCTGACATTGTGATGTGCCGACTTCTCCTCGGTTCGCGGTTCACTGCTCACGCTCGTGACTCAACCGAGTTATTGTGCTCGGTTCAACTCTGCGTTATATTGTTATGTAGATCTCACAAAATATGTACCGTGAGCCATTTGAGCTGGGGTGGTGAGTCATAGAGCGTATAATTGGAAGAGCAATTGGTTTTGTCTTTTTTACCCCAATATAAAAGGGAAAATACTGTGTTTTCCTAACATACAGCTTAAAAGTCTAATAGGATTGCCTGGAAGATTTAAGCGGTAAGGTCGTGAATGCTACTTTCTTTGCAGTTTTTATTTTTAAAATTAAGGACAATAAATCTAATCATCTATCAATCTAATGGTGAAAATTGAAAAGCGTATTTTTATTTCTCAAGAATACCCGGTTTTAAAGAAATCTATACTAGGTCAGCCAGAACGTTTGATTCCATGTTGTGGAGTCGTAGGTTCGAATCCCACGTACAATTCGTCTATTTTGTAATTGTTTGACGTAAAATTCAAACCGCCGAAATTTGAAAGTTGTCGAATTTTGTTGCGTCGCTACTCCTCTTGAAAATACTGCCGGTTGAGGCTGAGAGTGAAGTTTGGCTGGACCGATTAAATAGTTCAGCAATAAGTGAACTTGAGTTACCCGTTTATTAATTAAAATGAGTAAAAAAAAAACGTTCGTTTCCATTGTAAAAAGGATCCGTATAGCCTTCCAAATGATCTTTGTATCGTTGTCATCCATTTACTATAAGTAATTAATCAATTATTTTCTCATTGTTGCAGACGATGAGTTTGGAGAGAAATCCGTGTCTGTGTTGCTCGACGGGGAAGAATCTGAACTCATATTCATAGACCACCCCAGCACTGAAATGTCGGTGAGTGATTTATGAAACTTAAACTACAACGTGGATTCACATTATATTTTCATCTTTCATCATAAATCCATTACATTACATTCGACCTAAGATTAAAGAGTAAATAAAAAGGAACCCACCAAAACAAAAATGCACGCTTAAGACCGCACGGCAGGCTTGAAAACTAAATTAAGCAATATTTTACTAATTAAAGACTGCTAAACAATTGTTATAATTAAAAATAAAAACGATTTGAAAATTAAAAAATGAAATTGAATATAACTAGTAAACACAGCAACACGAGAGTAACATGCGGCTGAATAAATTAAAAGCAATAAATTTACGCGGGTCGGAAATAGCGTTTGACTCGCATTTTTTTGTATTTGTTATTTATTAATTTTGTAGGTATTTCGCTAAAAATGCATAAATATGTTATAGTGTATGTGTAGGTACTGTAATGAATAGAATTCAATTCACAGCCCACGAAAAATCTGTTGAGGCGCGGCAAAAGAAGTTTTAACACATCAATATAAGTACATAATAAGTATTTGTTCTTGTTAGCTCTGTATTCGCAGAGTGTACGAGCACGTTCCGGAAATATACCGCGAATACAGAAACGGAATAACGAATGGTATTTTATACAGGATTATAAGAGATACGTTCCTAGGTGACAAAATAAAATACAAATACCTACAAAAAAAATATTTTCAATTGAATTTTTTTACCGTATTTATTAATTTACTAACGAATGGAAAATATGAATCAACAAGGCGATACAAACACTGACACGCACCTGCACTGCGGGATTCGGTGCCATACCTTGCGTCTCGCTCGCTCCAACGCGGGGGTGCGTGTTTCTCCGCTTGTAGGCGCGTGATCTAAGCGCGTGGATGCTTTTTCGATGTGTTGGACTGTACGTGTTTTCTATACAAATGGAGATAGTTACATTCAACGTTGTAGCACTAGACCACAATCTCGCCTGATGTTAAGCAACGACACGGTCTACGATGGAGCATGATTACTTAGAAGAAACCGATTGGCTCTCGATTTTAAGACACCAATATTGTAATTATCTGCTCTACAGGTAGAAAACTGCCTTTCCACGTACGAGCCTCACGCCTGCGTGATAGTGTACTCCGTGGTGGCGAAGAGTTCGTTCACCAGAGCAGCAGAACTGCTCGCGTATCTTGCGAGGGAGCAGTTCACAGCAGAACGGACGTGTGTGCTTGTGGGGAATAAAGCCGACTTGGCAAGAGCGAGACAGGTCACTACCAATGGTAAGCATTTCTTTTCCACATGATTATCTATGGTATACTAGCTGTGATTGTTTTTAATATACTAGTAACCCTGTGGTGCAACCCGCGGCTTAGCAGCTTTTCACGGTAATTTTTCTGGCTAAACTCGATTTAGAGCTTATATTTTTATGGTAGGGGAAGTCCACGATGCTAAACGGGGAGTTTACTCGAGCGTGCTTGATGGTAAGTAACACGCCTGCCCATAACAGCACAGTGTCGCTCAGTTATTGGAACATTAAGAGTCCAAATCATTACCTAACACTTCACTGCCCTCGTCACATAGGCATATAAAACGATTTTTTTTTTTTTTTTTTTTTATTTAAATTATCCACTCCACAGACTCCGGGGTCCGTGATCTTTGTCATTACAATAATCTTTTTTTTTTTACACATTTCTTGGATAAGGAGAAGAGGAAAATAGAAGGGATTTGGGTACATTTAAAATCCAATTCTAGTGCTCGTCTGTAGAGCCGATCACTACCAGTTGGGATTCCGCTAGTAATCGACTCGACATCGAGTGTTTGCCTAATTGCCTTTTGCCATTTGCCTAAGCTGCCTCCTCCCGGCCCAGAGCCTCCACAACGGCCGCATTTCTGTCCCTGATGGCCATCTGTAGGTTGAAATCGCGGATGGTCTTCGATGATGCAGCCCACGCTCGCCGCACGAACCGACCGATGGCGTCGTCGGTGTCGTCAGCGTAGTATGTGAAGGTCCCCGTGTGCCGTGAGATTGCAACTACCGCATGGGGCACGCTCGTGCAGCTTCATGTTTGCCTTGGTTTTGATTACGATTACCGACTCGTATGTTAGTCCCTGAGCTTCATGGATGGTAAGGATGCGTGACCCGGTGCCTGACCCATAACCCTGGTTTGTCAGGGTCTCCTTCTCCTCTTGAGTGTGAACTAAGAAGAGGGTGTTTGGTTGGGTGATGGGTATTTGCGCTCCCTTATATCTTCTCTGCTCTAGGGACTTTATACGGGACGCTGAGGAGTACATACCGGAGTATATTTCCCTCAGTGCATATGCGACGTCCATTGGGTTTCGATGTGTGCAGAGCAACTCCTGGCTGATCTTTGTTACCAGGTTCGGGCGATGATACCTCATTTCGAAGAGATTTTCCCTGTCGATATAAGGCAACTGATTGACGTCTCCAATGAGGACAATTTCGCCAACACCAGACAGCCTTGAAGCCATCACAATGGCTCCAAATGGTTCATGAGAGCTTCGTCCACCATGAGGCGGCTGAAACTTTCTCTACCGAAACCATTTACCAGAGCAGAAGCCATGGTTCGCACTCTGGTTTTGACCAGGTTTCCGATTCGGTGCGATAGCTTTTCTCTTAGATCTTTGCTGCCTCAGTTGTTGTAGTAATGATGGCGTCCTTGTCCACGTCGAAGTGTCTAATCACCCATGTTGTTTTTCCACATCCTGGAACTCCGTTGACCCACTGTATTCTCGGTACCTCCCAATTTTCCCAATCTGCTTTGACGTTTCCGTTCCTTCGATGGTCTTGGCCATCTCTAGGATCTTATCGTCCAGCATAATCTTGGTGCATCGGGCAGTAACTACAATTGGGTCGTTTGGTGGTGTCGCATAAACAGGCACTCCCGCGCGCTCTCTCTCTCTCGTTCAGTGTCACGAAGCCATTTTCAGCACTGTAAGCTGCCATATACTGTCCTGTCATGGTTCCCTTGATGACCCGGGATGTGACATTATTGTAAATGGCTGCTTCGGCCTCCTCGAGTTTCGCCTTTAAAAGGCTTTCACTTCCTAGCCTATAGGACTGCATGATGTTTTCGCAGGTCTTGAGGTTGACTTGTCGTGTCGCGCTCAGTGTGGCTATGAATTCGATGAAGGCGTTACGTGCATGGCTCCGCGGCTCCGAAGCCGTGACATAGCGGGGCGGTTCAACCTGTCCCATGTCGGCTCTCGTTCGGGCTGTTTGTTGCTGTGAAGCTGCTTTGGGGTCTTTGACGTCGAGGGGTGATGAATGGGATGTGATTCGGAGTACGCTACTTGCCGCTGCGTTGAAAGCAGTCACGAACGCCGTGTTGGTGCCTCGGCTGCCAGTTAGATTGGCTGAGGCTTTTTCCGCGGCTGCCCTCTGCTGTACTCTTTCGGAGCCGGTTTGGATGGTCGAACTAGGAACAGGATGTCCCCAGCTGTCAGTTGCATTTGTTTGGTCGTGCGAAGGGGTTCTGAGGAAGCTCAGATTTTCCCCTGTCTTCGTATACGACAACCTCATGATGTTTAGAGGCCTCAATGCAACCCAGCCGGTCTGCGACTCTCGCTCTTGAATATTCGATTGCCATCGCATCCACGCTTATCACCGGGGTGTTTCACCTGCATTTCTGCTCAGATGTGCGAGCAGCGCACTTGCCTGTGTGAAAGGCGTCCGACCTTCCGAGTACTCTATTAGTGCAATCGTTTTGTTCTTCGATCGCACCAACCGAAATCGGTGGCCGTCTAACTCGCACACCGGCATGGCGTCGTAGGTTTTCCGCTTCATCGTGACTTTTGCGGTACTCCCATTGAGCAGGCGAGACAATCCAGGCGACAAACGGGCTCGTTTCCGTTCCCAAGCGAAGCAAAAGCTTATTCCGAATCTTTCTTTGTTGCTGTCCATGAAGAGAGCCACCCGCGGATACGGATCCCTGCTTCTCCTCGGTCTGCGTTCTCCAGTAGTTGTTTGACGGAGATGCTCTTCGAGGAGTTATGTTGGGCGGGAACCGCATGCCGCGCGGCGTCCACAGACAGCGGGGCAGAGTGTGGTGGTGATGGGGGCGCGTATTTGATTTAGTGGAGTTTCTCATGGCCGCTATGCGGAATGAGCTCTCCATGAAGGACAGGAGCCGTGTTCTGTTATCTGGATCTACTAAGATGTTGTGGAGATCCGAGACAACCAGTCTTCTGTCGATCATAGATTCGAGCTCATGTCTTGCGACCATGAATCGGGGACAATCGACTAGCACGTGCCAGATCGTTTTGGGTTGGTCGGGGTCACACTCGCATGCCGGACTGCTCTTGAGCTTAAATCTGTACAGGTAATCTGCTATTCCTCCGTGTCCCGTCAACGCTTGTACCTGGAAGGGGAGTCAGTTTCGTGGTTCTCATCACCCGATATGCGTTTGCTATATCAGGGAGGAACGTCTGGGTGACTTTTCCGGTGTCCGAGGTCTCATATCGATCCTGCCATTTCTTGACCGATTCTTCGCGGATTTTCCTTTTGACGTAGGACAAGGGGATCCCCTCGTAGTCCCTGGGTGACTCCGTGAGTGCCGCCGATTTGGCCAATTCGTCGGCTCTTTCATTGCCGACGGTGCCAACATGCGCTCTCACCCAGAAAAGACGAAGAGATCTCCCTTCAGCATTTATCTGTTCAATGTTTTCCTTTACGCACATATATACACGCACGCATATAAAACGATTATCTCTGTCCCGTAAAAACATTGCCCTTCAAACCGGAACCTACCTCGTGATGATTACGCATTTCTCCTTCTTAAAGAGTCCTACCACTACAAAAAACAGAAAACGTAATTTCGGCTATTTTGCGTGACGTCAACGAGGCTGCACGCTAAGATCGATCGAAATACAAAACGGGAACTAAAATTTTCAAAGCACAATATCCTCAATAGCTCACTTCCATTCGTCAGGTTGTCCCAAAAACGTTCCACGGACATAAAACCTAACATTAATCTAGATAATACGCTTGGAATAGGAAATTATATGGGCGAGGTGGGTGACGTATGGGTTTAGCTCCACGGTTTGGCAGTTTGATGTCGTAGGGCGTAAGGAAATAGGGTGCAACCACAAGATATTAAAGGCGAATTAGGTGAAACCATAGAGAAATATTTTATCTATGGGTGAAACTGGCCACGTCGTTTATGTTTTCCCGCCGAAAAGCCGAGCACAAAGTTATATTTGTTGGGATTCTTCACTTGGTATACTATATTGCAAGGAGTGTATTAATTTTAGTTTTTTTATGTAATACAAATAATTTATTTTCAGAAAAATGTGTAAATGTCTGAAAAAAATTATAACTAAAATACATAACAAACTAAACAATACCGCCCTGAATGGCAAAACTTATACGTTGGGACAAATGAACGCATAAAAACATTTAGGTACACAAATAGTATTACAATGTGTTGTAACAACAAATAATTTTGCAGATCATTTACAGAATAGCATAAATATTACAAATGTAATTGTAACATACTCTCTATTTATCTAGCTATACAGCTAGCTACATATATATATTATAAAGCTGAAGTGGTTTTTTTGTTTGAACGCGCAAATCTCACGAACTACTGGACTGATTTCAAAAATTCTCTCATCATTGGATATGTGTGTGATTCCTGAGTGCTATAGGCTATATTATATTATAATATTATGTATCTACCACGAGCGAAGCCAGGTGGACCGGTAGTTTAATTAAAATAAATTATTTCAATTAGATTTTATCATGGCTCTATGAACTCATTTATGGAACAAGATTTGGTCAACAAATTTTTAATCTGTTTTCAAATTTGAAATGATTTTCACTGTTTCAAAAAAGGTTAAGGTCGTTTGATGCGACATTTCAACACTCTCAACACCCGAGTCTATCAAAATTAATAAAACATAAGTTACGTAGGTAAATAGAAGTGACGATAATTATACAGAATGCTTCCATCGAATCAATTATGTTAATGGCTCTCACTAAATACGGCCAGGTATTGACTAACGTATAGCTTTTTGTAATTAATTGGTATTAATCTTAATGACAGTTCCATCAGTTCCATCGGAAAGAGCCATAATTTACTCAATACATTTTATGGTAGGTACATGTCAATCGCCGTAACGAACATGGTAATTACCTACGTTGCTATGTTGGTATACAGCATTGTCTATAAATAATAATAGGGATGTTCACTAATCACAAATTATTAATGTTTAGGGTTAATTTTATGATAGTTTGCAATAATATAATATCGAAAATGACATTTTTACAATTTAATATTTGGTAGTAAGTTTATTATAAATGATTTTAAATGTCATGTTTTTAATCTGTTGTCACGTGACTGGAAACATCAATGTGACTTAGTATGTCACTGCCCACAAAACAAGCTGTCAAAGACTCTAGATTGTTTACTTCTCTGCATTTTTATTAGCGATCAAGATTCTGATTGTTTGTATTCAAGTAAATATAAGGAAACACATAAACTGAGCAATACAGTCATGAATCGCGACCAATGTTTTGCGGGTAGTGACGTCATGTCAGTCGTTAGTGTTTTAGTGGGAAAATTCAAAATTAATTTACTATTGTATATTTACTCCTCGAATATACTAATATTTTTAGTAAATTTTTACGGTATAATAAGCGTAAATCTTCAAACTAAAAGCAATTCCGAAAAATTGTTAACATCCCTATTAGAAGAGCTATATATAGCTCTTCTAATACATTTATCCAACTAATAGGCTTCTTCTTGGTAAATAATAACTTAAACTTTAAAAGGATTTTCACTTTGAGTTAAGTTAGACATTTAAATCAACTACGCCGGCCAATCGCAAATTGAGCGATTGTTGAATCATATTTGATGGGTCACTGACATTGACATGCTAATGTACTCGTAGCAGCGGCAACGTAGCGTCGGAGCGTCGCCAGTGCAGCGGAGCAGATGACCGCGTTAAGAGCTTTTTGTATGGGTGAAATCTTAATAATTCACGTCACCGACGTTTGTAATAGCAGTGTATCTATGCTATAGATTTACAGGTGACGTATTAGTGCTGTTTAATCTCAAAATTCTAAGTTATAAGTTGTCACTTCTATCGGCAGTCCCTATGACTGTACCAAAGATATTGATAAAATTGTCCAAACGGGAATTATCAACGACCGCTAAATAAAATTGTTAGCATTGCAGGAATTCTGTTATTGTTCTCAGAATCAGAAACAGCCAAAAGTGAACCAGTCTTCTTTTAAATATGTTATTTTTAAATAGCGAAGAAATTAGTTAGTGCGAGAAAAACAGATTTTTTACGTCAAAATTATATTATAGAGTGATAGAACACATGCCTGGCGATAAGTAACACAACTGACAGTAAAATAATAGTACTTAATAACTATAAATAAACTAGTAAAATATTTTTTTTTAGTAACATCATAACCAGCTCTTCTTCTTCCAGAGGGGAAAGCATTAGCCACAACACGTGACAGCAAATTCATAGAAACATCATCGGGCATCCAACACAACGTTGACGAGCTGTTAGTAGGTATCCTGAAGCAGATCCGCTTGAAAGAAACTCGGGATAAAAAGCAAGCCAAGAAACAACAGAAGAGCGTGAGTAGCTTCGACATTTTGGAAGCGTTTTCTGTTATGCGTAGATGCGGGTACCAGTCTTTTTGAAACCTTGGCTTGGCACACTATTTACAAAATTTACGTGGGTAAATGAAAGAAATGTTCGGGTAAACTCGGATGATCTAGATGGCAATGGTCATGGCCACGCCCTCCGGTTTCATCGGTTTCGATTCATAGTTTCTAAACTAGGCTATCAAATTCAGAGTTATTAGTGTCCACATTAGTTATAGTTATCGGCAGTCCCTGTGACTTGCAAATTTTTTTTTATGGAGACCTGTTGGAGTTGGCCTGGCTTCTATAGTCTACCAAGCTTTGGGCTACCGCAGAAGCCCTAAACGGACACCGTGGCTACTGTACTTAGCCATATACAGATGCAATATCGTAGTTTTTGATAACCCATGAAATACATGACCTACCTAAAAGGTCACAAATGACCGCTTGGTCTCGCTCTTCTACTGCATAACTAAATCGGCTTTGGTTTTGCTATTGCTGTCTCTATAATTTCAATCGAAACGGCAAGAGAGAGCGCAATATCAAAGTGAAGACTGTTTTCCTTAGGCACTAGGCCCCTAGGTCTTGTCAAGAGCGACAACTTAGTGACTCGGGCATATTTACAGCAGGTGCAATTTTATTTGCATACCGAACCATTTTTCGAATATCTTCTGTATGTTTTATTTTTAAAATAGGTATACTTTAGCTATTTGGATTCGGCCAAAAGAAATATTATTTTTGCCGGGTTTTGCATTCGTATCTCATGATTTAATTCGCGTATCCGTATTCCTGTATCCGTGTAAAACAGTAAACGCTCTAAAATACTCGTAGTTTAAAAGTTAATGTCAAACAATTTCAGGCAACCTGCAGAACCCTTTTGAAAAACACATCTATCGCCATTTTAACTTCTTTGAAAAATACTAGCTATTTTCGATAAGAGCTTAGCAGATAGTAGCAAGAGGACTTTGGCAAAATGTAGACATGTCCGGGTTTTGGGCTCTATAATCTGGAAAATCCGGGGTTATCAGGAATCTATCCTGTCCTGGTTCCCAAACTTTACAGATGGCAACCCTAATCCAATCCAGTCTTAGGGGATGGCACTTCTAATGTACTTATTAATTCTTATACTCTTATACTCGGATAGATAATTATTTTAATTTCAACTTTCTTTTAAAGGACCAAAGCACTGGCTGTTTTGGGATGTATTGTATTGTTTATTTATTTACTAAATTTGTCGTGTAGTGGTTGAAAAAATCGGCTCAACTGCTTCGGCATGGGTCATCGCGGGATTCTGCCTCCGAAATATTTGGCGATAAACAGATTTGTAAGTACTTTAGGTCTAGGTGTTGTGACGCCGTGGTGTTTTGATTTTTTTTATACTAGATAGAAGGATTGTTTGAGGTTTTTCAAACTGCGTGTTTTCGTGTTCTAAATTATTTTGAGTGTGCATTTTTTATTTGTTTGTTTTATAAAAGGTTTCACACACTCGCTGATCTACAAGATGCGCTGCGGAGATTTTAATATTTTTGCTGCTTTGTCAAAACAGCGATTTAAGACATAAAAAAAACAATAATAAACATCGATCACTGAAATCACAGGGTCTAAGCCAAATCACTTTGAGTCAGTCCCTGTGAAAAAAAGATGTCTGCCAAATTTCGATGCGTCGTTTACAAAAAAAAATTGAAGTAAGTACGTATTTGGTGGTTGGCGTAGGTTTATTTGTACAGCCTACTAAATTTCCTCAATCACTGGTTTTTATTAAATAATCATTGTTTCAATGTAAGGATGCCAAAAAAGTATTGAGAATCAAGAACATAGCTAGCTTGAAACGAAAAATGTTGAAATTGTGTTTAGCGCCATCTATCCATATAATTATTTTGAATCGGTTTTTGTCTCGTTTGTAGAAGTCTCATTACATACATTTCACGTTGCCTATCTAAGATATTCAAGCATAAATAAATATACACAGATTAATTATATCTATCTAAGTTTAAGGTTTTGATAATAAATATTTCTACACGGATTAAACCCGTGAAACTTCGATTCGTTCGTTTGGAAAAAGTTGGTTTTCCAATAAAAATATGTTTCATCGCTGTTTTGACAGGTATTTATAATTGGATACTTAATTATATTTTTTTGTAATCAGAAATTTATAAGATTACGAGTAGGTATAGGCAAGGATATGAGCTATGCATGTTATTGTGTTTTGTTTTGATTGGGATATTATAGAACATTTTAATTGCGGGAAATCTTTTTAAGGCCTTATTTCATTTTCCAATAATTATATTCAACTATAAGATTATGTATGGCCTATTTCAATGATTAAATACACTTTATATGAAGCTTGAAATATGATTATTTTATTTTAATTCTAACAAAACTTTACTAATTGTTGTAAAAAAACTATAAAACACACAACACTCTTTAAGAATAAAAGTGGTGTGAACTTTTATTTTAATAAAAGAGTGGCATCGTATTTGGAAGCAAAGTTCAAAATTCAAAGTTCTACATCCAAAAGTTGTTTAATGAAAACTATTAGAAAAAAAAAAACTTTCTATCCCACCGTGCACTAACACTGTGAATTCAAAACATAGTCATAATGAAACCTATTTACTTCTACCTCCATGATGCCGAATTTATCACACAACTTTTTTTAATTAGTTAAAAACTCAGACTCGGCACCTTTTTGGTCTACTTACTTTTAATCTGCTTTGCGTGCAATTTTCTTTTCACGCCTCCATAGTTTCAAGCAAAGAAGTTGGGGTTTCAAGTCACATGTCTAAGGTTAAAAACAGGAAACTCGAAAACATGTGAAAAATCTATAGCCTACAGACCCGTGAACAAAATTTATAGGTCATATGATATAGCAGGAGACCTATGTAGGATGATAGAAGGGTTTAAAATAATAGGATTCAGCACTATTTGAATTAGCAACATATCAAAGCTGTCTAACTGAAAGCAAATTGAAGAGGGCTGCGTTTTTTCCTACTTGTCGCATGATTTTTGGTACGGCATTGCGGAATAGTGGATTAGAACAGGTATTGAAGCTGTATGGAACCAATGCCGTACATAATTAAATGACCAAATTTACCCTGAACATCGTCGGAAAATCATGAATTTTTCCGACAAAACTAATAATTAAAAAATTTAAATTTACAATTTTTATAGTTTGAAAACTTGTTCTTATCCATTATTTTACAATGCCGTAAAAAAATCATGTCAATCTTCAATTTGCACTCAGTTGGACAGCTTTCAAATGCCGGCCAAAAAATTCAAATAGTGCTGAATATTATTATTTTATACCCTTCTATCATCCTACATAGGTCTTCTGCTGTATCATATGACCTATACATTTTGTTCACGGGCCTGTGCTCTGTGCTTTGACGCCAACAGCATTTACTGAAATAGTTAATAATGCGCAAAACATTTAGTAATTTCAAGATGAAAAGTTATGTGTTACATTCGAGTGTTAAGATTTTCACAAGATCACCTTGTTCTCTATTAATTCCCTCGCTGACGCTCAGGATTCTAGTTATAAGTTCCTTCGCTTGCTCGATCATCAAAACTGACCACGCGGTTAAAAAGCAACTTTGCACTCTTGTATAAGTAACAAATAACTATTCAAAGTTTTGAAGTTAGATTTCATGATGAAAGACTGATGGTTATGTTTTTTATGGTCGAAACTGGTCACTTAGGCTTCAGTCCGCATCTCTCGCGGTTCCCGTTTTCTTTCTAGCCCGCCTGTACCCTGCAGATGGAGCCTCAGTTAAGCGGGTCAGCCTACAGCCTCGATTTTAGGTGGTTTTTAAACCTATTTGTCTGAGTAACTTTTGATACGCTAACACTTCCTTAGCATCTCACCTGAAGGTAAACAATAACGATTTACAATCACGTTTTTGTTCAAAATAGATATTGAAAAGTGTTTGTTTACACATTATCGCTTCCTATTTTTCTGAAAGCAACTCACAATTTCACTCGTTTGTCCTACAGTATGTATTGTATATAACTAACTCTAAATCTTCATTTTTGATAAGAATAATTTCTTTCAGTGCACTAATCACAAGTTTGTTCCACTGGAAATTGTGCTTGTTGCACTTTCAACAACACTGGCAGTTAGTTTATAATTATGATGCAAAACACACATGAGAGGCCTATTTTAGGTATATTCACACGGCTGAGACTACCTTCTCTCACAACGAGAGAGTCAAGGCCACAATCTCTGGTGCTGTCCAAGTATAGGTTGACGTTTGGCTATATCATTGAAAGATTATTTCTTTAAAAAATTTACTTCCCTCATGCTGTTTGCCTATCATCGTTGATTCAGGATTCTGTGTTAACAATAGTTAATATTTTATAACGTGCTGTATAATTATACTCCATTCATACTCAATTAGACTTCCACAACAACATTTTATCGCACCTACAAACCTACATACACTAAACGTTGTCTTTATCAAACAAAACTCGTAAAGCTAAAGGTCTACGTTCAAAGAAAATGTCAATAAAATAATGAATAATTGTTGAGTCTTATTTTTCTACACAATTTTGAACCTTATTTTTATTGTCGTAGGAAAAGCCTGCAAAGCTCCCGAGCTCCAGAACGCACATTTCGCTCAGTATAGCGAGAGAGCTCCTTCAGAAGATTTGCATCAATGACATCACCAAGTCGAAGTCGTGCGAAAATCTACACGTCCTCTAAACTTGTGCTATCCTGGTACTTTAAATATATCTTTTTTACGTAAGCTACTAGTTAAAATACACAAATATTGTGACTAAACTAAATTCAATTCCTATTGTTTATTAAATTTCATATACTCTACTTGTATTTTTATTTAATTTTTCTTGTTTATCTACATGTGACTATTTGAATGTAGAGTTTCGTCGTTTTGTGATGAACTTTCTGAACGTGCTATTTTCCAATAAAATCGTTCCATCGAACGTACTAGATGGCGTTAGTTGGTTTTTAATATTAAATTATCAATATCAATACTTTTTCATTTTAAGTTAAATTCGTGGGACGTGAACGGACTAATCGATGCATTTGATGTGTTTAACTATATGTAAAATGTTAAGTATTTATATGTAAAAGTAAAGCTAATGCCAAAAATTTCGCTGACCACAAAACAAGTTTATCAGTTTTAAGAATGTAATTTGTCAAATCAAAACTCAGTCAGCCCAAAATGTACATTGGTCGAATCTTAGATTTAAAAGTAAAATTGTCAAATCATGCGGTATGTTACATGGGTGCCATTTTTTCTATTTTTTTCCACTTTATTATCTCGTCAAAAACGGTTAATGCTGAGTTGTGAGCTAACTGCAAATGAACTTAAAATCTGAGGATTGTCTTAAGAAAGTTTGTCACAAGGCATCTGATTTGTATGGATTTCTGAAAAGGTTTTCCAAATATGAGCATAATTTCTAAGTAAGGTTTTTTTCAAATGTGAGTATAATTTATAAGTAAGTTTCTACCAAATGTGACTAATATTTTAGGTACCTTGCTCTTAGCATTCTTATTGATTTCACTTAATTAATTACCTATACTTTACTATAGATAATTTACCTATATTATATGATGCCTTAAATAATCTATCTTATTTTGTACTTAGTTGTGTCGTTTGCTATTTGTACAACCTGTCCTGTTAGTGTGTAAGGCAGGCAGAATTAATATGTATGTTCCATAGATATAAATTTAATACTAAAGTAATATTAAGAAATGGCTTAATTTTTTTTTTATGTAGCAAAACATTTAACCTCAAACAATCTTAACTCCCTCAACTAACTAAAGTTGCACACATATGTACCTACATTTTTATATTTCTTGTAAAGAACCATACTTCACAGTAATAAAGATTAAAATTGTCTGTAAACCATCAGAAAACAAACGGCCTAGATCCGAAGATCTTCACAGAAGAACTCTGACAGACTGATATTATGGATAGAGACAGAACAATCATAGTCAACCATAGAGTGACCATGACAGTGAGAGAAAAATATGCGAAACTCTCCTATTATCGAAAAGAAAGTCAACTGACCCTTCAGTTTGATTTGAAGAAGCGTTTCAAGAAGTGTTCTTCTGGACAAAATAAATGTGGATCAATTTGAAAACCTATGGGAATTATTACATAATTCAAATTTAAAAAATTACTATCAACCAAAGAGTTTACAATTATTACATTTACTTTATGTAAGTTTTCAATAGTCAAAATGAAAGAGTTAAAGCTATTTGAATGAGCGAACAACATTATTACTGATGTAGGTTCCATCTTTCATTAAAAATCTTTTGCCATTGATTTGTACGCACTGGGAGATTTATATTAGCCGCCACTTGAGTACGACTTAAACTTCGTTTCAACTTTTTGTCTAAAATTATCGTAGTAAAATTTGACGAATGGATTTTATAAAATTGCCTATAAAATACAAATTTTAAAGGAATTAAAATGCATTTACATTTACGTTACATTTACAACACAATTAACAATCAAGAAGATCGAAGATAAAAAAAAAACTGAAACCGGACACTGTTTTTGAAGATATCATACCTTTATTCGGTTTTGCATTTCTCTTCCAAACATACAAGATAGTATTTTAGAACACCTATTTACCTTTCTCATAGAAAATATTTAGGTTTTACCCGAATCCAGACGCTGTCGGAAAACCTGCCCGGATCTTCTTCAGACGCCTGTCAAACTAGAAAAATTCGAAGAGACAACCGAAAGGAGAAATCCGAACGTATAAAGCCTTCTATATACTAAGTTCGAACTATCTCATTACAAAGTTTTAAAAATGGCAGATTTTAATTTTAATAGTATGAAGGTGCGGCGGGCCGAGTAGGACATACGCCTGATGGTATACAACGCACTTGTTCATAACAGCACAGTGTCTTTTATTGGAACATGAAGATACCAAATCAGTTGAGGTAACAGATGGATCATCTGCAGCCTCCAGACGCCCACTGCTGGCCACAGGCCTCCCCCAAAGATTTTCACAATGACCGGTCTTGTGCCGCGTCCATCCACCAACTTCTCCCGACCGAGACAATATCATAGGTCCATCGTGTCCCCACACGAGGGCCGTCCTACACGGGTCACAGCGTCTGCCTGTTTCCACTGGTTATCAGTTCTGCGAGCTATACGGCCTGCCCATTGCCACAACTTACTAATTTTAAGCGCTATTTCGAGGACCTTCGTTCTTCTGCGGATTTCCTCGTTTCGGATCTTGTCACACATATACCTCAATACTATTTCAAAAATTTAATTAATTGTCTAAAATTATCCTAAATAATTTATGTGTTTATTTCCGGCTGACAAGCACAATACATTTCCTGGGAAATAATTTGATCCCTCTATTTTTTTAATCCTGCATGGTACTGTGGTGTTATGGTCGAGTAGCTTACTATCAATCATGATCAAAGCGTCACTCCCTCTTATAAAAAAAAGTTTTACACAAAATTAAAGACTTACTTCATATTACGTAAGTATTTTTTGCTTAAAAATGCGTCTCTCAAAAGTCTATCAATAAACGTCAAGCAAACAGTCAATCTGTTCATTTGATCCGTAGATAGTATTGTTGTATTTCCTTTGTATGTAAATTGAATTATTATTCAGTTGTTTATAAATTCTTCTTAATATTTAAAAAAATAAGTTTTTTTACAATAAATATAAAGATAAAAAACTTAAAAACTAGGGTGCCGCCAGCAGCGGGGCAGGACCCCAGCTACCGGTGGTTAGGGCTGCAGAGAGAGGAACCTTCTGACAGTGCGCGCTGTGTCAAGGATGAATGCCTTCTGCATCTGAATTATTATTTATATTGTTTTTGTCTTTCAATAAGTTCTACTTAAATGCAACAACACATATATTTTTATCGCGAAAAAATAACGGGGTTAGGAACTGCGCAAATGAAACCGCGAGGAAACTAATCAGTGATGCAACAAAATGTAAATGTGTACATACCTGTATAAAAAAGACGGTAACTAACTATGTTTTTAATATTCACTTTAACGTAATGAACCAGACAGGCAAAAACTAATAAATGCTACCTAATAGTTTGCAAATAATATCTCATTATCATTATCAGCCAATCAATATCTATGGCTTGTAGGTACTATAACACGTCAGCATAATCGCGCATAGGTTCATGAGGTTAGCTTATTTTTTTATCGCGCATAGGTCTGCGTATGATCATAATCTCGCCTGATGGTAGCAATCGACCTTTTTTTAGGGGAAAACTTCTTTTAGCGCGCCTAGACAGAATTTTCGTGGGGTGTGAATTGAAATCTAGCGTCACGCTCGGGTATTATGATAATAGCTTTTCGGGTAACCTCGGGATGCGAGCGAGCGAGAAACAAAATACAGCGAACAAGCGCGTCAGAGCGAGAAAGATAATATAGTCCCTGTGTACCTGTGTTTATTATATTTATGTATTTTTATCGCGACATTAACTTCTAAGTACTCGCCACATTAATTGAACTTGTCACGAAATATTAAGTTTGCATTTAACATCCATTGCAAAAAAGTTTTTGTTGTATTACTGTTTTATCACAGCACTTACACTATGTAAAACACAAAATGATACCTATTTTCATCACAGCACTTACACATAGACTATAAATACAACATATTTATGCATTTTTAGCTAAATACCTATAAAGTAAATAAATAGCAAATTTAAAAAAAATGCTAGTCAAACGCTATTTCCGACCCGCGTAATTTTTTTTTTAATTTTTTCTTGGCCATTAATACACTACTCATTCAGCCGTATGTTATTCTCGTGTTGCTGTACTTCTAATTTTAAATTTGTAATTATTTAGTGGTCTTTAAATATAAGTATTTCTAACTTTAGTTTTCACTTCTGTCGTGCGGTCTTAAGCGCATACATTTTTTTATCTGGGGGAAATACTTTTACGTATCCCAACCATGCAGAGGAATAGTGAGGTGTGTCGGGCTCGAGAACATGGCGCGACAGACATGGCGCCCCTACTGACTAAAACCCTCACAGATTTCTCCTGCATGGCAAAGGGCCAGGCAAATTCCAAGTTGTACAGCGAGCTATGCTCGGAAGGGCTATGCGAGATGGCTATGCTCGGAGTCTCTCTAAAGGATATAATCCGTAACGAGGATATCCGACGGAGAACCACCGACACAGCCTTGAGAACATGTTAGCTGAAGTGATAGTGGGCGGCCACATATCACATGCATGATGTCACAGCGCCGATGGACGTAGGAGAAGAAGAAGGTGAAGGGTTTTGGAGTGGAGCCCACGTTAAAGACGCCCCGCAAGACGGCTTGATGGACCGACGCGACGACCTCAAGAGACTGGTGGCGGGAAGCGGATGGATGCGAAGAGCCGAGGACTGGATTTGGTGGCACAATGTTGGAAAGGCTTATGTCCAGTAGTGGACGAACATGGATGACGATTATCACTCAAATTAATTACAAACTATATAGAGTAAGATCCCTAAGATACGTGACGTCTGACGGCTCTGAGATCTTGGACTAATAGAATATTACTCAGAAAACATCAAATGTCCATTGATAAGTAAACAAAATACGAGTACAATACAACATAACTATTTAACTATTTGTTTGAACTTAATACTATAAAAGTGTTTAAAAATTTGAGGTTTCAAGATTTTTGTCTAACCCGAGCAGGCAGAAAAAATAAGCATTTTTTACGATTGTTTCACCGGTATTTGTAACCGGTGTGTTATCGGATGTACAGGCTACAAGTATGTTTCATTTGATATAATTTTCAATAAATATATTACCTACTCTATTTATATTCTGAAAAGTAAATCTTAGGTACTTGTGTTTCTCGAATATTCTCCCAATGTGTATTGGGAGTGAAGTCTTACACAAATACACGTTTTTGTCCTATTTACAATTCCGGTTGAAGAGATTTTATTGCTTTCAAAGAAATGTTTGAATTTACAAGGTCGCCTCGAAATAAGATCTTTATTTACGTTGAATAATAAATGGCAAACTTGAAACGTGTTTTCCGGAATACGGCTATGTATGTTACCATATACATGATTGTAAATATTTCTATCTTGTTACATATTCAATGTATTGTCAGACGTCATAACTTTTAGATATAGAGAAGGGCAATGTTTCCAGAGAAATTACAGGGCTTAGAGATATAAGATCTTAGATCTCTGGGTGACGAGCGCAGTGCAGTGCTAGGTAATGATTTGGACTCTTCATGTTCCAATAGCTGCGTGTCACTGTGCTGTTATGTGTCAGGCATGTTGCATACCATCAGGCACATGTCCTGATCGTCTCGTCACTCTTTATTAAAAAAAATGGATTTAAAGCGTAATTATTGTATTCAAGCTCAGATTAAACTATTCAAGCTTGTCTGTCTTTTTTTACCTGGACATTGTTTTCTTTATTGGCATCTTTTAATAGTTGGCTATGGAGCAGCGGAAACCAATGTTCAGAAAAACTTCAAAGTAAACATCACCACAAAATTGCTAACTTATCAGTTTTTATCGGATACATTTCAGTTTGTGCCAGTAATTTGCATAACCGCCAATGCGTAAATGTATTTCCCACACAAAAAAAGTATAGGTTATGCACTACGAAAAGTAGCAAAGACCAGCCTTGAACTTATGCGACAAATGTTTGATCCGTATGACGTTTAACGCATTGTGCACCGCAATTATGAGTCTTATGGATCGCGAATAAGATTTGCGGTTGAAATACACAAAATGTACAGGCGTTATTAGAATGACAGGTAATTGAAAAATACGTCTGCCAAATTACGAGTACTAATATTGACGTATGTTAATGAAATTTATCTAACAAAATGAAACATTAACACCATTTGTGTTGCAATCGCGAACTATTTTTGTTAGGTTTTGCTTTCATAAACTTCTTTGTATCACGAATTTTCGCAATAACATTATGACGCAGACCTAATTTCCATCTATGGAATTTTAAAGGGATGAATAAGTCTGCCTGAAGTTGTCTCTACTGCAAAGTCAAAGTTCTTTATTCATAAAAGTACAACATACACGTCAATTAATAAAATAAAAACAAAAGAAAGAGCATGCTTTCTGAACGCTATACTATCGCAGAAGGTGGAAGATGCCGAGCGGAGCATTTATTCGCGAATTCGAGCGCCATGCCTCGTATTGAACACGTATTTAGAAGAACAGTTCGCGTTAAAAAACCCGTGCGCGATTGGAGGACGCGTGCCTTGTATTAAACACGGTTTTGGAACAAGAATTAGTTTAACAAACCCGTGTGCGTTTCGAGGCAATGCTGCCTCCTACTATACACGGGAAAGGAAACACGTTGCCGATGGACACACAGATGAAACACTCTATGGTTATAATGAGTAGGCAGCTTGTTTGCCGCAAAGCCGGGTGAAACTCATAAAAAAAGAAGAGGGTGTAGGGAACTACTAATCTTACCGTACTCAATGATACTACATCGCGGACGATCTATCGACTACCGCAATGACACCAGACCTCAAACGGTATGACCACCTCGGCTTGCTCTGCCGCCGGTAGGGTACCTATATCAAGAATCGACCTGGCATCACAGAAGATGTCCTACGGTCCTAGCGGGAAGTCTCTAGCACTTGTTCTCATGTAGCCAACTTTACTATTTTGTTTATTATCTGATGTTCATTTACTCATAATACGATACTTGTTCCGTTATTACATCACTCTTTTGATATTTTAAATATATTTTTTGTAAGTTCCTTTACCTTAGGTTTCTGAATATTCTTTGTAAAACATAACAATTTCTCTGAAAATCCTACTATGAGTTCTAATAACGTTTCGTCAGAAAATGTTATTAACCACCTGTTGAGTTAAAACAAATCTACTCCTTTAAAGGATTTTGACGTAAAATTTCAGCTTAAGCAGAAAAAGAGTTTAGTAATATTTCAAGGTTAATACTGTTTGAAGCTCAGGGCTGGATTAAGTGGAGAAAATTGGGGGAAACCAGGAGACCTTTTCAGACAGTGGAATAACTCAGGTTACCTAAAAAAATCAAGGCTATGTTCGTAGCCATTTGGCGTATTATGCATATTTTCACAAAAGAAAAATTTAGTTGGTCACGTGAAATAAGAATAAAATTGATCATTGAAATTAAGTTCTTACTCAAACAACTAAAACTATCAGACGTCAGCTTACGAACCAAAAACGTATTGAAGTTAATCTTGTAACGGTAGGTCTATCAGGAGAGTATTGAAAAAATACCACCATCATATTTATTATTTATTTGTTAAATTTCATAAATATCATATCATATCTTTACTATGTAAATCAACCGCGAAACAAATTATTATAAACAGCTAAAACAATCTTATTGTCTCCAGGTGTAGGGCAGTGTAGTGATAGGTCGTCATTTGGACTCTTTATGTTCAAATTGTTACGTGCAAGCGTGGCTCACCATCATGAGGCCATGACGAGACTAATGTCCTCATACTTCACAGGACTTCACGATCAAAACTTTCATATCATTAACTCTATTAGTCTTCTCGTGACCACGGCGGTTGTGACGCTGCCGAAACGTATTGGTAATTAATTTAATTATAGTTTTGACCGTGATCAAGTCCTGTAGATTGTTAACATAATGTGTTCAAGTCGCGAAAGTCTAAAAACAATAATGTCATTATAAAAGAAAGTATTCTTATTTGGGAGCTACGATGTCAAAGAATTACATATACGTATGTATAAATACAGACATTTAGGACTTATAGCAACCCGCTAAGCAAAACAAATACATACACGCTGTGGTTATAAACATCGTATAAATCTTTACTTAAAACCTACTTAATACCTCTACAACCAAATGAGGTTAAATGTAAATTAAGTATTTACTACAACTAAACTTTTTATACCTGATTCTTCTTATATCTATGGCAATGATTTAAAACGAATCTATTATAAATATTCATTTTGTTTTACTTATTCTATAACAATGTAAATCACAGATGTAAATTGATTGAAATCCAATATAAGGCAATTTGCAAATTTATACCTAAAAATAACATGCATAAATTATGCAATTTATATAGGTGATGACATGTAGCGTGAATATTTGTGGGACAGGATATTCTCTTTTCAAATATTATATTGTATTTACTTTCGGTTCAAGTTCGTAAATTTTATTCGTATTGTCTTTTAGTTCATTTTAATATAGTTGTTGTACTTTATAGATATAAGTGTTTAGTAATTCATTAAGTAGTTTAACCTTTTGAATGTTTACATAATAATCGTTAAATATTTATGGAATAATCATATCTATGACAATGTGTAAACCTATCGCCTTTTCTATAAAATAATGTAGGTCTTTGAAAGTGTTTCTTGTTATAAAAAATTTTCTATTTTGTAACATAATAAATAAATAACTATGTAGGTACTAAAATAAAATATTTGTAGATTGTTTCCTATCTACGTGTTTAAATACTTAAGATTAGGTAACAAGTTATAAATAAAAAAAACGTTTTATGAAATGCTAATAATTTTTTTGTGATTGTAAGTTTTTGTAAATATTATTTTTTCTATAAAACACCATAAAAATATCTCACGTTGCAAAATGGTGATGATGTTAATTCGGGGTATCATGTAGAATGTGTTAAGTACTTGGCACTTGTTCTTGGAATTCGTTTTAATTTACATTCAGATGAAACACATTTATTATACACCCATTAAAATAAAATTAAAAGATAGACATCAAAAAATTTAAACGATATAAAAAAAAATGTCGAATTGTGATGTAAAAAAATGTCGGAAGTATTTAGAAAAAGTAAACTATTTTAAATTTGAAAGTCCTAATTTTGATCACGTGTTTTTCGAATTTACTTTTTATTCTCTAGTTACTAAGCATAACTTCTGTCTGCAGATTGGTCCGCATAATTTTAATGAAGAGTCTGTAGCTATGAAACACCCCTTTAATCTACAATGATGACGACATACTTAATAATTCATTACATATAAACTTCATTGCCTTGAATTCAATTTGAATATAAAAATATTTTTTTGTCGAGAGTGGGTCAGACAGTCTTGATTTAGAAACGTTTACTCATTTACTAGTTTAGGCAACTGTTTTATTTTAAATATCTAAACATTTATTGGTTTATTCTGATAGCGTCCATTTTGAAATCTGCAATAAAAAACATGGCCGCCCAATTTCTACTGTTGTACATCATTATCTGTCAAATAGATACAAGAATCCATATTCCATAAAATAAGCCCAATAAATAAGATTGAAAATTGCTTAACTCTACCCAATAGCTCGACAGCTGTTTAGCTCGCGTAAGCCTCGAATGTTAAGAGTTGGTTACAGCGGGAAGTGTCTACGTAAATATTGACGTGACAACGACTTATAAATTGGTTTGCCGGGTGACACTTCAAGAAACTGCGTTACGCTCCGCTCACGTTATGCGCTCACAACGAGAGCGAGTGAGAGGCACGCGTCCCTTCCACTCGGGCATGGTTAGCCCGCCTAAGAGCGAGAGAGACAGACATAAAAAGTGAAAGGCACGCGTCCCTTCCGTAAAATTATTTTACCACTCAAAGTCGTTGTCACGTAAAACTTTCGCCCGTATACCGACTTTACAGGCAACCAATTTTTATAAATTTAGAATATATTACTTCGTATACTGTGGTAATTTATAAAATCCATTACCGTAAGTATTTGTAAAATTAAATATACAAAGATAATTAATTACTTGTTAATCTAATAATACTAAATACTAATCGTGTCGAATTGCCTTTACTGGTGTTTTAAAAAATTACTATCTATCTTGTTTTCAACTTTTTTATAAGCGCAAATTATTATGTACTCGTTAACTTATACAAAGTTTACACAGATCCGGCGTTAAAGGTTGAAAGAGACTTTCCAAAAATGTACCGTTTCAAAACTTTTCTATCAAAACAATTGCAATTGCAACTGCATCTTAATTTCATCATTGTGGTATATTTAATCTGCGCAAACCCATATCAGAAATTTGTACTCATATAAAGTTTTACTACCTGAAGTTTCAACCGCGCGTGACGGTCTTTACCTAGATATAAGTTTAACGCGGTCGAATCAGAAAACTCGACTATTTACAGGGGTGCAAATACTACTAAATTTTACTTGTTACAGAAATAGTTTCGTTTCTGTTGTGGTTAAAATAAAAAACAATATCGCTTCTTTTAGGTTAGTTTGGCTAAACAAATATTGCACTATTGCACGGGCTTAAATATAAAAATAAATACAGTTAGTACAAGTAAATACAGTCAGATTTTCCATCTGAAGTTTCAACCGTTTTTGGCAGCCTTTTTCAAAGTTTAAACGAACGCAGTCGAATCTGTAAATGTTACTTAGTTCGTGATCAGTTTTGCATTAATTTGGTGCATAAGATCTAATTTAGTTTAATTTTACGCAAGAGTTGTAACCATCAAAGTAATGTAATTAATACATAAATTATAATTATTAACTATTTTGATTGTAATGTTATAATTAATAGTATTGTAAGTAATTGTTCCTTTTGCTTGTTTTTAGCAGGATATATGTTTATAGAGTGAATAAAAAATATGGAATAGACATTACGAAAGAAGGGAGGTCAGGAGTGTTTAAGATAATTGTAGTGTATAGTTTGCACTTCAAGTGGTTCTATCTTCAGTTAGTGGCTCCTACCGATGCGACATTTTACTGGAAACAAAAATGTAAAATTAAGCAATGTAACATAAAAAAACGTATAGCATTAGGAGAAACGTATATTGATACAAAAGAGAAGTGATTTTCCTAATACATCCAGTGGTTTCGGAAGTTACCTAGAATAAATAAGTGTAGGTACGAGTACCTACAAGCATAAAATTTACAGTTTTTTAGAGTACGTATTTCTGCCACCTAAAATATTACTATGTCTGGAAAATAAGTACCTGGATGACCGAGTTTTGTTCGTTTTTCATTGATAGAAAACTCTGATACCTACGTTTTCTAAAAATGAAACCTACCTAGATCAATATATCGCCCCCGAAACATTTACACGAAGCTTACTCGAGCCAATGATCTGTCAAATTATTGAATATAGTCAAATCGGGATATTAGACGATTTGACTATATTCAATAACTTGACAGATCATTGGCTCGAGTAAGCTTCGTGTAAATGTTTAAAATACGACTTACTCGTAGTATAGACGCGTTATTCTATCGATAAATCTTTGCTTTTTAAGCAAACGCAAGTTGAAGATACAATCCCTTGAGTGTGGATTAGCTTTAATGTTGTCTCTTTGATGGTTGAAAGTAAATAGGTAAATATTTATTTTCTTAACTTATACCTCACTTCGAGAACTCTTCAACTAAAATAATAAATACGTTTTTCTAAAATAATATCTTCTTTTGTAAAACTTATTTTGTTTTTTTTTTAAATTTTTTTTTTTTGGCACATATTTTATCGAACATGAAAGAGTTGCCATCTTCAAATCTTTAAAAATGAAGCTTAATCATAAAAGCTCTCAGACCACCTAGTGATTGCCATGTTGTTTGAGAAAACGACACTATATTAAAAATTATGTGTCCGAAAATTTAACTACGTGTCCTAAGGATTGCCTATCTTCATTCAATTTTGCTTTTATGCCTATTGAAAAGAATTAACCTTAACAAAGGTATTATCAGCAACACATTTAAAAGCAGAACTTTTATGATCTATTTTGCCAGTAACTTATAAATTTACTTCATAAATAGGGGTATTAGTAAACCCCTAGACTACAGTCCTAAACATTTATGAGAAAATTGTGTTTTGTGTGTTGGGTATTAAACGCATTGAAATACGGGTGTTAGTTTATCAACCTTTTTATCAATCATTCCATTGTTAACTTGTCTTCGAATGAAATTGATTTCAGGCCATGAATCACTCGAAAGTCTTTGATAAACACGATCCATCAAATGAGGCAACACATAATTTTAATATCAGTATTAGGCTGGCAACCCATCAGATTCTACGCAGAATTATTTTGTTTTAAGAAAGTAATAAACCAGATACAATAGTAGTCAAATTCTGGGGGATTATAAAGAGTACCTACATCATTATTTTCTGTTAGGGGTCCATGGCAATTGGTTTCAGAAGGCTTCTGTTGCTATAGGTTACCGTAGAACACTCAGTGTCTCCTTTGTTTGCATTGAAAATGTTCTTTGAAGATACATTATAAAATTAATAAGCTAAAGTAACAAACTAATAAAAAGTCTCCAGAGATAAACACTGGAACCTTCTGCACAGTAAATACATAACAGTAGGTTATCTAAGGTCGAGTTATTAGCCTACTCTTGCGTTGATCCCCAGGGTTGACACTTTTAAGTGGCCGGCGAGTGTTGACGAACGCGAGCGGTCATGTAACGTACGCACGTGCTCACAGTCGCGCTGCACAATAAAGACATTATACTCGTATAATGCTTGACAGTTTTCTGTACAATAATTATTGTAATACAGTAAAGTAGTAGTTTCAAACATTGAAAATGTATACAATTTGTATGCTCTTTCTTTTGTTTTTATTTTTTTATTAATTGACGTGTAAATTGTACATTTATGAATAAAGTACTTTGACTTTGACTTTGACAGCCCGTACTGCCGCCACCTTATTCCCCCATATATTATGCTAGCGCGTGCGTGAAATCGCGTGCCGACACGGCGCGCGGCGCGCACGCACACATTCAAACCGAGAGCGGCACGT
This sequence comes from Ectropis grisescens, assembly GCA_017562165.1. Taxonomy (NCBI): domain Eukaryota; kingdom Metazoa; phylum Arthropoda; class Insecta; order Lepidoptera; family Geometridae; genus Ectropis; species Ectropis grisescens. The sequence continues at coordinate 10,795,575 of CM029786.1, forward strand.
TTGTATGAAGATATTTTACTGTATGTTTTACTGTGCCTTCTGTGTGAAAAATAAAGCATAGACTATTTAAAACTATGGGGTCTTTATACCTTCACTTGATTACTTCTTAGTTATTTCCTAAAGTCTGGTGGGTTTAGCCCTTAACTATTATTATATAAGGATACGCTTGTCTATTGATAAACTGTAGTTATATATACGTGTTATAACGATGTATATTTTTCTATGTGAAACTTTCTACGACTTTTTATATTTCTTACAATCGCTTTCCAAAACAATACTTGAGCACGATTTTGTATCAGATTCAGTACCTACCATACAAATTTTATCAAAATCAGTAGAGCGGTTTTCGTAATATCAACAAAAAAAGCTTATACCTCAATGAAATATTAATTCTATTAAACTTAGTGGAAGTGTGCGAGTTTATTTTTTCAATTAATATCAGTTATTACGTTTTTCAGCGGTTTTTATTTGTTATTCTGAAAATGCATTAATTAGGAACGTCATTTTGACAGGAGAGCTGGTTGATGGGCATATGGCCACAATTTCAAGATTCTGACCAAAAAGTTTACATATGCTACGTATAGCATTGGCACAAAAGCTTTACACTGAAAGCATGGGTAGCATCTTTCTTGCCTTGTCGCTCTTGTGGAAGTATCGTACTTTTGTCGCGCACATCACTCTGTTGCCATAGAAAGTGTGCACGTTATCTGCTTACGATTGACACCAAGGAACCGTGCGGAAAATCCATCTCTATACGTAGTATATGTAAACTCTTTGATTCTGACACAGTGTGGGACAAACTCGTGCTTAAGTCATGTCATGGATAACGGAGGTTAGTCTTGACGTACAAATAAAAAAATAACTATGTGAATACATTACAGAAACTGTTATCTTTGTAGTTATTGTAAGTATTAAGTAATTTTTTGAGATAATAGGCGTAGTATTGAGCGTTGTTTCAATACACATAAATTGTTATGTACATAACTCGACTTTTTTCCTTTATTTCTTAACTTTTTCGAAATATTTTCAATTGATGTATTCTACCTTATCAGTGTTAAAAATAATAAATGTACTTATACAAACTACGTAATATCAAAGGCATTATTACATAATTTTGTAATAAAAACATATTTACTGAAATGAGAGTTTGCCATAGTTTAAAAAAATCACGGTTAACGGGACTGATACGAGGTGTATATTTTTTTTTATATGTAAATATACCTGTCTAGAGTAGTTTTCAATTTCGCCATAGGTGGCGTTAATGTTTTATTTATTTATTTAGAATAATTTAATATAAATAAGTCGACTAAGATAATCATCATCATCATCAGCAGTGGACTAAGATAGGCTGATGATGATGATGATGAATATAAATAAACATTAGCGCGATTTGTCGAAGATGAGAACCATTTGCCTATTGAACACAGGTCTATGTATTTGCGAATAGAATAGCTACCTAAATGCCATAAAAAAGTTTGATCGCTGTTTAAAAATAAGCCTTATTTCCATGCGTATTCATTCAGATTAATTTCAAGTAAAAGTTTTAAGACTCGTCCTTGTTTACGTGTGTCAATGGATCAAAAAACTTCGCGCAAAGATTTAACGACTTTAGTTTGGGACTGTACTTTAAGCGATAAACGCCCAACTTCTTATTTATTACTTTAAAAGTTTCTACCAACTTTCCATTGAAATTTTGTATTAGAGCTGTCGTTTTTATATTGATATCTCGCGTCTCTTGAGCATTTTGGGAGTATCGCTTATCTACGTGTGTCCCTTAAAGTAGTTAGGTACTTAAGATATGTAATATATGACAGGTATTTTTTTAAAGAGCTCAGTCGGTTATTTTCTTACATTATTTCCCTATATGTTTGTTGTCAAACACTCGGCCACACTATCTTAATTTGTATTGGTTAGATTGTGGCTTGGAATATTGTTTCAATGTGTGTATGTATGTATGGAGGTATTTAAAAACAAAACTTTACATTTTGCCTTTTTAAACGCGTCTTCTATTGAAAACCACAAACAAAAAGCTTTTTTATTTAAAAAAACCCTGAGTAAAGTGTTTGTTGTGTGACACGTCCTATTTTGGCAGCGTTCCGTTTCACGAAAGTTTAGTCCGAGAAATATGGTAGTAAACTGAGGAAGCAAAAACAGCAATGTATCGTCGTGTTTCATTGGGCTATTTGCTTTTATTGTTAGTATATAAAGTGTGATTGGAATTAAATTGCAATGTTTGTTTACTAAAAGTTCAAACTTAGAACAAAAGAAATGATAGTATACTAATTGCTGGTATTCCACACTTTTTACTCATCTTTTTGTAAAATTTGTTAAACCAGTATAATTTAAGTTTTAGTCAAAGTTCAGGGTGAAGTTCAGCTTGAAATGGTGACCACTTCACTTTCGACTTAGCACAGAGTTCCTATGTAACCCTGTGTACAGTTAAGAGTGTAAAAAGCGGTCCAAAATGCAAAACGGTGAATAAAGAACGTAAACTGTGATTGACATGTTTCGGAACAACCATGGGTATGTAATTGTATTTTTGTGATTTGGAACGCGCCCCTTGAAAATATTTTAAAATTAGCGCTTGTGTTCTATATTTAAAACAAATCGTTTTGCTTCCTTTTGTTTTGTTTTTCTATAAAATATATCGATTAAAGTAAAATAACTCTTACATCTAGAGCAAGACGGTATTGTTTTGAATGTAGGGACCGAGCCTTAGCAAATAAAATATAGATGTATTTTCTACTCAAATATAAGAAAATGTGTTTCCGTTCCATTTGTTGTTTCATTTAAATACCTACTTCAGTTTACGCTGAGAGGTTTCCACATTGAAGTAAGTAAAAATATTGAGATTTTTATGGAAGAAACAAAGATTTTCGCACTTGATCTGTGAAAAAGAAATGGAGGTCACGAGAGTCAATAATATAAACCATTTATAATATTAGTTGGAGTAGTTATGCCCCATTATCAGCGTTTTTGTCGTTTACGTTACTTTCCGGTGATAAAAAGGAGTCTATGTGCCCAACAGAGTGAGCCAGGAGAGACTCATCTGACATCTGAGTACCATAAACATGCCACTGCTGGGACTCGGAGCCTTCTCTCGCAACGAGAAAATCAAGGTCATAATCCACCACGCTGGCCCAATGGGGGTTGGTGGATTACACATGTCCTCGAAAGATTCTATTATTTTAGTATGAAAACTAACGTGGTTATTACACATTTTACATAAATACACGGGTAACTCACGTTTAATGTAGTCAGTCCAGTCCTCCAGTCCAGCACTCGACGAGTGCTAAACGAGCTGCGAACCCGTGCGCGCACTCTCCTTGAAAAAGATCGCCGGACGCGATCGAAACTTGATTCGGACTATTTATGTAAAATTCGTCGGAGTATTTATGTAAAATTCTATTATTTATTTATTTTCTCCTTAGTAAAAAGTAGTTTATGTGCTACTCATACTATACTTGATCTGTGTTGCAAAATTTAACCGTATCTTTTCAAACGTTCCGACGTAATTGAGAAACAAACATCCAACAGATCAGATCAGAATCAGAAAAAACTTTCTCATTTAAAGTATCAGTGAGATAACCAATGATCTAAGTTTTATCGGCTTTTCAAATAGAAATGCTGTATTTTTTGTCTTTATTTTTTAAAACCAGTCAGTTAGTATCTTAACTAGTGCCTTTTAAGTGATTAACCGTTATAAAAACACTGGTTGAAATTCATGAAATACCTACCTCACGCGAAATTACGCGGTTACTGTATCTGTAAGTAGATACATAAAGCTCTAAATCCCGTGATTAAGTCTCTAAATCCCGTATGCAAACACGGCTCGGTTTTACAGGCCCAGTAAGCCTGAAGTCAACAGGTTAGACTGAATAAATTATATATTAACAAAATGGTTCGTAGGAATTAGGATATATTTAAATTGTCTAATTGACTGCATTCCTGGACCGTTCACCCAGAGATATAAGATGTTTAATCTCTATATTTGAAACACTGAAACCATTGCTCTACAAACCGGAACACAGTAATGTTTGCACATTACTGCCTGGCGGCGCCTGGGGAAGTACCACACGTTTGCAGTAATGTGCAAACATTACTGTGTTCTTGTTTGAAGGGCAATGTTTCCAGAGAAATTACAGGGCTTAGAGATGTGACATCTTAGATCTCTGGGTGACGAGCGCAGTGCAGTGCTAGGCAATGATTTGGACTCTTCATGTTTCAATAGCTGAGTGTCACTGTGCTGTTATGTGGCAGGCGTGTTGCTAACCACCAGGCACATGCCCTGCTCGTCTCGTCACTCTTTATCTATACTTAATATTATAATGAGGAAAGATTTGTTTGTTTGTTTGTTTATTTGTAATGAATAGGCTCCGAAACTACTGGACCGATTTCAAAAATTCTTTCACCTTTGGAAAGCTACATTATCCCCGAGTAACATAGGCTATATTATATTTAAAAAAAAAATTAGGAATCCTTACTAAAACTCCAATAATGTAACATAAGGTGTAAAAAAAAGACCTGAAAAATTCCTTACGTCGCGTGCGCTGCGAAAACTATTGATGATAGAACAAAATCATTTACTACGACTTTGCAGAACTCATCATTATCTATAACAAGAACAAAATTAAAAATTTTGATTAACCCCCGACTATCTGGGATTTGTTATGTGTACAATATTCTACTAGTCAAGCCCTTTCATTTGATACCCATATTAAGGGAGTTGTGAAAAAATAAATGTATTTCGCCATTTTGTGGTAGCGGCCATCTTGGATTTGAAATTTGTCATTGTGCAAAGTATTCTACTAGTCAAGCCCTTTCGTTTGATACCCATATTGAGGTAGTAGTGAAAAATATAATATAATCCGCCATTTTGTGGCGGCGGCCATCTTGAATTTGATTTTTTTTATAGTGTATAGTATTCTACTAGTCAAGCCCTTTCGTTTGATACCCATATTGAGGTAGGTTTTGAAGAAATATTTTGTCCGCCATTTTGTGGCGGCGGCCATTTTGAATCGACATTAACCAAACATAGCTAAGAACATCCGCACGGATATTAACCTTCAAATAAAAAAAACCGCATCGAAATCGGTTCATCCGTTTGAGCTCTACGGTGCCACAGACAGACACACACACAGACAGACAGACAGACCGACAGACAGACAGACAGACAGACATCGACGTCAAACTTATAACACCCCTTTTTTTGGTCGGGGGTTAAAAAGTGTCGCGAGTCAATGTAATAAAACAAAGTGCCGCGCGGCTCACTCGCGCGATCGGCTCCCTACGCAGCGGTCGTGCGGTACGGTGCGTGATCGTATGATTTTAGCTTGACAAATTTTTGAATTCGCTTTAAATTCGTTTCGTAGGTAAATAAGTATATGATAATAAATATTATATTTTAATGTAACTTTTCAAACTGCTTATAGTAGTATTTTATGGGTATTCATTCCTGTTCAAAATTTAAGCAAAAATTTAGTAAAAGGTAGTTTTCTACGCCAATATTTTTAATTTTCTTTCAATAAGTACCTACTACTTACCTGATAATAAATATTATATTTTAATTATTCAAACAGCTTAGTACTTCATATAGTTCAATAAGCAAAAATTTAGTAAAAGCCTGTTTAATTATTTATTTTCTTCTATTTTTCATTTTATAATGCCAAAAAGATCAAGATATCAACTTTCTAAACATAGTTCCCAGGCGAGGGCAATAAAAATACGGCGTAATGAGGAATCTTCATCAGAAACTGAAAATCGCCTTGCAAGTCGGAGAGAATACGCGTCGCAATCGCGTGCTAGAGAGTCAAGTATCGAGCGTTCGCAGCGGCTTGCTGAACAAAATTTTATCACTGGAACAGCAGCTGGTCAACTAGCTCATATACCGAGGATACCGATGATTCCAACTGATCTGCCAATCCCTTTTTAACCGACTTCCAAAAAAAGGAGGAGGTTATCAATTCGACCCCTATGTTTTTTTTATATTTTTTTTATGTATGTTACCTGATTTCTCGAGAACCTCTGAACCGATTTTAAAATTTCTTTTTGTGTTCGGATGGGTATGCTTCCCGAATGGTCCCATATAAATATTTTTGAAATCGGTCAAGTAGTTTTTGAAATATGAACCAAAAACTGAAAAATTGCGTATCTGGATGACGTTGTAGATTTCACAAAAGTTATGAATCTCGACCCTGTCAATACAAAATTGTGTAAATTCTTTAATAAAAACTTGTTTTTAACCCCCGACCAAAAAAGGGGTGTTACAAGTGACGTCGATGTCTGTATGTGTGTCTGTCTATCTGCTGTGGCACCGTAGTACACCTCAAACAGATGGGCCGATTTCGATGCGGTTTCTTTTATTTCAAGGTTAATACCATAGCAGATGTTCTTAGCTATGTCTGGTTAATGTCGATTCAAGATGGCCGCCTCCACAAAATAGCGGACAAAATATTTTCACAACCAACCTCAATTTGTGTATCAAATGAAAGGGCTTGACTAGTAGAATGTTGTACAGATAACAAATCCAAGGTAGTCGGGATTTAATCAAAATTTTTAATTTTGTTCTTGTACACTAAAAAGAGTAAAATAAACAATTTTCGTACAAAAAATTAAACCGACTTCAAAACCACAAATAGGCACTCAAAAGCGAAAAATAAACTAAAATCATTATTATAAGCGCTACTCACTCATCTATTTGAAGTCGGTGCCAGTCAGGTCAAAAAGTTACTAGATTGATGCTATGTAGGCACAGGTAAGTAGTATCTATCCTATACCTGTTAGATTTAGCTGGCACCGACTTCAAATAGATGAGTGAGTAGCGCTTATAATAATGATTTTAGTTTATTTTTCGCTTTTGAGTGCCTATTTGTGGTTTTGAAGTCGGTTTAATTTTTTGTACGAAAATTGTTTATAAACGACTTTAGTTTCCGGTGAAATCATCTTTCGCGTTAACTATTAACAAGTCCCAGGGCCAAACCTTCGAATTATTAGGGATCGACCTACGAAAAGAATGTTTCACTCATGGCCAACTGTATGTTGGCCCACGTGTCGGAGCTCCTGAAAATCAATTTATTTTGCTGCCACAAAATAAAACTACTTCAAATATCGTTTACAGGGAAGCTCTGACTCACTAAAACTAATGGCTTTTTTTTTTGTAAATAATATTATATATGTATAAAATTTTAAAATGAAAAATACAAAAAAACATTAATAAAAAGAAATCATAAAAAATATTCAAACTCCCTTTATAATTTTACTTTTTTTTAAACCCGATACAAAAAAAGGGTGTGTATGTGTGTATGTACCCGTGCGAAGCCGGGGCGGGCCGCTAGTTTAAAATAAAATAAATAAAAATAAAAACAAAATGAGAAAAAAACTTGAGCAATACTAGGAACTGACGCATTTAATAAATAATATATAAATATCTTTATTAATCCCATAAAATAAGCCAATTTACATGAAACAAATTAGGAGTACCACTGATATTATTCTTTAAAAAACTTGACTTATACAATTAAATATCACAGAACCTGCACTAAGCAAAACTTGTGTGGCAGGTTCCTGTATCAAATGACTTTTATAACAGCCTGAGTAAAGACAAATATTACAGTTTTTATTAAAATGTATGTAATTTAACTTAAATAACTTACTAGTAAGTAAGTAAATTACATAAAGTGAAAAATTAAAAAACAAGCCACGTTTTTATGTATGTACCTAGTTAGGGGTTAGTAGGTTGTGTACAAGTGTAAAATTTGTAGGTACGATATAGTTACATGTTCAATGAGTAGTCGATAGGTGTGTTAAAATATATTGTTTGTGCCTATAGTGTGAAATGTGTCTAAGTGTAGTGTTGTGTGTTTTGGATCATAGGGTGGGTGTGTTCGCGACTTTAATAACGTTAAAATTTTTTTTTAATCTGTGCTGTTTTTTTCTCAAATTCTGTCCAAACGTTAATTATGAAACAAAATATCACAATGTTCTCGTTCAGGTGTTACGCAATACCGCTGTGAAACGGCTACAGTACAGGCACAGCCAACAGGTTGGATGCCAACTCCCGTGTAATTGGGAGAACTTGATCCCCATCTCAACGGGTCGATAGTCGAAAAGCTACGGGTCATGCAAATGAGGAGACTCGTAATACAGTCGTTTATTTCAGTATACATTTTGACATTCTTTGAGTATATATTATGTTAGCGCAAATGTACGAATGTACATTTCCGGTAATGAAAGAATGACTGTACGTACTATAAAATAAAATTTATTTTAATGACATAGATCTTAACTATACAATATTTTCTTACAGCTATAAACATGTATATTAATTTTACTAGCCTGAACTAGGTACAACCTGTGTTTCAGGCGAGAAAAATGCCTATTTTATCTAAGAGTTACATTAAGGAAGATAATAAAACTATACAGTAATACCAAACAATAAATTCGGTTAAAAGACAAAGTATTAATAAACTACTTTGCTTATTAAAAATATAGATATGAATATTTTATAACTAATATCAAATGTTCAGCTTCCTCATATGACAGTGTTAGCAAATATTCACAGACACTTTGTATAAAGTTAAAAATAATTTGGTTGTAAATAGATAACAATCTATTCGGTAAGTTGTATAGTAATGGACCAAGAAATTTATGAAAAATCTGCTTGTGAAAGCATGTTTTGTCTGTGCCAGTGAGCTACATACGATATCTTTACGTCTCTTGTTAGTAATAACAGTGCAGTAGGAAAAATTTTTGTGCTGTTTTAGTGTCGTGTTCATAATAAATAGTTGTCTTACTGATAGAATGTTGCAAGATTTATAGAGCCGTTTCGTAGAGAAGAGAAAGGGACGAAATGTTGCGACCTTCAGTATGGCTTTTTGTGTTCTTTGTACAGAAAGCATTAATGTCTTAGTAGCGCCTCCCCATGATGTGATATAATATGTAATTATTGACTGACACAGAGCTTTATTCACTTACTTTATTAATTTAGTATCTACGATATACCGTATTATTTTGCTATTATATAGGGTAAGTAGATAATTTGTTAGCCAATTATTTACCTTATCAAAACCTCGCTGAGCAAATTCGTGCAGCTCCATCTTGTTTGGGGAGGTTTTGTGTTAGAAATGAGGGTCCCACCTTGAGGAATTCCGAAAATAGTGTTTTTCTGATCATCGCTGACAACGTTGCCTATTCTAACACATTGGGTACGGGCGCTTATGTAGTCTGTGAAAAGTGTAAGCTGCTTTTGTAGCTATCGAGCTCTTGGGCTACATAGTCTGTCAGTTGGTGTTCCGCATCTGCTGTTGATAACTTCGATCTAAAACCAAATTGCTTGTTCGGTAAAATATCGTCATTTTCTAGATACTTTATAAGGCGGGTGTTGATAATTTTTCAAGGATTTTCGACAACGAGGATAGAACTGATATAGGACTATAGTTTGTTACTTGTTCTTTACTACCTGATTTATAAATTGATTTGACTACAGCTTTTTTAAGACACCTAGGGAAGACACCGTTAGTAAGACACTGTAAAACAATATGGGCTAAAGGCGGTACAAGTATATGTTTGTTTGTTTTTTCAGAAATCTATTGGAGATATTATCCCACCTAACAGCACAGTCATCTTTTAACCCAAGGATGATACGTTCTACCTCTTTTTCGTCGGTATCTAGCATAACAAATGACTGTACTCGTGATTGAGAATAAAATTAGTTTTGTGAGATATATCGTTGCGACTGAAGTTTTTCATCGAGATTTTTCTCAACATTGATAAAAAAATATTGGTTTTGTTTGCTGATAGAGCCGGGGAAGCGTCTGTCAGGAGAAGTTTGAGTCTGATCGTTTCGTCGTGAATGTGACCTTTTTTATGTGATTCCAGATGCGTTTACTGTTATTACCGGCTTTTGCTAGTTGTTTCCTGTCATAGTTAATTTTTTTAACAGATCATTCAAAGTTATGCTATCTTTTGTATGTGGTTTGCAGTATATGGTTATCTGGAGAAGATTTTGCTTTTAGTTGCAATGAATCTCTGTGTCGGATACACCGCACTAGGCCAGGTGTAATCCATGGTTTAATATTATTGTATTTTCTGTTTGTGGTTTTGACTCCGATATTTTTATTTATTGCTTGCTGTATGTTTTCGACTAGGTATGACAAGGTAACGCTAACGTAAGCACAGTTGCAAACTGGGTTGTAGTCAATATTGCATAGATCGCGTTCGAGTGTAGTATAGTCAATTATGATTTCCATTTGAGGGCAGCATTGCTTTGGTTTACTGATCAAGGTCAAGGTTGTTAATACAGCATTATGATATGTTATTGTCTAATTAGTTAATAAATACACGTGATGGTGAACTGGTTTTTAAAATAACGTGATCTAAGCATGATCCACTTTGATGAGTAAGCAAAGTGTGAGGTGGGAGTAAACCATGGAATGAGCAAAGATCTAGGTAATCATGTGCTGTGGTGTCGTTACAATCTGGTTGAATATTTATATCTATGTCAACTTTTAGTATTAGGTATGTTCTTAAATGATGACAACGTTTGAAGCTGTTTTCACAGCGAATGATAAAAACCTTTGAGATTTTTAAAAGAAAGTGATCGGTATACTGCCATTATTCCTGCTATTGTTCCGATTTTAATAGTTAGACAGTTACAGTCATTTAAACCTAGTTCCTCAACTGTGATATTTAGATTCGATTTTACATGGACTACTACCCCGTCGTTTTGATTATGAGTCATCTTACTATAGTACGTAGTGTACCATTGTACTATAGGTAAATTTCTACCACGGGTTGCCAGCCAGCATTCTGTTAATACAATCACATCACAACTTATTTTCAGTCTATGTAGGAGAACAAGGAAACTGATTATATTTTTATTTATACTACGAATATTTTGTGTAAGTGTCGTTAATAACTTAGTGGAACTGTGATAATATTGTATGCAGCTCTCCACGTCGCACACTTTAGATTCTGCTATATTAGTCTGGTCTATGTCGTTAAACAAATTGATTTCCATAAAATAAATTAGTTCAAAGGGGTATAAATACTAAAGTAAACTAGGTGAAGTGGCGCTCTTAGACGCCTTCATAATTTATTGAGTTTATGTGCCTGCTTTCGGCCGTTTTCTTAGCTGAGCAATCGGAGTCGCCTGTTTTGTGCGTGTTTGGTTTTTTTAAATCGAGTACAGGTGGCACACTTCGGTGTTTACGCTTTATTTGGGCACTCATTCATTGCGTGACCTACTTGTGCGCAGTGTCCACAGGTGGGCGTGGGCTCTCTGCACGTTTTAGCTGCATGTCCGTATTGTTGGCATTTTTAGCATCTCGTTACTAACGTGAAATCTCTAACAGGGCAGAATATCCAGTTAGTAAATACTCTGTCCTAAGCGATGAGGGTTTTACGTATTGCTGCTGAAACCTTAATTATGTAATTACATGTCTGGGCGTCCTTTTTGCCTGATTTGTGGCTTAGTTTGATAGTCTTTAAAAATCCATCCATCCATCTATAAAATCCATCCATCGCCATTTTTTCTGCTAAATTTTGCTCAAAAATGCAGGTAAAAAACTTAACTTTCTAAAATGTTCTTTGGTACTCCTAAAACTGTAATACGTGGTCTACGTTTGTGTGATTCATCCTGCTATATCATCATAATAGCTGTTATTGTTTCAACTCTTGTAGGTCTTTTTTATTTTCTGTGTTGATAATGACCCCTCCATTTATTCGAAATTGCAGCTTCATTTGGTCAGGGCGAATTACTTTCTGCACAATGCTTTTTGTTACATCGCTGGGTTTATTGTCCTTGGGGTAGATCGCTAGAGTTCAGTGAATTTGGGCGGATAAAATTATTATCTCCTGTTTTTACCACACTACCTAAGGACACGTTTTGGTTCGTTGAATTATTACTATTGGTCTCCTGTATGTTATTTTTGATTCCCGTACTGTAAGTACAGTAAGTACTGTACAGTCGAACTATTCTGACGATGGAGCCTGAAGATATGAACTGGAACTTCATGATGGAACATCGTATCATAGCTGTTTGGATTTGTTAGAAAACTCTTGTTATGAATTTTGACTACGATTAGGTTTCAAAGTCTGATGATGACGCCGGAAGATAGTCGTGTTTTTTAAGTATTTTTAACTATGAATTTATTTATTACTTAAATTTTACGGGATTGACTAGCAGAATCCTATACGCAATGGCAAATTTCAAATCCAAAATGGCTACCAACACATAATAATAGTTTTTTGAAATTTTCAGTGAAACGTGAGTTGAGCAATTTTTGGCAAGAAAACCTTACATGTTCGCGTCAACGAGACGCTAATGGCCATCGATATAAACCAAAGATGTGCTCTCTCAAACTTCAGGCACTCACTCACTCACTCTTTCCGTTCTAGTCGATTGCAGGATGCGGTGAACGGACCATTTTCACCTATCACTATTTAAATTACCAAAATAAGTAGAACTACAGCATATCTCGCCGCTAGCGATTCTAGGGGTCAAGTAGATTGGTGGTGCGTAGTGCGTGGAGCAACGGAATGAGACGAGCAGATTGGACGCTTTTTGGATAAGAGAAAAATTGCGAGTTTCCATCACCGAGTTGTATACAGGTATTGTTTAAAACTACGGATAAAGTAGATACAAGTTTTCACTTCTATACAGGCAATCCGTATGGCTGCCAAATTTTTAAAATGATACTTGACACAAATCACTTAATTATATTGACATACAATACATAACATTGTACAAAGCTGCATAATTATAAATAAATAAATAATAATAATTTTTATTTTATTACCAATAACCACATACAAGAAACTCATAAAATAAGCACATGAAACAAATAATGAATGAAATATTGGTGGACATTTCTCACACAACACCATCTAGCCCCAAACTAAGCAAAGCTTATACTATGGGAGCCAGATATCTGACTTGTATATTTTTAAATACATACTTACCGATTATACATAGAAAACACCCAGGCACAATACGTGTGTAAATATTTGTATTCATCACACAAATATTTGCACTAGATGGGGATCGAACACACGACCCACGGCAGGCAGAATTACAACTAAACCACCAGACCAGCCAAATCCAGGCAAACGTGGTCAAGCCGGCTGCAAAATTTTCGCTTCAATAAAGGATTATTTTTTTTCCTGGCAATTTTATCATAAGCATTAATCTTCAAACCGTTTAGTAAAAATCTTGCAAGAAAGCCAATAACTTTGACTTCATTTGTACACGACAAGTTATTGAGCTTATACCTACGAAAGTATAAAGGCAATTCGATTTTTTCACTAGTCATTCGTGAGACGTCGATAATCAATCTTCGTATAGCTTGGCAAGAGAGGATAGAAACTTGTAGTAGAGCTACAATCGAAAAATCCTAATAATATTATAAATGCAAAATTTGGAATGTTTACTTTTGGTGCTTAATAACGTCGGAACGGCTGAACCGATCGGGTTTAAATTTATAACACAGATAAATTACAGCCTGGAATAACACATAGACAACTTTTTATTGGGTAAAACGAACTACGCAGGTATCACCGTGGGGTACTTCTGGTATGTCTGTACTGCCATATTGCCTGTTACTGCGTCGGAAATCCGTCGTCCCACTGAAAAGTACCTACTAGCAGAAGAATAAAAAACGAGAAATCAAAATGTTTTACTGCATAAACTGTGAAAAGTTAAAAAACTTCACAAAGATGGAAAGTAGTTTGTTTATTTATAGATTCAACAGTTTTAAGCAACACGTATCCAACATTTCTGTATCTATGAGCTGTTTTTACCGCACCACCATTCAACATTTAATTAAAACCATTTCCATCCTAAGGTAGTTTGAAAAAGACCGCTTTTAACGATAAGGCTTAAACTAAACGATTGTAACACTTGTTTTGGGTGGTTTCCTTTTTATGTATGGTTGATGTAAAATGTTTAAAAAAATACATTTCAGTGTCAAGTAATTCAAAGGTCATGTCCAGTACTGAAAAACAATTAGCTTCTAATTCTTGACTTTGTTGCCATACTGTAGAACCGTTTGTCGTGCCCTGGTCCAGAACGGAGCGATGACAAATTCTCTGTGTATTCACTAGACGGAACACGGTGTTACGTGACTTCAATTTATGAATACATACAATACGAAGGAATGTTTTACAAAATTTAGAAAAAAAAACAATATATATTTTTTGTTGTCATAAGATTACTCTTGACCTCCATCTTACCTGATGTGAAGTGACGATGCGGCCTACGATGTACTTACCTAGAAAAAAACGATTCACTCTCGAAAGATTTGATTGGAACTTTTTTGTTTTTTATTTTTTTAAAGTTTACGCATGACCACCATCTCACCTGATAAGCGACGTTGCTTACGATGGAACGTGCTTACCTAGATCCTCTGGATTTGAAAACTCAATTGTAACTACCGGGAAAACTCTCTCAAACAACACGTTCCACGGCCTTGATGTTATTAATACAAAAGTAGAATCAAAGTCGAGTCTTTGAGACTTCAACCATGAAACGAAGTATTATTTCCCGATCAACATTGTTTTATCGCTATGTGATTTTACCGCGTATTTCTCGATCTCGTTCTTTTCTCGGGATAAACATTAGCGTATGTATTTTTCCAGACTATTGGGGAAAGTCACGACCGGTCTAGTCGGGGAGAACGGCTACTACTGTTCCAGAGCCCCGGGTTCAAATCCCACACATCTCGCTGTATTTTCGAAATCATGTGCATTACGCACATGATTTCGAACACACATTCGCTAACGTAAAAACGGTGAAGGAAAACTTGGCGAGGAAAGCGGCATTTACATACGAGTAGCATCTTCTGAGATGTGATCTAGCAACCCGCATGGGGCCAGCGTGGTAGATATGGCCTTGACCCTCTCCTAGCGAGAGTGTTCTCCGAGAGAGAGCGAGTTTAGTGGGGTGTTTATGAGCAGTTTTGTGCTGACTCTTCATGACCAATAGCTAAGTGACACTGTGCTGTTATGGGCGGGGTTTTACTTACCATCAGGTAAATATATTGCTCGTATCGTCAATCTTTACAATAAAAAAAATAATGAAATTGGACCAGTAAATGTACATTGTCCCGGTTATGAGGTCTGCCTGTCAGCTGAATAAACATTCAGCTGTCTAGACTACGCCTATTTTTTTACCCGACTGCGCGACGTAAAGGAGTGGTAATGTGTTTATCAGTCTATATATGTATGTATGATTCTTTGAAGCACTACAGAGACCAAACGCCTGGGCCGATTTTTATGATTCACACGTCAATCGATTCTTCTTAGTCTCGCGAGTGACACTAAAGCCATGACATTAGTATAAATTCAATATGGCGGCTACCAGACGCCATATTGTTCAAATTGAAAAATTAAAACCAACAAACTATGTCAAGAGGGGTATCGTTGAATAGGCATTTAAAAGTAAATTTTAGGTTTCTTTCAACGTTTTTTGATTTGCCTGACCGTTTAGGATGTGTATCGATCTAAAGTTGCGTAACAACCATTCTCACATTTATAGGTTCATAGGTAGCAAAAAACTTCGTATAATTGTAGTGGTAGGACTCTTGGCAGAGTCCGCCTGGGGTAGTAGCACACCTTTGCCAACATTACGGTTTGAAGGGCAATGTTTCTAGATAAATAACAGGGCTTAGAGGTATAACGTCTTAGATCTCTTGGTGACGAGCGCAGTGCAGTGCTAGGTAATGATTTGGTCTCTTCGTATTCCAATATCTGCGTGTCACTGTGGTGTTATGTGTCAGGCATGCTTACCATCAGGCACATGTCCAGCTTGCCTAGTCACTCTTTATTAAAAAAAAAACTAGCTGTACGTGTGAATGTGGATGGACATATTGTATATACAAAAGTATCTAGTATGTATATTGGACTATCTAATTTCGTACGTGGAAGAAATGCATATTTTACGCATACCCTACCGCCCGGGGGACACGGCCGGGTTATGTTGCACTCTATACCATGTATGGATATGGTGCTTCTATCTACTAAAACCTCCATGGGGTTTCAAAAGATTTAGTACTCAACTTCGGTCGAAAATCTATGGTTATATAGGTACTTACACAAAACTATAAAAAAATTACATGCAGTAGAAAAACCTACATATCATATTATCAGTAGAAACGAAGACTTACAGATTATTGTAACAGTCATAACATTGTTCATAACTAAAAAGTATAAAATAAAATAAACATAATTAAAATACTCAAAAAACCCGACTGTATAAAAAGTGAACCAAACTACATACTATAAAACTGAAAATAATAAAACAAGCACTTAGATTTCTGGTGGTCTAGAATTCTATAATATGTTATTGAATTAATACTATTGCATTAATACTATTCTAGAAAATAAAATATATTCTAGTAAAGGAACATAACAAATTAATTTTAATTAATTTAACTAAAATAATTAATTAAACTAAATTATAAATTTAGATTTCAAATTGCTTCAAACCCATTTTTTTACATTTTTTGCAAAATGTATTTTCACGCTCGTGGCAATGTTAATACGCCGACTAAATCGTCTGGCTTATTATTATTTTTAAATAAAAGTTTCATATGTCTCATTTTCACTGAATAAAATATTAAAAAAATGTATGGTTCGCATCATTTTGCCTCTCCTCTCACCAGCCAGGCCTGCGACTCCGTATTGGGGTATATTAGGAGAGCTATATTTAAGTTTTCAGTTTGCCTTAAATATCTACCCAAAATTTGCTAGTTGATCTCGTAATATTAAGGTTTCCTTGCAACTGCCAATATTGGATCTAATCTGCGGGCTGAAAATGCATTTACTTAATTTTCTTTTATTCAAATACTTGATAAAGAATTACACAGCTGCTCTAACCTCAAAAATGCGCTGAGATAGAGTTTAAACAAATTATTCTATGTATTGTAGCTTGTTCATTCGTTTTTGCACATTATTTTAATCACATCTATAAACGTCATAAACCACTAAAAATAGATACCTGCAACATTGATATACAGCTACAAACAAGTTTAGACTTAGTATAAGTGCAATTGTCAGCCAGACAACAGTAGATATACGTGTACCTACGTCATGTTTTATACTTCGCTACTAATTTTATGCGCTTTGTGTTTGGTGTGGAAAGTGATAGAATCAAAATCGAACAAAGACCCTCCTGTTTTAGCTGGGCGTTTGCCCATTGTTGGACATGCGTATATGGTATTAGGCGACACTATACGTAAGTCATTATCATCATCTACTTGCTTTTATCCCACTCTGGTGCAGTTGGTGGTTAAATACTTAGATAAAGAATAAGTCACTAGATCAGGTTTTTCACGGTTCGTTTGTACCAGTCGTAAGCAGATGAGGTGTATGTTAGCTATGGCAACAGAGTGAAGTGTCGCGACAAAAGAATGACACTTCCACAAGAGCGACAAGGCAAGAGCGATCAGATCCGTGTTTTCGGTGTAAAGCGTTTGTTCTTACTCTATACGTAGTAAAATAAAAACCCTATCTTCTGCGACCCTGCCGTAAGAAACTTCGTTCCACAAACGAGTTTGATAAAATCCCAAAATGTTATGTGGTGTTCACATACATAAAAGGTTAAAGCTTAAACAGAAACGCCTCCAAAGTCAAGGCTGTTATATTAGCTGTTGTTTATTAAAATGCAGACACTAGAGATAAAAAATATTGAACGCGTGTTTTCGCATACACTCAAACTTTTTGAAGCTAAAAAACGACGTCTATTTTCTTTGAAAATAGCAACGTGTTATTTAAATGAGATTTAATTACTCGTCCCACTACACACTCTCTACTTACTCTCATTTGTTCCTGTATAGTCACTATTATTGTATCGCTTTTAGCGATAAGGTCGCCAATTGATTTTTTTATTTTTTTTTATTTTATATTTTTTTGTAATTTTGTTTACTTGTTAAGTGCAATAAGGAGTTTATCTATCTATCTATTATTGGCCATGCGTATTTGTGTATGTTTATAGAAATTATTGTTGTATTTATTTATTGTACGTATTTTTAAATGAATTACGAAAGCTGCAGACGGAGTGTTCAGAAAGGAAACAAGAATTTGTTGGAACGAACTTTGCTATACTTAAATTCACATTAAAATATTTTAAACGCGAATGCGCTCGATGTCAGAACGACACTCACATCGTAGGATCTTAAGCCTATCTAGCCTAGGTGCGAATGCCTTCGATGTAAGAACGACACTGACTTCTTTATTGAAACTAGATTCGATGTAGGGTTATCTGGACCACAATTAATGAGGAGCGTCAACGAGGCAATTCACTGCTGATGCCGAGTTCTAGTGAATTTGCTGTCTTGAACCTCGTGATGGAATGCAGCTCACGTTTTAGAGATATATGTATGTACTGATACGTAACTAATGTCAAAATTAAATGTGTTTCATATTGTTAAGTAGTCTATTTTAACTATATTTTTTACTTTTTTTTGTTTCTTTCGCACTCTATCCTCGCTGTTATCTTATTTACTTGTTCAATGGTTGCTTGGAAAAGATCGCTATTAGCGATAAGGCCGCCATTTTTTTAGTTATAGTTATAAGTTTAATTGTTTGTATTTTATTGGTGTGCATAATAAAGTGTTTCTGTCTGTCTGTCTGTCTGTCTGTCTGTACATATAGTATTATCATCATAATGCAACTAACAAGAGACATCAAAATATTGTATGTAGCTTGCTATGCTTGTAGGTGTGAGCTGACCCCAGCTCACACCGAGACGCGACGCGACGCGACGATACTCAAAGAGGCCGTTAGAGGCCAATGATTTCGCGCTACGCCGCGCGTCGTCGCGAGAAGCATCGCAACGTCGCGAGGCGCATCTTAAAATCGTAGCAGGACGACGCCTCGCTGCGCAGCGAGGCGCAGCGGAACGTATCTACTAGCCGCGGGCGCCGCGCGGCCCCGCCCGCGCCTGTGTGATGTCTTCTTTTTTAATTTTATTTTTGTAAACTTCTTCCTCTTCCTCTTCTGCAAGAAGTCCGATTATAACAAGATCCCAGTCTATCATTATATTTTCAATCGAGCACTCGACCGAACTGCATCAATTCTAAATGAAGTCTGAACGGAAATAGTAGAGAAGTCGCCACAGAGGCCTCAGGCTGCGCCTCGCGGCGTCGCGCGGCACCGTGAGACGCAGCACCGCTCTTGCACGCCGCGCGTACCGGCGATGCACCGCTGCGTCACGATACGTCGCGCTACGCCGCGAGGCACCTCGAGGCGCAGTGCTGCGTGGTGCAACGTAATCTGAATTCTCACAATGTAATGTGTATCTTTTCGTGTAGTGAATAAAGTATATTTTGAGTCGCTCTATGAAAAATGTGCGCGCAGCGTCGCGCCGCGTCGCGTCTCGGTGTGAGCTGACCCTTACTGGCATAGACAAAACATGCTTTCACAAGTAGGTTTTTTGTTTTTCTTGGTCCACTACTCTACAACAGACTAAATAGAAAACTATTTATTTACAACTAAAATTTATTTTACTGTAAACAAACTGTCTGTTACTATTTGCTAACACTGTCATAAGATGTATAGTCCGTTCGCGTTAAGAAAATAGTGAGTCATCTGTGCAACTACGGGATAAAGGTGTATTCACAGTGGAGTAAAAGTACCTACAAACATTTTTTTTTAATTTAATTATTTTTAATGGAAAAAATTGTCTTAAAATTACTTAAACCACTAATCAGTGTCGCTAGATTCTTCAGTTACATTAATTATGAAAGAATTTTGTTCTATGTGTTCCATGACGTCATCCAAATGCTACATGGTATTTTCTTCTCGTATCACGTGGACGCAGCACTTCTTCCAACGATTAGCGTCTATTAATGCTATTGCGTCATATAATCATTTTGAACGTGGAGTTATTGGCACCAACATATTTTTTTTTATTTGGGCCCACACTAATTCAATTGGGTTAAGTTTGCAATGGTAAGGCGGCAGGCGAAGAATTGTAATTCCATTACTTTTGGCAGTCTCATCTATTAAATATTTATTATATTGTGGGGCGATTTCGGCAACTATCATTAAAAAAATATTTTTTTAAATAAGTCATGTCCATGGATTTGCCTTTGCTTTGAAGCCAATCTATTATTTGCTGTTTGTTCCAGCTAGTTGTTGGTATTTTTTTGACTCTTACCGAATGGTAGGGAGCGTTATCCATGACATGACATGACTTCATGGTTCTAGCTTAGGCATTATATTAATGAACCAACGAAAGAACCTTTCACCATCCATCTCTTTATGATAGTCTTTTGTAGACTTAGATTCAAATACTAGTAGACCATCTTCCACGAATCCTTTGTCGCTGCCTATGTGCAATACAAAAAAACCTTTTACCTTTTCCTGTCGGAGCCTTTGGACCGCTTGATAAGCCATCTAGAAAGGCTTGTCTTTTATTTTTTACCGTTGTATCCAACCATGTTTTTGTCTTTACGTGTCCGGCGTTTACCCACGTTTCGTCAAGATAGTAAATGGTTTTATTAGCGTCTCTGTATTCTTTTATTTGCCTAAGATATTTACGCCTCCATAAAACAATATCTTCCCTTTCGGCTAACAATGTTCTATTATCCAGTTTATTGAAATCGAAACCAAGCTCGTGTAATATTTTATGAAGTGTAGTACGTTTGAAAACAGGAATATCTTCGTCAGCTTTGCTAAATTCTGATAAATTTGTCCAATGTCGGGTAGTCGTTATTTAAATATATTAAGTGAACTTTTCTTCTTATTGCACATTTGTCTAGTTAATCTAATTTATCGACTGTGGAAAGACGAGCTCTTTTTTTTCACGGGTGATTTTAATGTGTTAGTATCCTTTTATTCTTTAATAATTTTATAAAGCGACAGAAAGGCTCGACTCCCAGCAGTGGGAACATTTAGTGTGGTGCTTATGTTTGTGTAACTTGCTGCAATCATTTAACTTTACACATAATTTCTCTGACTTGACTCTGCATAGTGTGCTATGACTTGACTACGACCTCTACTTAGTCTGTGGCTACGACTACTAAAAGAGTGAAAGCCAAAGAGTTTGCATATACTGTTCGTTCTTTATAAAACACATGAGGGTAGTTAGAGATTACTCCAATACTTGCGGCTGCGACCGTTGACCGGCAGTCACACGTCGACGACTAAAGCAGCTACACCTCTCAAGAAAACCTCGTCAAGCCCTGGGGCTTCATCATAT
Source organism: Ectropis grisescens (assembly GCA_017562165.1). Taxonomy (NCBI): domain Eukaryota; kingdom Metazoa; phylum Arthropoda; class Insecta; order Lepidoptera; family Geometridae; genus Ectropis; species Ectropis grisescens. The sequence continues at coordinate 10,816,774 of CM029786.1, forward strand.
TATTTGACAAGGAGATCTTCTGAGCCATTATTTGTGGTGCCCTAGGCGGGAGTGGGTAAAAGGTTGGTGGAAAATCTTTTATCTTTCATTGCCGTTTTGTTGAAAGAATAATTACTTCTCACCTCTTTTTCTTTTCATAAAATATATTTTACAGTCCTTAAAAATTGAGGGACAGAAACTGACTGTGTGTACCGCACATACACAAGACGTTGGCGTAATTGTACTCGTCAAACATATCACACTAACATAACACAACGAGATAGAAGCCAGAAATTAATACAAGATGAATCAGATGACATATATGATACAACCGATTAAAAGTTAAAAATGAAAAAAGAAGAAGAAGACTTTATCAGCTGACTATTATTATCATTGTATAAATTCAGACCAATGGAAACTGCGTTGCCAGACATATTGCATGCCTCTAGAAGAAGAGGCCAGTTTGTATGGGTCAATTATTTAAATGTTTTGTATCATCTTATCTTACCTGAAAACAGCAATAAAGATTTTTGTATTTGTATACTACGTATAGAGTTATAACAAACGCTTTACACCGACAGCATGGATCTGGTGGATCTTGTCTTGTCGCTCTTGTAGAAGTGTCGCGGAACTTTTGTCGCGGCACATTACTATGTCGCCATAGACATACCCCTCATCTGTTTACGATTCGTATAAAGGAACCGTGCGGAAAAACTTGATCTATTTACTCATTCTTTATCTAAGGTGAAAGGCTACATGTTGGTTGTGATTTATTCGTTGGATGTTATTTTTCAGATATGTACAATTGCATTCATAAAATTTCTAAAGAATGTTTGGAAAAGGGTGGTGTGGTGACCGTTTATGCAGGACCTCGGAAAATATATGGTAAGAATACGTAATTGAAGTAAAAAAATTTAGCCGCGTTGCGACTCTTTGGTAGGGTGAAATCTTATGGATTTGCGCTGCTGATATGCCGATTTGTATCCGATCGACACGAGGCTAGTTTTTCAAGCTAGAATAACAGCTAGTGTTAGTAAGTTAGCAAGCTTATACTTCTAGCTTCGAGTAGACAAAACTAGCATTGCGTAGCTTGTAAGTAGTAGCTTGCTAGCTTGCTATCCTAGTTTGAAAAACTAGCCTCGTGTCGCTCGGGCATTAGCGATGGGGCGATGGTGGTACAGCGGTATGGGAGGTGCTCGATAACTCACACATTCTTTGGATGGGTGTAATATTTTGAGCTCATGTCACCGACATGCACTATATCAGTAGCTGTAAAGGTTACTAATTGTGTTAGATTGTTTTTATTGATACTAAAATTCTAGGTTATCAGCTGCTATGGGTAGTCTATACTAACATTTTTTTATCATTTATTAATATGATGTACTAAACGTCTAGCTTTCACAACCATTAACTTTAATTGGCTAAAAAGTTTATGTTTATTCCAGTTTATATGTATATTTACCACGTATTTAATTTTATTGTTAATCCGTTTAACTGCATGTAATTGAAACTAAACAAAGAAACACGTTTATAAACACATCTCTACAGTTAGTTTGTTTGACGGGCCTTTTCCGTACTTCGTCTCTCAATTGGGCCATTCTGCGTGGCCATAAATTTTACCACCCACCTATATAGTTATTACACCTTTATAATATTAGTATGACTTAACATCAGACGGAAATGGCCAAAATTTATTGCCTCAGAATTCAATTCAAAAACATTGTTGTTTTAATTGCATTCTCAATGGCCGACTTCACAAGATACATACTCGTATTTTTCGTGACATACCGTAGTAGAAACTATCTCTCTACTTAGTCTATGGTAGTGACATTGTTGGAGTTGTGAGGATACATAGGCCAAGCGCCGGGGAGTTTTCTTTGCAACGTACGGGACCTGGTATTTTTTTTGGAATATGTTCAAGAGTGTCCCCTGAATGTAAATCCAAGTTGGCGCGGCGGGGGAAGGTTCACTTCAGCCGCCATCTTGGAAAACACGTTTTATTGAATATCTCGCAAACCACGTGTCGTACGATAAAAATTGTAGAGGTCATTTTTGTAGATAATATGGAAAAAAGATGGCAAATCTTTTTTATTTGATTTTTTTTGTGTAAAACACATAGGTTTTTAATTATAGCGCTCCAAATTTTATAAAATATGATTTTAACTAAATGTTTAGTTTATAAATTAAAAATGATGGTATCTGAATTGTAGAGCATGAAATTACCTATAATTTTATAAGATTTTTGTCCCGTAGTATTTATAGTTTAGGAGCTATAATGCTGTAAATGAGATTATAATGCTGTATATTCAATTATGCGCCTATAAGTTGTAAACTTATAGGCAATTTCATGCTTCTACAATTCAGATACCATAATTTTTAATTTATAAACTAAACATTTAGTAAAAACCATACTGTATAAAGTTTTGTGTGCTAAAATTAAAAACCAATGCATTATACAATAAAAGTTTCAAATAAAACAGATGACAAATATTATTATCTATAATAATAATCTCAACAATTTTTATCGTACGATGCGCGGTTCGCGAGATATTCAATAAAACGTGTTTTCCAAGATGGCGGCTGAAGTGAACCTTCCCCCGCCGCGCCAACTTGGATTTACATTCAGGGGACACTCTTGAACATATTCCAAAAAAAAACCAGGTCCCGTACGTTGCATTACAAACCTACTTTTTTTGCTACGGCGCCGGCGCGGCGCGGCGCCTGGACTAAAACCACAATAATAGCTATTAATCAAGAAGTTGAAGTAGTTGTAGTCTGTTGCAGAAACTTAACGAACGTCGCACTATCGCATTCAAATGTATAGTTCTTAATAACATTGTTAGTAATACTTTTAGTTGTACTTTGCTTTTTATTTGATCAAGCATCAAAAATTGTGGTTTCTTATTGAGGAAAAATAACTTGTGTTATTTTTAGATCATCACTTTGACCTTTTTTGTTGCCGAGAAATTATTTTATTGTAAGATAGCAGGCGGAACCGTTATTTTGTGTCGTAACTTGTTCCCTCAAACAAATTGGGGACATTGTTATTGGCAAAATCATTTTAAACACTTGTCACTGTGGGCAAAAAAACTACATTATCTAATCTCTGATTCAAATCGGACTTCAGTTTAAAATAAAACTCGACTTAATGTCATAAGTACTACGACAAAGTCATCCAGATTTTAGTTTTTTGATGATATTTCAAAAACCACTTCACTGATCCCGACAAAATCAGTATTATACATCTATATTATGATCTACAAAACAAAAAAGCTCCATCAAAATGTATTCACTTTGTTTTTTGTTGCCGGTTCTATGGCGTAGGTATAATAGCTATAATATAAAAAAAATGCAACCGAATTGAGATCTTCCTTTTTGGAAGTCAGTTAAAATGCGATTTTATGTCATAGGTGTAGCGGACCCAGAAGATAGTATGACAATAATCAACTCCACTTTGAAGAAACATTATTTTTACGACTTCGCAAAACCACTTCTTGGGGACGGATTGCTAACAGCAGACGGTAAGGATGATTCCTTGTGTTCTCCACAAATTTGTATTGTGCTTGAAGTACAAAACTAATTTGTAGGTACATATATCAATGTGAAATGTGAATTTGTGAAATGAAAATCATTTTTAATGAAAACGTTGCACGGTCACGTCATGGTGACGAAGGGGCTGAGTAGCATCCAGCGGTTTCATCCACGTATATATCCGGGGATAAAAAGTAGTCCATAGATTATCAATCTATGGAACAACTTTCATTCACATCTCTTGAAAACTATCAGTAGTTTTTGCCTCAAAAGAGTAATAAACATCTACGCATAGGTACGTACGATAATATTAATAGAGTTATGGGATATTTACCGTATGTAAATGGTAGAGCGAGTCCAGACGCTTGGATGCAGTTCCATGCGCCACATGGTGTTGTGTGTGTAAATTGCCCGCCAAAATTTATTTATTTTATATTCAGGATTGTACCAATGGTACCTATCTTAATTTATGAAAGTTAGTGTCATGATGTTTGTACCCAGTGAACGCTACACAAAGACAACTGACATTCACAAAAGTTGGCGTTTACATGTAATTTGGTCTATTTTGAGAAATTGCATAGTTAAAAATATTTCAATTTAAGTCTTAACGGACCGGTGGTAGATGCTACCAATGCTCAGACACAGACTGTAGACTCTGGGGGGCGCATATCATCAACTTTCCACCATATAACAGATATAAGTATTAATATTAATAATAAACAGATAATGTGTTTTATTTTAGTAAATACATGGAAGACACACCGCAAATTACTAAACCCAGCGTTCAATCAGCAAATTTTAGACGGGTTTATTGAAGTTTTTAACACACAAGCAGGGAAGCTAGTGGATCTGTTTGCGTGTCAAAAAAGGGAGCCTTTCGATCATGAGGTGCTGTTGAGAGAAAATAATTTGGAGACGATTTGCAGTGAGTACTTAGTTTTGAAGATCTACTACTTTTATATATAACGTCACGAAATCAACATCTGAAGTTATATTCCGAGAGTTGCGGGCCTAAATTTACTTTGGCTTTGCTATTCCCTGTCAGTTTCAAAGAAAAAAAACGAGACAGCGATACCAAAGCTAAGACAGTTTTAGTTAGGCGGTAAACTCTCTGGTAGAAATTTTTGGTACTTAGGTATTTGATATTGGAGGCAAGCTGAAAATTTGTCACATAGCTCTCCTGATATACCCTAACACGGAGGTGAAAACCGGTCCTTTTACCGCCTAACTACATCGGCTATGGCTTTGGTATTGCTGTCTCAATAATTGCAAGCGAAAAGAAAAGAGAGAGCAATAACAAAGCTAGTGCTAAAGCTAGCTCCAAGTGTTGAAGATATTGTGTATTCTATGCTCGAAGTTGCACTTCTTCGCTATATCTAATATAAAGATGATCAACAATACTGTGTTCCGGTTTGAAGGGCAATGTTTTCGGAGAAATTACAGGGCTTAGAGAGATAAGATCTTAGATTTCTGCGCGACGAGCGTAGAGCAGTACTAGATAATGATTTGGACTCTTGATGTTCCAATAGCTGCGTGTCACTGTGCTGTTTATGTGTTAGGCACATGTCCTGATCATCTCGTCACTCTTTATAAAAAAAGAAACAAAAAACAAATTCTTGAGTACGCACCTTAACTACTTAAGGACGTACACACTTTTTTACATCCAAACATCCCAACAACCAAATTAAATTTTTGCATATTTATAATATTAGTAGGATAGATATGGTTATTGGCCATGCAGGGTCGACCATAACATGCCACATTGGCTGGCTAAGTCAAAGAAATTGGTGCATATTACCGTCTAAGGTGCCTTTGCGCTAGTCGTCATTTGAGATGTAGTACTTGACTTCGTTTTTTTTTATTTAGATAAATATCATCAGTCCATGATGGCCGCCGCCACGAAATGGCGGACAACTTATTTTCACAACTCTCTCAATATGGGTATCAAGTGATAGGGCCTGACTATGAGCTGCCACGGGACTAGCTCAACATTTAAAATTCTTGTTGGGATTAAAACCTAAAATTTGATTTGTTTGCAGTGACTGCCCTAGGAGTCGACGCAAGTGAATACAGCAATCTCTGCAATGTGTACTTGCCTCGACTAACAAAGCAGATACAGGGAATCAACGATCGGATGCAAAAATTCTGGCTACACAGCGATATAGTCTACGGCATGACACGAGAGAAAAGGATGCAAGATAAGGAACTCAGCAAACTATGTGCGCTGTCTAAAGCTGTAAGAAGTCATACATAACAGTGCAAAAAAGTTTAAGTTTATGTTACGTATAGAGTTAGATTTTCCGCACGCTTCCTTTGTGTTAATCGTAAGCAGATGACGTGCGTACTTTCTATGGCAACAGAGTGAGTGCCGCGACAAAAGTATGACACTTCCACAAGAGAAAGGCAAGAAAGATGCTACCCGTGCTTTCGATGTAAAGCGTTTGTGCCAATTCTATACGTAGTTTATGTATGTAAAAGCTACTAAAAGGATCTATCTCTATGAAAGTCAAAGTCCTTTATTCTTAAATGTAAAATTTACACGTCACAATATGAAATTTGATACATAGATAATACTGAGTTTGGTACACAAAATAGGCTTTTTGAAAAAATAACGGGATCGACAGGTCTACCGCCTAAAGGCCGTCAAAGACGTACTCGTAGCTATAATATATATTTTCATATATTCGTGACGTCTGCAAAATAAACCGTAATATATTCATATTATGGCATATTAACATAGCAAGACATATTTTGAGTTTACAGTATGTTTCAACATTGTCTGAGCGCACGTCACGAGACTTTTGAACTTTGTAACACCCGAAGCAATAACGACGGGGTATTATAAGTTTGTCATAACTGTGTTTGTGTTTGTAGCATCGTAGCTCCCAAACGGATGAACCGATTTCATTAGATCAAGACAACTAAAACGATCCCAGATTTGACGAAGTTTCGTCATTTCATTACAGAGTTCCTATGGCCCACTTCAAGATCCATCATCAGATCTTGGTTAATATCGGGATAGATGAAACTAATAAATATAAGCTTGTAAAACAACTCGTGATATATGCTCGGACAATGTTGAAAAACGCTGTACATTTGAAATATGTCTTGCTTTACCATAATTTATATTAATTTAATATATATTACGGTATAGTTGGGTGACATCACGAAAATATATATTATAGCTGCGTGTGTGGACACTCGAGGATTTGTATTGAAAATATATGGAAATATGTCCAGCTATGAAATATGAAAATATATATTATAGCTTCGTCTGTGGCGGCCTTTACTCTGCGGAACCTGCGGGTGAATGCTGAAATATATAATTATGTAGATACAAGTCAGGAATTGGACTCTTCTTGGAAAGCACGCTCCATTTTAGACCGTATTATTACTTAGCCATAATATTATCACCTGTATTGTCTATAAAAAAACTCGTGTAAAACCGAATCCGTTGAAATTACATACATGTATGGAACGTAATACAAATATGGAATCACCTCAAATATACAATAAGAAACGTTTGAAATTGAATTTTGATTTAATATTTTCATAGATTATTTGGAAAAAGAAATTGGAGAATGCAAATAAGTTAACAGACGGAAAAGAAAAGTCGGGTACGTCTTTTGTTTCATAACTATTATTTTATATTTTTTTTTTTATAATGTAGAAAGATAATCATTTAAATATCGTTAATGTTAGATTTATTCCAGAATTGTGATCACAGTAAATACCTATTTTTAATAGGTTACGACTGGTCTAGCCGGGATAACAGCAACCGATCCGGAACGCCTAGTTCGAGTCCCACGCGCACCACTGTCTTTTCTACATAATGCTGCTAACTCGAAAACCGATGAAAGACTACATCACCAGAAAACTGACAATTTCCTAGAAACTTTCTGTCCCAAATCCACCAACCAACGGCAACAACCGGCACTGGGGCAGCGTGGGGGATTATGGCCCTGACTCTCCACGTCAAAAAGAAGGTCCCGAGGCCCTACAGTGGAATATTTACCTCACAATATTTTCTTTCGCCGTTTTTAGTTAAGTTAAGTTAACCGCTCATGACCTCTAAAAGACGCGCAGTGCGCGCGGTATTAGAACCAGGGGTTCGGATCGGAAGTCGCTGTCCTCCCGACTAGACCAGCCGCAACTTGATTTACACTAAGTAATTAGTAATAAGTTGCATCGTCGCTTAAAAATGAAACTTAAAAACATACAGTGGTCGACGATGGAGAAATGGTTAAGAAGCTTGTATAGCTTGTTGAAGAGAGATCCAAATTTAATGTTGTCTCTTTTATCCTAGAATTTTAATTAATTCCAAATTATTCTACACGAAATAAACACTCAATTTCTATCAAAATGAATATAATGCACTTAATCTGTTCCCAGTGCTGGGGCTCAGAGCTTTCTCGCATGAGGAGAGAGCCAAAGTCATAATCCACTACGCTGCCCAAATGTAGATTGGCAGACGACGCATGCCCCCGAAAGTTAACTTTGAATTTGCCAGTTTCTCACGATGTTATCCTTCATCGTTTAAGCCAGTGACTGTGGAGATGAGCCACTTCCATATTTGCATTTGAAACAATTTTAAGTAGCATGCCTATCCATAACACACACCCAAAGATATAAGGTGCTTTATATCTATGTCTCGTAATTTTCACTGGAAGCACAGTGATATTTTCACATTACATACTTGGCAGTAGAATACCTGGCAAAAATGCGGTAAATCAGGGGAGCTCTGTGAAATTCATTGTAAAATCAGACAGTGTCGCCACTAGACAACCACGATAGACTAGATACGAGTACAATACCTCATGGATTCCGGTATCATCCCAGCAAAGTAAATCAAGTTATTTGCATGCATATTGACTTTGGTCGGTTATTATTGGCTTACTCATATTTGCATGAACGGAGAAGGAAACCATCGTAATCTGAAATAACGCATAAATGTTTTTTGTTTTAGGTAAACGAAAGAAAGCCTTCATGGACTTAATATTAGAACTCGCAAGTGATACCGGCTGTTTCAGTGATGACCAGGTATTTTTAATTATTTTCAAAATCAGAAAACAGTTTTTTACAAATGAACTGTCTGTATTTAATGTCCTTATATAGTCTGTGATCACAGAGTAAGTAATCACTACGTTATCTGTGATATCGGGTCTGTGCTAACCATGGACATACAAAAAAGTCGGACATAGACAAACACAGAAAATGTGTCATTAGAGCCCGCAAATGCGCTGTCACGCACACATTCACACATCAGTCGGTCATTTCGTGCACAAACTTGTGTGTATCTGTGCGTGTCAGCCTATCACATACACCCTGACACGCACGCATACACAACGCACTGGCTGACTCTATAGACACAGTTTTTGTTTTAGTGACTGCGTCCGACTTTTTTATACGTCCATGGTGCTAACCAAATAAATTTTAATTATAGAAACCGCATGTTCGTTTGTGAATTGTGGGTTTAGCAAAATAAGGCCTTATTGGCATAAGTACACAAATCCAACATTTTAATTGGTTTACTAAAGATAATAACCGAAATTATATTACATTTCAAAATTAAACTTTAACTTGAAAGTACTTACAGTCGTATAAATATCTCACTTCGGAATAAAATTGAATGCCCAATATTTTTTTTAGGGTTCCGTAAAACGTAAAAACGGAACCCTTATAGATTCGTCATGTCTGTCTGTCCGTCCGTATGTCACAGCCACTTTTTTCCGAAACTATAAGAACTATACTGTTAAAACTTGGTAAGTAGATGTATTCTGTTGACCGCATTCAGATTTTTATGCAAAAATATAAAAACAACTATGCCAAGGAGGTGCCTCATACATAGAACTGAAACTCAAAAAATGTTTTTTCATCAAACCCATACGTGTGGGGTGTCTATGGATAGGTCTACTAAAATAATGTTGAGGTTTCTAAAATCATTTTTTTTTTATAAATAATAATTTGCGTAAATTGCGTGACACTTCTAAAGTGGTAAAATGTGTGTGTTTGTGTCCCCTGTAACTTCTAAAGTAAGAGAATGATAAATCTAACAAAAATATATGATGTACATTACTATGCAGACTTCCACCGAAAATTGGTTTGGATCGAGTTCAAAAGTGGTAAGTAGATTTTTTTAGTACGTCATAAATACACTGTTGTTAAAACTTCGATCAAAGTTACAACGAACTATGTGTACTATATGTATAATCCTACTTGCTGCAACGGAACCCTTCATGGGCGAGTCCGACTCGCACTTGGCCACTTTATTTGTAAAGTAGACCTTAGCTTAGTAGTATTGTAGTAGAGCTTGTCCAGATGAAGCGTTTTACGCCCCAGGACTTTTAGTTTCATTTTATTTTTTATTCTATAGAGTGAAGGTACGAGCAGGAAATGTGCCTGATGGTAAGCAACATGTCTGCCACATGAGTATGCTTTAGAGTAAGTTACTTTTTTTATTTGTTTTATCCTACTTGCGTAACAATGTAATAACTTATAATTTTATTTGTTCCATTTCGTTATTTTATTTTTTTCTCTTCTGTGCTTATGGCACGACAGGCGTGTCAACATTTTTTTCTACTTGAGACTGCTTACATGAGAAGCGTCTTTTTTAAATCGAATGTAAATCCCTAAAATTAAGTTTTATAAAGGTCTGCCCAGAACTAAACTGTCACTATTTTCTTCATAGATTTAACCAGCTGTGTTAAGTTTTCAAAAAATGGGCGCAAAACATAATACTAAATACAGGGATACAACAGCAAAGAGCACTTGACTACATAATCTTTCTCGCTCTGGCACACTTGTTCGCTATATTATCCGTCTCGCTCTAGCATCCCGAGTTCACTCGAAAAATTCTTATCATTCTCGAGGTAGAATTTAATTCCTAGCCCACGAAAAAATCAGAATAGGCATGCCAAAAGAAGTTTTCACTTCAAAAATCAGGTGAAATTTGTTGAAAATGTCTTTTTTTAAATAAAGAGTGACGAGACGGTCAGGTTATGTGCCTGATGATAAGCAACATGCCTGACACCTAACAGCACAGTGACACGCAGCTATTCGAACATGAAAAGTCCAAACCATTACATAGCACTGCACTGCGATCGTCTCCCAGAGATCTACGATCTTATATCTATAACCCCTGTGTATGAGATTCCCTGGATGGGCCGCTGCATTTACCTGTTGCTAGCCTTTTAGAAATCCTGGTAGGGTGGAAAAATGACGACTTACCTGGAGTACAGGGAGGACGTAGACAGGGGCACACCAACGACGGAACTGCTTGAGAGTTGACCGGCCGGTATCTCTGTACGTGCGCACTTTCACCAAATAACAAGATTTTATTAGCTAAACAGTCATTGAATCCCACAGGGAATTGAATGTAGGAATTCACTGGTAGAAGAACAGTTTGAATTTTTGAGCTCGTGCAGCTCCACGTTCCAACCAAAAATTCTTGACACACACACTAGTTTTCTTGCGACGCGACATACGCTGCTTCAATACTTCGAGTATTGAAGAAGCGATCAAGCAGAACAAAGGCTCAAAAGTGTTCGCAAGAAATCTGTCTCTTGGGCAAAGTCAGCTGACCAAACTGAAGACCGATAGTGGTAACGTTGTCTCGTCGAAGCCTGAGATTTTGGAGGAGATTGAGAGGTTCTATGAACAGTTATACACCTCTACGCAAGCACAACCTGTCGTTAGCATGGCAAAAGACCCCAGAGCCAAGCTGACCCGACACTTTACCGAAGATATCCCAGAAGTCAGCCTGTATGAGATTAGGATGGCCCTCAAACAACTTAAAAACAACAAAGCACCTGGCGACGACGGAATTACGACTGAGCTTCTGAGAGCGGGTGGAAAACCGGTACTTAAAGTCCTCCAGAAGCTGTTCGATTCCGTCATACTTGACGGTAGTACGCCAGAAGCGTGGAGCAGAAGTGTGGTGGTGCTCTTCTTCAAAAAGGTAACAACACCTTGTTGAAGAACTACAGACCCATCTCACTTCTGAGCCACGTTTATAAGTTGTTTTCGAGGGTAATCACGAATCGTCTCGCACGCAGGTTTGACGACTTCCAGCCACCCGAACAAGCCGGTTTCCGAAAAGGCTATAGTACCATAGACCACATTCATGCGCTTCGGCAGATTATACAGAAAACCGAGGAGTATAATCGGCCACTATGTATAGCGTATGTGGACTATGAGAAAGCCTTCGATTCCATCGAGACCTGGGCAGTGCTCCAGTCTCCCCAGCGATGCCGCATCGACTATCGCTATATCGAAGTGTTGAAGTGTATTTACAGCAAAGCCACAATGTCTGTCCGATTACAGGACCAGTGCACAAAACATATCCAGCTACAGAAAGGCGTGAGACAGGGAGATGTTATATCTCCGAAACTGTTCACTGCCGCGCTGGAAGATGTTTTCAAGCTACTGGACTGGAACGGATATGGCATCAATATCAACGGCGAATGCATCACTCACCTTCGGTTTGCCGACGACATAGTCATTGTGGCGGAGTCGATGGAGGACCTCGGTGCTATGCTCAGGGACCTCAGTAGAGTATCCCAACAGGTAGGTTTGAGGATGAATATGGACAAGACGAAGGTCATGTCAAATGTTCATGTCTCACCTGTACCGGTTATTGTTGGGAATACACACTCGAAGTTGTTGACGAATACGTCTACCTGGGTCAAAAGATCCAATTAGGTAGATCCAACTTCGACAAAGAGGTCCAGCGAAGGATCCAACTCGGATGGGCAGCGTTCGGGAAACTTCGGCACATCTTTGAGTCCAAAATACCCCAATGCCTAAAGACGAAAATCTTTAACCAGTGCGTGTTGCCAGTGATGACTTATGGAACTGAGACGTGGTCCTTCACTGTTGGTCTCATAACGAAGCTCAAAGTCACACAGCGAGCTATGGAGAGAGCTATGCTCGGAGTCTCTTTGCGCGACAGAATCCGTAATGAGGATATTCGCAAAAGAACGAAAGTGGCCGACATAGCTCAAAGAGTGAAGTGGCAATGGGCAGGCCACATCGCTCGCAGAACTGACAACCGATGGGGAAAAAAGGTTCTTGAGTGGCGACCACGAACCGGGAGACGCAGTGTTGGACGGCCTCCCACTAGATGGACAGATGACCTCACAAAGGTCGCTGGAAACCGCTGGTTGCAGGTTGCGCAGGACCGTTCGTTGTGGAAATCTAGGGGGGAGGCCTATGTTCAGCAGTGGACGTCTTGTGGCTGATGATGATGATGATGGACACTAGTTTTCTAGTTTGTTTCAACGCATCGCGGCGCTAGTGCTGCGCGCGCGTTTAGTTCATAGATCGATGCATTCATCGATCTCGTTGGCGGCAAATTTAAATTGGGAATGGAACAGTACTTGGACGGGATATTAAATCAGGATAGGTTGAAGTCTGTACATTTTCCCCCCACTTGAAATTCGCCAGGATTTCACATATTGAAATATCTTATAATGAGTAATAGCTGTGCTCGAAAAATTTAGTAATAAACTTAACCTAAAGAACAATACCATCTCAGGCGGATAGTAGTGTCCACATACTTACCTATAATGTATTACAAAATTAATTAAATGGCAAAGGACAGACCTTAACTACAGGCCTTCGCATCGTTTTACCATTTGCCGTTCGGAGAGTAACTACTCGAACTATATTATCCGAGCCAGCGTGGACTTGGTCTACGCGAGCTAACTTCCAAAACAAGGGTGGAAGATTAGGTTCATTAACGACGACCAAATCATCTACTTTTAAGTTAGGTGGCCCCGGTTTATACCACTTAGTCTTTTGTTGAAGCGTATGAAGATAATCACGCTGCCAAACACGCCAAAAACTCTGAGTGACTTGCCTAATCATTTGCCACCGAGAACGAGGGCATCGTGTATCATATAAAGGCTCTTCCGGGAGAGCTACAAGAGGACCTCCCGTTAGAAAATGTCCGGGCGTTAAAACATCGGATTCTTGAGGATCCGGAGACAATGAACAGAGTGGTCGCGAGTTTAAAACTGCTTCGACCTTAGTAAGAATAGTGGTGAACTCTTCTAAGGTAAGGACTTGAGCGCCTATTACCCGTTTTAATAAATATTTTGTAGACTTAATTCCACTCTCGATTATTCCCGAGAAATGTGGTGCGGCTGGTGGATTAAATGTCCACCTAATTTGACGATTTGTTAAACCTTCAGATATGTTCGAATAATATTTATGAAATTCATTATTAATTTCGTTGAGATAGCGATTCGCACCAACGAAATTTGTCCCATTATCGCTTAATATTGTATGACAAATTCCTCGCCGAGAAACAAACCTATCTAGTGCCGCGAGGAATGCTTCCGAGCTCAATTCAGTCACGGACTCTAAGTGAACCGCTTTGGTACTGAGACACACAAATAAACACATGTATGCTTTATAAGTTTTTGCGCCACGGCGGCGACTTTCTTTAATAATAAATGGACCTCCGAAATCGATTCCGGTGGTATGAAAACATCGAGATGGTTGAAGTCGCACTGATGGCAACTTACCCATCAAGGGAGCTACAGCAACCGGTTTCACCTTGAAACAACGGATACATTTAGAAATTACTGTACGAATTAAATGTCTTAAACCTTTGAATTAAAGACTGTAGCGTGCGAGGGCCACAGTGAAGATATTTTAAATGATAATGTTCGGTAATCAATTTAGAAATGGGACTATGTTTCGATAAAAGTAAGGGATGTAACACCGATAACGACAAGTTTGCTCTATCGATACGTCCCCCCACTCGCAATAAACCCTCCTCATCAAGAAAAGGAGATAACTTTTGAATCGGTTTTTCGCATTGTCGATTAGTTTGGACTTGATCGATTTGTGATGTCATATAATGATTTTGAGTAAATTTAACTAGTATCTTGACGGAATTATCGAGTTCGGAACTGGTAAGTGCAGATAATTGTCGATCAGACTTGACCCTTTTAGCATTTGAGATAAACCGAAAACACCAAGCTAATATATATATAATACTCTTTGAAGTTTTGTAAACGAAGAATAATTTTCTGTTAAATTCAAAAGTAAATTATTTTCATGTTGAACAATATGAAAGCTTTCTGTAGCTACATGTTTTAATTCAGGTAGCTCTTCTTTTGCCAGCAAGACTTGCTTAGAAGGCCAAGAGCTAGGTAAGGCTTGCAACCAAGCTGGACCAGACCACCATAAAGGATGGTTGGCAAGTTCAGGACAGGACACACCGCGACTGCAGCAGTCAGCCGGATTGTCCTCCGTTGCTACGTGATACCAGAGTTCAGGACGAATCATGTCAGTTGCCTGAACGACACGGTTAGCAACGTACATTTTTTAATAAATGTGGTGCCGTATTTAACCATGACAAGGTTGTCATGCTATCTGAATAAGCTCGAAGGGAGCTGATATGGACTTGTGAGATAATACTCTCGCTAGAAGCGTTGCTGCACTTAACTCGAGTCGATTTATTGTAGTAGGCTTAATAGGAGCTACCCGAGATTTTCCTATCAACAAATTAGTTACTGTAGGATTTTTCATATTCTCAGTAACAACACACAAATATACACAGCATCCATAACCTTTTTAACGAACCGTCACAAAACCCTACCAAGTGAATTTCTATAGGGTTATAAGGTATGACATACCTAGGGAGCGAAAGGTTTTGTAAATCAGATAGATTCGCGGCTATACAATGCCATCTTTTAGCTAAGTCCTTAGGGATAGTTTCATCCCAAGATAAATTTAGACACCACATCTCTTGCAGCAGAGATTTAGCTGCAAAGACAACTGGCCCAATCCAACTCCAAATGGATCGAATATCCGAGCGATTATGGAGAGGATGGACCTTTTGGTAAACTCGACATCAAAAGAGTCTGAAAGAGTGTACGAGAAGTTGTCATCCGAGGGGTTCCAACGGATTCCTAATATTTTAATAAACTCATTTCCTGAGTCGTCAAAACATTTTGAAGTTTGACAGTGGTCTAGCGGAACATCCGACAAAAGACTTGGCTCGTTGGTGCTCCACTTACGAAGATCAAAGTGACCTTTAGATAGCAAGCTGGTAAGGTCAGCTTTTAATTGTCTGGCATCATCAAGCGATGGACTGCCAGTGGTAATATCGTCCATGAACGTTTCTTCGGACAGAACTTCAGAGACACGACTCGTATATTCTGAGCCATGGTCTTCAGCAAGTTGACGAAGTGTTCGAATGGCTAAATATGGTGAACTGCTGACACCATATGTTACCGTATTTAACTCGTACTCAGTTAACGGTTGTGTAGGCTCAGAGCGCCATAATATGTGTTGATAGCACCTATCTTTAGGTCTAATTAAAATTTGTCGGTACATTTTACAAATGTCCGCAGTAAAAACAATTTTATGAAGGCGAAATTTTGTAACTAAATCGATAATGTCGATTTGAAGTTTTGGTCCAACATGCACAATATTATTTAAAGAAATATTGCTTGTAGTCTTACTACTAGCGTCGAAGACTACTCGAAGACGAGTCGTAGCACTCTCCGGGCGTACGACACAATGATGCGGAATTACGTAACGGTCAGTAGACGAAGCGTTTGAAGGCTGCATATGTCCTAAATGTTCGTACTGGTTCATAAATTCCTTATATTCATCTTTTAACTCGGTTTGACGAGTAAGACGTTTTTTCTAAGTTAAGAAAACGATTGAATGCATGTTGGTATGAGTCACCCAACGAGGGGGCGTCATCCTTTAACATAATTGGTACTACATACCGACCATCGGACGTGCGGTATGTACCTTTTTTATATTTTTGTTCACAAATATCATCCTCGGGAACGGGAATTATACATTTCGGCGGTTCTTCGGACTCCCAAAACTGTTGAACGATATCATCCAGCGTGCAAGACGATGCGAGGAGTGACGTAACAGGTTCGTTGGGAAATTTTGTTTTTTATGTTATGAAAATATTGTCCGGTTATCACCCAGCCGAACACACTGGACAACGCACAGGGTAGTTCGGGACCGGGAGTAAAACGTGACCCGGTATATATTTGATCAAAACATTCGACACCTAATAAAAGATCGATCGGACCGGATTTATAAAATTCGAAGTCGGCGAGATCGAGGTGCGAAAAATAGTCCTTGACGACTAACGGTAACGTTGTCGAAGGCAGAGCGGAAGTAATTTTAGGTAAAACTACTAAGGGTAATTCAAACTTCGGTGACTCACTCGTACGGGGTATTATCGAACCGAAAGTGTAACCCTTTATATTACAAACAGAATTTTGTCCGAGACCTGTAACACTTAAGTTGCATTTTTTAATGTGTAAACCTAATCGCCTTGCGCACGCACTCGTTATAAAAAAATCCATCGAACCACTATCAATAAGGGCGCGCGCATACTGAAGCGAACCATTTCTATGGTACACACGAACTATCGCCGACCCCAATATTTTCGTACGGCTAACCGTGGTACGAGTTGAATTTCCCGACTCAGTAGTACTAGTAAGGGTAGTATTCGTGCCAGATTTTTCAATTAAATTGGGATTAACCGTAGGCGAGTTTTTATTTTCACTATGTAAAATAATATTATGTTTCGCATTACAAATAAAACAAGTGAACTTGGATGTACAGCTAGTATGTTCGTGACCCGGTCTTAAACAATTTTTTACACAATTTTAAATTTTGAACGAATTCTTTACGCTGTTCCATACTCATGGAATGCAGCTTACTACATCGATAAATTGAATGATCTTCATTACAACATAAACAAACAAACTGATGTTTTTTATTCTTGTTATTATTACTGGACGTCACAAATGACGATCTTTGTACGGATTTGGTAGAATTCGTACTATTATCCTTACGCGTATTCGAGACTTTCTGAATTCCGCTACGAAATTGTTTACTCTTACCCCCGCATTCCGTATGCACATCTAGCATGCTCATTAGCCTTTTTTTTTGAGAACCATTTAGTTTCGTGACGTTTCACTACTTTTATAGCGTCATTTTCTAAATCACGCCCAAAAGTGACGTCATCAGTTTTGTGCCTGAAGAGATTTTTATCAAACCTAACTACGTATTTTACCTGTAATACTGCGTCAAGGACGTTTTTAAACGGTTTCTTTTCAGTAATATTTACTGGGTCTTTCTAAATTGTCTATGACATAAAATAAAATTAGGTTTCAAAACATGCACCAAAGAGGACAAATTGAAAAATACCTGTAGGCAATTATTATTTATCCATTCAAAGAGAAATTGGCATACGGCACCTAAAAAGGGCGACAACGTCTGATGAACGCAAGTCGGCAGAGCACGTTGCAACCTTTGCTAATGATTCTCGCGTTTCTGTATCGACAAGCCCACAGATATGCCGATATAGATATACCTACAATACGTACACTCCTACTTTCTCTATCATGACCCTGCTATGTATCTTCGTTTAGTCGATACATACGTATTTAATGAACAATGCACTGATAACGCTGAAACAACCCAATTTATCAAAAACATGGTATAACCCGTTTCATAAATGACTACGTTAAATAAATTTGTTTACAAGCAACTGCTAGTTAGTTCATTGTGTCCATATTTACGAACTAGTATAGATATTTTTTTCTGGTTCTGTAGTAGTACTCCTTAGATTCTGAGATATTTTTAGGAGCTTTAATAAATTATACAAATAAGAAGTAAGATACGACTAAAAATTAAGGATACTTTCAAAGCTTTCAAAAAAATTGATAAGGTTATCAAAACAGTTATCTTTACTCTTATTCATGTAAAATAAAACAATTTATTGATTGTGATTGAATCTCTTTTATTACTTACAATACAAAATTACAGAAAGTACTACAGTAAAACTAATCAAAAAGGGCATAACGCATTAGAATAAACTAACTGCAGTTTACTGAAGGCTTATCTGATAGTGAAATGTTTACATTTATACGTAAGGCAATGTATTGCTCTGGTGGTTGTAGTTTCGAAATCCTGGTATTCTCTTTCGATATTTTCAAATCTTTTTTCTCCTGAAAGGATACTGTTTAAAAGCTCCGCGAGCTGTTTGATTTCGTCCATCGGAATTAATAATTTGTATGTTTGTACAATCTATGCACCTATGCATGCGAAATAGCAATGCGAAACAATATTTTTTTCTGTAGGAAATTTTGCAAACGTAGCGTGATTCAGTGCTTATTGTTTTAGATAGACGGCCACCTATCTTGTTGCGCACGCTGTGAAATTTTGTGGAGATCAGCACACACAATCTGAAATAGGGAGACGAAATTATATAATGAAATAAAAACTACTACTTGCTACATTTATTCGCATAGTAGTATCAAAATTACAGCTTTCGATTTTTTTCGATTGAGATGTGCCAGATATGTAAATAAATAATTACAGCCTGGTTTACTTAATAATTAATTATATCAGATACAATCACGACAAGGCGCCTAGCTATATCATAAAACGACAAGATCACGCTCTTTAGAAATGAAAACGAACAATCGAATACGTATCACCATCACACAGTCATGAGGTTGAGAATTTTTTTTAAATTCACGAGACCCGGATAGTTTTGATACAGAAATGGTAATTGAAAGTCACGGGCCTCATAAGCAGACCATTTAACTGTAATTCAATGCTATTATTCCCTTACATTATATGCTAAAAGAATTCAAGTACTTACTTTGTTGTGAAACCAATTTCACAAGAATTTTCCTGTTAATTCATATCATCACAATTTTATTATGGCGTTCGATTATGTGATTTTACGGTACCCTTAATCGTGTATTGAACTGATAAACAAAATTGCTATCTTTTAAATATAGATACATAATTAAATAAAGTAAAATTATCGGAAGAAAATAAACAAATATTGCATTTTGTTAGTTGTGACCATTGATTGCACATTTGTCTAGATAGACTGTTTGAGTGTAAAACACCAAAAACATATCAGCCAATAATTGGCTGATAAGTTCACCTTGTCAGCTTAGTGGCGAAACTTGACTACATGCGTGATTACGCATACAAGTGTTTGAAACCTGGCCTGTGCTTCATCCAGAAAAGTGTTTAATCATAGGTTGTCACAGATACAACATAACAAGACTTCTTATTGGTTGAATTTCTTATTGAGTCTGTTTCATAGTTTTGGAGACGGTTCCAAAAAACTATGAGCCAAAATTTGTGACATTAAAAAACGTCATGACTGACGTCATTATTGATTATGTCTAATAAGTTCATCGAATCTGCCCCCCAATGGCGTCATACAGAGATTAATTCCTCAAGTCATTTGAAGAAACTCTTGAACTACGTCTTTACAAATAAATGTTGGCGAGTATAAGACAGTAACGCCACGTGAAAACGGATAAGACTGTGGACAAAATAAATATATGCTTAAGGAAAAACTGACAAAATATTGATGAAATTTTCAGCTCTCCACACTTTCAATTCATTCAGCGTTTAAGAATTTGTTACGAAAATACAATCGTATAATACGTATTTATTAACACATTATAGCGACGAGACTAGCTATTTTGGTTCCTAATGTAGTCAAAACAAAATGAAATTGTGAAATAAAACAGTGTTAGCGCATAATTAGTATTTTCATTGCGTCTGTCACCTGGAAATATAAAGCCTTTAATTGAATAATTAATTGTTATAACCCACGTCACAAAAAATACGGATACAAAGATAAATGAAGACCAAGTGTAGGTTTTTAAAAGCCAAAGGTCGTGGGTTCGATTCCACCCAGTGCAGATGAGTACACATATTTGTGTCTGGGTGTTACTATGTGTGATAAGTATGTATTTACAACTATACGGGCCTTTAAAACAAAACTAAAATACAATGAGAACTACACTACACTACAAACCTACCTAACTAACTAACTTACAATGAGCACACCTGAATTAACCATAGACCACTGTAGGTCTACAGATAATCAAGATGTTCAAGCCCACTACCAATCGGAAGCGTACCCAGCATGCTGGCGGCATTACCAAGCTGAATGGCAATGCTTATGCGTTGGGCCAAATAAACGCTAGCAGTTTGGTCACGCGTCGCGTCGACCAAGTGCTCGGAACTATACTAGTAGTAACTTGGCATGACTCACTGCCGCGTGTCTAGATTAGCATTTTGGCTCCCATAGTACAAGCTTTGATTGGTTTGGGTTGTATGTGAAATGCTCACCAACATTTATTTGTTTATATATTTATTTTGTTTTGTTTGATATAAGAAATATATTTTTTTTTTGAAGTGGTATAAAATTAATATGTACGTTTACAAACTGTTAAATACTGTATTTGATCAGAATAATATTTAATTTTTTTTATGCCAAAACAAAAAAAAATGTGAGAAAACATCAAATGTATGTAATCTGTGCATCAAACTGTAATCTATGCATCAAATTAAAAATGACCTTGTCATTGACGTAAGTATATCTGCTTATATGTTGCCATGTTAAGGTGATTTTCTGTTCATCAGGGAGAATCCCAAAATAGTGAAGAATGAACAGGAAATACGAAAGCAAAGTTATACAAACTTACTAGGTACTTGATTCAAAAATAACCAAATAACTAGCCTAATCAAAAACTAATCTGCCTCCTCTCTAAATCTCTTCACAAAAATAAGCTAGATGAGATTAGTTCTATATCTAACATCAATCAAACGACAACAGTTTTCCCCGATCAGCCAGCTGACACTTGGATGTTACATAAATATAATTGTCAGATAACCGACTCAGTGACATCTTTTATCGTCAAATTCAATTACAGCACAATCCCCAAAATAATCGTCATTATCATAATCATCATTTTTTTATTATTACAAGTCAGAGCCAAAAGCCCAAAGTTGCTCAGCGACGGAGCTATGGAGCTATGCTTGGGGTTTCTGAGGGGATTGCATCCGCAATGAAGCAATTCGGCAGAGAACTAAAGTCACCGACATAACTCAGTATTAGCAAACTGAAGTGGCAATGGGCCAGTCACATCTGTCGCAGACCCAATAACCATTGGGGTAGACGGGTTCTGGAGTGGAGATCGGCAATCGGCACACGTAGTGTAGGACGCCTTGTGATTAGATGGAGGGACGATATACAAAAGACGGCTGGAAACTAATCATTAAGACTTGACTGTGTGTTCTAAATTAATAAATAAACGTAGCACCGAGGATCGGGCTGAGTGGCGTATTATTGGAGATGCCTATATCCAGCAGTGAACGAATCCAGGCTGATGATGATAGACCTTAGCACAAAAGATTAAAGCGGCCAAGTGCAGATCCAACTCGCCCATGAAGGGTTCCGCAAGCAACATAATACATGAGTTCTTGTAGTTCGTTGTAACTTTGATCGATATTTAAATAATAGTGTATTTATGGCGTTCTATAAAAGAACTACTTACTAAACCGAGTTCAAACCAATTTTTGGAGGAAGTTTGCATGTTAATATATGTTTTTATGTATCAAACCCAAATGGGTTTGATGAAAAAACAATCGAATGTCAGCTCTAAGTATAGGGCACCCCCAAAAATTAATTGTTTTTTAAAATATTTTTGTATAAAAATCTTAATGCCATTCACAGAATACATTAATAAAAAGTGTGTGCTAAAGACCGCACGGCAGAAGTAAAAACTAAAATAAGAAATAACTTTTAAAACTATTGAATCGTTGTTATAAATAAAAATGATGGCATATAAATTGAACATAGTATACACAGCGACACGTGACAGCTGACAGACAGCGGCATCTGATCTCTCTCACTCTGGCATAGTCAGCGGTTCATCTTTTTTTTTAACTACAATAGCTTCGCACTGGACCACCATCTCGCCTGATGTTAAGCGATGATGCGATCTACGATGGAGAGTGCTTACCTAGAAGAAACCGATTCACTCTCGACATGAAGACAGCAAGATTGTAACTATCGGGGAAACCCCACTCAGGCAACGCATTCTACAACCTAGACGTTCTTATCACAAACGTGGAGTCTTCTCGTCACCCATCCCACAAAGTTTCAAGACAAAAAATTATAACCAGTGCGTCTTACCCGTTATGACCTACGGTGCTGAAACGTGGACACTGACAGTGAAAATGGTCCGTAAGCTCAAAGTCGCTCAGCGAGCTATGGAAAGGGCTATGCTTGGGGTTTCTCCGAGGGATTGCATCCGGAACGAAGTAATTCGTCAGAGAACTAGAGTCACCGACATAGCTCAGCGTATTAGCAAACTGAAGTGGCAGTGGGCCGGTCACATCTGTCGCAGACCCGCTAGCCGCTGGGGCAGACGGGTTCTGGAGTGGAGACCGCGAATCAGCAAACGTAGTGTGGGACGTCCTGAGACTAGATGGAGTGACGATATTCGAAAGGCAGCTGGTGGGGTTGGAGAAGTAAGACCGAGGACCGGGCTGAGTGGCGTATCATAGGGGAGGCCTATGTCCAGCAGTGGACGAATACAGGCTGATGATGATGAGCAACTGTTCAGAATGGGAGTATCTTTGCACCTTTGAGAGGACTCCTAGTTTTTTGGCGGCAAATTTAACCTTAGATTCAATATACGTGCCAAAGTTGAGTCGATGACAAAGAAACGCCCAAAACTTCTAGATGGTCAATAACCGACACAGATACGCCTCGAAAAGTAGGAGTCAGTTGAAACGGACTCCTTTTAACGGAGAACAAACACGCCTGCGTCTTTTTTATGACATCACCCCATTTAGAGACTGCCTCAAGGGCCAAGTTCAAATGCCCAATCAAATTCTCTCTCAGTAGCTCATCTAAACATTTCTTGCATTTATGAGCGTGAAGATGAGCTACATTCACAGCCTACAAAAAATTATGTGAGTGGTGAGCCAAAAGAAGTTTTCGATTCGATAATTCAATAATAAATAATTACAACAATCCTGAAACGTTTCTTTCGATGATGTGATTTAAAAGACATTTTTTGGAAATTACTTATATACCGCTAGGTTAACATAATTGTTGTTGCTCATGGAGTATAGTCGATTAAAACTAACAACCTCTTTGTACGAC
The DNA here is from genome assembly GCA_017562165.1 of Ectropis grisescens. Lineage (NCBI taxonomy): Eukaryota > Metazoa > Arthropoda > Insecta > Lepidoptera > Geometridae > Ectropis > Ectropis grisescens. The sequence continues at coordinate 10,840,277 of CM029786.1, forward strand.
ATATCGGATTGCACTTTTACAAAACTTGACGTAATTTTGGATTAAATATGGCAGCATTTTAAGTCAAATTAGGGTTCTATTGTCTATCTTGAAAAAAAAGTACCAACATGAATAGAATTCGTGCTCTATAATAATTATTAAAACAATAATTGTAATCGTAATCATAATATCTTTATTTGCGAAAATGGGTACAAAAGGATCTTATAATAAGTATGAAAACGCTCCATATTCAACCTTTCGGTATGCAAATTTGAGAAGATGTAGGCACGGTAATATAGTAATATTACCGTGATGTAGGTACGCCGATACATATACAAAATTTCGAAGGTTATTGAATTATTAAACATTGTATCATTATTATGAATCAATATAATTATTTTCAGTGCATATTGCACTGGAAATAATAGACTACAGGCTATTACGGGTACAAAATTTATGGGTCAAATGTAGGTAAGTAGTAAGGTATAAAATAATAAGATTTAGCACTATGCCGTCACTTGAAAGCTGTCCCACTCAGCGCAGGCGAAGATAAGGGGTTGCAATTCTCGTTCATTTCTATATATGTAATTGTAAAAGTTGTACGCTCTTCAAACAAAATCAAATAATGATATATGATAACCAAAGTACTCATCAAGACAAATAAAACAATTCTTGATTTGACGGGAATTCGTCGTTCCATTACAGAGTTCCTATGACCACCGTCTCGAAATCTAGATCCATCATCAGAACTTGGTTAATGTCGGGATAGGTGAAAGCAATATGTAAAGTAAAAGCTTGTAAAACAACTAGTGATGTGTGCTCGGACAATCTTGAAACTCGCTGTACATTCAAAATCTTGCTAAGCCATAAAGTATATTAATATGCAGAATATATTATATATTACGGTATATTTTGGTGACGTCACAAAAATATATATTATAGCTGCGTGTTTGAACACTCGAGCATTTGTATAGAAAATATACGGAAATATGTCCAGCTATGAATTATGAAAATATGTATGATAGCTAGATCTGTGACGGCCTAAACCACAGCAAAAAAAAGCCTAAGTCCAATATTTTAAAATATTTGTCGATCAAAAACCAAAATTAAAATTCACAAAAAAAATGTGTCGCTTATAACAAAAAAATGGCTTCGTCTCCTGTTTTTACTACTGCCTAAACGACAAAAAGTAACACTTAGAAGCATGTAACCCAGACCAAACGACGCAGAAAAAAACGGCAATTCTAACCTAAATAAGTCTAATCTATATAAGTCCATACCTCAAAATTGACGCTTATCCCATTTCGGCCGTTAGCCATCTAATAGACGACTAAAACTTTGGGTCCTATTTTATGTTCAGAGAAACTAATGTAATCATAGATTATTATTATTTAGATTTATTATTCTAAACTTGGCGGGGGGCACGAAAGTGTCCCACAGTTTATTTATTACTTTCGTAACAAAAATAAAATATGACAAGCAACTACGGAACTCTATATTACGACCCGTCACCCACTTGCCAAGTTAGATTGAAAACACAAATATCAAACATAAAAATTGGTGAAATTCATCTAACTCTTAAAACGTTTCTTTAATTATATCGATGGTGAAATTGCTAAAAAGTTCCGGCTGGTCTAGTCGGCCATTGCCGATTTTACTTCGTATTTCCCAAATCGAGTGCGTAATGGACTTAAAAAATATGAATGAAAAAATCATGAAACCGACATGAAACTAGAATAAAATTTGTAATAATAGGTCATGTGTCGTCCACCAAGCCGCACTGAGCCAGCGTGTAGAGACCACGAAGTGGAAAAATTTAGTGGAGTGGTTATATTTATGCAAGAAAAACACTATAACAATCACCATCATATTATGATTTATAAAAGAAAAAGAGGAAAATAATATCAAATCTTCATTCTATTCGAAAAAGAAAGACTACAATCAATAAAAACGTTGTTTTTTCTAGATTTGTAAACTATAATTTAATCCAAAGATTTTTTATGAATATAGATATCACACAGCAAGAAATAAAAGAATTTATTATCTTATGGTCTTATCGTTATTTTATTGTCAATTATTTAAGATTTTTTATTTTTTTAAACACCCATAACATGAAAATGTGTTACAGTAACCGAAGGCGCCAGCAATCCAAGTGTAGTTTATGATTTCTCTTCCATATAATCCATTGTATCTTTGTCTAGATTGGTATCTGATGAGCAATGAGCCTATTTGAGAGTTTTAAGTAGTTCAGAAATTTTGAAAGCTCCTCACCAGGCACCAGCATGTCGCCAAAGCATCTCAGGAGAGCTATTGGCGTTTATTTCGTGAATAAGAGTACGACGCTGCTAGTTTTTTTATAGAAATGGATACTCGTAGCTTATAAAACTCGTTCATCATGATGTTGTTATCTCCAATAGATACTGGTTGTGACTATCTTCACAAGTAAACTGTTATTAACACATTATTTTCAAAATTTAGGCCGTGGAGAGTTTCAGCTTCAATTTCTCTTCACAGTTACCGTTAGTTTTTCCACTGAAATTTAAATTTATCACATAATCAACTATACCTGAAATCTTTAAATATCATTAAGATGTGAATTTTAAAATCAGTTGTGTTTTTACATTATCGTTATAATCACTTCACCATCCAGTAAATATCAAATTTAAAATAAATATTTTTGTGTTTGTTATGACACACAGAAGACATGTTTGACGTACCTACCAGAATAATCATAGACAATTATAAAAGTAGAGTTTGAAAATGACATTAAAAACGTGCTCATAGTGGACGGAGCCAGAATTTTGTTCAAGGGGGCAGTCAAAGATAACTAATACTTAATACGAATGTAAAGGTTTACTCAAAATTACCAAACTTAACTGAAATTAAACTGAATAGCCTTTTTTGATCTGATTTTGACGCAGTTTTCTGTAACAGTTTTGTATTATTTTAGAATTTAATTATGAAACTTTGTAGATACTTATAGGTATGTATTTTTCTTGCACCATTGCTCTCTCATAAGCACTTTCACTCTCACCCTCGCAAGTGAGTGAAACAGTGACACATACAACAAACATCCAGGTCTATCGACTAATAAAGGTTGATGATGGTAATGATGCTCTTTTATGTCATACTAGATTTCCGCCCCGGCTTCAGCCGTGGTTCATTATAATAAAGCACTCATAGAGATCCCGTACATATCCAACGGTGAAAGAATGACTGAAATCGGTTGAGTCATTCCTGATAATACTGCTTTCAAACAAAAAACCTCTTCAGCTACCTGCTACGCCACCTGTCGGAAATTAGTCGTACCAACTCAGATTTAAAAACATATTTGATTAGCAAAGTTCATATTCAATGACGCAATCTTAGACACATGATGACAAAGCACGCTACAAAAACTCTCAAAAAATAATATTTTTCCCCCGTTTTTGTTACATTCTTGATTCATGCTCCGCTTCTATTGATAGTAGCGTTATGTTCTATAGCCTATAGCCTTCCTCGATAAATAGACTATCCAATAGAAAAATAATATTTTAATTCGGATCAGTACTTCCCGAGATCCTAGCGTTCAAACAAACAAACTCTTCAGTTTTATAATATTAGTATAGATATAGATTAGATTAGGTTAATTTGCAAGAAAGCGCGATTAGAGTGCGGTACAGGAAAAAATCACGTAACCCTCATGAGTGCCATCCGGTGATCGAGGTCTCTCCTCGCATTCACAGAGCGTTTTTGGATGCTGAAAAAGTCTACATAGGACTTCAGAGGAGACCAGTGGAAGACCACTCGCCCTTGGTGCAATGCTCGAAGTGTCTAGGTTTTGGTCATACAAAGGCGATCTGTCGGGATAGGGATGAGTACTGCAGTCACTGCGGGAAAACTCACTCCTGGACTCAATGCAAGGCAAGGAAAGAAGACCTGTCCCCCAAATGCAAGAACTGCGCGACTGCTCATCCCAACAGACCCCAAAAAGAACTCGCACACAATGCGTTTAGTAGCGAGTGCCCTGAAAGGTTAAAATGGGATGGGATAGCGCGGTCTCGAATATCTTATTGCTAAGGGCACTCATGAGGAACGTGGCTCAGTCTCCCAAAGAGTAGGCGAACCAGGTATGCGTTTCATTCAAGCAAACCTGCAGCGCTCCCAGAATGCAACAGCAGAACTCCTGAAGGTCGCGAGAGAAAGGGAGTTTCAGTTGCCCTTGTTCAAGAACCCTATGTGGGAAACAAAGGCGTAATGAAACAATATCCTGGAACTCGTATTATTCAGTGCAGTTTAAATAGGCAAAAACCAAGGTTAAGGCAGCCATAATAGTCTTCGGTGACAAACTGGAGGTAATCCATGACCCCAACTTGTTACCGAAACGGAAGCGGCTGTCCTGTTGGTCGGCACAGGCCTAAAACTGGGAGTTATTTCTGTCTACTTAGAAGGAGACCAAATAGTCGACCCCTACCTCAGCAGGATTAAAGTATTCAGTGAAAACTAGCGACAAAAGATCTGATTGTTGCTGGTGACGTGAATGCGTGGTCCCACTGGTGGGGAAGTACATCCCAAAATGAGAGAGGAGAAGCCGTAAACTCTTTCTTCAACGAAATGGACTTATTTATTCTCAACTCTGGCGATACACCAACCTTCGAGATCGTTAGGGAAGGTAGACTCTGCACAAGCATAGTAGATGTAACAACGTGCAGCGAGTCTCTCCTGGGAAAAATCGAGGATGGAATGTTGACAAAAGTATTACAACATCAGACCACAACGCAATTACCTTCACTTTGCGCCTAGTTAAAGCTCTCGAACAACAGAGACCAATAACAACACGCAAATACAACACCAAGAAGGCACAATGGTCAAACTTTATGTCACAGTTAAAATCCTCCCTTGTAGAAGGAAACATCTCGCCGGAGTCAGTGGAGAAATGTGAAAGTCCATTGGAACTCGAGTCGATGATCACGAGCTACACAGCTAATATACATGAAGCCTGCGAACAGACCATCCCACTGGTAAGCTCGCCGAAGGAAATACAACCCCCATGGTATACGAAAACGCTCGATAATCTGAAAAAGGAAGTTCTCAGAAGAAAGAGACGGATCAGGAATGCCGCCCCCGACAGAGTTGAACTTGTAGTCGAGCAGTATCAAATTGCTCGACAAGACTACAAGGAAAAAGTCAAACAAGCTCAGACGGTAAGTTGGAAGGAGTTCTGCACGAATCAGGAGAAAGAAAGCATGTGGGACAAGATCTACAGAGTGATGAAACAAACTTCGACAAGACAGGAAGAAATACTCTAAGAGACACCGAAGGTAACACTCTATCCCCGCAGCTATCTGCAGAACTACTTGCCAAAACTTTCTATCCCGACGACTCTGAGAGCACAGACCAACCTTGTCATACAGAGCTACGGGAGCGAATGACAGAAACGCCTATGGGCTTACCGGAAAATGACCCACCATTCACATCAGCGGAACTGGAATCAGTACTGAGAACTCTGAATCCGAAAAAGCTCCCGGTACAGACGGGCTAACCGCTGATATCTGTGAAGCAGCCATACGTTGCGAATGGGAGGTTTTCTTGGCGATAGCAAACAAATGCTTGTCGTTAAAATACTTCCCCAAGCAATGGAAAGAAGCGCACGTGGTCATATTACGCAAGCCCGGTAAGACAGATTACACACATCCAAAATCATACCGCCCCATAGGTCTTCTGTCCGTTCTAGGAAAAATCGTCGAAAAGCTTCTGGTAAACCGTCTCCAATGGCATCTCCTCCCAACCATTAGTAGGAAACAGTACGGTTTCATGCCCCAGCGAGGCACTGAAGACGCCCTCTATGACCTGGTAGAGCACATCAAAAAAGGAGTAGACAGTAAAGACACCGTACTCTTAATCTCCCTGGATATAGAAAGCGCCTTCGACAATGCATGGTGACCCACCCTCAAAAATCAATTAGCGAAGAAGAGGTGCCCAACAAACCTCTACGACATGGTAAACTCTTACCTCAGCGACCGTAAAATCAAGGTCAACTATGCAAGAGCAGTCTACGAGAAGGAAACAACCAAGGGATGCGTCCAAGGGTCCATCTGCGGACCGACCTTTTGAATGTGATCCTAGACTCGTTACTGCGAATGCTAGAAGCAGAGGGAGTGTACTGTCAAGCGTTCGCAGATGACGTCGTTCTCGTGTTTACAGGCAACTCGAATATCATCGAACAGCAGGCGAGCAGGGCGCTGAGCATGACTGTGGAATGGGGTAAAACTAACAAACTCAACTTTGCAGCGCATAAAACCAACGCGATGCTTTTCACAAAAAAGTTGAAATACAAAACTCCAAACATAGTCATGTCCGGCGTCCGGCTCGATCTGGTCGATGAAGTCAAACTGCTAGGCCTACTGATCGACCGCCGGCTCAACTTTAAAGCACATGTGACCGCCCAATGTAAAAAAGTGGCGAACATTTATAGACAGCTCGCATGTGCAGCGAAGGTGACCTGGGGATTAAATGGCGAAATCACGAGAACAATCTACGTCGCGGTGGTGGAACCTATCATCATGTATGCCTCAAGTGTATGGGCGCAAGCGGCAGACTTCGAGGAAAACAAGGCTCAGTTGAACGCTATCCAAAGAGGTTTTGCCCAGAAAATCTGTAAGTCGTACCGTACTGTTTCTCTGAAAGCAGCACTTGCCCTTTCCGGTCTGCTCCCCTTGGATCTGAGAATACAGGAAGCGGCAAATTTGTACAGAGTAAAAACACCTCTCCCAAGACTACCTCCCACCAGAAGTGGAACTCGAACGAAATGTTTACTGCCTGGACCAACCCCATCCGTCCACGCAGTTATCCGTAGAGTACGAGCTCCTAGAAGACACCTCAATCTTCCACAAGGACCTCAAATTTATACTGATGGCAGTAAAATTGAAGGTAAAGTTGAGCTGCTCTAACATGGTGGGAGAATGGCAGAGAGGTCAAGAACTCGACCTTCAAGCTCCACCCGAATGCACAGTCTTTCAATCGGAACTTTATGCTCTGTACCGGGCAACTCAAATGGCGTTAAAGAGCAAGGACCCAGAAGTCAATGTCCTGAGTGACTCCCGATCTTCACTCGAACTGCTAAGTAACCCAAAAACGAGCCACCCTTGGTTAAGTGCGTAAAGGAAAACATTGGACAGATAAATGCTGAAGGAGATCTCTTCGTCTTTTCTGGGTGAGAGCGCATGTTGGCACCGTCGGCAACGAAAGAGCCGACGAACTGGCCAAATCGGCGGCACTCACGGAGTCACCCAGGGACTACGAGGGGATCCCCTTGTCCTACGTCAAAAGGAAAATCCGCGAAGAATCGGTCAAGAAATGGCAGGATCGATATGAGACCTCGGACACCGGAAAAGTCACCCAGACGTTCCTCCCCGATATAGCAAACGCATATCGGGTGATGAGAACCACGAAACTGACTCCTTCCAGGTACAAGCGTTGACGGGACACGGAGGAATAGCAGATTACCTGTACAGATTTAAGCTCAAGAGCAGTCCGGCATGCGAGTGTGACTCCAACCAACCCGAAACAGTCTGGCATGTGCCAGACTGTTTCGGGTTGGTGATTGTCCCCGATTCATGGTCGCAAGACATGAGCTCGAATCTATGATCGACAGAAGACTGGTTGTCTCGGATCTCCACAACATCTTAGTAGATCCAGATAACAGAACACGGCTCCTGTCCTTCATGGAGAGCTCATTCCGCATAGCGGCCATGAGAAACTCCACTAATTCAAATACGCGCCCCCCATCACCACCACACCCTGCCCCGCTGTCTGTGGACGCCGCGCGGCATGCGGTCCCCGCCCAACATAACTCCTCGAAGAGCATCTCCGTCAAACAACTACTGGAGAACGCAGACCGAGGAGAAGCAGGGATCCGTATCCGCGGAGTGGCTCTCTTCATGGACAGCAACAAAGAAAGATTCGGAATAAGCTTTTGCTTCGCTTGGGAGCGGAAACGAGCCCGTTTGTCGCCTGGATTGTCTTGCCTGCTCAATGGGAGTACCGCAAAAGTCACGATGAAGCGGAAAACCTACGACGCCATGCCGGTGTGTGAGGTAGACGGCCACCGATTTCGGTTGGTGCGATCGAAAAACAAAACGATTGCACTAATAGAGTACTCGGAAGGTCGGACGCCTTTCACACAGGCAAGTGCGCTGCTCGCACATCTGAGCAGAAATGCAGGTGAAACACCCCGGGTGATAAGCGTGGATGCGATGGCAATCGAATATTCAAGAGCGAGAGTCGCAGACCGGCTGGGTTGCATTGAGGCCTCTAAACATCATGAGGTTGTCGTATACGAAGACAGGGAGAAAATCTAAGCTTCCTCAGAGCCCCTTCGCACGACCAAACAAATGCAACTGACAGCTGGGGACATCCTGTTCCTAGTTCGACCATCCAAACCGGCTCCGAAAGAGTACAGCAGAGGGCAGCCGCGGAAAAGCTTCAGCCAATCTAACTAGCAGCCGAGGCACCAACACGGCGTTCGTGACTGCTTTCAACGCAGCAGCAAGGAGCGTACTCCGAATCACATCCCATTCATCGCCCCCTCGACGTCAAAGACCCCAAAGCAGCTTCACAGCAACAACCAGCCCGAACGAGAGCCGACATGGGACAGGTTGAACCGCCCCGCTATGTCACGGCTTCGGAGCCGCGGAGCCATGCACGCAACGCCTTCATCGAATTCATAGCCACACTGAGCGCGACACGACAAGTCAACCTCAAGACCTGCGAAAACATCATGCAGTCCTATAGGCTAGGAAGTGAAAGCCTTTTTAAAGGCGAAACTCGAGGAGGCCGAAGCAGCCATTTACAATAATGTCACTTCCCGGGTCATCAAGGGAACCATGACAGGACAGTATATGGCAGCTTACAGTGCAGAAAATGGCTTCGTGACACTGAACGAGAGAGAGACAGAGCGCGCGGGAGTGCCTGTTTATGCGACACCACCAAACGACCCAATTGTAGTTACTGCCCGATGCACCAAGATTATGCTGGACGATAAGATCCTAGAGATGGCCAAGACCATCGAAGGAACGGAAACGTCAAAGCAGATTGGGAAAATTGGGAGGTACCGAGAATACAGTGGGTCAACGGAGTTCCAGGATGTGGAAACAACATGGGTGATTAGACACTTCGACGTGGACAAGGACGCCATCATCACTACAACTACTGAGGCAGCAAAAGATCTAAGAGAAAAGCTATCGCACCGAATCGGAAACCTGGTCAAAACCAGAGTGCGAACCATGGCTTCTGCTCTGGTAAATGGTTTCGGTAGAGAAAGTTTCAGTCGCCTCATGGTGGACGAAGCTCTCATGAACCATTTTGGAGCCATTGTGATGGCTTCAAGGCTGTCTGGTGTTGGTGAAATTGTCCTCATTGGAGACGTCAATCAGTTGCCTTATATCGACAGGGAAAATCTCTTCGAAATGAGGTATCATCGCCCGAACCTGGTAACAAAGATCAGCCAGGAGTTGCTCTGCACACATCGAAACCCAATGGACGTCGCATATGCACTGAGGAAATATACTCCGGTATGTACTCTTCAGCGTCCCGTATAAAGTCCCTAGAACAGAGAAGATATAAGGAGCGCAAATACCCAACACCCTACCAAATACCCTCTTCTTAGTTCACACTCAAGAGGAGAAGGAGACCCTGACAAACCAAGGTTATGGATCAGGCACCGGGTCACGCATCCTTACTATCCATGAAGCTCAAGGACCAACATACGAGTCGGTAATCGTAATCAAAACCAAGGCAAACATGAAGCTGCACGAGAGCGTGCCCCATGCGGTAGTGGCAATCTCACGGCACACGGGGACCTTCACATATTACGCTGACGACACCGACGACGCCATCGGTCGGTTCGTGCGGCGAGCGTGGGCTGCATCACCGAAGACCATCCGCGATTTTAACCTACAGATGGCCATCAGGGACAGAAATGCGGCCGTTGTGGAGGCTCTGGGCCGGGAGGAGGCAGCTTAGGCAAATGACAAGGCAAACACTCGATGTCGAGTCGATTACTAGCGGAATCCCAACCGGTAGTGATCGGCTCTACAGACGAGCACTAGAATTAGATTTTAAATGTACCCAACTCCCCTCCTATTTTCCTCTTCTTCTCCTTATCCAAGATATGTGTAAAAAACGATAATTGTAATGACAAAGATCACGGACCCCGGAGTCTGTGGAGTGGCTAATTTAAATAAAAAAAAAAAAAAAAAAAAGATATAGATTAGTACAACAAGCATGTATTACAATTGTATCGTAATACAACCTGTATTACTGTTAGTAATAGGTACAGCTCGTTCCTTAATAAGATGGAGCGACGATATACGAAAGGCAGCCTGTAGCAATTGTAAAACCTGAGGTTGGGCTAAATGGCGTAATATGGGAGAGGCTTATATCCAGCAGAGGACTAATACAGGCTAATGATGATGATAGATAACATTTATTAAAAATAATTTAAGATAAAAAGGTCATTTATAGGCATTCATTCATAGTAAAATGACATTCAAAAGCGTCAAAAACAACACCTTGCGGCAAGTTCATGGCGAAATCAAGTATTCTAATAAATGACTGCTCAAATTACGGCTGAGTCTGCTCCAATTCTGCTGTTCAGTTTTAAATGGTTAGTTAAACATTATTTGTCCATGTCTAGAATAATTAAACTACAAATAACACTAAAATGTAAGTAGTTTTTTAATTGTTTTGTGGTGCAACAAACTGATTCATGCGGATATGTCGTCACTATTAGCAAACAAAACAACATGGCGAACGTGGTTCAGAGGGCTATGTTCGGTTAATGTAATAGACATGGAACACTCAAGCACACAACATTTTTGCGATATTGGATTCAGAACAAACACTCAACATAGGACAAACAAACACGAAATTAGTAAGTCAGTCAGTATCATATTACATATTATTTATTATTATATTAGTACATAGTATTAGACAAACAACAATTGTCCTAGATTCTCTGGAACATTGTAGGAAGCTAAAGTGGAAATAGGGTTTTAATTTTGGAAAATGCAAAATTAAAAAATAGTAACTTGGATAGGATCACAAACCAAACGACCCAGAGGCAGGCCAAAACAAAGGTGCACCTTTGTGAATGAATGAAATAATAAAGCTAGGTGGCGCAAACTGGATAGAGAAGATTGAAGAAAAATCAAGAGGCCTTTTTCGAGCATTTGATGTCAAAAAGAGAGGGAGGGGGTAATGGCCCCTCTGCTAATACCTTGCTATGTCCCTATGTCACTAAGGAAAATTTAAGAACAATTCTCGATGACGTCATCGTTTGCGGACGAAAAATTAAAAATAACACAGTGACGTACTTCCGTCGTAAGATGCTCACAATGAGCATCCTCACTGATTCAAGTCATACGGGTGTTAGTGTCTGAAGAAGTTGTCAAACCGGTTTGACTCACTTCTAGAATTTTTATATAACTTTGTAAATAAACAACTAAGTCATTAAAACCTGGAATTTCATTCGTATTTTGTAACTCGAAACGTTTTTTGGTTTCAAGGTCAAGTGACCTTGACGCAATGTAAAACAATATAAACTCAAGTAAATTTTCAATATTTAAGGCGCGTAGGGTGAAGGACCCAGTTATGGACACTTTTAGGACAGTGTTCATAGTAAAAAGCAATAAAAAAAAAAGTACAAAACTCAGATCAACAATGATGACTGAAAATAACAATCAGTATTCTCAAGAATCAACACAACGATATACAATTGAAGTATCTGTAACGAATTATAAGAACTTTGATAAAATATAGAAAAATCTAAAATCACCAGTTATGGACACCTAGGATCCAGTTGTCCATACCCAGTGTTCGACGTTACCCAGTTATGGACACCCAGTCATCGACAGTGAACAACATAAACATAATTATGGCAGATATAAATACTATTTAGGAGACAAATAAATTAAATACAGTTTAATTGAAATTAAATTTTTAATTGAAGGCAAAACAGGTACTTTCATACCATTATGCTCCTTCATTATACAGTCTGTAACTATAAAGCGCTCTCAAATTAAGTATCAAAACAAATACAAAACTTTTACTCAAAACCAGTAGTACTCGTAGAAATAACTATTATCGATAATAATAATAATCATCATCATCAGCCGCAAGACGCTCACTGCTGAACATAGGCCTCTCCCCTAGAGTTCCACAACCGTTGGTTGCGGGATGCTCAGGACGTACGGTCCTGCGCATCCTGCAACCAGCGGTTTCCATCGACCTTTGTGAGGTCATCTGTTCATCTAGTGGGAAGTCGTCCAACACTGCGCCTTCCGATTCGTGGTCGCCACTCGAGAACCTTTCTGCGCCATCGGTTATCAGTTTTGCCAGCGATGTGGCCAGCCCATTGCCATTTCAGCTTGCTTACTCTTTGAGCTATGTCGGCCACTTTCGTTCTTTTGCGAATATCCTCATTACGGATTCTGTCGCGTAAAGAAACTTCGAGCATAGCTCTCCATAGCTCGCTGTGCGACTTTGAGCTTCCTTATGAGGCCCACAGTTAAGGACCACGTCTTCGTTCCATAAGCCATCACTGGCAACACGCACTGACTAAAGACTTTCGTCTTTAGGCATTGGGGTATTTTGGACTCAACGATGTGCCGAAGTTTCCCGAACGCTGCCCATCCGAGTTGGATCGTTCGCTGGACCTCTTTGTCGGAGTTGGATCTACCTAATTGGATCTTTTGACCTAGGTAGACAACTTCGTCAACAACTTCGAGTGTGGTATTCCCAACAATAACCGGTACAGGTGAGACATGAGCATTTGACATGACCTTCGTCTTGTCCATATTCATTCTCAAACTTGCCTGTTGGGATACTCTACTGAGGTCTCTGAGCATAGCAGCGAGGTCCTCCAGCGACTCCGCCACAATTACTATGTCGTCGGCAAACCGAAGGTGAGTGATGCATTCGCTGGTGATATTGATGCCATATCTGTTCCAGTCCAGTAGCTTGAAAACATCTTCCAGCGTGGCAGTGAACAGTTTCAGAGATATAACTTCTCCCTGTCTCACGCCTTTCTGAAGCTGGATATGTTTTGTGTACTGGTATTGTAATAGGACAGACATTGTGGCTTTGCTATAAATACACTTCAACACTTCGATATAGCGATAGTGGATGCGGCATCGCTGGAGAGACTGAAGCACTGCCCAGGTCTCGATGGAATCGAAGGCTTTCTCATAGTCCACATACGCTATACATAGTAGCCGATTATACTCCTCGGTTTTCTGTATAATCTGCCGAAGGGTATGGATGTGGTCTATGGTACTATAGCCTTTTCGGAAACCGGCTTGTTCGGGTGGCTGGAAGTCGTCAAACCTGCGTGCGAGACGATTAGTGATTACCCTAGAAAACAACTTATAAACGTGGCTCAGAAGTGAGATGGGTCTGTAGTTCTTCAACAAGGTATTGTCACCTTTTTTAACGAAGAGCACCACCACACTACTGCTCCACACTTCTGGCGTATTACCGTCAAGTATGACGAAGTCGAACAGCTTCTGGAGAACTTTATTTACCGGGTTTCTACCCGCTCTCAGAAGCTCAGGCGTAATCCCGTCGTCGCCAGGTGCCTTGTTGTTTTTAAGAGGGCCATCCTAATCTCACACTTTTTTTGAGGTGTAATTGTATCGGTACGGTTGTTGCTTGTTCCCGGTATAGCAAAGTTTCCATTTGAAAACACTTGAAAAAATCCAGAAACATCTGAAAGAATACATAAAAACCAGTAATGGACACTCACTGGATCCAGTGATCGACACTCTGTTCTTTACTGGTACATGCACTCCAATTTGTTTAATTTAAAAATATACTTAAACTGCTTGGAAAAAGGAGTTAAATTGGTGTGCCAACTCCAGAAGTTCCTAAAATAATAATTATGGACATGTGTCGATTACTGGGTAAAGTATGTATGCCAAAACCAGTAAATGACACCGGCTATAAACACAAAAAAAGCGCGATTATAACCGGAAAGAATTACAAATTATATCTCTTATTTCAATACAAAACTTAAAATATAATTAGAATTCAGTTACAATAAATAACAAATAAATGATGGAGAACCAAATAGACTCACCTTGTTAACGATTACGTTAGTAAAATTTGATTTTATTGGACCAGCACTAACTTGGTCTAATGTTTACTTTGCCATCTTGAAACAAAATAACAGATCGCACTGATGTATATTATGAGACGAATATGAGGTCCGTTCTCTATGATTAACTGTTGCCACACCAAAATTTCAATATGGAAGGCTTGTTTTCTTTGATTAAAGGAAAAAAGTGTCCATAACTGGGGTCTTGTCCATTACTGGATCATCCACCCTAAAGCGTTTACACTTTCATACAGCACATTCGTAAACTCAGATAAGTTAGTTAAAGACGGCCTATTGAGTGGCGTCAGTTTGAATTTTTTTTCTAAGTAAGTTGTAGCTAGAATACGCTTGTTGTCGTATCTATCTAACAAGGCACTATAGACTACAGAGTAGTTAGCTAAGGTTATAGGTATGCCTTTAGCCAACGTTAACGCATTTCCGGATAAACATGAAAGTAAATAATGGAATTTTTCAATATCAGACAAGGCAACGTTATTATGAACAAGTGGAACGTAACTATCTTTGAAAGTCTGCCAGTTTTCAATATGTCCGTCAAACCTAGGTATTTCAATTTTAGGTAGCTTAACCTGAGCAATAGATGATTGACGGCTATCACTGGGTTCCGACTTAGACACTGACGGCGAGCCTAAAGAATCGGCCAACTCAACCGCAACATAATATAACTCGTCAAAGGACAACAATGCTTTGTTATCGTATTCATGTTTAGGATTTGCTTGTAATTGTAATTTATTTAAGTTTTCATGGGCATCTATTAAGTTATTTCGAACCTTTTCGATCGATTTGAAACGAGCCTTAAACGATGGAATTTTAGTTTTATCCTTTGCGACATTCTTAACTAAATCGAATATTATTTGTATGTTTTTAAATTCAAATTCACGTCTTTTCGTATACTGCTGAATTTCAATGTTCAAATCTGCCGACATTTTGTTTTATTTGAACTAACTCGAACAAAATGCGACGAACGAATGAATGACAATGACGTAGCTAATATCTTCGAATAGGTGCTCCCCAATCCCCAAACGGCTAGATTCGGTTTTTCGTCGGTAACTGACGAATAATTTAAAGGATAGGTAGGTAGTTAGATAAGTAGGTACACAACCACTCCCAGCCCCGAGATGATCCGAACTTTGTTTAGAAAGTTCCAGAATCGTATTTACGGTACGGAGGTACGAAGGTACAACATAAGAATGATAACTATTTATTATTTTAATTACTTATATTTTCGAGCACAACTAATAAAACAAGACACTCCAACAACTAGCATCAGTCAATCCAGCAGCAATTAATTACTTTATAATAGGAATTAGGAATTTATCGTGAATAATTTGTAAAATGAATTTAAATTAAATTTTAACAAAATGTTTTATAGATAATACCTAATAGGTAGTAAGTTCGCCGGTCGCTTCTCTTGGAGGTAGGTACCTACGAGCGAGCGAGCGACGCTTACGGAACAAGTAGGTAGTTATTCCTACTTGCCAAGTATGATGTAAAATTACAAAGAAACCAGTGAATTTGTGGGTCTTATTTCCACTTATAATATTCACTGAATCTAGTATGAATGTAAACATGAAATTAATATAATTTTACTCGAAAATATTTGATATTTTACGAGATTTCGTGAGGTTATGCGTCCTCACAGGAGGCACCATTTAAATGTATGAGATTCCCTGGATGGGCCGCTGCATTTACCTGTTGCTAGCCTTTTAGAAATCCTGGTAGGGTGGAAAAAATGACGACTTACCTGGAGTACAGGAAGGACGTAGACAGGGGCACACCAACGACGGAACTTCTTGAGAGTTGACCGGCCGGTATCTCTGTACGTGCGCACTTTCACCAAATAACAAGATTTTATTAGCTAAACAGTCATTGAATCCCACAGGGAATTGAATGTAGGAATTCACTGGTAGAAGAACAGTTTGAATTTTTGAGCTCGTGCAGCTCCACGTTCCAACCGAAAATTCTTGACACACACACTAGTTTTCTAGTTTGTTTCAACGCATCGCGGCGCTAGTGCTGCGCGCGCGTTTAGTTCATAGATCGATGCATTCATCGATCTCGTTGGCGGCAAATTTAAATTGGGAATGGAACAGTACTTGGACGGGATATTAAATCAGGATAGGTTGAAGTCTGTACACCCTGTAATTTCTCTGGAAACATTGCCCTTCAAACCGGAACACAGGGATGCTTGCACATAGTAATGTGCTTAACTTTAACTTGATCAAGCAGTAAATTATATAGAATAACTGGCAAAGGCGTGGTACTTCCCCAGGCAGACTCTGCCAAGAGTCCTACCAATATAAGTTTTGCTAAAATTCCAAATTGACAAGGCAGAGAAAATGACACATATTATAATATTACGTTTTTTTGCAAAAAAAAAAAAACAATAAACCGACTTCAATTTGAAATTTAATTTAGACACTCGACTAAATTTTATAAGAAACCACGTCCTCTAGATAAATGAAAGTATTTTTTTTTTTGATATATCAAAAAATCCTTAGAAAGGATTTATTGTTGTAAAATTATTGTTTTATTAAAGGTTCGAGAAGAGACGGATACTATCATAGCTGGTGGCCACGAAACTATAGCAGGAGTCATGACGCTAGTCCTCACTATATTGGGATCACATAGAGACGTACAGGATAAAGCTTATGAAGAGTAAGTTAAAAATCTTAGATAAAGAATTAGTAAATAGGTTTTACCACAGAACATATAACAAGATATCTGTTCTGCGAGTTTTACCACACGGTTTCTTTGTACCAATCATAAGCAGGTGAGGTGTATATTAGCTATGGCAACAGAGTGATGTGCCGCGACAAAAGTATGACACTTCCACAAGAGCGACAAGACAAGAGCGATGAGACTCGTGCTTTCGGTGTAAAGCGTTTGTTCTAACTCTATACGTAGTATATGTAAACTGTTTCTTAAAAATAATTTATGTTTACAATTTATTTAGTCGCGTGAAGTACTTTTGAGTTCAGGATAATCTTTTGGATTCACGCCAACGACATGCTAATGTAGTAGTATCGAAGCGGGAGTGGAGCAACGGCGGAGCATTGGAGTGGGACAGTTGCGTTAAATGCTTTTTTGGATATGTCAAATTTTGTGACTTCGCGTCACTGCTAACCGTAATAGCAATATATACTTATAATCCTTAGACTACAGGCCCGTGAACAAAATTTATGGGTCATATGATACAGCAGGAGACCTATGTAGGATGATAGAAGGGTATAAAATAATAGGATTCAGCACTATGCCGGCATTTGAAACCTGTCCAACTGAGTGCAAATTGAAGAGGAGGGGTTCCAACCCACGCTCTTTCCCTCTTGTCGCATTATTTTTGTACGGCATTACAGAATAATGGATAAGAGCAGGTATTGAAACTGTATGGAACCAATGCCGTACATAATCAAATGACCAAATTTACCCTGAACATCGTCGGAAAATCATGAATTATTCTGACAATACTAATAATTTATAAAAATAAAATTTTCAATTTTTATAGTTTCAATACTTGTTCTTCAATGTTAGTTTCAATCCATTATTTCGTAATGCCGTCCAAAAATCATGCGACTAAAAGGAAAGAGCGAGGGTTAGAACCCCCCCTCTTCATTTTGCCCTCAGTTGGACAGCTTTCAAATGCCGGCATAATGCTGAATATTATTATTTTATACCCTTCTATCATACTACATAGGTTTCATTCTGTATCATATGACCCATAAATTTTGATCACGGACCTGTGCTCTACTACGAGTAGATCCCAGAACCGCCAGACGTCGCTTATTTTCTGATGAACGAAATGTGGATGATTGAGTAGAGTTAGTACGTACTTAGAACACATGCTTACCCGCTAAATTGCTTAGACGGCCAATTTTGAGATATAGTACAGATATCAGAAAGTACGTGACGTCTGGTGACTCTGGGATCTCATTCTATTGTGTAGCTGTACAGATGACAAGTGTAAAATTCGAATTTATAAAGTGATATTATATACGTTTTTCTAGTTTACACTTCTGTTGGCAATTGCTATGGTTGTCATTTGTTTAATTTCATTTTAAATTGTAAATATTAATGTTTAGTTAAAATCGAAATGAGTAACTTCTATCAATACTATTTTGTTTCAGGATTACCCAAGTATTAAAATGTCCTGAATATGTGGATAAGAACGAGTTATCGCAGTTGGTTTATGTTGAAGCAATCTTAAACGAGGTTATGAGGCTGTATCCTATTCTTCCTATCATGCCTCGGGTCATCGACAATGATATCAAACTTAGTAAGTCGAAAGTTACTACCACAACTACGAGTATGAACGGCACCAAAGATATGAACAGTAAAAAAATGTGACGGCTTAGTACACTTAATATACAAACCAGGGTATCCACCACATGCCTGCAAAAGGTGCTTGCGTATTTCGGGCACATAGCTAGGAAAGATAACGACTACTTTGAAAAACTAGTAGTCACAGTCAAAATCGAAGGAAAAAGACCAAAAGAAAGAAGTCCGTCGCGTTGGTCGGACCAGATACGCACCACATTTGAATCCACTGTCCACGACGCAGTCCACACCGCCGCAGATAGTCACCAATGGCGGTCGATAGTCATAAAGAAGGTAGTCCAGAGAGATCACGAGCCTCAGTAATTGGGGTATTGATGCAAGGAGGAGTACACACGGCACGGCAGATGTGAAAACTTAATCGGAAATCGTAATTTTTTGAATAGCCTCGTGGCTTAGGTAGCGGCTCTGCCTACGAAGCCGAGAGTCGTGGGTTCGATTTATACCCAGTGCAAATATTTGTGTGATGAATTCAAATATTTGTACTATGTCTGGGTGTTTCTATGTCCAGTAATTATGTATTTACAATAAGTATTATATCAGCTATCTGGCCGCCATAGTACAAGCTCTGCTAAGTTTGGGGCCAGATGATGTTGTGTGTGAATTGTCCACTAATATAAAAAAATGGCGATCCTGTTATATATTTTAAGCCAGTAGGTAGCGTCCCGCTGCCTTATCCGCCGAGTTCCTGTTCCAGTTATTTTCCCGGGATAAAAATTATGTGATCTTCCAGTTCAGTTCTTTATGTAATAAGTATGCATATACTACGTACTCACATCTTATATATTCTGTTTCTGTAGAAAATATAACATCAAATCATTTGCATTTCCAGAGAACTATACAATAAAGAATAATTCAGATTGCTTCATAACTATTCACGGACTCCAGCGTCATAGCATGTGGGGGGTCTGACCCGGACCACTTCCGACCAGAGCGGTGGCTTGATAGGAGCGCTCTACCGGACCCCAAATATTATGGGGCTTTTGGACTGGGAAGACGATCTTGTATTGGTGAGAAAACATTTTTTTTAAGATGTCTCTTTCATATTAATTTCAATATATCTGATGAAACAAACTCAGCTATTGAGAGAGAATATGATCGAACGGTTGAACTTGGCCCTTGAGGCAGTCTCTAAATGGGGCGATGCCAATTTGGCCAGGTTTAACGAAGGAAAGACACAGGCGTGTTTGTTCTCCGCCAAAAGGAGTCCGTTCCAACTGACTCCTACTTTTCGAGGCGTGTCCGTGCCGGTTACTGACCATCTCGAGCTTTTGGGCGTTTCTCTGTCATCGACGCTCAACTTTGGCACATATATTGAGTCTAAGGCTAAATTAGCCGCCAAAAAAACTAGGTGTCCTCTCAAAGGTGCGAAGATACTTCAACTCTGAACAGTTGCTCACGTTATACAAAGCACAGATTCGCTCCTGTATGGAGTACTGTTCGCACCTTTGGGATGGATCGGCTAAGTATCAGCTGGAGACTCTGGAATCGATTGAGAGACGTGCCAAAAGACTCATAGGCAGTGACGCTCTTGTGCGTAAAAGACTTCAAAGTCTTGATCATCGCCGCAAGATCGCTAGCTTATCGGTTTTTTTATCGGATACACTTCGGAGAGTGTGCAACTGATCTGCATGATCTAATACCACCTTGCCCTTTCTTCTATCGGACTTCTCGTTCCACAAAAGGGCGGCATCGTTTCATGGTCGATGTTCCAAAGACGCGAACGAAGAGATTTGACTCCACGTTTGTGATAAGAACGTCTAGGTTGTGGAATGCGTTGCCTGAGTGGGTTTTCCCTGATGGTTACAATCTTGGTGTCTTCAAATCGAGAGTGAATCGGTTTTTTCTAGGTAAGCACGCTCCATCGTAGACCGCATCGTCGCTTAACATCAGGCGAGATGGTGGTCAAGTGCGAACCTATTATATTTAAAAAAAAAAAAAAAAAAATGAAACTTGACATTAAGAATAGGAAATCACGTTAATAGGGATTTGTGCCTATTTTATAGTCATGCAATTTTTTTTTTCCATTGTTAGGTTTTGTGTTAGTGTTTTTGCATGCTGAAAAGCAGAATATGGAGCGCTGGTTTATATACACATTTGTAAATACCCATATACGCAAAAAAAAAATTGAATTGAATTTTTCTTTCATACGTTACCGTTCTATTGCTACTCGTATAACTTTGTCAATCTCTATAAATAAAAATGTTATGTTGGTTTGTGTACGCTTCAAAAACTCAAAAAGTTCTGCACCGATGATGAAATAATAAAAGCTTTGGACTTTAAACTGAGTAAAAGTATTTATTTAAACTGAATTAACAATTATAATTGCACTATGCAATCAGCAGTAGAGAACTAGTACATAGAAGACGTCAATATGCAAATTAGTGTCTGTGCGTATTGCTATCCACTTGAACTAGGCGCTGCGCATGTCTGCGTTTCTCCCAACATTCTCTCCTGAACGCAGACCCATCGCTCTGCTGAAAGCTTCATGTTTTGGTCTATGCAGTCCTTTGGTCAAAATGTCCGCAGTCATGTCTTGACTCCTCTGGTATTTTACTAGGACTTGTTTGGCAGCAATCCTCTCTTTGATAAAGTGATAGCGAACATCAATGTGCTTGCTGCGTTGATGATAACTTTCATTTCCTGAAATGCGAATGGCACTTTGATTATCACAGTAAACAACAATAGGAATAGCTGATGATTCAGGCCATAACTCTTCATCTAATTGTTTCAGCCAGATCGTTTCTTGCACAGCAGTGGCCAGAGACATGTATTCAGCCTCAGTAATGGACAGGGCTATAGTTAGTTGTTTTTTAGAGCACCAACTTATTGCAGCACCCTGAAGAATAAAAATGTATCCAGTGTAGGACCTACGGTCTTCAGAATGACTGGCCCAATCAGCATCACAATAGCCTGTTATGTTGCCTTCTGAGTTTCCATCATATGTCAATTTATAATCAATGGTGGCTTTTAAATATCTTAAGACTCTCTTCAGTGTAGTCCAATGCTCTGCAGTAGGTTGACTATTGTACCGACTTAATAAATTTACAATATATGTTATGTCAGGTCTTGTCCTTGTGACAAATATAATAGGCACCCAATAGCTTCTTGATAAGGTATGTTTCTCAATATTTCTTCCTCACTTTCGGCTCTCTTTAATTGAATGTTTGGATCACATGGAGTCCAGACCGGCTTGCAATCATCCATACCAAAACGAGTAAGTATCTTTTAATATATATTGATTGATCCAGTGATATTTTATTTTGATCTTCATGTGTTATTCTGAATCCAATACATTGTTTTGCTTTTCCCATGTCTTTCATACTAAAGTTATCTTTGAGCTTTTTCTTTATTTCTTCGCCAGTTTCAGAGCGATTATAAAATAAAAGTAGATCGTCGACATAAACAGAGATAAATAAAATATCATTTTTGCTCAATATACGAAAATAAATGCAAGGATCCAGTTTTGATCGTTTCATGCCAATTTCTAACAAAATAGAGTTAAGCTTTTGTTCCATTGTCTACTGGCTTGCTTGAGACCGTATATAGCTCTATTTAAATGACATACTTTCTCTCCTCGATCAAAAGTGGGTGGTTGAGACATGTAAATATCTTCATCAACTTCTCCTTGCAGAAATGCTGTAATGGCATCCATTTGATGAATTTCTAGATTGTATTTTGTAGCTATACCTATGAGATATCTAATCGACGTGTATCGTACAACAGGTGCATATATCTCATTGTAATCTATTCCTTTTTTGCTTGTAACCCTTAATTACAAGTCTGGCTTTATGACGAGTAATTTCTCCTGTATGATCAAATTTTCGTTTGAAAACCCATTTACATGGAATAGCTTTCTTCCCATCAGGTAAATCTACTAAAGACCAAGTATTATTGTGAATGAGGGACTCATACTCTTCTTTCATTGCCCGTTTCCATTCTTCAGATTCATTACTTTGAAGAGCTTCTTCTAAGCTCTGGGGATCATTATTAAGAAGGCTTGATGTAGACTCACCATTCATGCAAATGTATGAAGATGAACTTTCTTCATTATTTATTTGCAAGTTTCTTTGCCGACGGGTTTTAATAACTGTTTCATTTGCAGGCGGTGGTATGTCAACACTCTGACTTGGTAAGTATGTATCATCTAGTGGATCTTCATAATCTGTATTACTTGAAGTATCTGTGATACTATTACTAAGATTATTTGAAGAAGATTGCTCTTCCTCATCTGTATTTTCATCATTTTGTGTAATTAATTCAGACTTTTGTTCATTCAATGGCAAGTATATTTGTGTTAATTTTGTTCTTTATTACTATTTTTTTCATTGTTATTATTTTATTTTGTAATTGTTGTATTTCGTTTACTCCGTGAATAATATTATTTATTTTTGTTTCAGGTGCTGAAAAAAGTTGATTCTACAATTTTACTTTTAATATTTTCTTCTAGAAATTGTACATCCCGACTGATCACTGCTTTATTAGATTTTGGGTCTATAAAACGGTAGCCTTTTGTGCATTCACTGTACCCAACAAAGATCAGCTGACGAGATTTCACATCTAATTTTGACGCTTTTCTTTGGGTATGTGCACCATTGCAGGACAACCAAATATTCTGATATTGCTCATGTCTGGCTTTTTTCCGGTCCATACTTCATGAGGTGTAATATCTGATAAAGCATGTGTGGGCGAGCGGTTGATTATGTAAGCAGCAGTTGTTACAGCTTCAGCCCAATAATTCTTCGATAATTCAGCATTAAGCATCATGCACTTTGCTCGTTCAACTAATGTGCGGTTCATTCTCTCGCTCAGACCGTTTTGTTGTGGTGTGTATGGATTGGAAGTCTGATGTAATATTCCATTTTCTTTAAATAATTAGCAAAATTTTTATTAGTATACTCCAATCCATTATCACTGCGTAAAATTTTAATCTTTTTATTTAACTCATTTTCCACTCGGTTTTTGTATTCAATAAATTTTTCAAACACTTCTGTTTTGCTTTTAATTATGTATACATAGACTTTTCTTGAGAAATCATCAATAAAAGTTGTTAAAATACCTGGCACCGCCAATCGAAGCAACTTGTATCGGGCCACATACATCTGTGTGAACTAGCTCTAGCAACCCGTTTGCCCTGGAGCCATTGCTTGGAAATGATTGCCTTGTTTGCTTACCCTCTAGGCAGCTTATACATACATACTTTTCTTTCTGTGATGATAGTTGTACACCAGTTGTGCAGTTAGGTAACTTGTGAACATCATTATAATTTAGATGGCCCAAACGTTGATGCCATAGATGTGTAGTTGACTCTGCTTTTGCTGACATGGCGAATATTTTACTGTAATTTATGTTCAGTCTATATGTATCATTTATTAGATTTGCCGTGGCTACTTTTTGATTATTTGAATTATATACTGAGCAGCCAGTTTTATCAAATTCCACTGTACAACCAGACTTTATTATTTTACTAACTGATAATAAATTTGTAGACAACTTTGGCACATATAGAACATTCTTAACTAATATTTCACTGCTGCTGCCATCTTTATTAGGTATGTGCAGTATCACATCACCACAGCTTTCGACATGTAAAGTTTTATTGTCTGCAATTTTGATTGTGGATATCGGTGGTATTGTTTCATTCTCTAATAAATCTTTATGCATTGTCATGTGCATCGAAGCACCTGAATCTACATACCAGTTTAAACAATCATTCAGTTGCAAGGCTGAGAAAGCTGCCACAAAACCTTTATTATTTTCTTTACTCTGTGATTTATTTTTCAGAAACCAACAATTTTACCAAGGTGTCCATATTTGTTGCAATTAAAACATCTTGGACCTTTTGACTTTGACTGATGCTGAGTGTTTTTGAACTTAGCTTGAGTATTTTTATTACTTGTGTACAGAGCTGAATTACTTGGTGTAGCTTTTATTTCTTGCAAAAGTTTAGTTTTTATCAGATCTGCACTTATTTTTACTCCTGAGCTTTCAATACCCATAATCATAGGTTTGTATTCTTCGGGTAAACCTGCAAGCATCAAGGTCCCGAGCCATTCATCATCAACACTGAATCCAATATTTCTGAGCTTATGAGCTGAGCTCATGATTTTATTGACATAATCTTCTACACTGGTGCTTGTTTCTAAATTAGTGTTAATCAAGTCTCGCAATAAACCAACTTTTCTCAGTAGACCAGAGTCTTGAAATGCTTTTGATAAATTCTCCCAAATCTGTTTTGACGTCGTCGCATCCTGTATATGTATAAAATTTATTGGATCGACTAATAATATTAGTTTTGATTTTGCCTTTTTTTCTTTCTTTGGATCAGTATTTGTTCCTTGGACACATTCCCATAAATCATCGAGTTCTAGGTATGCTTGCACTGCGAAACTCCAGCTTGTCCAATTATCTCGGCCAGTAAGTTTTTCTATTTGTATCAATTGATTTGATGACATAGCTGAAATATAAAAACTTCGGCGACCGCGTGTACAAAATTTTGGTTATACGTATTTCTGATCAAAATCAACTAATTTACTTATTATTTTCACTGTACTACACTTAACAGGCAGGGAGAGGCCCATATCGAGCTGAAATTTTAGAATGATATATAATCTGCATCAAGGATTGTTTTATCTAATTTTTGCAGCACAATGTGCCACAGCGTAGCGTGGCAGGGTACAGCTAGTTGTAAATAATTTGATAAATCAAAACCATTATGTAATAAAGAATAATCAAATTGACGGCCTATTTAGAATGGTATATTTTTGATCCTGTCAAATTATAACTTTTGATGAACATAATCTTATGAAATGAAATTTAAAGAGTCCATAGTTTTCGAATTTACGACCACTTTCCCGCTCTTAGCGATAAGGTCCCAAACTGCTGCTTCATTGTGATGGTTTTTCTGTATTTTTGTTATTGAAGGGAAATAAAAAGTTTATCTATCTATCTAACTTAACTTACCTCATAAATCAAATTTAATTATTTTCCCGAGATAACAATTACGTGATCTTCCAGTTCAGTTCTATATACATATTTATGTATATGTATAAGTAGGCATGTACTACCTATATTTTATATATTATGTTTCTGTAGAAAATATAACATGAAATCATTTTCCAGAGAAAAATACAATTAAAATTAACTTAAGAAAAAATTCAAACCAAAAAATGTTTGTAACTGAATAAGTGTCTGTTCCAGGGAAAACCTACGCAATGATGTCAATGAAGATAATATTATGCCACATTCTGCGAACCTTCATAATCTCTTCGGACGTTAACAAGATGGTGCTGAGACTGAGTGTGATGCCGAGACCTGAGTCGGGACATTTTATCACATTACACGCGAGAATATAAATCTAGAATAAAGGAGTTGGTATTTTCAACTTGCAACGCCCCGCTGTTTTTCTTGTTTTGATTTTCTTTATAACACAGAGTGACGAAACGGGCAGGGCATGTGTCTGATGGTAAGCAACATATCTGCCATAACTGTGCTGTTATGTGGCTGGTATTACATGCACATGTCCAACTCGCTCCGTCACTCTACAGGATGTAAAAAAACTATTTTTTGTTTATAGACAATGAAAATGAATAAAATTATAGTTTCACCTATAAAATGTTTATTTTAAAAAGCGTGTTACCTATTTTATATTGTCTGTGGTCCGTGTAGTACACTAGTACTGTGTTATTCCAGTTTCTAATGTGTTCATAAATTAAATCCAATCCGTGAAGCCACTATCACATCTAAATATTTACTATGTGCAATAGCGATTTACATACCTATTTTTATTTAGGTAATTTTCTACGGGGTTTGGTAGAGTTTTGTTTGTTAATAATTCTTAACTCCAAAGCTATTTTCATTTTGTTAATAAAAGGCCAAGCTTGTTTAACTCGTAGAATTACGCTCTCGAACTTTTTTAAAATGAGATTTATTTTTCAATCGCAAATGATTCTAAAGGATGAGAGCGGAATTTTTAGAATTGTTTGTTAAACTGGTTCACGAACCGCTGTGCTACAAGAATGTTTAATTCTTTTTAAAACGACTACTGAAAATATGTAAATAGAAAAAATAAATTACCCGTCGTACTACTGGACCTGTTGGTGGTAAAACGGGAAATTAGTTTTGCCCGTGTTACTACTGGTAGTAATACGGGTAGTAACACGGCCAATAAACGGAAATAAAGATATTTACTCTGAAAAAATTTTAGTCGACTAAAGTTTTAAATTAAATGCAGGCGCTCATATTTTTTTTGTGAAATCTTCGAATACGTCGTCCAGTTAACAAGCGATTTTAATTTTTGATTTCGTTAAAATTTATATACATAGGTAGAAAGAACCCCCTAAATTATCAACAAAATCGATTCACAATTTGCGGAGCTATCGCGTAATACGAGTAAACATGAAAAACAAAACTACAGTCGGTAAAAAAATCAAATTGTATTTTGGAATAAGTAAATTATTTGAATTGATGTGTTTTAAGCAAAGAGTTTACATATGCTACGTATAGAGTTGACACAAACGCTTTACACCGAAACCACGAGTAGTATCAAAGAAATTGAGTAGCATCTTTCTTGCCTTGTCGCTCTTGTGGAAGTGTCATACTTTCGTCGCGCACATCACTCTGTTGTCATAGAAAGTATGCACGCCATCTGCTTACGATTGACACAAAGGAACCGTGCGAAAAACCTAACTCTATACGATATCAGCGTTACATTCCAAATTCTTAATTTTCCAAGTTCTGGTATTGTCCACATTATTATTTATCTAAAATATTATTCTTTCATATTCTTAATTTTGCCGCATTCTTATATTAACAATATACGTAGTATATGTAAACTCTTTAGTTTTAAGGCTTTAGGTTTCATCTATAGGGCTGCCCAGCTCGTCTGCAGTAGATATAAAGATTTGTGTTTCACTCACCATTGCTTACACAAAAATATCAGAACGCTTTTCGTGGGTTCTATATTATTTGATTCCTTTTAATCATATTTATTACACGTATTAGTGATCTTTTATTTGCTACTGTTTCTTTTGAATACTAATGTTTATAAAACTCAGGTACATTGGTATATGTCACTATTTCCAGACTGTTTTCTAAGTTCTACATTTCAGATTCACGGGAGTTAGACAACACTTTTAGTTTTCGGAATATAAATCAGAATTGGACGCTTAATGCCATACGGAAGAGTCCCTCTTCGGACCCGACCTACGTCAAATCTTTAGGACATATCTGATTTATTGATTGACTAGCTTTGCTCTACGATTTTATTCGCCCATTCCCTTTATTTTCTCGTGATAAGGTCAAAGTCAAAGTTGTTTATTCATAAATGCTATTACATACGTATTATGTAAGGTATAATTTACACATGAAACGTGAATTTCAACACAATCTGTTTAACCGTTCCAACGTGATTGAGTAACAAACGCTAAAACACATCTTCGCATTTCTAGTATTAGTAGAATTTATTGAACATTCTGTATTTTTAACACATATATTATTTTAAAACAATAAAAAATATTACAACTACCAGTTTACTGATAACTGGCGATCTTGTCGCTGTAATTTTTTTTTACAGTACCGAAGAGATATTGAATTTTTAAGTACTATTAACGGATCCGAGTTGCAAAGCTTATACCATATTACCACTTATTGGTTAGTTACTTTGACGGGGCCATCACCACTCTTGGCTTCTGAATTGGGATATTGTGTGCGCCTCATACTTCCCTTTTTCTACTCCAACTAGTCTATGCTGTCTAGAAGTCAAGCATCCTCTTCAGGTTGTAAAATGCCTCCAGGACAGATACTGGTGATTAGAGGAATTCTGCCCGTTGATCGGCCACACTACTGTATTCCGTAAGCTTCTATTTCCCACTTACTATTAGGAAGCAGTCTGCTTGTGCCCTACATATGTAGTATAAAACAAAGTCACTTCCCGCTGTCTGTTTGTCAAACATTTTTGATGCGGTTTTTTTAAATACATTGTAAAAGTAATTCAAAATAAAAGTTTATAATTATGTATGAAACTTTCATAAAATAATAGAGAATCACTGATAATTTTAAAGGTTTCTAATGTGATGTCATAAATGAACACTTTTTTTTCGCCTACATTGCAAACCCTGCCACTGACTGAACCCTACGATATATCAAAATAATATGCTGCAGTATTGCACCTTTTAAAAAGGTCTACAAAAAATCCGCAGTAGTATATGTGTATCGTCTAAGAATAACTCATAAAACCATTTTTTACGTATATTTTTAGTATCAGTACCCGTGCGAAGGCGGGTATGTAGTTTTTTAAAAAGGAACGTCCCTATTTCTAATTTAACTCTAGCAGAGTGTAATAATAATGTAGTTTAATATTTCCCAATTAGTTCTCATAGCGAGCAAATGAAACAGGCCTTCGGGATGCTTAGAAAAATGTTTGCTCGGATTCCGCGGGAGGATTTACCTAATGTATTAGCGGTTAGACTGAGCACATCGAGAAAGGAAGGAGCGATAAAAGAAAACAAACAAAAAGTGAAAACATTAGTAACCGCGTTGAGTTTGGTAGGTAAAAATATTATAGTATTAAAATTAACGTGGTTGTTACACATATTTGATTGGATAACGGGACACTCACGTTTGGCACAGTGCCAAACGGGCAGCCACCGCGCGTGTGCACTCGCCTTGAAAAAGGCCGCCGGACGCGGCCGAAACTCGAGTCGGATTGACCGACCGTATATACGTGAGTGTCCCGTTATCCAATCAAATAAAAATATTATAGGTTTGTGTTACAAACATGCTAATGTATCGGCGTAGCTTCGGAGCGGCGGTGGAGCGAAAAGTACAGTATAAACTCTATTACGACACTCAAAGAACTGTGCATATTTTGGCGTTATAATATAAATATATAAATAATAAAAATCTGTATTTAGAAGAACAAAAAGACAAAAAGAATCAATTCTTATTTGAACGCTGCTTTTCTTTGTGTAGAGTCTGTTATGTTCGTCTGACGTCTTTTGTTGCGCCAGTAATTTTATTCATTTTTTTGTAATAAAATAATGTGCACAGTATCGGACGTTTTACTCATTTTGGCAACTTAAAAAGTACTTTTTAACCCCAGACCAACTAAAGGGGTGTTATAAGTTTGACGTCGATGTCTGTCTGTCTGCCTGTGTGTCTGTCTGTGGCACCGTAGAGCGCAAACAGATGGGCTGATTTCAATGCGGTTTTTTTTTCATTTGAAGGTTATATAGTGCAAGTGAAGGAATATCAGTGCAAATTTTGTTCTTAGCTATGTTTGGTTAAATGTCAATTCAAGATGGCCGCCTCCACAAAATGGCGGACAAAATATTTCTTCACAACCTACCACAATATGGGTATCGAATGAAAGGGCTTGACTAGTAAAATACTATACACTACAACAAATTTCAAATCCAAGATGGACGCCACCACAAAATGGTGAATTATATTATTTTTTCCCCTACTACCTCAATATGAATATGAAATGAAAAGGTTTGACTAGTAGACTGTTGTACAGATAACAAATCCGAGATAATCGGGGGTTAATCAACATTTTTTAATTTTGTTGTTGTTGTTTTATTTCGACATTTTCGTCGTTATTGAGAGACGGTGTACCGTTATATATACTGAATCATTGTGTGGAATACAAGCTAAACCAAACAAAACCTAGTAATACTGACGCTTTAGGAAGACTGACGTTAAATCGAATGCAATTTACACTGTACATGGAGCTTAGACTGTTTATAACGAATTGTAAGATAGGTGAAAGCAACGACACATGTAATAGCAGCATCGATATAAACCACCAGATGTGCCCTCCCGAACTTCAGGTGCATGAAATTATGTCATCGTTGAGAAGAGTAAGCTCACTTTTTCCATGCTAGTCGGTGGCAGGAAGCGGTGAACTCCGGACGTTTTTACCTCGTTTATTCTTGCGTTTTCGTTGCTAGTAGACATGAAAATTATAAGATTTCTCTTTTATCGGCTGTAGAATTAGGAATCTCATGATGATGTGTGCCTTAAGATTATTGCCTTTAGTATATGAGCCTTGACCCAATCGTCTAGCGAAAGCCTCTTACGATGTCATGCAAGGTCGAGGCTTTTCGGCATAAGACCGTTTCCCGTTTAATATTATTATTATTATTTATGAATAAGAAAGCATGGGGCCCTCGGGAGCTGGAAGGTTGCTTCATTTTCAAACACGTTTTCGAGGGCTTGATCGGCGTCATGCTCGGTTCCCATGATTAGATTTTAACTACTCAATTTCACCATCATCCACAGCCTACGCGGTTGCCTGGAAAATATTGCTCTAAGCAATACGGCCGCCCATTAAAATGTCATGCTTGTGTAATAGTTCTTAGTTTCTTGTGTATTTTTTCTCTTGTTGTGGCTTTTAGTATATAGTATCTTGTCTTACCTCTCTCTTACTACTACTCTCACCTCACCTCACCTCGCCTCGCCTCACCTTACCTCACCTCACCTCACCTCACCTCACCTCACCTCACCTCACCTCACCTCACCTCACCTCACCTCTATAATACTAGCCCCTCCCCACGGTTTTACCCAGGTATCTCCCGTTCCTTTTATTTCCTCGCAATAAAATGTAGTCAATATGTTATTCCAGACTATATGATTAATCTATCTGTGTTCCAAATTTCAACTCGATCCGTTCAGCCGTTCTGACTCGATGGAGTAACAAACATTCACACTTTCATACTTATAATATTATTAGGATTATATTTTATAAGGAATCTGGTTTCCATTGAACTGTTTAGTTTGGGGTTAGGTAGTGAAAATATATTTTTACTAGCGGCGCCCCGCGGTTTCACCCGCGCAGTTTCCGAGCCTGTTATTTGCCCTGGATATGTACGTACAAAATTTCATCTAAATCCCTTCAGTAGTTTTGCGTGAAACAGTAAAGAACATACATCCATACAAGCTTTCGAGTTTAAAAAATACTAACAGCGCCCCGCGGTTTTACCTACGTAGTTTCTGTTTCCGTTGCTCCCGTTTTTTTTTTAGATAAAAAGTAGCCTATATGTGTTGTCCAGGGTGTCAGCATCTCAATCCATACCAAATTTTATCAAAAACGCTTCCATTTAGACGTGAAGAAGTAACAAACATATACGCTCACAAATAATTATATTCACATGTATAATATTAGTAAGATTATAATTAATACCGAAACATGAAACGGATTTTTTAAATTACATTAAAGAGAAATAATAATAACAAATGGAATAAAACATCGACAACTATACAGGGTTGTTGGTAATTAGCCTGCATACTTTTAAGGCAATTTCAAGTCCGAGTACCTACATTCAATATGGCAACTTTTGTTCAATAGTTTTTACAAATTCAATGGTTTTTACCCACACAAAATAAAAAACTGTATTTTCTCGTCTAAAAACATCAAAATGTGCATAACAGGAGCGTGCGCACTGTGTAACGCTCTATAAATGAAGTGCTGACGAAAACAGAGCTAAAGACAACAAAAGTATATCTGTCGCAGCCGGATCGTATAATCCGCTGTATTCTGGTTTGAAGGGCAATGTTTCCAGAGAAATTACAGGGCAGACAGAGATAAATAACATCTTAGATCTCTAGGTGATGAGCGCAGTGTAGTGCTAGGTAATGATTTGGACTCATGTTCCAATAGCTGCGTGTCACTGTGATGTTATGTGGCAGGCATGTTGCTTACCATCCGGCACATGTCCTGCTCGTCTCATCACTTTTGATTTTTTTTAAAATCCGCCGTCTTAAATTACAACTAGCCGTTTTGATAAACAGGGCCGTTTTATAATGCGGCGGTTCAACGATTAGCCGGATTGTGATTACAATACGTTCTTCAATACGGCGGCCAACGTTTAGCCGCACTGTACTACTGCTTTAATTGTAGGCCATTTTTCTTACTTTTTTTTAACATCTTACCTCTCAGATAAAACTTGAAAGCCCCTAACTTCATATTGGTGATGGTGGTCCTTAGAAATATGGTGGACTTGGACAAGGGTCTATCATTGAGATTTGACTTCGGGTGGGCCAGAAGCTCAAGGGAGGTTTTCTCGACTCAGGGCTGACCGCAGTGCTTCTGCCATTTTTTTTATGTACACTCTAGGGGTAGTAGCGACAAGACTAGGTGGAGTCGGGGTGCTCCGAGTCGGATCTGGGTCTGGTCCTTTGTAACCTACCCGGTCCGATTTAGTCTTAACAAGGTGGAAGGAAGGTGGTAAACCACCCCAATAATATTGCGCAGGATTCCGCCCAATTTTGCAACACACGTACTGTCTTCAACGCCATAGTTGTTGTTATATCAGGCAGCGCCATGAGTGTTAAGAATCGGTACTAAAAATTGTCAAAGAAGGGGCTAATTTGTCGCTTAATTACATTATGGTTAGCCGTTTTGAATGACGTATGGCGTCGAATACATTCCGGCTGTTTTTTAATCAGCCGCATTCTATCTAGCTAATCGTTAAGCCGCCGCATTCAATCTGGCTAATCGTTAAACCGCTTTACAAACCGGCCCTGTTTTTCAAAACGGCTAGCCGTAATGTAATACGGCGAATTATACAATCCGGCTGCGACATATCTATTAAGTATAACATAAAGTTTTTATTTGGATATGTATTGAATTTTAACAAAAATTGTAGAACATGAGTTATTTGTTTAAATTTACAGAACGTATCCTTAAATGAATGCAGGCTGTTTACCAGTAACCCCGTTTATGGACATCATGGGGGGAAAAATGTTGTCACTTCTATGGTACCCGTAAACGTTCTTAACGTTTTCCGCATTTCCTCTTAATACAACCGAAGCCTTCCCTCGAGGGAAATAAAAAGCAAATTGTTATAAAGTACTCATAATTTGAGCATGTCTTAAGATATTAAGAACAAAGTTAACTGCAGTTATTTTTCTTAGTATTTCGTTTTGCACCTTCTTATAATTTTGAACCGACACGACATATTATGTTACTTGCTGCCTTCATGGGCGAGTCCGACTCGCACTTGACCACTTTTTTTATCTAATAGTATTTGTTAGTTAGTTACAACATGTGGCGGAAAGGTCCAACAATATTTTAACAGGTCATTCCAACACTGATGTGGACTTCATCTCCGAAGGTTTCTTTCCCCTCGGCACTTTAGATCGCGAGATAATACGAGTCAAAGTTTGATGTAAAATTGACCAGCTTCAACCCTAATGCGCGGCGGCGCGGCGTGCGACGACGGAACTGCGCGCGGCGGCCGGCGGTCAGTGACCGCGCCGCGCCTCCGGTGATTAGGGTTGTCAAATAAAATAATAATAAACAACGAATTTGTAACTTTGTATGGGAAAAAATTGTTGTTTGTGCTTTCGTGTCTAATATTCACATTTGTGATTCGATACCTAGTATAGATGAACTACAATAAATATTGTTGGACCTTTCTGCCACACGCTGTATATAAAATCACTACAATGGGGTCATGAATAAAGAATAAAAATCAGTCAACCCGTCTTTGCGTGGTAAAACAGTCTAAGAAATCTAAGTGCTTATTTTATTCTTTTCAGTTTTTATAGTATGTATTTTTACATTACATTTTATGCAGTCTGGTTTTTTGAGGTTTTAAATTTTATTTATTTCATTAAAAAAATGGTTCGAAGAAATAAATTGAATTAAATTGAATTGTGAAAGCGTGTTGCTTACCATCAGGTACAGTTTCTGCTCGTCCCTTCACTCTATACTATAAAAAAAGTTCCTCAACACAGAATAGCACTTTAACTATTTCCATTTCACCGAGAGCAAAAGCATTTGTTGAATCATTTATCTTCCATCGTTGAAGCTGCCTTTAGAAGGCTATAAAGTTTAACACAAATACTGCTATCCTGCGAGACTGTAACTTCGAACATAGATTAATTAAGTAGCCGTGCCTTGGGTCTCGTAATTAATATCGGGATAAATAGTTATTCCCTTTGTTGAGTAGGAGATCAGAGAAAAAACGTCAAGGAATAACACGCGTTATATTTTTTTGAAGCAAATACTTTTTAGTGCCGAGCAATTTTTGGGTTAGGTTTAACATAAGCAGTCCAGTAAATGTTCCCAGTGCGGGGACTTGGGCCCTTTTCCCACAAGGAGAGACAATCGAAGCATAATCCACAACACTGCCCACTGGTTTGTGGCTGACACATAGCCTCGAAAGATTCTACCCATAGCCGATATAGTTAGCAGTAGAAAGGCGGGATTTGCGCTTCTTTAGATTGGTTAAATCTTGTAAGTTCCCGTTACTGGCATGCGTAATAGCAATACGTATGTAATTAATACGTAATATGTAATTATAAATTATATACGTAACATATTAAGCAAGATTAGTGATTTTGATACAACATTTTTAAGTTATAAGTTTTAACTTCTATCGGCAGCACCTATAGGATACAGACTGCTGTTAGGGGGTAGCTAGCGGACTGGGTCAAAAATAATCATTTTCTTACTGTGTAGTACTTCGTTTTTTTTAAACCCCCATATCAGAAGAGTTTATAAAAACCGAAGTGATGTAGTGGTTGGAACGTCCAAATTGTGAGGTTGTAATTTGAATCCCCCCTGCACTACTGAGTATCTATCCAAAAGCAGACGTACAATTTTGTCATCACCTCTAATTTTCACGTTGAAAGAAAACATCATTCCAAGAACACATATTTCAAGTTCATGCGTCATACGCCAATCCGAACTTTGCAAACGTAGTGGGTTATGGTCTTTGACTCTTTCTTTATGACAGAAAAGGAAGTCGAGCAGTTGGAACACAAATATAAAAATGAGGAGTTCTGTCCGAGTATTCGGAATGTGTATTGGAGTTTCCCCAAAAAAATACTTCATATTGAATTTTATGAATGGGTACAAATGAATAAATTTCTTCATTTTTCACATTGTTTAACACTACGGTACACGCGCCCCTTTTTTTTACTTGAGTGCACGCGTGGCCTACAATATTAGGCCATTTTATAATGTCAATAAATTGTATATTTATAATTATTTTGATTGAAATAAGAAACGAAATGGAAAAGTTATTTATTTTACTTAGTTATTACAACATTACAATTTAGATATATTATTTTAAATAGTGAACAATAGGCAATTTAGTAAACATCTAAGAAAAAGTAACAAAAATGGCACTTCTGAGATCAACGTAACTTTTTTTAACTAACACTTAACTTAATTACTATTTTCTTTATTTTCGTAGCATTCAGGACACACTACTGCTTGGTGATCGGGACAAATCCATTTGTAGCATGTCTTGCACCACTTTTTGTCGACCGATTTCGGGCTCTCGAGCAGAGTGCACATCGACCAACTCGTCCTGTCTTTGGTGTCAACTCGTGTTGAGACTCTTGTGATTCTTGAGCTGTGCTGCCCAAAAGTGCTCCAATCCTGAATTTAAGTTGTCGGGGAAGTGTTTCAATGGATGCCCGACGGATCAAAAGTGGTTTTATCAAACTGAAGGACAATTCGTGCAAAAATTACGCCTGATAAGTTTTTCGGGTGAGGCATTCAATTGGTTGATTACCAGAGCGTTGATTCCAACAATGTTCATCAAATCAAAAATATTGTTAGGGGCCATCGACGGCTGTTACGCAGAACGCTATACTGCTTGCACATTTTGTCTAGGATGTCTACACCACATTTAGTACGATTATAAAAAGTAATAATCTCAGGTTTGCGTTCTTCGTTTGTATTGGGATCGATAGCTGCATCATAATGCATTGTAGACAGTAAGTTGACTGCCTTGTTTCTTTTAGGAACGTAGGACACAAGGGTAACGTCTTTTGAAACCCAAAAGAGAACTTTGCTTATCCTAGACTTCGAAGCTTTGAACTCCCTAGGAATTTCGGGTCTATTTGCTTTCATAGTACCAACAATCGTTATTTTCTTCTGCAATAACTCTTTAGCCAGAGGCAGGTTTGTAAAATAATTGTCCATTGATACATTACAACCCAAATCATAAAGTGGTTCCAGTACTCTATGGACAACGTCGTTTACTTTGTTGGACTTCTGGAACAGACCTTCCGGTTGCGCTCCAACATATATCTCAAAATTGTAGACATACGGAAATTTTGTATCGACAACCATAAAAATCTTGATTCCGAACTTGTCTGGTTTATTCGGTATGTACATTATAAAGCCGAAACGTCCTCGAAAACCGACAAGTTGTTCGTCTAGCGTCAAATAATCGCCAGGAACAAAGTTGTTACGACAATTGTTAGTGACCAGCTCTACAACTTGTCGAATCGGTGCATTTTATCAAATTCTCGGCGCTGTTCTCTGTCAGTAATATCGTCAAATCTTAGGGCACGTATCAAAAATCGGAATCTATTTATTGACATTGTGGCATATACAATTTCTAAGCCAGTGCCCTGAGAGTTATCCCAAAAGTCTTTTATGTTACGCCGTCCACTTCGCGACACTCCCATGACGTACAATAAGCCTAGAAATGCTCTCATTTCTACTATATCAGTGGGTTTAGCATCCCTGTTTCGTTGAAAATTGTCTTTTATTTGATCTACATATATATTAGTGCATCTTACCAAAATTTCCAAAATATCTTGTGTAAAAATAGTTCAAAACAGGATAATGGATCCTTAGCATTCCTAGCTGCATCTCCTTTTGGGCCTGGTGGTCTAATCCTAATGTTTTGGGTTCGAATTCGCGTTGCCGGTGGTATATCTTTGTGCGAAATAGTTCCGTTCTTCGATTTGTAGACTGGACCACGCCTTCCAGATGCTAGTTGCGAGAGTGGAGCGTTATCTGAATCTGATGCTTCGTCAGATTCACTCATCCTTTCCTCTTCATTTTCCTGGAGTTCTGCCTCACGAACTAGGGCCTGTAAGTCTGGTTCTGGCTCAACTTCATCATCTTCACTCTCAATTAAATCTTCATCATCATTAGCTAGCTCTTCTAGCCACCTTTCCACTTGTGCATCATTCATGATGTAAACGGTTATAAATCTGTAAAAAAAAAACAAAAAAACAAAAATAATATACGTATTACAATTTTAATATAACAATAATTTAATAAACATATAAATATACATATATACTATAACTGGAAATCATTATTATAGCGTTATAAATCGATAATACACGAAAAGTGACTTACCTGATTTTGTTACACCAATACACGCGCGGACTATTTTAGTAGGCCCGCGCTTTTGGCGCCAAATATCATACACGTCCGTTCGCGCAGGGATCGCGCGGGGTACTGAGGTAAAGACAAATATATCTGACGAGGCTTACCTGGAATCGCTAGTTTCTAGCGCGCAAAACTAAAAAGTTACCGCAAAAAGAGTAACCCTGGTCTACTATAGTAGGCTACGCGTGTACTCTAGTGTTAAGCGATACAACAACATCAACAACATCAACAGCCCACTAAATGTTCCCACTGCTGGGACTCGGGGCCTTATCTCGCACGGAGAGAGTTAAGGCCATAATCCACCACGCTGGCCCAGTGCGGGTTGGTGGATGACACATGA
The DNA here is from genome assembly GCA_017562165.1 of Ectropis grisescens. Lineage (NCBI taxonomy): Eukaryota > Metazoa > Arthropoda > Insecta > Lepidoptera > Geometridae > Ectropis > Ectropis grisescens. Next base: position 10,878,233 of record CM029786.1, read on the forward strand.
CTTCGAAAGATTCTAGGTACACGGCGGTTTCCTCACGATGTTTTCCTTCACCGTTTTAAGTTAGCGGCATTACGCACATGACTTCGAAAAGACAGTGGTGCGTGTGGGGTTTGAACCCGGGGTCTCCGGATCGGAAGGCGCCGTTCTCCCGACTAAACCAGCCGTAACTTACAACAAACAGTAAAATGATAAGAGTAGTGAAAAAATTTGAGGCCTTATCGCTAAAGGAGATTTCTTCCAGACAACCTTAGGATGGACCAACATCTTGAAATAACTGAAAGCGTGGTGAGCAACAAAGACTATTAATACAATATAATACAATCATATTATGTATTCACCTCTACATAAGTGTTATACCAGCTATCTGGCTCTCATAGTACAAGTTTTGTTCAATTTGGGGATAAATGGTATTGTGTGAGAAATATTTAGCAATAATTGTTTTTCTATAGGTATGTAGGTACATTGTATTATTTTATACAAATATTATTTAAATCCCAGAATTTTTTTTAAATCTGTAACTCTGGCTTTGCATCTAATCTGTGTTCTTGTAAAAGGTTGATATACTTCCCTAGCGCCTGGTCGGCCGATAATAGAACATAGAATAATCTTTACTTACATTAAAATACTTCTAAGTAGAACGGTCACAAATAAAAAAGTAAAACTGTCGATTTTCATTTAGAAATCACGTACTATGCCTGTTATTTGATTTTAGTGCATAGTGCAATTTTACAAGCTTTTATTTAAGTATATCCACCTTATCCCAATGTTTGTCATCAAATCTTGGAAATTAAATTACATTAATTTTTTAGTATGAAAACTAACGTGGTTATTATTCATCATAATCATCAGCCGCAAGACGTCCACTGCGGAACATAGGACTCCCCCCTAGATTTCCACAACGAACGGTCCTGCGAAACCTGCAACCAGCGATTCCCAGCGACCTTTGTGAGGCCATTTGTCCATCTAGTGAGAGGCCGTCCAACACTGCACCTTCCGGTCTGTGGTTGCCACTTGAGAACCTTTCTTCCTCATCGGGACTTTGAGCTTCGTTATGAGGCCCACAGTTAAGGACCACGTCTCAGTTCTATAAGCCATCACTAGCAACACGCACTGGTTAAGACTTTTGTCTTTAGGGATTGGGGTATTTTGGACTCAAAGATGTGCCGTAGCTTCCCGAACGCTGCCCATCCGAGTTGGATCCTTCGCTGGACCTCTTTGTCAAAATTGGATCTACCTAATAGGATCTTTTGCCCAGATAGACGTATTCCTCAACAATTTCGAGTGTGGGTATTCCCAACAATAACCGGTACATGAACATTTGACATGACTTTCGTCTTGTCCATATTCATCCTCAAACTTACCTGTTAGGATACTCTACTGAAGTCCCAGAACATAGCACCAAGGTCCTCCAGCGACTCGGCCACAATGACTATGTCGTCGGCAAACCGAAGGCGAGTGATGCATTCGCCGTTGATATTGATGCCATATCCGTTCCAGTCCAGTAGCTTGAAAACATCTTCCATCGCGGCAGTGAACAGTTTCGGAGATACAACATCTCCCTGTCTTACGCCTTTCTGTAGCTGGATATGTTTTGTGCACTGGTCCTGCAATCGGACAGACATTGTGGCTTTGCTGTAAATACACTTCAATACTTCGATACAGCGTGGTTATTACACATTTTAAATAACAAATGGGTAGCTCACTTTTGATATGGTCACTCGAGTCCGACTCAAGTTTCGATCGCGTCCGGCGATCTTTTTCAAGGAGAGTGCGTGCGCGTTATCGCAGCTCGTTAAGCACTGACGGACGCGATCGAAACTTGTGTCGGACAAGACTGACTGAAGAATTATATTCATCAGAAAATATCCACTCAGGCACCGCATTCAAAAGTTTAGATGTTCTTATTATGAAACTCATGAAGTCTTTGCTACATCAACAATGAAACGTTGTCGCTTTATGGCGCTACGAGTAGTTGGATCCAAAAAAGCAACACGCCGCAACACCAATTTCTATAAAATGTATATGGGACCATTTCTGAACTATGATCTATCAAACCAAAAAAGAGACATTAAAATCGACTCACAATTGGCGGAGCTATCGCGTATTTACATAAAGTAGGTACAACGGATTTCAGAAGTTCCTTCTTTTTTGAAATCGGTTAAAAAATAAGACAAATTATTCGAACTGGACTCAAGTTATCATCAGTCGTACATAAAAGGTAATTGATTTTTGATTCGTACATTTTCACCCTTAGTGCGAAAACGAATAGAGATCACAATCCCATTTCATTATAAACCGTTGAATCGTACATCTCTCCTAATAAAGTTGTAAGTATTTTTGTACAACCTTACGATATCGTAATAAAGGTCAGAATGACGTAACTTTGGTAGCTGGTATAACTTGCGACCACAGACTCGAGTGATGCATAGATAACGTTAACGATGCATTAGAATGGATTCCCCATAAAAAACACTCAAGTGAGAGAAAGTGAATAATATTGTAATGTAGTATATTTGATTTGGTATGTAATCGATTAGATTGATTCAAAAGCCTCCAGTCGATGGGAGTAGGTACTTAGCCGACTCATGCCAAAAATGCGGACAGTATACAAGAACGAATTTGTGCTTAGGTAGTTCAGTAGTAGTGTTTCTAATCAGTGGTTGGTATAATGCAAAGAGTTTACATTAAAGTGATGACAAGCTACTTGACAGAGTGTTTGCACTCGGTATGAATGTATGATTCAGATAGAGCGATCTTATCTTCTTAGATCTTGGCTTAGCTCGAATAGGCATGACGACACATTTTTTAATTAACGTGCCGTCAAAAGGCTACTTAATAACTGAAGCATAAGTGAAAGAATTACTTTGTTATCTTAGAAACTTCCAGTGATATCACGATTTTAAAATCACAAATTTGGACTGTCCCAAAAACGCTTCATACAAAAACACTACTAAAGCGTGACGTCACTGTCGGGTATTTTCCATGCGTCGCGCTTAAAGTTTGTATGTTAGCTACATATATTTAATACTAGCTGTACCCTGCCACGCTTCAATGTGGAACATTGTGATGCAAAATTGGATAAAAACAATCCTTGACGCGGATTATATATAATTCTAAAATTTCAACTCGATCGGTGCAGAACTTTTTGAGTTTTTGAAGCGTACACAAACCAACATAGCATTATTACCTATATATAAAGATTGCGTTTAGGAAACTGGTTTCATAACAAAAGTCACTTTAAATTGAATTGGTTATCCAATGGTACATACATTTTTAAATAATTTCGTCGTGGACTTGCCCATCTAACTTTGAATGATCATGACGTAAGTTAAACAAAAATATATCCAAATTAAAGTTGGTACATATTTTATTCTATTTAAATACTGTCATTATGTCTAATTAAGGAATAATTTAATATAATTGCAAGACCTGTCGTCATGCCTATTCTTTTTCAAGTATCATTTTTGTATTCTATTTAACGTAAGTATGTAATACATTTAATTTGTGTTAGTTTGTAAATTAGGATTAGGTTTTCGGGTGTTGTGCCTTCCGCGCTAATCCAAAAGTCCGTTAGGGAGATACACCCATCGACAGCTACTAGTTATAAGACTGATCTAAAAAAATAGATTTGAAGTATTTTGCGCTCCCTTGATAGGAAGTCCAGTTTTTTGGCATCTAATTTATGCTCGGATTCGATGAACGGCTTAAAGATGATCGTGGATGATAAAGTGACGCCCAATAATAGTTCTTCAGATGACCAGTTCCGTTACAGGTGCAAGCCGCCATCACAAGTTACAAAAGCACATTTAAGTTCTTTGGAATCGATCGAGATACGTGCAAAAAGGCTCATAGGCAATGACATCCTCGTGCGAAAAAGACTGCAAAATCTCGAACATCGCCGGATAATTGCTAGCTTATCGGTTTTTTTTGGATACACTTCGGAGAGTGTGCCACTGATTTGTACGATCTAATACCTCCTTGCCTTTTTTTCTATCGGAATGCTCGAGCTCGAAAAGCGACATCGTTTCATGGTTGATGTTCCAAAGACACGAACGAAGAGATTTGACTCTACTTTTGTGATAACACCGTCTAGGTTGTGGAATACGTTATGTACCTTTGTTGGTTACAATCTTTGTGTCTTCAAATCGAGAGTGAATCGGTTTCTTCTAGGTAAACACGATCCATCGTAGACCGCATCGTCGCTTAACATCAGGCGAGACGGCGATCAAGTTAAAAAAAGAAGACCTATACAAGTTAAAAAAAAAAGAAGATTGTATCCACGCAGAAAAACCAACGAACAGGCATTCCAGAGTCTATAAAATATAGCTGTTCGAATATCGATACCTTACCAAAATACAAATCTGCGGACGAAGCTAATGGATTTTGCCGTACTGGACGTGATTTGTGTAAAGGTACAGGACATAAAGAAAAGGTGTCGTGAATGTGAAGGAAAGTAGGCTTTTTGTCGCGAATTTCTTTTATTCAGCGCCACGGCGGCGATTTGTTACAGACACATAAAGGACGCAATTAATCTCAGGTATCGTGGAGAAATATGGCGTTTTCCCTGCATTCGTACGCTTTCATGAATAAATAAATGTTTGGGAATATTTATCGTATTTCGTATTCATAGATTTTGTTGAAATTCCATGAAAATTTTTTGAGGGTAGTTTGCACTTATTACTAAAAAGGTCCTACTATAATATTATAAATAGCAAAGTTTGAATGTCTGTTGCTCTATCACGTTCGAACGTCTGAACAGATCAGATTAAAATGTGGAACATATTATTTAAATTATATGTAGTCTAGAATAACAAACGTAAGCAAGGGAAAGTTACGGCTGGTCTAGTCGGGAAAACGGCGCCTGCCGATCCGGAGACCCTGGGTTTAAACTCCACACGCACCTCTATCTTTCCGAAGTCATGTGCGTGCCGCTAACTTAAAACGGTGAAGGAAAACATCGTGAGGGAACCGACATGTACCTAGAACCTTTCGAAGTCATGTGTTACCACCAACCCGCGCTAGGCCAGCGGCACCACGCTGATTATGGATTATGGCCTTAACTCTCATCGCGAGAGAAGACCCGAGTCCCAGCAGTGGAAATATTTAGTGGGCTGATGATGATAATGAAGGGAAAGGGAGCTACGCGAGTAAAACCGTGGGGCGGTGCTAGTTAGTAAAATACATGCTTGTGTGTTTTTGAATTTAAACTTTAGGACTGAAATTTGCTTAGCTTGGGTTATTCAACACATGTCATATTTGTTGGTATGCAAACTTCGTACCACCATTTACAAAATTGTCTGTCATAGTAATAATACTGTCCCGACAATACATAAAACAAATAATCTTCCAATTTGGTGCAGTCATTCAAAAGTTATGAACGTACCGACATACATTTCGAAGATCCATTTTTAACCGACTTCAAAAAAGGAGGTTTCTCAATTCGACCGTATATATGTTGTTAGATATAATATTGGAATGTCTGAGTTTAATTTGAAATTGAGTCAGGCTCTGGGTTTTTCGTAGAAAAGTAAATAGTTGTGCATTATATTTTTAGCGTAGAAACCAACGTAATAATATCTGAAAACATAGTTTGAAGCCGGGTTTGATCTTAGGGTAGGTATAAATACATTCTTCATTGTGTAGTCCCAAACAATCAGGGCTTAATTGATGTTCGTTCGACATTTCTCAAATGGAAGCACTTCGGATGAATAGGTGTACCTTACAACATCGATATAAATCAATGGATGTGCCTGAGTACCTTGAAATTGTTAACGAATTGCATCTCTGTGGGAAGGGTGACTGGTTTACAACTACCTATTTTGGTTTTAGTTTGGTTGCGGTTCTACTTATTTTGGTTATTGACAACGAATAGCGATAGGCATATCTAAAACGAATATCCGATATAGGATCGACTAAAACGGAAACATACGATAACATAATTCCGTTCACCAGATGCTTGGGAGGGCACATCTATTGATTTAAATCGATGATTTACAAACGTTACGAATACCTTTCAGTCTGTCAAGAGGTTTTGAACCTATTACGGCAAATTGGAAGCTCGTGTAGCTCTATTTAATTTTATCAGTAATATTTTATTTGTGGTGTAGTATTGAATGACATGTTGGGTATCTGGATAATTGACGCTGGAGCCTGAGTCATAGTCAATTTGGCTTCGATATTATGTACTCTACCTATCGTAAGAGCAATTAACTCGTAAAGCCGTTATTCCACATGAAATTTATGCATTATATATTTTATGAAGCTGCCGGCATTTTATTACTTAATTAAACTATTCAATATTTGAGAACAATACAATACAGCCTTAGTTAAAGGCTTTCACAAATTACACCTTAAAAGATTAGAAGAAGGATCACAATAGCTTCCCTTAGCTTTGTGGTTGTGAGAGAACAAGATTGTACGTTGTACCCTTATTTCATCTTTTTCTGTTTAATTTTATCTCCGTCCCTTATTGCGTAGTGAGATCGCTCTAAGTGACGAGGTTGTCAATAGAACTATAAAATTAATTTTTCCATTATAGAGTAAGATTCCAGAGCCACTAGACGTCACGAATTTTTTTTATGAACAATATGGTGACGATTGAGTAGAGTTAGTACGTACTAAGAACACATGCTTACCCGCTAACTTACTTAGACGGCCAATTTTGAGATATGGGGTAATGAAGGTACATAAAAACATTACTTACTTCACGTATTTTCTAATAACTGTTTTTCACGTATGTTATAGGCAATATCCTCAAAAATCAGGCTTCAATACTCCCAGAGACTTTCCGTCAGCCCACAGCCCTTTTGCTTATCAAAAGCTTTAAAGCTCCCAAAATAATGACTTAAGTTTACGTAAATTCCCATACTTCATTCGTATAATAATATATTCGTCAGACAACTATTTTACAGTATTTTCCAAAAAGACAGACCGATATTTGACCGATGATTGGAAGGGGCCAATCGTCCCAGGAGCCATAGAGAATGCCATAGAGGCCAATGCCATAGAGGCATTAAAATTGAGTTTAGGGGATGATTGGGCCCCTTAGATCGATTTGTCTTTTGGACGAAGGCATTAAAATAGTTGTCTGACAAACATAATATATAAATGGAGTACCTATGAGAATTTAAGTGAAGTTAAGTCATTATTTTGGGTTTTTTATGTATCTTGTGAAATCTCTAACTAAGTGTATTGTACTGTTCCCAAATATTGAGTAGTTTAATTAGGGTAAGTAATAAAATGCCGGCAGCTTCATAAAATATATAATACATACATTTCATGTGGAAAAACGGCTACAGGTTAAATTATTAAAATTTATATCTACACCCGTTTCAAACCGCGTTTGTGAGTATCAAATAAAAAGGTAATGGAAATAAAATTTTATATTTACGGCGTACGCCCCGTTCTAAAGATATACGCAAACATTCGGCTTCATTTTCGGCATTTATTCGGCTTTAACTTTATTTTATCATAAACAAACTGCCGTATTGTAAAGGTTAGTCAAGAGTGGCTTGGCTGGCATGTTGGCTTCGTTGGTAATAAGTCTGCCTGCGAACCCGTAGGTCGTGGTTTCAATTCCCGCCTAGTGCAAAAATTTGTGTAATGAATACAAATATTTGTATTGTATATACAATAAGTATATATTCAAAATTATGAAAGTATTATACAATCTGGGTTCCAAAGTACAAGCTTTGTTTAGATGGTGTTGTGTGTGAAATTATGTTGAAATGATTGCGTTTTTGATTCAGATTGGTATTGAAATTTTTGTCGTAAATGATAAAAAAAACTTAAATAGGCAATCATAGCGACTGCCGATAGGAGTGAAAGCTCAGAATTTGATAGCTCAATACACTCCACTCCCCTCCAAATAGTACGAGGCTGTTCCAAAAGTTATTATTTTAAATAAAGAGTGACGAGACGAGCGGGACATGTGCTTGATGGTAAGCAACATGCCTGTCACATAACAGCACAGTGACACGCAGCTATTGAATCATGAAGAGACCAAATTATTACCTAACACTGCACTGCGCTCGTCACCCAGGGATCAAGATATTATAGCTCTAAGCCCAGTAATTTCTCTGGAAACATTGCCCTTCAAACCGGAACATAGTAATGTTTGCACAGTACTGCTTGGCGGTAGAATAACTGACAAAGGTGTTGTAATTCTCCAGGCGGGCTCTGCCAAGAGTCCTATTACGAGTTACGAGAAAATCGCATTAGAAATGTAGCATCCATTAGAACAGCCGAAAAAAGTCCGAAATTCTCCAGCTTTCGCATCCCTACCCGCATTCCGTTCGTCGGTGAACCGAAACAAGTTTACATGAAGCTTGTCGGAATTTTCCATTACCACTAACGAAACAATCAAATCTGGTGCAGCTTGCTGTTTCTAAATGCAGTCAGCTCAAGCGCGGGATTGATTTCTATGCTGTTTAAAATCTCCAAACAAATTCTATGCAAAATTTCATGTGTGCTTTAGAAAATATATGAAATTTCTAACCTAGAAATAGAAATATGTATTTTGTATTGCATAAAACTGTGCACATGATAGTGTTATCATCATCATAGTGCTTTATCAACATCGTACGTCGTGGTGCTATCCGTTGGTGTAAGTACAAAATCCAAACAAGGGCTGGTTTTTAGTAAATGCACGGTTTCAATCATCGAAATAATTAAAGAAACGATTAAGTTTTTAAGAGTTCGATGGTTTCAATAATTCTTTTTGATTTATGTAGTTTCGTTATGAGGAGATTAATACATTATGCTAAGTATAAAAAACTACCATTTTGGAGCCAAAAGTTTGCACATATTAAATATATTTTTGTTAGCTGATATCTCAGTTGGATAAAGAGTAGATATAGCTCTAGAAAATGCACAAAAAACAGCTAAAGCTGCGTTTTGCTGAGGGGCTCGTGTTAAATAGTACTTATATCTCAGTCCACTGCTGGACATAGACCTCTCCCATGGCTCGCTACTCAGCCCTGTCTCAGCTTTAGATACGTCTCCACCCACAGCCTGGTGTCTTCCGTATATCGTCACTCCATCGTCGCAGGGCGTCCAACACTATCATACTTCTGCAGTATGTAGCAAAATAGAACTAAAGTGAAGTGAAAGTAATCAGTAAGAAAACCACTCATGGTACTATGCCCAATAAAACCCACCTGTACTCTTACGCGAAAAAGGATCCGTAAATGCATTTACGGATCCTCCAGGTAAGAAAGGGACGATGAGTTTTTTTTTAAATAATGACGAGACGAGTACGACATCTGCCTGATGATAAGCAAAATGCCTGCCACATAACAGCACAGTGACACACAGCTATTGGAATATGAAGAGTCCAAATCATTACCTAGCACTGCACTGCGCTCGTCACCCACAGATCTAAGATGTTATATCTCTAAGCCCTGCAATATCTCTGGAAATATTGCCCATCAAAGTGGAACACAGTAATGTTTGCACATTACTGCTTGGCGGTAGAACAACTGGCAACGGTGTGGTACTTCCCCAGGACTCAGCCAAGAGTCCTGTCACTACAGAATACACTACAGATAGTGTTGATATATGATTGACATAAGTTAAAAAATCTGATAGTAGGTACAATGCTGTTTATAATACGTTTAAAAATCATCGTATAAAATTTTTTACTATGGAAGTTAATCAAAAACTTGGAGATTCATTATAAATGCATCTAAACTCAAACTATTAAAATTTAAATGAAGATCGGTCAACGTTTTACAATATTGCGTAATTAAAAAGTTCAAGACCCTTCATGATTAATTACATTCAAACTCAATATTTTTAATAATTAAAATTTTGACGGGCTAATTGGAATATTCATTTCTTTTACACCCGAAACATGCTGTAATTGATGTTCGCGTAATGAAGAAAAGTTACTGCGGATTTATTCGAGGTCGGCGTGAAAAACGGTTTATGTTAAATAAAAGAAAGGAAAGTCTCGGTAAATCTGTGAAATTGTGGCGTAATGGTAAATTATTGGCAGGGTCAGTAATGAAGGACTGCGTTGCTGGTAGTGCCGATATTCTAAGTCCTAATTTAATTATCATCGTTTCATGGTGGATATTCCAAAGATACGAACGAAGAGATTTGACTCTACTTTTGTGATTAGAACGTCAAAGCTGTGGAATACGTTGCCTGAGAGGGTTTTTTCCCGATAGCTACAATCTTTGTGTCTTTAAATCGAGAGTGAATCGGTTTCTTCTAGGTAAACACGCTTCATCGTAGACCGCATCATCGTTTAACATCAGGAAGTGGCATACAATAATGTCACTTCCCGGGTCATCAAGGGAACCATGACAGGACAGTATATGGCAGCTTACAGTGCAGAAAATGGCTTCGTGACACTGAACGAGAGAGAGACAGAGCGCGCGGGAATGCCTGTTTACGAGTATGCAATACCACCAAATGACCCTATTGTTGTTACCGCCCGATGCACCAAAATTATGTTGGACGACATGATCCTAGAGATAGCCAAGATTATCGAAGGGGAACTCAAGTGTCACAGCGGGTTGGGAAAATTGGGAGGTACCGAGAATAAAATGGGTCAATGGAGTTCCAGGATGTGAAAAGACAACATGGGTGATTAGGCACTTCGACGTGAACAAGGACGCTATCATCACCACAACAACTGAGGCAGCAAAAGATCTAAAAGAAAATCTATCGCACCGTATCGGAAACCTGGTCAAAACCAGGGTGCGAACCATGGCTTCTGCTCTGGTAAATAGTTTCGGAAAAGAGAGTTTCAGTCGCCTCATGGTGGATGAAGCCCTCATGAACCATTTTGAAGCCATTGTAATGGTCTCACGGCTGTCTGGTGTTGGCGAAATTGTCCTCATCGGAGATGTCAATCAATTGCCTTATATCGATAGGGAAAATCTCTTCGAAATGAGGTATCACCGCCCGAACCTGGTAGCAAAGATCAGCCAGGAGTTGCTCTGCACACATCGAAACCCAATGGATGTTGCATATGCGCTGAGGGAAATATACTCCGGTATGTACTCCTCGGTGCCCCTTATAAAGTCCCTAGAGAAGAGAAGGTATAAGGGAGCGCAAATACCCAACACCCAACCAAACACCCTCTTTTTAGTTCACACTCAAGAGGAGAAGGACACCCTGATAAACCAGGGTTATGGGCCAGGCACCGGGTCACGCATCCTTACCATCCATGAAGCTCAGGGACTGACATACGAGTCGGTAATCGTAAACAAAACTAATGCAAACATGAAGCTGCACGAGAGCGTGCCCCATGCAGTCGTCGCAATCTCACGGCACACAAGGGACTTCACGTACTACGTTGACGACACCGACGACGCCATCGGTCGGTTCGTTCGGCGAGCGTTGGCTGCAACACCGAAGACCATCCGAGAGTTAAATTTGCAGATGGCCATCAAAAACGGAAATGCAGTCGTGGTGGAGGCGGTTTAGAAAATAAAATAGGCCTAGAATTAGAATTAAAGTGTTCCCTACTCCCCCCTATTTCCTTTTCTTCCTAATCCAAGACTCATGTAAAAAAAAAGAAAACAAATGACAAAGGTCACGGACCCCGGAGTCTGTGGAGTTGCTAAATTTAATAATAAAAAATAAAAAAAAACATCAGGCGAGATGGCGGTCAAGTGTAAACAAATAAAAATTAAAAAAAAATGTATAAGTATAATTGTCCTAAGGCGCAACATTCAGTAATTTCACTTCTTTTTTTCACAAAATAACTATAGCAGTTTTTTTTTGCTAATATGCCCGCCCTGACTATCATGATTGTCAAAGGGCTTATTAACATTTTCATCACATCATTTCAATGTCTCGATTTGTCTGGAATTTGACTTATTCGTATTCGTAGGTGGGCTGTTTTCCGCAACTCGACGTCTCGATGCGCCTATTTTGCGTGTGGAATTGACTTGACAATGGAATTTGCCTTCCTTCCACTCGACACCACCAAAACGACACCATCGGTGGTGTCGTATGGAATCACTAGTCCATACGACACCACCGACTAATAGTGAGGTTACCTACATACAAAGTTGTTGATATGAAAACTCCAATTAAGTTCAAGCAGTTTCATTAATGAGGTATGTCATTTGATAAAGAATGAACAAAAAAAAACAAAAATCTAATGGCGGAACAGCACATCACTAGGGTGGTGTCGTATGGACTAGTGATTCCATACGATACCACCGATGGTGTCGTTTTGGTGGTGTCGAGTGGAAGGAAGGGGAATTTGACTTTCTATTCTTTTAATGTTTATCAAATCATATTAAGCTAGTTTACTTCTCAGGTTTTGTTTACATTTATTTTAATAAGCTGATGTACTTACCTATATTATAATTGACAATATAAATATGAACTCCTCTATGATTATCTTTTTACCTTATTTGTTACTTGCTCACATACACTCACACAAATTTACTAAATACTAATTTGGGTAAATTGTCCAGACATATTTTGTTGAAAAATTGTGGTCCTATTTTTAGAACCATTGCCGATAGCGTCACATGGCTTCACTGCCTACCGAGGGTTGGGCTAGTGGCTAGAGCAGAAAACGTAGGGCGTTATTAACCTTTGACGATGCGGCAGGGCTCATGTCATGGCCTGGTCACCCACGATGAAGCTAAGAGAAAAAAAACACGGTGGAGTCGCTCGTCTTAGGTCTAGGCTTTGCTTCTAAGCTAATGACGATGATTGATGGTTGACGATGCGGCCTTGTAGTTTGCGTGGTGTATCGGCACCGGTGCAACTAGGGTGGGCCGTGATAATGGGAGTGAGCTTCGTGGCTGTGAGGTGGAGGCCGCGGCGGGAGAGGACCGCCGATTGTCACGATGTTCTACTCTCGCTGCCCGCCGCGGCCTTGACGAGCATGAGATAAAAGTCTAACCTTAGTAGTAGGACTCTTCATAGTCCACTTGGGGAAGTCCCACATCTTCGACTGTCATTCTACCGCCAAGCAAATATTATGTAAGTGCAATGTTTCCAGTGAAATTACAGGGCATCTTATATATCTGAGTGAGGAGCGCAGTGCAGTGCTAGGTAGATGCAATGATTGGGACTCTTCATGTCCCAATAGCTGCGTGTCACTGTGCTGTTATAGGCAGGCATATTGCTTACCGTCAGGCACATGTCATGCTCGTCTTGTCATATCGTTAAAAAAACTATTTACAATTATCGGAACTATCACATAACATTATATTTTTAAAAGATTTTTTTTAATTATCAACAAAGTTGTTGTTTTAAATACATTTATTTTAAGAAAATACTGAACTTACAAACAAGACGAAATTCAAATTAACAAGTACAATTATTATAAAACTACGAGTAAACATGCTAAACTCTTAAAATAGCATCGAAGTAATAACATTTCCAAATTAAAATAAACTAAAATAAAACATATCTAATAAGCTCACGTAAACATTTCTCATCAAATAGTTTAAATACACAAGTCAGAAAATGATGACATTTAAAATAAAAAAAAATTAAACATAATAAATTATGAACAAATATGTAGTTGCCGGCAAACAAGTTGACCCCATGAAGTTAGGTGCACATGGCTGCGCCGAAACGCTTTTAAGGTCTCTTTGGTGGAAGTGCACATGCGCGAACTTTCCCCTTCCACGTCACTTTTGGGTCAACTTGTTTGCCGGCCACTATCCCAGTATTACATTTCATTTATTCCTATACTCTGAGCGATGGAGCATGAGCCGTATGACAGGTACGGCTAGTTTCGTAACACGAAATGTATCGTTACGACAAAGATTGTATCTCCTTTTTAACTAATGCCATATATTCAATGGCAGCTTCAGCCAAGTCTTTGTCGCCGACGGTCGCGTCCATTTCGGATACGGAACCAGCATCTTCCAACGCACCTTCGGCGTCTTGTTTCAGTTTCAGACGGATTTCGCGAAGGCGCGCTTCGAGAATACGCTCCCGCTTACCCTCGCGCTCGAATATCTATACAGAGAAGATGCTTAAGTTAATATTTACCAAAGACGGTGAGTTTAACGTATATGCGTTTGTCTGTGACATCGAAGCTCCCAAACTGATGAACCGATTTTTATTTTGTTTCATTTTGTTTGAAATGTCAATTATTCGGGCGTGATTTTTGCTGTCTTACAAAAAATGGATTAAAGCAAATTCAAGTCGAATTGGCGCGTTACACATAACAATTTTTATAACACCTCCCTCAACGAGTATCAATTAAAAGGGCTTGACATTATGACAAAAAAATGCAAGATGGCCAACGCCATAAAATGTCATGAAAGGAACTTTTTCTTAAATTTAACTAGTATTGATAGACACTTTTCTTAGCCAGACTAGTGCTATTTAAATCACGGTAGATTTGCCGAGGTTATGGTGGTGTGCTTTCAATATTTCGATACATTTTCACGCTACGGTTACAACGATAAAACAGTTAACATCTATTTTTTTTCATGTTGTGTATTACCTTAATGATACCTCAATCTTTGGCGAATAAGTAACCTTGACTTTGGCTCAGCACACCCAATGCATGAAATCGGGTATATAGATAAAATAGCGGTCCGCGGTGGCCTCGCCCGTTTTTATCGCCGTATTTAGCCCTCAGGGATCACGTAAATATTCACTGGTGAAAGAATTTTCTAAATCGATCCAGTAGTTGTTGAGTTTAGCAGGTTCAAACAAAAAACCTCTTCAACTTTACTCTTTACTTCACTTTTTTATAATGTTAGCAAAAATACCTGAGTCAACAAGTGCTTGTCATGTTTTTCGGAAGCAGAAAGAGCGTGAGACAATTCCACCATGTAGACGTTGCCATTCTGAGCTCCACAGGCCACCATACTGCCCTGAAGAAGTAAAATCAATATGTTAACCGAAAAGGAATGTCACATGTTTTGATGTGAGTAATTTTGATGGGAAAACCTATTTACATTTACTAATTCTATATACGGCATTTAGTACTTTTGGTACGGGAACATCTTAGGTGTTGGCGACACCAACATTCAGAACATTCTGATGTAGACTCAGGGGCCACCAAAAAATACATATCGATCATTTTGCGAATCAAGGTATCTATATGTATTAGCAGTATATCTCTATACAGGTGACGTATTGTGCAACGTTCGTGCTGTTTAATACTCAAATTCTATATAGTGAGTTTTCAGTTCCATCAGCAGTCTCTGTGACTGGATTTTTTATGCATGTTATTCGAAAATTCCATTCCATCGATTCTGCATAGGTAAGTATAAATAGCCAACTTTAACGATCCCTGAGATTCCGAGCCTACTTTGTTAAGGCTGTGAGTCGAGGCTACCATTCTGGTAAGTGTCAGTTGATAACACATATGCTCTCGAAAGATAGCGGTTTCTTTACCATTCAATTCAGCGGTGATGGCAAATTTGCACAGCTGCACAAATTTGTCATCACCATACATAGTTCCACCTGGTCTATGAACAAGTTACGGCTAGTCTAAGCTACGGCTGGTCTAGTCGGAAGAATGGCAACTGCCGATCTGGAACCCCGAGCTCATATTTAACGCGCACCGCTGTCTTTTCAAAATCATGTGCGTAATGCCGGAAAACATGTTGAAACCGACATGTACCTAGAATCTTTCGAGGTCGTGTATCATCCACCAATCCGCACTGTATCAGCGTGGTGGATTATAGCCTTGACTCTCTCCTTGCAAGAGAATGCCCCGAATCCCAGCTGTGGAATCATTTAGTGGGCTGCTTAAGGTATGTAAACAAACAGAGATGAGTTTAACAGAAATCCGTAAAACGTATCTCAGTCTGAATCGTCCACCAGTTTTTGAGTAATCCTTGTAATTAATGAGTAATAAATGAATCCGTAATAAAATTAAGTAAAAATAAAGTAAGTAGTGTTTTATTACCGCTTCTTGCACAGCAATTTGCTGCAGAGGTTCTGAACAGAGCTGCACGGTTAGTAGAGGCTCATGTTGCCGCCGCAGCCAGTCCCAGATGGCCAGCAAGCCATTCTGCTGCGCCAGCAACATCAGGGAAATCCTGCAACACAAATTATGACTGGGACCACAATATAACATTCTAATTCGGGCACCTTTCTACCGGGTACCGTGGGCACCTTTGTGCCGGGTACCGTTAGGGGTGGGTTATGTCACTGATAAATTTATTGTTGATGTTATTTTTAATTGTTTAATTTAGTAGCGTATATTTTTATTTAAACTTTGTCCATTTAGTTAGTATCTATGATGTTTTGGAATAATAAACTTTCTAATTAGTCCGTCAGGTAAATTACAACAAAATGTCGGACACCTACTTTTTGTTTTATCGAATGATTAAAAATCGACACATATTAAGATCGTTAAAATTCTGGTGTGGTTGTGACGTCACGTCTTTGTAAAAATCATACAATAAAGTGACGTCACCCGAAAATTTATGCACTGTATCTTCATCATTTATTTTTTGCGAAAAAAAGATAAAAAACTACGTGTACAATATTTTTAACAGTCTAACTGACGGACTTCCTTCTTTCTCCTTTTTAGTCATCATGCCAATATAAGAAAAAAATGTTTTGTTTGTTGTTTATCTTGAAGTGAGAACTTCTTTTGACGCGCCAAAGACAGATTTTTCGTGGGCTGAATTGAATTAAAGCGTCACGCTCGAGAATGATAAGAAATCTTCGGGTAAACACGGAACCATGGCCATTGGCCATCTAAAAATGCGTCAGCATTTCCCATTTCACCCGCATTGTTTCCAAAGTAAGCTATCAAATTATCTTCTATTAAAGTAAATTCTGATTTATAGATTTTCATTTCTATCGGCAGCTCCTGTGACTGCAAATTTTTTTTTTACTGACCGAGTAGGACTCCAAGCCCCAGCCGTGATGCGATGCCGATGCGGTGGCGACCACAGGATAGCTGATTCCTTGCACTCTTCGCTCCAAACACGCGCCGTCCAGTCACCGACAGTGAGGAAATTTTTCAAGAAGTGAGGATTACGTTCCAAGGACCAAATTGGACCTAAGTGTGCTTCAATCTAGAACCCAAAATATGCTACATTTTATAAACATAAAAGAGTCGCTTTAAAAAACAACAAAGTTACAAAATCTACTTATCAATGGATACAAATTTACTTATACAAGTAGATTACGAGTAGATAATAAATCTATTTGTTTTTCATTATTGGCTATAGCTTAATTTCATTGATATTTGCACTTTCTTTATTCTTCAATTTTACTTTAACATACTTTTTTTCTAGTACGTATAGGGTATTGAGACGTGCAGGACATGTGTCTGGTGGTAAACAACATTCCTGCCCATATATAACAGAACTGCGTTACACATTTACTGGAACATGAAAAGTAAAATCTTATTACTAATTTTTTTAAATTAAATTACCTACTGTACCGCGCTTATACCCAGAGGTATGATTTATCTCTATCCCCTGTAGTTTACCTGAAAACACGCCCCTTCAAATAGAAACACAAGATATGTTTGCACATTACTGCTTGGCAGGAGAATGACTGGCAAAGATATGTTACTTCCCCTAGTAGATTCTGCAAAGTCATACAAATATCTTAACTAAGTATTTAAATTGTAATATTGGAGGAAGGAATACACATATACACATAAGTTCTGTTCTTTCAAATGACATGGACGCTACTAACCGTGGTAGCAAAAAATTTAAACCAATAAATGTTATTAAAATAAGTAGTACACATGATTTAGGTATAGCTATTTGCTAAATATATATATGTAGCTATTTATTCCATTGTCCATGTAGAGTGATATCCCATTCACCCCAGACTTCATTTGGGCACAGCAAGTATTCAGACCGTTTTAAGTTAGTGTTATAGGTCGATCTTAAAAATGTCATCTTTCCTAAAAGAAGTGCGGTGACTGAAATCTTGGACAAATGTGAAGGTAAATTACAAAAAATGAACCAACCATAGTTGGCAGCTTCTCCAAAGGTGTTTTCCCCTTTCTGTTGCCACCAAGAACGAGCCCGTTCTCCGTTCCCACCATGAACCTTGTCGGAATAGTCGGCTCGAATTCCATCTTGCTGACTCCGTAGGCTCGGGCCATGGACGGGACATCGGAGGAGTTGTGGACATGGTCCATTATCATTTCATCAGTGACGTCACCAAGGTTCCGCGCGTCCCACCACTTTACGGCGCCATCCGCTGAACCCGAGAAGAACTCTTGACCGGATTTTGCGTTTATGAAGAGTACGTTTCGGACCAAGTCGCGGTGAGCTACGTGGGGTTCGCACAATACTGTTGAAAGTGAATAAGGAATATATTAATTTCATTTTAAAACATGGTACCCTGTTTCATTCTGCACACATCCCATCAAAAGAGTTTGTAACCACCAAGTATGCAATTATTGGTGAGATCTTCTTCAGTATACGATGAATTTAGAGTGGTTGAGAACATTATATGTAGGAGATACACTTATTGATAGAATGTGTGCAAAACAATAGCTTTAGGAGTTTGGCTGGCCCTGAATCCAATAATGCTATTATGCTATACAAACTCACAGATGTCGGCCTAAAAACTTAATTTTGTTATCTATATTATAAAGTTGAAGAGTTTGTTTGTTTGTTTGTTTGAACGCTAGGCTCTCGGGAGTTACTGGTCCGAATTAAAAGATTATTTTTCTATTGGATAGTCCATTTATCGAGGAAGGCTATAGGCTATAGAACAGAACGCTACTATTAATAGAAGCGGAGCATGAATCAAGAATGTAACAAAATCGGGAAAAAATATACCTTTTTGAGAGTTTTCGTACATTTCGTGCCACATGACAGCATGTGTCTTAGATTGCGTCATTGAATATCACAGATTAAACACCTCTTGAATATAAACCTTTGCTAATTGGTACGACCAATTTCCGACAGATGGCACAAGTCGTGCAATGGTCGTGTACAAGCAGGTAGCTGAAGAGGTGTTTTGTTTGAAAGCGATATTGTTAGGAATTACTGAACCGATTTCAGTCATTCTGTCACCCTTGTATATGTACGGAATCCTGACGAATGCTATATAATGTACCACGGGCGAAGCCGGGGCGGACATCTAGTTAGGATTATAAGAAAAAAAAAATAAGAAAAAGTGTGGTATTTGCGTAGGTTTATTTTTGTGATTTGAAATCAGGTGAGTAAATTGTTAGCGTAATGATGATTTCTAAAACGAACTTACTTGTTGGATTTCCACCCATACGTTTGTCCCATATCCCAACCTGACCATTGATGAGAGCGCCAGCCAAAATATTGACGTCTCGTTGGTTATATACCAGGTCTAAGACCGCCCAACGAGACGTCAGCGTCACCTCTGGGTGGTTTGGGTTCTCCATGTCCCAGATGTAGCAATCTAACTGCGTACTTGGCTGCCTGCAGAGCATAAATGCATCTTAATACAAAGATCCTAATATCAGTTACACTATTAAAGTACAGTGTATTAAAGAACTCCTCCCACTAGACGGACAGATGACCTCACAAAGGTCGCAGGAAACCGCTGGTTGCAGGTTGCGCAGGACCGTTCGTTGTGGAAATCTAGGGGGGGGAGGCCTATGTTCAGGAGCGGACGTCTTGCGGCTGATGATGATGATGTATTAAAGAAAAACACGAAGGCGTAATATTTTTTAAAATAAAATTATGAAGCCGAGTTGATCGTTGTCGTGGTCTTTACACGACGTCAATAGTTACAATAACAGCATTTTTTTACTAGAGCCAAAAACCGCTATCGGAGCGTGCAATATCTAGCTATTCTTACTAAACCAGCCACAGACGAGTAACTCGATTTCGCATCGCAGCAACGTGATGCCGCATACATACAGTTATCGTTCAAAACCGCTATGGAGAATAACTAAAAACCGACCTAAAAACTATTTATTGGAATAAATAGTTTCAGAAACCGCTATTACCAGCAATAGCAGTCAATAGTTTCGTGATTGCCAGAACGCGTAACGACCCATAGCTAGTTGATGGTGAGACCATCTTCTTAGCATTCCATGGATTCACCGTGCGGGTGCCGGGTCCATCGTGTGGCAGAGGCTAAAGTATGATTTAGAAACCGAAATATGGTAACGAAAACTTTACAATGAAACGTAACAAAGACAGTCAGTCCGAATATATCTTGTCTTAATGCAGGTATATAAAATTAATTGATTGCATCAGTTATTGACGTTTTTTTCGCATGAGTAGGTAATTTTTTAGGATAAATTTGATTTTAAATTAGGAAACAAATCAATTATGATTCTTCTAGGTTAGCCTGCTCCATTGTAGATCGCGTCGACGCTTAACAACAGGAGGTGATCAAGCGTTAAGCTTTTTTTTTTTTTAACTATAATAGGTTCGCACTTGACCACCATCTCGCCTGATGTTAAGCGATGATGAGATCTACGATGGAGCTTGCTTACCTAGAAAAAACCGATTCACTCTCGATTTGAAGACACCAAAATTTTAACCATCAGGGAAAACCCACTCAGGCAACGCATTCCACAACCTAGACGTTCTTATCACAAACGTGGAGTCAAATCTCTTCGTTCGCGTTTTTGGAACATCAACCATGAAACGATGCCGCCCTTTTGTGGAACGAGAATTCCGATAGAAGAAAGGGCAAGGCGGTATTAGATCATGCAGATCAGTTGCACACTCTCCGAAGTGTATCCGATAAAAAACCGATAAGCTAGCGATTTTGCGGCGATGATCAAGACTTTGAAGTCTTTTACGCACAAGAGCGTCATTGCCTATGAGTCTTTTGGCACGTCTCTCAATCGATTCCAGAGTCCCCAGCTGATACTTAGCCGATCCATCCCAAAGGTGCGAACAGTACTCCATACAGGAGCGAATCTGTGCTTTGTATAACGTGAGCAACTGTTCAGAGTTGAAGTATCTTCGCACCTTTGAGAGGACACCTAGTTTTTTGGCGGCTAATTTAGCCTTAGGCTCAAGAAGCTATTTATATTTAACGCTAAAACAAGTTTTGTACGAAATTATAAAACAAATGGACATTTAAACATTAAAACAATTACATTTTGAACGTGTCCGTTGAATTTTTCCAGTTCTAGTTATTTGTAAACATACCTGTTAAAATCAACATTAAAATAAGTAACAACGAAGTGGTGCCCCTCTGGTTGCCAATTGATGGAGCTGATCGGTCGCTTGTACACTGCAGCGTCTCGATACACGTTGACAGTCCTCGCACTGCTTTTCTCGTGAGGCGTTGACGGTAGCATCTCATTAAAGTATATGTCATACATGTCTATTGCGTTGTTTTGTAGTACGTAGTGTTCCATTTTCTGTCGGTTAAAGAAAAAATATGGATTTTTTTAAATTACGTAGATAAACAACCGGTGAAAAGCTATGGCACTATGTATCTCTATATTGTGTAAACAAATATGGAGGTAATGTTGAATTAGGAGCATAGATTAGTAATGCCTAGATCGATAATTTTCAAACAAACGCTGCATCTTAAGTGAGGCAAAGCGCAGATTGATGTCGGCTTAAGGAGTATGTACTGAAGTTCGGCAAACAAAACTTTAAAGATAGGATGTACAGTGAAAAGTACCACACAAACCATCATAATGTCTTTAATTGTTGGTGACGTGTGCACTAGCTCGGAACCTTGACAACTGATGGTAGTTTCGAACGGACTAAGCCAATTTAGCTCACTATAATTTGCCTCGCTTTTCTTCCGCAGACCTTATTTTAAAATCGTGTACTAGAAAAGTACTGTGCTGTGTGTATATTAAACTACCACTCACTGAACTGGTGTTCTGGACGCAATGGACATATCCTTCTTCTCTCTCGATCTTACGTCGGTACCGCTGCGTCATCTCAGGGTCATAAATGTTCACATCCTTTGGCCAGCCACCTTCAGAGTGATCTACTCCTGCGTTTGCATACTCCGCCCTGATAGGGATTTTAAAAGGGATAAGTAGTGAGTTGAGCACTTCTTGGGGAATGTAGGTGTGGCGGTGTGTGTTCACCGCATCAGCAGTTTTGTTTTGTACCAATCGAGTATCCACATGCCGCACCAGTCGTTCCCTCGTCGCTGTACTGTCCACTTGTCCGTCAGCATTTAGCGCAGTCTACTGTATTCCACTGTTGTATTCATAGAGTACATGCGAGGGACACTCTGGACTCTGGAGTCAGTTTGAACTGAACACGCCATACCATCAACCTCGCCAAAGTGGTGACGCCGACATGATTGAAAATCTAATAGCCTCATAAATACGAGTATTTTCAGCATTATGAGGGGACATTTGGAACATGAAGAGTCGAAATCATAACCTAGCACTAAACTATTTACCTACTGATAGTTACAGCCATTTGAAACTGCCTATATAAGACAACTGCGTAACGATTCTGACCCCAGTCGCATTGATCTCGACATGGAATCAGATCTCTCTCGATCTTTGTTTTATCTGTTTAGAATGACAGAGACAAGAAATGCCATTCCGAATTTGAGCCGATCGGATTGCGTTCAGAATTAGGCCAATTGTCCACGTAGTCGCACGTTATACGTCGTTGACGAGCGACTTTGCCGCTTTGTGGACACATATTTCATTGTTTGTATACAGTACATACAGTACATACAGTGATGAAGAGTTCGAGTGTATACCTGCGCAACCCTCTCGCACCCCCTCACCTGCACCCCCGCAACAGCCGTTGAGCTTGCGTGCGCGACGTGCGGCAGCCCGCAGTGCCAAACGGGCAGCCACCGCGCGTGTGCACTCGCCTTGAAAAAGGCCGCCGGACGCGGCCGAAACTCGAGTCGGATTGACCGACCGTATATACGTGATTGTCCCGTTATCCAATTAAATACGGTTACTTATAGGTTACTGTGACGTCGGAAAGACTAAACAAATTAGGTAGAAAATTGAAACAGAAATAACTCATAGTCTGAAATACCACATTTATGTATTTATTACCTATAAACCTGAAAAGAAGCATGGACCCTAAGGAAACACATATGAACTATCACGTCAAAACGGCACAACGATATGGGTTGACATACGAAACACATATAGTTTAGAGTCTAAAATTTCACATGGGCTAATAAGTCTACATTTTCATTTAACTCCATATTAGTAGTCCCCATATTAGTACTCCCCGTAGTCCGGGGGTAGTTCCCGAGATAACATTCGCTCTAGCGTATAAAATAAATTAAAAATAGTAAAATGACGACTAAAGTTTTGGGACTTGCTGTAACTAACCTGCAGACGACGATGGACCATATACTGGACGAGGTGAGGTCGTTGAAATCCATCATCAACGACCAGAACGAGAAGATTTCGAGGCAAGGTGAGACAATCACAACACAATTTGACATGATCCAGCAACTAAAATCCTTAGTTGAAGGTACTTCCATGACAAAACATAGCCCCGACACTACGGACACTAATTCCCCCGCGATATCGCGTCCACCTCGGCAGGCCCGGTTGAACGCGATTTCTTCGGTAAACTCAAGCACCGGGACTAGAAAAATAAACACAGCCGCTACGGCTAAAACGCGGGCACTAACTGTCACTGAAGTTCCTGCTGCCTCGAAGATGCCCGAGCCTAACCGAACTGAGGACAATAAGATGCCTAAGGTGCAACTACAAAACGGCGTTAAAAACGCTTCTAAAGAAATCGCGATAACTTTGCCAAAAAATGAATTCTCCTACTGATAAGCTATCGGTACCTAAAAACAAAGAAAATGCTTGGCATATTGTGGGAGGTGTACGAAAGCGAAATAATAAAAAACAACACCGTATACTAACAGGCACAGGTGAAGCTGATGATATGCTGCAAACAGTAGAACGCCGTAAGTATCTTCAGGCATGGTCTTTTACACCTGACACTACTGCAGATAGTATTATCAAATACCTAACTGAAAATGACTAAACATGAAACTTCTAAGAACGGCCGCGGGCCCTCTATCTCCCGTACTGGCTGAATTATTTAACCGATGTATGAAGGAAGGCGTCTATCCCACCCCACTCAAGTTGAGTAAGGTCGTTCCTATTTTTAAAGGGAAAGGTAAAAGGTCCGAAACCGATGGGTATAGACCAGTTTCTATCATCCCTGCGATTGCGAAAGTCTTCGAGAACGGGTTGAGCAGCAGACTAGTCGGCTATTTATGTGAAACGAACTCTCTCTCTCTGATAAGCAATATGCTTACAGAGAAGGGCGGTCAACAACGACTTTGACAAGAAAACTTATCCGCCGCATAATAGAAGCACGCGATTGTACGCCTAAACTACAAGTTGCTGTGCTATGCTGCGAAGGCTTTCGACGTCGCAGACCACGCAGTACTTGTTGCAAAACTGGAACACTATGGTTTGAGGGGTATGCCATTTTCTTTGCTCAAAAATCTACTCGAGAACAGGGCGCAGATTGTGGTCAGTGATGCGGGAAGGGAAAAATCAGATCCGCGTCACAACTCTCCTTCTGGTTTCATAACAATGGATTGGTTCTAAATTTAAAAAAAGACCCACTTTCTCCACGTGAACCTCTCAGGACACAAGATAAGGCCTCTGACCATAAAAATAGAGACCACAATATTGAACCAGGTGTACTCGACCACTTTCCTCGGTTTTGAGGTAGACGCCGGATTAACGTGGGAGAGTCATGTGGACAGACTGAGAGGAAAACTCGGTGGTGCGTGTTTTGCGCTGCGGCGAGTAGCACAGGTTGTGCCCGTAGACGTGGCTCGAGTTTGCTACTTCGCTACAGTGCATTTGCTCGTGCAGTACGGCGCCGAGCTGTGGGGGAGGTGTGCGGAGTGGCAAAGAATATTCCGGCTACAAAAACGTGCCATCCGGGCTATCGTCGGAGTAGACGATGAGACTTCCGTAAAACCATATTTTAGGAGTCTGGGCATTCTTACACTACCCTCGGTGGTAATAATGCAAGTAGCATTGTTTGTGAGAACTAACCTGGACTCCTACGAGGTATGTGGTGCGAACCATCGCTACCCCACGAGGACCGAGGAGCGCGGGCAGCCTCGGCGTGGTAAAGCGTAAGCTGTCCAAAGCCACAAAATTGACCCATGTTATGGGTCCAGATGTTTACAATAACCTGCCCGAACATGTGAGAGCCGCACCAAGCTTATGTAGTTTTAAATCTCGATTGCAACGCTGGCTTGTTGAGCAGGCGTTTTATAGATACGAGGAATTTTATGCTTTACCTTTGTAACCCAGTAAATTATAAACGTGTAATTTAAATTAATTGACATTTTATTATAAATTTATAATAATTATCATATTATTTTATGACTTAATAATTAATATTTACCACTATATTGTGCATTATTATACCGAATTTTGTTTTATAATTTGTGTATGCTTACAATTATTATCCTGACATGTAAATTGGCTTTATGAAATAAATGATTATGATTATTATGATTATTAATATAAGCCTATATTTACGTAAGGAACTTGATGTGATGGTAAGGTAAAAGCCAAAAATGAAAAAATATATGCACCCGTTTTGGCGTAGATAATATAGGTGATTTGGGTTCACAATCAAAATAACAAGCAACATAATATTCTCATTAGACGGCGCTAATGCCAGTTTAAATCTAAAAGCACTAAAGGCCATTTAAAACGATGTTTTGCTATTGTGGTATGTATTTTTTCTTTCATCACTAGGTGGCGTTACTGGTATTCTAAATTGTACTACCTAATAAGTTTTTGCTGCTAAAAGGATTATGATGCCAAATTTGGATTCTTTCGTTCTTGATTTTTTTCGGTGTCCTACAATTAAATTCATACATTAACATTTCACTAGGACTTGGCTTAGATTTACGGGTTCAACTTGCTTGAATATCATTAAAACTAAAAAAAATTTAATTATTTTGATTCCACACAGGCTTCGTTCAAAATTTTACGCCGGCGAAGTCGCGGGTAACAGCTAGAAAACAGCTTGCGGATAAAAAGAAATAGGTAAGTAGGTATCAGATCATGCACATTAGCTTCAGAGTTTTCATAATGTATCCTATAAAAATCCTACAAACTTACTTGCGGCTATGTTCGATACTACGAAACCTTACTAAGTATGTTTGATTTTGTTTAAAAAAAGAAAAATGAAGATGATAAAATTAAATAAATTTTTGTGTGGAAAAACAAATTCAACTCAAAGGTTTTTCAATGACTACTTATCCAAATATTTGACGTACGATACCACAGATCAGAAAATAGTTACTTCGTAAACGATACAATTAATGTAAAAGTCAGTAACATCTGCTTACGCGAACGAAGTAGCGGGTTCAGCTAGTACAAAATATATAAATGTACATGGAAGCGCATATGTCATGGAGACACAGACGGGACGGGAACGTGGCACTGACGGGACGGGAAAAATATCGTAGCCAAAGATGTTTAGCACGTCCCGCCCCGCGCGTGCTCCGCCCCCGTCTGTGTTTCCGCTACGTATACACAATCACTCCGTTTGTTCCGGAGAGAAAAGTAGTAGGACGTTTGCATTCCCGTCGAAAATGGACGACGAAAAACTAACCGAGGGTGTACGGTCACATCCAGCGTTATATAATTTAGCTAACTTAAAGTAAGGCACTAAGTAGATACATGAATTATAATTAGGCAATAAGCACGTTAGATTCCTATCACTGTTACGGTACGTATGCATTAAGAACACGTTCCCGCATTGAACGAGGCAGTCACGTCCCGTTCCCGTTCACGCCCCGTCCGAGGTATGCAGGTGGGCTTACCTACCTGTAAGTATTAATTTCCCGCTGTGAAAACACAGGTGTATTCTGCGTCAGCTGATGTACAGGATTCCTTAGCGCGAACAGTTTATGTAATTTCACATCTGGCATTATACTATCACACATCTCCGGTCCTAACTCACAATACAGCGGTTGCCGGCCGAATTCGCGACGCTTCTTCATATACTGGTAGTTAATATCCATTGTAAAAGATAATTAAAGAACAAGTTTACTTCAAAAAAATAGTATTAACAAATTCAGTAGATCATTCAAGGAAAAAACAATAATACTTAACACAAATTAGGTAAGATAATTTAAAACGATGGGAGAGGTGACAATGTGTCAATGTGACAGGATGTAATGAAGTTATAGGTGTCAACAGTACCCACTGTCAGTAATAAATTTTCGATGGCTCTTTGTATTCCGAAAGAAGGTTTTTATTGGAAAGGTCGTGAAGAGGACTTTTTGCTGAAAAAAAAGAAAATTTATACGTAATTTATTACTTGCGAAATACAGTAGCAAATGCCTACCCCCTCCGATATGTTATAGATACTCAAATAATTCGCGGTGTCTCAAATAAGTCATGGTGTCTCACTGGTGAAAACTGTGAATGGTGATTCGTACTCCGTCTTTCCTTTGACTATTTGTCCAAGTACGAATGTACAAGTTTTCTTTTACCAAAGGCTTCAACGGAAAGCGTAGACCATAGAGTTTCCGCACGGTTTCTTTGTGTCAATCGGAAGCAGATGACGTGCATACTTTCTATGGCAACAAAGTGATGTGCGGCGACAAAAGTATAATAACACTTCCACAAGAGCGACAAGCAAGAAAGATGCTACCCGTGCTTCAGTGTAAAGCGTTTGTGCCTCAGATTACCGTTGAAAACATAGCAAAAAAAATTGGCAATCATAGGAACTGCTGATAAATATGAAAACTTATAACTCAGAATTTGAAAGCTTACTTTGGAAACTACGTGGGTGAGCCCGGAGGGCGTAGCCATGAGTATCTTGAAATGGAGATGCATTTCCAAATGACCAATGGGAAATTCTAACGCATTTCTAAATTACCAATGACCATGGTCCCGAGTTTACCCGAATATTTCTTATCATTACCGAGCGTGGCGTTAGAATTCAATTCACAGCCCACGAAAAATCTGTCTAGACGCGCCAAAAGAAGTTTTCAGCTTCAAAAACTGGGTAAAGTTGGCTGTATAGCCTCAACCTCACGTTAATCAATCTCAAGTCATCTGATTCGCGCAAACTCAGAAACTACTTAACAAAAGCTATCTAAACAATAGACACAGCATCCAAGCAGGGTCGCAAACTCGCTATATGTAAATAGGTACCCCATCTCGTAATTAATCAACATCAACTCTCCTCAACTGACACGATCACTTGACACTTCCATCACTGTGAAAGTACCTATGAAACAAAAGCAACACAGGCGCTAGCGAGTAATGATATGAATGGATGAGTAATGAGTAATGTAAGTGGGACACCCAGAAAGTTTTGAGAAAAAAAACTAACTTGTATGAAAAAACATTTTTACTAAATCTTGCTACTGCTTGATGCTACTTCGCCAAGCGGACTCTGCCAAGATTCCTACCACTGCTATATGAGTAGAGAGTACCTAGACGTAGCAAGACTTTGTGCTTTGCAAAAATAGTAAACTCAACAGTATCACGTATGGTGATGTGGATGAGATTTACAAGTACAAAATATATGTATTTGCCAAATAACTCGCAATACAGAGAGACTCAATATCATCTTGATTTAAATTAAAACAATACAAAAAATATAAGTTATTTAAAAAATTAAACCGACTTCACAACCACAAATAGGCACTCAAAAGCGAAAATTAAATTAATATTCGTTTGTGTAAATTAATATCATTATTACAAGTGCTACTCACTAATCTATTTGAAGTCGATGCCAGTCAGGCCAAAATACTATGTAGGCACGTGGTCGGTACTATAGTCGGGTCATTTTAATAGGTAACATTTGACAATTCATCAAAATTCGACAACGTAACCTTATAACGGCGGGCATAAAATAATTTATTTTTTCGTTTTGTTAGAACTGCACATTGGTTAATTTTTTTCTATTACGACTACATATTTAATGTAATAATGACTGACATGAGCAATTTTACGTTTTGTTTTCGCTAATAAACCATTCTAAATAAAATAAACAATTTCCGATCTAAAGAATTGCACGTCGCTACAATGTTGCGTCAGTTAACCTTTTTTGTTTTTGACCACTAAGGATGTTGCTGTAAAATCGTAAGCTGATAAGTTGAATCGAATGCAATGATTACTTGTGAAGAAATACCGCCATAAATTAGTGACCACGTTGTGATTATATCTTCTACATTTAAAAATGTTGTGTTGGTTTGTGTACGCTTCAAAAACTCAAAAAGTTCTGCACCGATCGATCTGAAATTTTAGAATGATATATAATGCGCATCAAGGATTGTTTTTATCTAATTTTTGCATCACTAATCACAATGTGCCACAGCGTAGCGTCGCAGGGTACAACTAGATAATACATTTTTTTTTTTATTATTAACTACTAGCTTTTACCCGCGACTTCGTACGCGTAAAATAAGTATTAAGGTAACTGAGGGAGTACATATTTACTTGAACAGTAGTATACAAATTTACTTTTACTAATATTAGAATATTTTTGTACCTACAATATCATAAAAATCAGTTCAGTGGTTTAGGCGTCAAAACTTAACAACCAGACAGGAAGAGTTACTTTCACATTTATACTATAAAATAGTATGCATTTTAAGTGTCTAGTTTAAAAATTAACGGTTTTCAACATTGACGAACTTCCATATAAATTTTCATCCCCATTTTAACCCCTATTTCATCCCCGTAAGGACAAACATTTATTTCTTAATGCAAAGTTTTATGGTTTTATCTGCAACAGTGACGAACTTTCACATAAAACTTTAATCTCCCATTTAAGCCCCCATTTATTTCATCCCCGTACAATTCGAAATGAGAAAATTACTAGAGTGAACACAAATTTGCTTCGCGTCAAATGTCTAGATACGAAGTTGCATGGTTTTGTCTTCAAATGTTACGAATTTCCATATACTTTCATCCCTCATTTCAACCCTTTTTCCGTAATAAAAAGTAACCTATATCTTTTTTGGGATTAAGTCTATCTGTGTACCAACTTTCATTAAAATCGGTTATGTGGATTTCATGCTTATAACTTCGAAAATTACGGAACCTTCATACAACCCTCCATCCCTTGTTTCACCCTCATAGGGGTTGAATTTCGCAAAACCCCGTCTTAGCGAGCGCTTATGTGCTAAAAGACACCTCCATGCAAAATTACTGAGTTTTCGTGAAGAGTGACCTTTCGCTTTTATATACATAGATAAAAATGCAAAAAAAATAACTATGCGAATAGATAATATTATTGAAAATAATTAATAATATATTTGAGTGCTGACAGCAATGATGAAGATGACAATACTAACTGTTGTTCAGATAATTCAACTGAATAAATGCATTTTTTATTAAATTATGCACTTGTCTCATATTGCTCCTTAAACTTACGAAAAAATAATAATTAGGTATGAGGCAAGGATTTGCCTGATGATTTTTAAAATTCACATATTGGTGCTTCAAGTCCGTATCGATTCAGTAACTGTAATCGAGGTTTTAACCAGGTCACCTCACTATGACGACATAACTGACAAACGTCAAGTGTTACCTATTAAAATGGCCTGACTTCACCTGTTCGACTTGGCTAGCACCGACTTCAGGAATCGGAATCGGAAATTGTCAAAGAGGTCTTTGACAATGTTTAGTTCCGATTCTTGACACTCATGGCGCTGCTTGATATAAGAACAACACAGAAATAACAACTATGGTGTTGAATACAGTTACTGATGAAATACAAGACGTTGGCGAAATTGTGCCAAACATTTATCTTACACAAATACATATCACAACCAAATAGAAGCCAGAAATTAATCTAAGATGAAGAATCAGATGACATAAATAAAAACCAGAAATTAATAGAAGATGAGGAAAAAGAAGACTTTAATCAGCTGACTATTATTTAATTTTTTTTTTTTATTTATAAATTACTAACAAATTGTCTTGCCAGACATATTGCATGCCTCTCGCAGAGGCCAGTTTGTATGGGGCAACTTTTAAAATGTTTTGTTTCATCTTATCTTACCTACAAACAGCAATAAAGATTTTTGTATTTGTATTTGTACTGTATTACTGTAGTTACTTACTGTGTGTTGCTAAATTGCCAAGGTGACTGTGGATTCTGGTGTTTGGCGGAATCCTACACAATATTATTGGGGTGGTTTACCATCGTCCACCTATTGACATATATATATATGAAAGTAAATTTTAGTGCTAAGTATATTTAGTAAGTATATGTAGCATGCGCCAAAAAAACAGCAAGAAATTTCACCTTTCTTCACACAAAGAGGTTACGCACACCTCGAGTACGCTTTATTGAATCATTTGTGGAAAATTCACTCTCATTTGTCGAGTCATTTATTACGAAACAAGGAACGAATTTCTATCGAAGCTCCGTGAACCAGATTGCTGGAATTATATAATGATCGATCGTTTGCCCACTAATCGGATTCGATTGACAATGGTAGGCAGGAAGCCAAGAGGGATTTTGATTACGACGAATTATTACTCTGTGCAGAGTCTGCTTGGGAAAGTACCACACTTTTACCAGTTATTCTACCGCTGAGCAGTAATGTTGAATCATCACTGTATTCCGGTTTGAAGGGCAATGTTTCCAGTGGAATTACAGGGCATAGACAATATACTCGTATCTTATATTTTTGAGTGACGAGTGCAGTGCAGTGTTAGGTAATGATTTAGACTCTACATGTTCCAATAGCTGCATGTCACTGTGCTGTTATGGGCAGGCATGTTGTGTATCATCAGCCACGCGTCTTGCTCGTTGCTTTATACTTTAGAAAAAATAACTGTAACTGAAAAACTGTATCCGATAACCGTTGGGGTAGACGGGTTCTGGAGTCAGCATCAGTACGAATCAGCAACGCAGTGTAAGACACCCCAAAACTAAATGGAATGACGATTTACGAAAAGCTGGTGATGGTTGGAAACGTAAAGCCGAGGATCGGACTGGGTGGCGTATAATTGAAAAGGTCATGTCAAGCAGTGGGCATGACGATTGTGGGCTGATTATGATGATGAACCGGAGTAATGTTAAGAATAAATTAAAATATTAAAAGCATATTCACTACTAAAAGTACATTTTTGATATTTAAGTAGAATTAACATTAATAAATGTTTTAATTCTTAAATTTTAATAGATTTGTCGTAGTATTTTTTTAATCACTTGGTTCCATTTATGGAATTGTTTTAATATCGCACACTCGATACAATTGGTGTTCTGTTTATCTGTTAATATATATATATATATAATAACATCACATCAGATCTAGTGCATGCAGTTTTATGCAACAAAACATTACGTGATTTTTACAAAAAATAAATTTACTAATAACATAGCGGCCATTTTAGAAGCCATCATATGAAACTAAACGTTCCAGTGTCTCCCTTCCTACGACCGAGGCTTGATGATAAGCCCACTGTGCCCGCATATTCCTTTCAAGGAATTCGAAATGGTTATAGACGGAAATAACTTCACCTACCGAGCCAATTAGGGAGATACCAGAGTAACCGCTATATTTTACCTACCATTTATAATATATACTTACGTTTAGAAATTACCAATAGAATAAAATGAGTTTAGACTCTGCTTTATCATCATCATCTGATGATATCATCACCAATGTATCAACACTTCTCTTCCCCTGTAGCCCAACCGCATCCACCACACGTTACCTACGAGAAACAAGGAAAATGGCGTACCTACTGTAATACCGACACTCATTAGTCACAAGTCTCTGTTTGATTAATTTTACTTTGAAGATTTCTAAGTATGGGCAAGATGTCTAAAAAAACTAATTAGTTCTTGTATTGATTTTGAAAAAGTAGGTAAAAGTAGTATTTTTTCTTTTATTTTGCAAATAAAAAATTACCTAGCTTGGGCATGAAACTGCATTACGTGGACGCGACGCCAAAACAACACTGCGATACAAAACTGGACAGCGCGTGTAGTGACGCCACTGTACGATTTTTACGAAGGCTAACTCCCCCCACTCCAGAATAGACTGCAGCCCCGTGAACAAAATTTATGGGTCAAATGAACCACCAGAAGGCCTATATAGGATGATAGAAGGGTATAAAGTAATAAGATTCAGCACTATGCCGTCACTTGTAAGCTGTCCAACTGAGTGCAATTGAAGAGGGGGGGGGTTCTAACCCTCGATCATTTCTCTTTATCGCATAATTTTTGTACGGCATTGCAGAATAATAGATTAGAAGAGGCATTAAAACCATAAAAATTATAAATTATAAAATTTTAATAATTAGTTTGTCGGAAAAAATCTTGAATTTCCGACAATTTACAGAGTAAATTTGGTCATTTGATTATGTACGGCATTGGTTCCATACAGTTTCAATACCTTTTCTAATCCATAATTTCGCAATGCCGTACAAAAATCATGCGACAAGGAGAAATGATCGAGGGTTGCATCCCCCCTTCTTCAACTGCACTCAGTTAGACAGCCTACAAGTGACGGCATAGTGCTGAATCTTATTATTTTCTACCCATCTCTCACCCTACTCCTGGTGGTTCATTTGACCCATACATTTTGGTCACGGGACTGTTTGTGGTCTAGAAGTTTTATGACCTATAATTTCTATATTTTTGTCGATTATTAAAATTTTTATACAACAAAAATGTGTCCCACGATTTTCCATAATCTGCCTAATGCACTAACTGGAATAGTATATTTTTCACCCAGTCACCATCCCAGTCGAAATCGGGTTGAACAGCTAGTTAACGTAAAACATACCGAATCAGACAAAATGACATTAACATAATCATCAAAGCTTTTAAATAAATACTAAGATAGATAAATAATTGATATAGCAATATAATATACAGCTCTTATTCCTTTGAGTTGATAGAGAACCATTTACCTTAATTGAATTAAAGTGGTTGAAAGAAAATGTTCAGACCTTTTGTAAATATTTGATTAATTTTATAGCGTAGCTTTATATGGCATCGAATATTAACTATTCTGCTTTTGACGTATAAGATTATTTGGTTTAGTAAAATTAAAGATCAGTCAGTGCTATTTCTAAATTTAACCCATGACTTTTCTTCTTTAAAAAAGTTAGTAAAAAGTTAAGTTAGTAAAAAATCAATCCATACTAATATTATAAATGCGAAAGTAACTCTGTCTGTCTGTCTGTCTGTCTGTCCGTCTTTACCGCCTAAACCAACCAACAGATTTTGATGAAATTTTATACATAGATAGAATAGATCCCGAGAAAGGACATAGGCTACTTTTTGTTCCGAAAAAAGGGTTGAAAGGGTTAAAATAAGGGATAAAAGTTTATATGGAAAACTTCGTCATTGTTGAAGGACTATGAAACTTTACGTCTAGATATTTAACACGAAACCATAAAATGTATGTTTTAGCAGTTTTGTAGTTTCGAACTGTACCTACGGGGGTGGAATTGGGGGTGAAAGTCTGCAAGTTCAATATTATTGAAGATAAAACTATGAAACTTTGTGTCTAGACACTTGAAATGGAGTCGATAAACGTTTGTTCCAGCAATTTTATAATTTCTAACTATACGGGGATACTTATATAACCGCTTGATACACTGGCCGCTTTTCGCGTTTTACAAATTTGGCGGGAAAACGGGTGTCAGGTTACATAAGTGCGGTGTTTATGTTTCGGCATATGAAGTGCCACCTTACTTTTACCCGTTTGAGCCATTTACTCTCAAGAGCGTTTCAAGACGCTTCTAGCGGTATCATTTATTTATAAATTCAAGATGGCCGCCGCTACAAAATGGCGGATAACGTAAGTTTTATCAATCCCATCAACATGGGTATCAAATGAAAGGGCTCAACCAGTAGAATACAACGTACTATATACAATTAAAATCCAAGATGGCGGCCTCTACACAATGGCGGATAACTTAGGTTTTATCAATCCCATCAACATGGGTATCAAATGAAAGGGCTCAACAAGCAGAATACAATATACTATAAAAAATTGAAATCCAAGATGGCGGCCGCTACAAAATGGCGGATAACGTAGGTTTTATCAATCCCATCAATATGGGTTTCAAATGAAAGTGCTCAACCAGTAGAATACAACGTACTATATACAATTAAAATCCAAGATGGCGGCCTCTACACAACGGCGGATAACTTAGGTTTTATCAATCTCATCAACATGGGTATCAAATGAAAGGGCTCAACAAGCAGAATACAATATACTATAAAAAATTGAAATCCAAGATGGCGGCCGCTACAAAATGGCGGATAACGTAGGTTTTATCAATCCCATCAACATGGGTATCAAATGAAAGGGCTCAACAAGCAGAATACAACGTACTATAAAAAATTGAAATCCAAGATGGCGGCCGCTACAAAATGGCGGATAACGTAGGTTTTATCAATCCCATCAATATGGGTATCAAATGAAAGTGCTCAACCAGTAGAATACAACGTACTATATAAAATTAAAATCCAAGATGGCGGCCTCTACACAATGGCGGATAACTTAGGTTTTATCAATCCCATCAACATGGGTATCAAATAAAAGGGATTGACAAGAAGAATACAGTGCACTATACAACCTCAATATTTAAGATGGGCGCAGCCACTAAATGGCGTATCAGACAGAATTTTTGATAGTATAAATTTTTTAGGATACAGTTATCACTTGGTAGCGACGAGATTTCCATGGTGTCTTATCAAATGTTATGCATGATGGACGCTCGACGCAGTTCTTAATTTGCCTTAAAGAGTTTGTTACAATTTGATGCACAGATAGACTAGACTTAGGAAAGGACAACGGCGACTTTTTATCACAGAAAAAGAGTTGAAAAGAGTGGAAATGAGGAGTAAAAGTGTGCATGGAAGGATCTTTGCACTCTTTGTATGCTATTTTTAACCGACTTCAAAAAAGGAGGAGGATATCAATCCAGTTGTATTTCCAATTGTGAATCAATTTAGATGGTTATTTTTTTTTGGTTGGTAGATTATAGTTCAGAGGTGATCATATAAATTGTATCGAAATCAGTGGGGCGGTTTTTGAAATATGAGCAACAAACTAAAATTTGCGTTCATGTAATCAGACGATATATCTACTAATATCTACTAATAGACTCTAATAAAATTTGGTGGACCGTCCCAATATGATTTTAAATTAAAGTCTGTTTTTGATTAATTTTTTGAGAACATAGTTTTTTTTGTAATTTGCCGTGTAAATTGTACATTTATTAATAAATATAAAACTTTGACTTAGACCGATTTTGATTAGGAAACGTGAATTTGTATAGACATACGAGTAGGTACTGCATCAATTACTTTAATAAATATGTGGCACGGACGAAGTCGCGGGTAAAAGCTAGTAATATAATAATTATATTTACGCTTCACCGCTATCTCGCCTGGTGTTATGAAGCGATGCGGTCTACAATGGAGCGTACTTACCTAGGAGAAACTGATTCACACTCGATTTGAAGACACCAAGATTGTAACCATCGGAAAACCCCCTCTCAGGCAGCTTTCCACAGCCTAGAAGTTCTTGTCTCAAAAGTAGAGACAAACCTATTATTAGCAACTAGGGGCCCGTCCCGGCTTCGCCCGTGATACATATCCCAGGTAGCAAAATGACGTCTGCGACGAAAAAATGACGTCATCCTAAGGTCATATTAGGGTCCGTAGTTTATTCGTCAAATAAGTACGTCACACTGACGTCATTTTAACGTCTGGTACTCAAGGGAACGTCCTGGTGACGTCGATTTAGCGTCAATTCAGTGACGTCCTATGTTGGTCATGATTATGACGACGTAGCAACGTCCATATAAGGTCAATTCTGTGACGTCCTGTGTTGGTCGTGAATGTTACGTCCTAGTAACGTCCATTTACGGTCAATTCCGTGACGTCCTGTGTTGGTCAATAATAAGACGCCCTAGCAACGTCCATTTGGGGTCAACTGTGACGTCCTGTGTTGGTCATTAGTAAGACGGCGTAGCAACGTGCATTTAGGGTCAATTCTGTGACGTCCTGTGTTGGTCATGTATTATACGTCCTAGCAACGTCCATTTACGGTCAATTCTGTGACCTCCTGTGTTGGTCAATAATAAGACGCCCTAGCAACGGCCATTTGGGGTCAACTGTGACGTCCTATGTTGGTCATTAATAAGACGCCGTAGCAACGTGCATTTAGGGTCAGTTCTGTGACGTCCTGTGTTGGTCATGTATTATATGTCCTAGCAACGTCCATTTACGGTCTATTCTGTGACGTCCTGTGTTGTTCCCTAATAAGACGCCCTAGCAACGTCCATTTGGGTTCCATTCTGTGACGCCCTGTGTTGTTCATTAATAAGACGCCGTAGGAACGTACCTACATTTAGGGTCAATGGCGAAAGTTCGTAGTGTCTATGTACAGACTCGCCAAGATATTTCGGCCGTAGTGTACTTACCTACGTACTATTTATTTAGTGCATCTAAAGGAATGCTCTAACACGTAGGTACTACTTAATAATACCTGCTTAACACGTTCGCAGTCCCAATACAAAAGTTTCCGACAACGCCATAAGTCCAATATCATTTTCATTACTTTTGACCATTAGTCGATGCAAACGTCACAACTGATGCATAATTATGTTAAAATAAAGGCCCGTGCCCCGACTTTGCTCGTGTACACCGGGCGGTACACGGACTTAAAACACGACGAAGGAAGACTCACTTCGTATGCACGCGCCAAAGCTAAAAGGGTGTCATCACAATGTAAAAAATGTAAAAGGCATATGTATTGATTGTTTTCCTAAAGTTACAGTTCACCAATAAAACATTATATATTTCTACTAACTCGTTTCATTTTGTACTGTGAAAACATTATATAAAAAAAATAAGTCATGTTTTTGGTTTTTCTTGTCTAATAGAACCCTTGTCACAAGTCCAGGAACGATACACTAACAAATTTCATAAGTCCGTGGCTGCAGAGCCCATATAGTTATAGTGGCCTCGTGTACCGCATAGGGTACACGGACTCGGCGGAATCGCTCCGCGTGTACCGCATAGGGTACACTGGACTGCGAACGTGTTAAGGTAGGTACCTAATTGCAACCGATAAAATTAATATTCATCGTCATTAAATAAATTATCAGTTTAAATGATAAATGATTTATTTTCTGTAAGTAGGTTTGTACAAACACTTTTAGTTAGAAGTCCACTGCTGGACAGGCCCCATATACATAGAAATGCCACGACGAGCGGTCTTGAGCCGCCTCGATACCTACAGAAACATCCACCACTGACTTCCATTCGTTTGACTAGCAGAATAAACGGGAACCTACTTATGATGCTATGGACATTCAAGCATATTATTATTATTATGGGAATCAGAATAAAACCTAATTAAGTAAGGTAGGTATATGAGCTAGGTATGCCATTATCCAAGAAAAGAAACATAATTTTATTCTAGGAGAGTACAACAGGTGCCTACCATGCTCAAGCAGGCACGATTAAATTAGCTCTAACAACATAACTATCATGCGGCTAGCGAACGTTTTTTTGTATTAAAATATAGGTACTCTGTAAAAACTTTAACTCGACAGTAAATAGTCCATTTTAATAATTTAAAATTATCACCAGAGTTTATCTTTCTTCCAATCTGCGAGGAACGGAACGCATTGATAGCATGTTGTTTGTTATTATTTTATTAAATTATTATTTTTACATTTGTATTTGTTATGTAACTCAATGAAAAGAAATTCAGCTATTAGTCTATCATCAAACATTAGAAAGAACCAATATAAGATAGAAAAGGCTGATTAAAAATATAAATATTTAAAAGTAAAAAAAATATATTTTGTTTGCTTTTGTTTATTTCGGAACGGAACGAACGAACGCGTTGACGGTTGGTTGGTATCCCGCGCTTTTTTTCTTTCTCAATTCTCTGTGTCAAACAAATGTGTAAATTCTCATGTTTTTTTCTTGCTGTTGTTATAGTACGTATCACAGCACATAAAAGGATTGTAAATTATGTATAGTGTCGTTCAGTTCGCGGAGAGTGAGGGTGGCACTGTGGCTGTGGTCATCAATAAATGGATAACACCTAAAAAAAGAAATCTATTGGCCTCCCGTAAAGGAGGCGAAAGCATTGATAAACTTCTACAGAGGTGTTCGTCTCCAAATGAACAATGGAAACTATACGAGATCGATAGAGTTTTCTATCAGACTGGTAGTTTTTTTTTATGAGTAGGTAGTGTAACACTACCACACACAACTATTTTAGCAGCTGGTGGCTTGAGGGCAGTTAACTTTACCATGCTTTAAGCCTGGGCACAGACAGACTGGCCCAGAATTTAATTCTAGTAGGTGCTAGTGTTTTAAAACCTAACTAAAAAAAATACACGGTGCCATAACCTAAAAATCTAAGGATTACGGCCGAGCTGAAGTTGACTGCAGTTTTGATGCGCACAGAAAAAAATATTCAGATTGCCCAAGATCACAAGACAGAACTGCTATTTTTAGGTCATGGCGCCGTGTGTAAACAAGCAGCAGCGGCGACAGCAAGCAAGCAACAGATAAGTAATCATTTCCAAGAAAGTGTGTTCACAGGTGTTTGGTTTTGTTTGTTTTCACAAATATTTGTTGGTCTTGTCTTATAATTATACATTGTATAACATACATAAACCTGGTGGTTAGGTGGCCACCGAACCACCAGGGGTATGTATGGGGGTATGTACCCACATCCACCTAGAATGTGCCCTACATAGCATTGTGTTGTGTTCATTGCAGTCTCATGTGCCTGTAATCTCACCACCATACCATATCAAAACAGAAACAAAAGCATAGTAAATTATATAAGTAATGGCAGTACTATTAACTACTAGTAATGAGATAGAACTAATGGATTAATAAGTGCTGGACTACCAAGCTTGTACTGGCGTGGGTGTGTTGCATGGCGTGACTAACTTTAACTTGCATGTTGTTTTGATATTAACTGTGTTGGTGTTTTATGCTTGTTCTATAGATGAATTGGATAAGGCAAAGAAAAAATTAAAGTTGGTGGAAGACACATCAGATATACAGACTGAGGAGGAAAATTATATAAGTAAGCCACCTAAACGCAAAACAAAAAAAACTAGCAGATACATTTCATCATCAGATGATAATGATGATGAGAAAGGTGTGAATTCCTCGTCCTCCGCCTTAAAAAAACATCTATCCAATTGTAATTATACCGGATGATACATTAACTAAATTATTTTGAACATAATAATATTTCCTTCCATTATTTTCTTTTTTTTTTTGCTTTTTAGATATAAACCTTGAACCTTCAAGTACAAGCACAATTTACAGTGATTTGGTACTAAATCACAACTCACAGATGAATAAACCTGATGCACAAGAGAAGGCTTCTAACAGTCATCATGATCAACCATCTGGTTCACAAAGTATGACACTCGATGAAATTGTTGCCAGCAGTGCTTCCAATAACTGTGGTAAATAGTAAAAATCATTTTGATTTTTTTAAATCTATAGCTGCCTAACTAGATTCTTTGCTAGATACTACCTTATATGCATGAGTATAGTTTTCGACGATTATTTCTATTTTTTGGTATAGTGGTGGTGGTGGTGGTTGGTGTTAAGATTATTATAGACTGTAATACCTACCATACTACTTTTTTTCATCCAGATTGTCAAGGCCAAGTTGTTTCACTACTTGCCAAAATAAAAGCCAAAATGATGTCATCCTAGCAATTTTGAAAGACAGAGCAGGAAATACCAATGCATTGAAGCCTGAATTCAAATTTCCTTGGAAACTTTTCAAGATTTAGAAACAGTGGAACAGTTACTGACTAATACAGAAAACTGTGCTAACCTGGTAAGTGTTTACTTTTAATAAACAGGAAATGCCTATTGAGCAATTATAATTAATTCCTACTTTACCATAAGAAAGCTTTTTATTACATGGGTACCTTGCTAGAATGAGTTAGTTTGTTTGTGAGTTTGGATGTAGGAGTTAATCATCGGAACTATTGATTCAATTCTGGGAATTCAGTCACTAATAGCAAGCTACATTACCCCTGACAGGCTATGTTTTATTAGCTTCTGCTCACATTATGTGTAGTTAATTCCTAATAATTTTGGCCACTGCTTCACAGTGGGCGATTAGGGCTGAGATGTGAGGTGTGGGTTCAATTCCTGTTGCAACACAAATATTTGCTCTAGGTCTGTGTCATGATACCTTGGCACTCGTAGTTCCTGATACCTATGACAGGGAATCCTATAGTGTGAGCTCAAGATTATGTATGTGACTGTTGGATCTTATGTTAATTCTAGTGTGTACTTATAGAGATATATGTGGATGTTTATTGCTATCAATTAATATTTACAGACAAGCTACCTAAAGAGCCTTGGTGGGCATGATTTAAAAAATAAAGTATCGAGAGTGATGAAATATACATTGTCAGACTCGTTGGCAAGCAAGTTCAACTTCTATGGTAAAAGGTCTGAGAAGAAGCCTTTTTCAGAGCTACGTCTCCGTGAATTTATTGTTGGTATGTGTCTATTGTCTTTCATATGATTAAATTTATTCTTTCTAGATCTCATCTATAATACAAAATAAGTGTGCTATGAAATACCTAAATAATTTCAAAAGATACATATTCCTTGTGTACTGGCAACTGGTTAATAATTGGCATGTTTTATGTAGGTGGCTAGGTGGGGAGACTCTTAGTACTAGAAAGCTGTAATTTGGCAAGGCTATATATAATAATAATCACGTCAATTAACTGGTAAAATAAAACAATTAAGTCCACATAATTATTGCGACGGGCTTACTACGGAACCCTACAATGCGCGTGATCCAACACCCACTTGACCGGTTTTAATTCTCCGTTAAAAATAATATTTAACACCAGTTGTGTCGCGACTCGCGAGTCGCTGTGTGAGAGCGACCCGTCATCTGACCCCACAGAGCGTTGCAGGCATTTGGGCTATTCTTATATTCACAAACTTTTTGTTTTCAGAGAGCTTAAAGAGTTCCTCTCCAAGGATTACAGAAAAAGACATTGAAGACGATATAAAGGTGTGGCTCAAGCACGCACCTGAACGAGCAAAAAGCGATTGTCAAAGGAAAATAACAATGTCATCCTCTAGGGAAAAAAAAAATGTAGTAGGTGAGCGTCAAATGTATAGAAGGATTTTGGCAGAAAAACGAAAAATTATTTTAGAAATACAAAGAAGTACATTACAGCCATCATTAAGTGATTTGCCATCTTCACCACAATATACATCCACATCTATAGCTACGAGTAACAGTAGTATTGACAACAATACTTTAAATGAAAACTGTTTAAGGACATATAAAGAGAATATTTTTTAGATGAAAATTGTCAATCAACATTGTTTGAGGATTGTTTTATAGATAATGATGATTCACGATCTGACGATGCTAACGATTTGCCATCATAATTAAGACATTGGGCTACCGTAGAACATAAAATTTCCCACAGTGCTCTAGATAGTCTTCTAAAATTCTAAATCCTTTTTGCCCTAAATTGCCTAGAGATAGCAGAACGTTTTAAATACGCCAATGAATATATCAAGTAACTCTTTGCAATCTGGTGAATTGGTGCACATTGGTCTCATAAATCAAATACAAGCACAATTAAAACTGTACAGTGGGTTCAACTTTAAAAATAGTGAAATATTGTTGTCTTTTAATGTTGATGGTTTGCCACTTTTTAAAAGCACGAATACTCAACTATGGCCTATATTAGGTTTGATCAAAAACTTTAATTGTGCACAGCCATTTGTAATAACTCTGTTCTGTGGAAACTCTAAACCTTCACCATTGAATCTGTTTTTGGGGCCATTTGTTGAAGAACTGTCTACATTACTTAATGATGGAATAAATTTTGAAGATACTCATTATATTGTAAAAGTACATAGTTTTGTATGTGACGCTCCAGCTAGAGCTTTTATCAAATGTACTAAATCCCATGGTGGATACTCATCATGTGATAAATGTGTAGAACCTGGTGAGTATATTCAAGGTAGAGTGATTTATACAAGCGTATCTGCAGTAGGAGAACGGATTCACAATTTCGTTTACAGTCTGATGACGACCATCATGTTGGTGAATCTCCACTTTGACGCTTCCCATAGATTTAGTTTCATTGTTTCCCATTGATTATATGCATGCTGTTTGTCTGGGAGTCATGAGGAAACTTTTAAATGTTTGGGTTGGTGGTGATTTAAATGTTCGTTTAAATAGCCGTTTAGTAAATGCAGTTTCTGAAAAATTACTTAGCTGTGCAAGTTGTATACCTGTTGAATTTAACAGGCGACCGCGAAGTATCAGTGAGTTGGCTCGCTGGAAAGCCACCGAATTTAGGATGTTTTTGTTATATACTGGACCAGTTGTTCTAAAAATATCCTTCCAACCTCCCTGTATGAAAATTTTTGTTATTTCATTGTGCTATAACAATTCTTTGTAGCCCTAGAAACATCAATAAAGTAGGTACATATTTAGCACATGAGCTATTATTAATGTTCATAAGACATTCCGAAACTATTTATAGCCAGAAATTTTTAATTTACAATGTTCATATGTTATGTCATTTGTGTGATGACGTTCGTTTATTTGGTGATTTGGACAGTTATTCCGCCTTTCCTTTCGAAAATTATTTAGGCATGTTAAAAAATTAGTTAGGTCACCTAACAAACCGTTGCAGCAAATTTATAAACGATTAAAAGAAATGGAATCTACTTTTCCTCCAAAACTGATTGACGAGGTACCAGCGGTTTTTATTACAATAGCTTAGGACCAACGCCTGTTGATAACAATGCTTATGAATGCTTTAATAAACTTGTTTATAAGGGTTTTGCAATGTATACAAAATCTGGTTTAGCTAATAATTGTTACTGCTATGCAAACGGCAAAGTAGTCGAGATACATAATATTTTGAGATGTAAGATTAATGGAGAGGTTTCCTTGTTCGTCTATGGAAAAGAGTTTGTACATTATGATTCCTACTATACGTATCCTTATGATTCTGCTGTTATTGATATTTTTAAAGTTTCGGAACTCTGTTCAGCTTACAAAATTGTACCTGTTTAT
This sequence comes from Ectropis grisescens, assembly GCA_017562165.1. Classification (NCBI taxonomy): domain Eukaryota; kingdom Metazoa; phylum Arthropoda; class Insecta; order Lepidoptera; family Geometridae; genus Ectropis; species Ectropis grisescens. The sequence continues at coordinate 10,922,165 of CM029786.1, forward strand.
GATATTATTTCAAAATGTGTTGTTATTCCTCAAGAGGCAACTAGTAATTCTTTTATATGTTTTCCTATGCTCCATGGTTATAAGGATTAAAATTCTCCATTTATTAATTAAGTTGTGATAGTTAACTCGTTATAATAAATAATACTACAATGCAAATTTGTGTTTTTAATGTTGACCTTTCAGAGTTACTTGAAGACTGTGGCTGGATGAATTGCATCGAGGCCAAATTGATCCCGGATGACGTCATATTAACGCTTCAGATAACGTTATATTAATGTGTCTGAAGACGTTAATAGACGTTATTATAGGAGGTCTTCACAATACGTGGTATTGACGTCTTCTGGAGACGTTATCTGGCGACGTTAATATGACGTTATCTGGAGACGTTAAGGTGACGTTATCTGGAGACGTTAATATGACGTTATCTGGGGACGTGAATAAGTCGATATCTGGAGACGTTAATATGACGTTATCTGGAGACGTTAATATGACGTTATCTGGAGACGTTAATATGACGAGACGTTAATATGACGTTATCTGGAGACGTTAATATGACGTTATCTGGAGACGTTAATATGACGTTATCTGGGGACGTGAATAAGTCGATATCTGGAGACGTTAATATGACGTTATCTGGAGACGTTAATATGACGTTATCTGGAGACGTTAATATGACGTTATCTGGAGACGTTAATATGACGTTATCTGGAGACGTTAATATGACGTCTTCAGAGACGTCGCTGAGACCTGACATTAGGCCGTCATTTAGTACGTCTGTGGGACGTTTTTTACGACGTCATTTACGTCGAAAATGACCGTGAATGGACGTCGTCATGACGTAAAATTGCTACCTGGGATATAACACGTAGGGATTACTTATATATTAAATGGTGAAAGAATTTTTGAAATAAATCTAGTACTTCCTGAAATAAGCGTGTTCAAGCAAATAAACTCTTAAGCTTTATAATATTAGTATGTATTTGGTAAATATAAATAGTAATATTATATGACTCGAAAATATAGGTTGTCTGTAAAGTCGGTTGTTATACGGACGATAGTACTCGTATAACGTGACAACGTCATAACAAAACATTGATAGAAGCGGCGCAAGCGTATAATGAGCGTAACGGGACATAACGGGACACTTTATCGTGCATGCAGCCGGCGTCCATCGAATTATAAGACGTTGTCACGTAAAAAAAAAAATGGTATACAGACTGTTACATTACCTTTTACAATTAAAATAGTTACTTATAAAATTAAAATGTAACTAAACATTTCGCCCCGGGCGCGATTTTTAATTATATCTGAATCGGATTTGCTTCATTGAACAGATGGTTTTGAGCAAAAGGTACTTACACCAATTAATTGTTCGACTTTGAAAGGAATTGTTCGATCATTGTTCGAATTCACAGCTTTATTCGATCCACTTCGTTTGAGAGCCTCGATTCCATTTGGCGGTGAATCCGGAAAGTTTATTTTCCGTTTTATAAATCCAAACACTTTTGTGGTAGTCTTGATGCTTGTTTAGGAAGGAAATGTTTTAACGAGTAAGTGGCTTTATTCACTTTACGTATTTAACTCATCATCATCACCATCCTGTAATCACCATCCTGTAATCGTCCACTGCTGGACATAGGCATCTCCTATAGCACGCTACTCAGCTCTATCCTCGGTCTTACGTTTTCAACCGCTACCAGCAGCCTTTCTAATATCGTCGCTCCATCTAGTCCAGCCTTTCTCAGAGTGGCCGATAACGCCCCATTGTGGACGCTGCAGGCCTAACGTGGTATGAACCCAGAAAAAAATGGGGGCGTTGTGTAGAGGTTTGGAGTTTGTTATGTACCCACTACCTTCTGGGTTCAGGTCTCAAGTTAACTCTTTCTGGTTACAGTAAAAGTCTCGTTAAGAATGAATGTTTAATCTTCGCTAATCTAGCTCACAATAATTAATTTAATTTGAAGTTATAGTGGTTTTTAAGTACTTGCGTGGAAAAACGGCGCTAAAAATAACGTATCCTCAAAGTGGGAAGCATACAATATTATTTTGGGAACCCCTAATCTAGTCTTAGAGTTCCTACGCTACATTTGCTCGTACCCAATACGCAGTCTCCATACCAGCACAGACGGGTTCTGGAAGGGAGACAGTGAATCCTTAAACCCCAAGAGTTATGACCGTAAGTGGTTGAAACGGCTTAAATTGTACATGTGCAATCATAAGTAACTCACTAAATCCCACCGCCGGGATTCGACAATAAGACAATAACCCACTACGTCAGCCCAGTGCGGGTTGGTGGATAACACGACCTCGAAAGATTCAAGGTGCACGTCGGTTTCCTCGCGAAGTTTTCCTTCGGGAAGGTTTTTAAGTTAGCGGAATTACAAACAAGACTTCGAAAAGATCGTGATGCGCGTGAGATTTGAACCCACGGCCCGGAGCGCAGGGCTCCGGGCCGGTTGATCTGATCGGGCGTTTCGTTCATCCCGACCGACGCTGATTTGACAGGTTTTGTGTCATCAACCGACCGATTGTGTTTCGTGGTATAAAACGTCCATAACTTCGGCCGATATATCTTTTATCGGACTTCGTAGTAGATCTGCTGAGCCTACCTCTTCTAATCCATTATTCCGCAATGCCGTACAAAAATCATGTGATCGAGAATTGTAACCCCCTATCTTCACCTGCACTCAGTTGGACAGCTTTGAAGTGACGGCATAGTATTTTAGTGTTTTATACCCTTCTATCATCCTACATAGGCCTCCTAGTGGCTCATTTGACCCATAAATTTTGTTCACGGGCCTGTAGTCTAATGTACTTCTTAGTTCGCATTGTAATTTAATTTTGGTTAATAAAATAAAAATGGAAGTTACCTAAAACCTCAATAAATACATCTCTAGTTTCATGAAATCAGGTTCAGAGTTCTAATTTATTGGCAAAGAAATCATTTCTTTAAAACGCCAATGTAGGTACGGTTTTACTTAAAAGGATTGAAATACTAATTAATTGTTAAGAATTAGCCCAACCCATCCTCCAACCTCGAGATATTGATTAATCCGAAGAAAAGCTGAAGATAAAATAACAAATAGTACCTATATAGTGGTTCTTAGAACATGGGTTGTTATCTCTACTGATTGGAAGTTAGAGCACTTAGACCAAAAACATTCTAACCTTTTGACCTTTAGAAATGCTTTCGGGTGTTTATATGGGTATACCTTTAATGTTATTTATATTTCAGACAATAGAACAACATTTTATTATGTTCTATAAACAAGCTTTGCATAGTTTGGGGCAAGATAGTGTTGTGTGAATTTACTGAATTTTCTCCAATAGTCGTAGCGCTGCGTAGCTTTTCTTCTCGTAGGTTTCATTCCCGTTATTTCCCCGTAATAAAAAGTAACCAATGTGTTATTCCGGACAATAATCTACCTGTTTTCTAAATTTTAACCCAATCCTTTCAAACGCTCCGACTTGATTGAACAACAAACATCCATCCCAATTGTAAACATTCAAACTTTTACTTTTATTTATAATATTTAGGAACATCCAATTTTTTACATCTGCTCTTAATATTTTAGGAACATCCAAATTTTTACATCTAGATACTTTTAATATTTTAGGAACATCCAAACTTTTACATCTACTTTTAATATTGTACAAACATTCAAACATTTACATCTAGGTACTTAGGTATAACATTTTAGGAACATCCAAACTTTTACACCTACTTTTAATATTTTAGGCACAACCAAACTTCTACACCTACTAATAATAGTTTAGGAACATCCAAACTTTTACATCTACTTTTAATATTTTTGCCCTAAAATGGTATAACTTTCCTGCTGAAATTATTGACATAATTAATTCTTATTATTGCCACTTAAAATTCGTCATAGCAGTAAACAAGGAATACACAAAACCACTTGAATACAATGTAGGACTATTCCAAGGGTGCTGCTTATCACCAATAGCATTTAATATAGTTATAAATATTTTAGTAGACAAATTAATATCCCGTGAAAAGAAATGGGGCTACCGGTTTAAAATCAACAATAAGTACACTGAGTCAATCTTGGCCTTTGCGGACGACCTTGCAATACTTACACGTAATCCCAAACAGTGTCAAGAATTGTTGAACGAAGTCGATGAGTTCTGTACATGGACGGAGGAATGAGGACAAAACCATCTAAATGTCATTGTCTTTGTCTGGGTAGAAGAAATACCAAATATACGTCTTACGATCCGGGACTCTCCATAAGTGGCCAAGGAGTTGCCACAATTGCAGAGGCAGTGCCTTTCAAATTTCTTGGTAGAAAGATAGATCACAAAGGACGTACACCATCATTAGAGGTGGTTGTTGAAAATTTCATGAACAACCTCAATAAGGTAGACCAGCAGCCTATCAGCAATATCAAAAAGCATGGATATATGACAACTACCTCACATCACGTCTCACTTGGCCTTTCCTAGTATATGACATCGGTAAAACTCTCCTGGCAAAGCTAGATGCCAATGTCATAAAAGATATTGAAGTCATGGTTCGGATTGGCACATCCGGCTGATCCCTCTACTCTTTTAGGGATCACAATAGTTTTGGGCTGAAACTAAAGAAACCGTCTGAACTTTACAAACACCTAAGAGTTACAAAAACGCATGTTTTGGGAAAGTCGCAAGACGAATTAATTACATCTCTCCCAAAAGACAAAACTGCTTCAGACCTGGAATCTAGACTTCAATTCCATAAACAATTTATGGCAGGTGCACAAGTAAATACTGCTGGGTTGGGTGCGAGAAAAAAAAAGGAAGACCGAGACATGGTAAAACCTTTCTACAACAAGATGAAAATGACGGTTACAAAGTGCACGCTATGAATTTAGAAATGCAAAGTGAGTGGTTAACCATAGGTGAGTTCTGTATCCCATTAGCTCTAAAATGGCGCACCTTGATCTATGACTGGTCCCCTGCCTTATTAAAATTTTATCTAAATGCATTCCAAATGACCCTCCTGACCAGAGTAACTTGGTAAGGTGGGGAAAAGCCTCTGAAAAATGTTGCTATACTTGTGGAGAGGCGATATGTACAGCAAGGCACATATTGGTGGGATGCAAGGTGCTCCTTAATGGGGTCATTACTCACGGCGTCATGACAGAGTACTTGAAATCATACGTGAAGCCATGAGCCTTTCAGTAGCTAGAGCCCAAAAGGGATTGACGACAAACAACAGACAAATTAACTTTGTAAAGAAGGCTCAACTTCAAACTCCAGGAACAAGCCTTACTCAATCCTGGGTACAGCACCTGATTGGACTATTTTAATGGACACGTATGAAAAGCACTACAAAATCCCAGAGGATGTGGGTGTTTCGTCATCCAGACCGGACATTTTCCTTTTTCTAGAGCTACGAAACGCATAGTCCTTGTAGAACTTACCGTACCGTGGGAAACTAATATACCTACAGACCACGCGATGAAACAAAATAAGTATTACGACCTCCTAAACGAATTAACAAAAAACGGCTATGTAGGTAGTTTATACGCTGTAGAAGTGGGAGCGAGAGGTATACCAGCAAAATCTCTCTATAACCTACTGAAAGACCTTGGCTTATCCAGAAGTGCAGTAAGTTCTATACTAGAACGTGTATCTAAAGCTGCACTAGTAGGCTCATATCAGATTTGGCTGGGCAGGGAGAAAACGAGTGGTGAAGGTGAGTGTTGATGTACGTCAGAAAGGGGCCCTTAAACCTACGCCCGAGTCACAAGTCTCGGGAACTACTCGAGTTTTTCTCTCTCTGCCACACGATGGACCCGGCACCCGCACGGTGAATCCATGGAATGCTAAGAAAATCGTCTCATGCAAACTTTTACATCTACTTTTAATATTTGAGAAACATCCAAATCTCTACATTTACTTACAATATTTTAGGACGTATATGAGTGTAGATATGACTGAGGCTACGTAGAATTAAATCCTATCTACCAATATTATGAACGCGCAAGTTTGAAAGAAGAACGTATGTTTGTTACTCTTTCAAAAAGTATTATAGTAAAGGGATTTGGATGCATAAACAGCCCACTAAATGTTCCCACTGCTGGCACTCGGTGTCTTCTCTCGGAAAGAGAGAGTCAAGATCATAATCCACCACGCTAGCCCAGTACGGGTTGGAGGAGGACACATGATTTCGAAAGATTCCAGGTACATGTCGGTTTCCGCACAATGTTTTCCTTCACCGTTTTAAGTAAGCGGATTTGAATGAAATTTAGTAAATTAAGATATACTGTAATAGGTAATGATCTGATCTCTAACACATAGGCTATCTATCCCGAGAAATAAACAGGATCCAATACTACGAGGGAGAAACCGCGGGGCGATGCTAGTAATTAAAATAAATTAAGTTAAGTTAAGTCACAGCGGAACTAAGTAAAGAACCGAGTAAAATCATTAGTCGTCCTAACTCAGCATGTACGTCGATACTGCGACTTGGGAGTCAAATGGAACTCTTGTGTACTACTAATGCTTATTTGATGTTGCCCGCAGGCTCTGTGCATGTATCGATATTTTATACTGTGTCACTTATTCTAGGTATTGAAATGTAATGGCGATACTGACTGTATCTACTTGCGATATTCACTATCTTCAGTTGTAGTGGTAGAACCAAAGAATTTACAAATACTACGTTTAGAGTGAGATTTTCCGCACGGTTCCTTTATGTCAATCGTAAACAGATGACGTGTATATTTTCTATGGCAACAGAGCGAGTGCCGTGACAAATGTATAACACTTCCGCAAGAGCTCTCTACTTAGTCTGTGCGCAAGAGCGACAAGTCAAGAAAGATGCTACCCTCATGCTACCCGTGCTTTCGGTGTAAAAGGGAGACCTTGTCTCAGCGCAAACTTGTACCTTTTTAAGCGTTTGTGCCAACTCTATACGTAGTATATGTAAACTCTTCGGGTAGGACTCTTTTCAGAGTCCACTCATTTGCCAGTTACGTTAAAACGTTAAAGATATGTTTTATTATAACCCAAATAAAATATATTGTTCATCAATTATGTTTAATTTTAATATTTATTTCAATCGTGCGAAGCCGGGGTTGAAAAATATATTGTTCGTCGATTATGTTTAAACCTATCTATTTTACTCGTATGAAGCCGGGATGGATTTTTAGTCCGACTAGAATAATAATGAGTCATCATTTTCATCATCAACCGCAAGACGTCCACTACTGAACATAGGCCTCTTGTCTAAGTCTTGAGTTTCAGTTCGAAAAATGAAAAATGCAGCTCTAGATTTTACGTCACAGAAGTATTAAATTTAAATTCGTTTTTGTTGTTATTTTCTGAGATATTCCCTTTCCTATAAAATCGAAACATATTTTCCCACAGAATACTCAACGTAAATTCATAGGTACCAGGAAAACCTGAGTACCGCAGAGTCCGTAGAGGTCGACCACAATCAAATTAGCAGTAGCATTGCCACTTACCGACCACTCTAGCTTGACCTTCCCGGCAATTGAAATTGCTCATTCAGCGAAAACCTTAGAAGGTCGGGAACAGGCGGGTAAGTTTTGAAGGCATATTAAAGCCTACGCCACGACTTAATTGCTCAGGCGAAATTGTTGAACTAATTACTTCTAAACTTTCGATTTCGTTTTTCATTCTAGAATACGATAGTGGCCCCAATTATTTATCATCGGTTACGACGTTGCGATGTGGAGTCTAGAATACCTGAAATTCTTTGGAGTTTTTTTTTTCATGTTTTGCGTCGTCAACTTCAAATTTGATTTAATGAAAGACTAGAACAAATAAAGAAGGAATATAAGACGTTAACATTTTCAAGTGTAGTTCGTTAGCTCTGGGTGTTTTTCCTATTAATAATCAAGTATCTGATAAGGGCAGAGAGCACATAGCTTAATAACTATTTTATCTCTTGCCAGACATATTGCATGCCTCTCGCAGAGGCCAGTTTGTATGGGACAACTTTTAAAATGTTTTGTATCATCTTATCTTACCTACAAACAGCAATAAAGATTTTTGTATTTGTATTTGTGTGTAATATAATGACTTCAATTCAAAATTTAATTTAGACAGTGACCAAATTTCACAAGAATCTGTCACTACGTCGCGTCGTCTAAAAACACGAAAGCAATTTTTTTTTATTTTCATATCACACCGATTTCGATTAAATTTATATGAGACATGGGACCATCTCTTAACTATGATCTACCAAACAAAAAAAAATTTTTATGAATTTTTTTAATGAGAAATAAATTGTCTTGAACCAGAAAAAAAAAACATCAAAATCGATTCACAATTTATTGGCAACGCTATCGTGTAACATACATACAAAAAGACATACACCATAATTGAGAACCTCCTAGTCCTACTTTTTTGACGTTCGTATTTTTTTTTTAAATAAAGAGTGGCGAGACGTCCCACGTCCAGGACATATGCCTGATGGTAAGCAACATGCCTGCAACATAACAGCACAGTGACATGCAGCTATTAGAACATGAAGAGTCCAAATCATTACCTAGCACTGCACTGCGCTCGTCAAACAGATATCTAAGATGTTATATCTCTAAGCCCTGTAATTTCACTGGAAACATTGTCTTTCTAACCGGAACACAGTGATATTTGCACATTACTGCTTGGCAGTAGAATCACTGGCAAATCGCTTTATGATCGAATTTCGACCACTTATCGATCAATAGTACCTAAAATGTATTGTAATCACGGATTGTAATTTATTAGAGGCATAGACGTATACAAAAGTCGGACGTAGTCTCGCTAAAACAAAAACTGTGTCACTAGAGTCGGCTATATTTGCACGTGTGCGTTGTCAGGTTGTCACTGATAGGCTGACACGCACACATATACACAAGTAGCGCGTGTAATGACCCACTGATGTGCCTGCATGTGACAGCGCACACGTGCATATTATGTGGCCGACTTAATGGACACAGTTTTTGTTTTACGTCCGATTTTTTTATACGTCCATTATTAAAGGTAACGAAATTTTGTTAACATTGAAAGTAGCCTAAAGGACACGGTAGATCCAAATATAGTGGTCGGGATCCTCGGGAAATGTCAAGGGCGCTCCTTTGCATTCATCGGGTGTCGATTTCGGATGTATTTTTACAAACTTAGACTGATATTGGGAGGAATAGAGTAATTTACAATACAGTGTCACCATCTGTAGAACGGTTACGGATCTACTGAGTTCCGAGTATTAAAGAGCAGAAAAATTGTCTAATTTTGTAATAGGTGACAACACTTTTCGATAGTAGCGCCATCGCAAATTCTAAAGATAAATTGGTCGTACTGTTAAAAAAAAATTAAGTAAATACTTCTGTTGGCGCGCCGAACATAGATTTTTTCGTAGGCTGTAAGTGAGGCTGACCCGTCACACTCGTGAGGTGAAAGGCTCGATGGGGGAACTTGGGACTGCCGACTGTACGTAGGTACCCAAACGAGAAGGTACAGTCAGCTACTCTTCACCGCTGCACAAAACGACAAATTTTATTTCTAACTCGTTTCTCATATATCCTACGGTACTCGTAATACGATCCATAATAATACAACAGTATAAAGACACGAACAAACAAATTAATAATTTGATTAACCCCCGACTACCTCGGATTTGCTATTGTATTGTATTTAATATTGTACAACATTCTACTAGTCAATCCCTTTCATTTGATACCCATATTAAGGGAGTTGTGAAAAAAGATCTTGGATTTGAAATTTGTCATAGTGCAAAGTATTCTACTATTCAAGCCCTTTCGTTTGATACCCCTATTGAGGTAGTAGTGAAAAAAAAATTATGTAATTCGCCAAGTTGTGGTGGCGACCATCTTGGATTTGGAATTTGTCATAGTGCAAATTATTCTACTATTCAAGCCCTTTCATTTGATACCCATATTGAGGTAGGTTGTGAAGAAATATTTTGCTACCATTTTGTGGAGGCAGCCATCTTGAACCAATATTAACACCACAAAAAATTAAATAAAACCACATCGACATCGGCCCATCCGTTTGAGCTCTATGGTGCCACAGACTCACATACATACAGACAGACAGATATCGACGTCAAACTTATAACACTTTTTTGGTCGTGGGTTAAAAAAGGATTACACTGTTTTATATCAATAAGTAATGCTTCATATTTCAGCTATCTATCACAAACCACTTATTTATCCTACCGATATTTATTCATAATAGAACTACATAATGCGTAATATTAGTGGATTTATGGTTTTCGCATATTCTATTGGAAACACTACAACAGAAATATATGCAGATTTTTTTACTTTCATAGGCTTACACTTGACCTCCATCTCGCCTGACGCAGTCTGCGATGGAGCGTGCTTACTTAGAAGCCGATTCACTCTCGATTTGAAGACAATAACCATCGCAAAAAAACCCACACGGGTAACGCATTTAACAGCCTAGCAATTTGAAAGTGAATTGTTATAAAAATCACTTACACATACTCGTACCTACACTTAAAGGCATCTGTGGCCAACTGCTATCGGTCCCTCAAAAATCCCATATAATCATTTATTTAAACAGCTCATTATGGCATGGTCATAAAATTCAACAAAATCATAAAATTCGGAAAGTTATAATTAAGGTAAAACGGCACCTCATAAACTTGAAGAGTGGGGCCCACACTTGAAAGTTAAGGAATAAAAAGTTGAGCAATTCTCAGAGCAGGTAAAAGTTTCTTTTGCAAATCAAGAATTCTTTTACGTACCTACCTACTTAGAGCTTTTCGTTTTTCTAGAAAAAAACATAAAAAAATAAAGAAAACTATGTGCTTAAAATAAGATTTTTTTATGTTTGTATTCATGATTTATTGATTTAGCTAATTTGTGAAAGCTGTGTTATATTCTATTACCAGATGTCCGCCCTGACTTCGCCCGTGGTACATATATAGACACATATCTACCTCGGGGCATCGGGATCCTGTACATATCCAACGGTGAAAGAATTTTTGAAATCGGTTAAGTCATTCCTGAGAATATCGCTTTCAAGCAAAAAAACCTCTTCAGCTACCTGTTACGCCACCTGTAGGAAATTGGTCGTAGCAACTCAGATTTTGAAACAAATTTGATTGGCAAAGGTTCAATTACGCAATATTAGACACATGCTGTCATATCAAATCACGGTACGAAATCTCTCAAATATAAATATTTTTTCCCTTTTTGTTGTTACATTCTTGATTCATGCTCCGCTTGTATTGATAGTAGCGTTATGTTCTATATGTAGCCTTTGTCGATAAATGGACTATCTAATAAAAATATTCTTGCAAATCGGACCAGTACTTCCCGAGATCCTAGCGTTCAAACAAACTCTTCAGCTTTATAATATTAGTATACTTAGATTAGTTATTGTGAAGATAACAACTAATAATTGAACATTATAGGAAGAGCTTGGATTCCCACGTCACCTTAGTGATTCACTCAGTTTTTTTTGTCTGTATTTCTGCCTACCCTCTTTTCTATCTTACACTGTCTATGTTAATTTTAGAACTAGATTGTAAGTTTTTTCATGTACAAATAAGAGACGATCTTCTTAGCATTCCATGGATTCACCGTACGGGTGCCGGGTCCATCGTGTGGCAGAGAGAGAAAACTCGAGTAGATACCGAGACTTGTGACTCGGGCGTAGGTTTAAGGGGCCCCTTTCTGACGTATATCAATACTCACCTTCACTACTTGTTTTTCTCTCCCTGCCCAGCCAAATCTGATATGAGCCTACTAGTGCAGCTTTAGATACTCGTTCTAGTATAGAACTTACTGCACTTCTGGATAAGCCAAGGTCTTTCAGCAGTATTTTATGTTATTATAGTCAAGGTCTTTTATGTTATTATTTTTCACGTATTTATTTCTTTAATCAAGAAAGTTTTGCAATATTTATATATAAAACCACATAAAACATAAAAACCTAAACCAAGATCGCCGCAGTAAGCGAGGGTGAGGCCCAAGCTACCGGTGGTTAGGGCTGCAGATTGTGGAACCTCCTGACGATGTGGAGGATGGCCGCCTTCTGCATGTGATTCTTGATCCAACTGTCTAGCGAAAGTGGCTTTAGATGTTGGTCGAGACTTTTCAAAAGACACATTTTTCATTTATAAGCTATTAAAATATCTGTTTCATTTTTTCACCCATCTCCAACTCCAACAATAAAATGCGTATAAGTTACCCTTTTCTCTTCACTTTTGAAAAATAATCACTACCTATTCACTGCTTTTTCTTTCCCGCCAATTTTTGAGATATAGTTTGTCTATTTAAATGAAAATAATACCTATACTCGCCGCTTTCCCACCAATGTGGAAGTAAGAAGTAAGTATATTCAATCACCAATTAACAATAAATAAAATATGTTCTTACACGTTTCCCGCCAATGAAAACGTTTTCAGATTAACAGATTGAATTGAATGAATATGTCCACAGCATATTATTATATGTATAGTAATACATAAATCATAGTAGGTAGTATTAAGTAGTAGCAAGCACATTTTTATTTTTTTGTGCCAATGCTAAAATATATTTATGTGAAATTAACCTGGGCATAAATTAAGTGCATACCGAATTTCCAATTATACCGCCTTTGGTGAAATCAAGAACTATATTCCAAAGAGAATGTAAATTAGTAATACTAGATAGAGGTGTGCGCGTGCACCTCATACAAGAGTCACCTCAAATGTCCCATACAAAATGACAGAATGTCCCATCACCTCAAAAATACATTTTGTCCCACTTCAAATGAGGCACGAATTGTCGCGAATCTCACTCATCGGCCTGCGCGTTGTTGTCCCGCTTACATTATTTGTGAGCGAGCGAGAAGCAGTAACGTGCTATGCATCTCAAATGACTGAGCGGGACAACCAAAAGAAAGTTCGGTTATTGTTTTAATTTGAATTCTGAATTGATTGATGCGACGCCAACAACGCAGGACATTATAATAACACTCTGCGGTTGTATTATTTATCTAGGACGTAAAAATTAGTATACCTACCTGTTATTTAAGTATTGCCACAACAACAAAATTTCAAACAATGTAACACTACAATAAGTAAAAATCAACTAAATCAGTAAAGCGTAGTACTTGAACTGTTTTATTGCACTTTTTATTTAATTTTACTTTCAAAAATATCGATTACTTTTCATACATCATAGTAACTCATGACGTGTTGCTTGTAATACAATGTCGCAGTTAAGTAGTAACTCAATTTGTAGAATGTCACAATCACAGCTCAACTCGTTTTTGTAGTTAAAATGTCACAGTATGCATCAAGTCACAGTCTAGTGATGATAGCCATTCTCCTCATGTATGAGGTGGTACAATGAGGTGGGACAATGTCACACCTCAAAATTCGAAATGAGTTACTCATACAAACTCAAAGTAAACGCATGTCCTACCCAACTCTAAACTAGAGGTACTATATATAATATACTATAACTATCTTGGATAGATATTTTTTTAACACGTTTTTTTTTCTGAGAACGCCTCATTGTCGTTTTTTTTTAATTTCACCTTTTTACTGCCATTTTAAAAGAAGGTTCTCCCGTTTCCCGCCCAATTTTTCCACTGTACTTATGTTAGGCCGCTCACAGCTTTTACATTTTGTGTCCTATTTATTATTTCGTGTCACACTTCCAAGCCCCGCAATAGATCCGCCCACAGCTTTGAGCAGATGGCACATAAATCCCTGTCGCACCGCACACCTGGCTCCTCGGGATTTGCTTTGTAAGCGTGTGACCTTGTGATATAGCCGATTACACAGTTTTGACTTAATGATAACAGTAAGTAGGTATTACAGCCATTTTGGATCTAAAACTATGGTGAATTTTTACCCAAAATTTGCTGCCAGCTATCGGGATATTTGGTCGAGTTTTGGATTTTAAAAACTCGGTTAATAACATAAGAAGACTCCCGTCTTATGTGTTTTTTTTTAACTAACTATTGCATATCAGTGATACTACATACTTTACCTACTACAGATACATAGATTAAGCATCCTGTTGATCGGCCATGAAACGAACCTGCTTAAATTCATAAGTCACCAGCGGGGGCGCAGGACGAGGTAAAAAATCGCGCTGTGAAAAGCCGATGTCACGTGGCACTACTTTCCACCAATGATTGGACAAAACGAGATAAAGTTCTACAAACTTCTAAGGACAGAGCAGGATGCAAAGAAAGACATCAACGGGTTCAACGGTAGGTTAGATGTGCAATTATGCTTATAAACGCTATGGAGGGAGAGTCGTACGATCAGTAAAATGTACAGATAAGTTGGTCGTACTGTATGATAAACAGTCAAACATTGAATGCTATATTTATGCTTGCGGGCACAAGGGACTAAGGTCCTTGTCCGTGACATGTGGGTAGTTATCTAAACCACAACATACCCCAAAGGGAGATTATCCGAGGTGAATTCAATTACAGCACGGCCTCGGGGACCCGTTACGTCATCAGCCTTGCCGCTTGATTCTATAAAACAAAGTTCAAAACGCTTCGAATCTGTGTAGCGACAATTCGTTTCAGTTAACTTGTGTGCAAACTTGTAAATGTATGGAAAACTGGTATTCAATTCCATTAAATTCAATTCTTTTATTTCAAACTTTAGAAAGACTTGGTAAAGTCAACAATTTACAACGACATTGTATATTTTTAAGAGACTTCAAAAAAGCAGGAGGTTCTCAATTCGGTTTTATGGTTATTATGTATCTATATTACGCGATAGTGAATCGATTTTCATGATAATTTATTTATTTTGTAGAAGATAGAAGAGGTGGTCCCATATTAATATACATTTAGCTGAATATACTCGTGTAAAAGGTATACAGACTGAGAAGGCACCTATTCAGTCTTATAGACACTGGCGTAACCAGCACAAAGTTTACCTCTACAGAATAAGGGTCGGGAAGGGCTTGAAGGCTCATGTTGTCACGGGGACTGACAGCTCTGTCAATAAATGCCGATTATGTGAAAATTGCTATATAATTCGCTTTATTTGAAATCTGCTAAAATAGTACGTCTTGACTTAGTATGTGCTCCGAAAATAATAATAAATATTTCTCAAACAATAGTTTCTACCCCCAAACTAAAGAAAGCTTGCTAACATTTAGCTAGTGTAATCTTACTATTATGTATTACAATTGCGAAAGATTGGATGTTTAGATGTTTTTTGCTCAACCACGTCGAAGTGTCCGAACGGATCGGATTATAACTTCAAATTCAGATAAATTAATGTCTGGAATAACACATGCTACACATTGCTACTTTTCACTGCGCAAAAATAGCGGTAGAACAACTTATTTTTTAACCCCCGACAAAAAAAGGGGTGTTATAAGTTTGACGTCGATGTCTGTCTGTCTGTCTGTCGGTCTGTCTGTCTGTCTGTCTGTCTGTCTGTCTGTCTGTCTGTCTGTGTGTGTGTCTGTCTGTGGCACCGTAGAGCTCAAACGGATGGGCCGATTTCGATGCGGTTTTTTTTATTTGAAAGTTAATATCCGTGCGGGTGTTCTTAGCTATGTTTGGTTAATATCGATTCAAAATGGCCGCCTCCACAAAATGGCGGACAAAATATTTCTTCACAACCTACCTCAATATGGGTATCAAATGAAAGGGCTTGACTAGTAGAGTACTAAACGCTATAACAAATTTCAAATCCAAGATGGCCGCCACCACAAAATGGCGAATTATATAATATTTTTCACTACTACTTCAATATGGGTATCAAATGAAAGGGTTTGATTAGTAGAATACTTTGCACTATGACAAATTTCAAATCCAAGATGGCCGCTACCACAAAATGGCGAATTACATTTCCTTTTTCACAATTCCCTTAATATGGGTATCAAATGAAAGGGCTTGACTAGTAGAATGTTGTACAGATAACAAATCTAAGGTAGTCGGGGGTTAATCAAAATTTTTAATTTTGTTCTTGTTTGGTATTTCAGTCAGTGAAGATAATGACGATTTTAGGACGTTATTAAGCTATTGCATAGCTTTTATCGCGGGCCTGGGGACCGAATTTTAATGATCGTGCATATCTTTCTTATGTTCACAAGAAAGAGGGATGGAAGACCGTAACGCCGTCCTCCGCACTCGGTCATTCGACTTTGAATCTTATTTGTATTAGCTTTACAGACTAAAGGCTCTTAGCTGTCGAAGACTGACTAGATTGTATTTTTCTCTGCATTTTTTTATGGCAAACAAATGTCACTCTTCAAAATAAAAGCAATTCTGAAATTTTTTTAACATCCCTATTGCTTATGTTGATAAAAATGCATGCAACATGCAATAGCTTTACCGCGGCAGTTCCCGAGTGCCACACTTCTTTTTATCTAAATAACCGTTTGAGGTATGGTTATAGAAATTTGGAGCACGTATTGGTGTCCTGCAAGTCTATGATCACTTTGACACGTTAATGTGAAATAGTTTTTGAGTTATGAGGAGGACAGAAGTAGCTCCAAGTGGTTCGTGTAATATTACATATGGTGCGGCTTGCCAGTTTATTTACTTGAACTTGGCTTCCCACACTGCTGTTGTGTAGATAGCTGTAGCTTCGCACCCACGTAGTTCCTGATCATGTTAATTTCCCGGAATAAAAAATAGCCTATGCATTTTTCTAGACCATGATTTATCTATGTTCTAAATTTCATCTAAATCCTTTCAGTAGTTTTGTGTGAAAGAGTAACAAACATACATTCTTACTAACTTTCGAATTTATAATATTAGTAGGACAAGTTTTGACTAAAAACGCTTCATTATGGCAAAATGTATTTGTTTGTCTTTGTAACAAAACACAGTGGGTAAACAAACTTTCATAGTTCCGTCTGCATTAAACATTAATATTAATTGGACGGCTGATTGTTGTGTGGCGGTCCGCTAACTTGTTGCAAGGCTGTGTTGATTCAATTAAGTAACAAATTAACACTGAAAGCGCTCTGTTTACGGTTTCCGCCATTAGGAATTTCGCCTCTACAGGTTTACGCAAAACATAGAGGTAATATAGTACAGGGCGTAAAATACCGAAATGGGCATAGGTAATGCGCAATATGGCTGATTGCTCACCTGGTGGAGAACAATCCCGTCACCCAAAGGCGAATCCAGCTTCACCAGCATGACCCCTATAACCCCCTCCCCCCTAAAAATAGTTTTCGCTGCAAACCAGTGCGCAATAGGCAAGATGACTCATTTTTGATTTAATGCGCTGCCAAAAGGCTACTCAATGACTGAAACATAGGTGAAAGAATTACTTTGCTATCTTAAAAACTTCCCGTCATATCACGATTATAAAGTATATAAGATCACAATTTGGGACTTTCCTAAAAACGCTTCATACAAAAACACTACAGCGTGACGTCACCGTCTGGTATTTTCTACGCGTCGCGCGTAAAGTTTGTATGTTAGCTATATTAAATATTGCGTTTAGGAAACTGCTTTTAAAACAAAAATGTTACTTTAAATTGAATTGATTTTCCAATGGTAAGTACATTCTCTAATAATTTTGTATTTTTAAAATGGACTTGCCCATCCAACTTTGAATGAGTTAAACAAAAAGATATCAAAATTAAAATTATTAGGTACATATTTTATTCTATTTAAATACTGTCATTATATCAAATAATTGTTTACAATGCCAGGATCAGTCGTCATGCCTATTGGTACGTGTGCCTCGTAATGGACACGAGTTTGGAAAAAAAATTATCCTAGAGTCTGGCCAACGCAAGTAGATACTGGATTTTTTTGCAAACTTTTTACATGACAACACTTCAGTGTTCCTACCATCGGGTATTTACCGAACGAATTGGGATATTTATTTAAAATTTCGTAACCAATAACAGTTTCGTAACCAACAGACATATTTATGCCAATGCCGTGGCATAAATATGTCTGTTGCAACTGTGCCGTATGTATGAAGAGTCAAGCCTGTCGGAAAGTACAGAAAGTACTTAAGTATACTTCATTCCAAAAAGGCATTTTTAAAACAAACCGTTTCAACATTACCTATATGAAATAAGTTTTAAAAATTGTATTCATTAAAAATATGTACGAGGTATGTACGTGTAGGCGATTATTTCAAGAGCAACACTAAGCCTTAAGTTGGCCTAATAAATAGATTCATAAATTAGGCTATTAAATAGAGAAAGGCTGGCACAATTTTATTTTTAAGCAATTAAGTTTCGGCGATTATCCGAAAGATTTGGTAGAATCAGAATCAGTGTATGGTATCCCTAACTCTGATGACTCAAAATGACGTGTTTTTGATGTTTGTGGCTGGCTTATGCTTGTTTTTGACGAGATTTTCAGTTTAGGGATGCCATGCTGATATACATATTTAAAACCGGGCTTTGTCAGTATCAACTTTTGTTAGCCAAACTTTACTCAAGGGCGGATCCAGCTTTTACTTCAGGGGTGGGGGTCACATGCCTCCAGAGAGGGAGGGGGCGGGAGTAACACCGTAGTCAAGTCATAAAACTGTGCTGCTGATATTTAGGGTATCATCGTCATCATCAGCCGCAAGACGTCCACTGCTGAACATAGGCCTCCGCCCTATGTTTCCACGACCAGCGGTTTCCAGTAACCTTTGTGAGGTCATCTGTCCAGCAGTGGGAGGCCGTCTAACACGGCGTCTCTCGGTTCGTGGTAGCGACTCGAGAGCCTTACTTCCCCATCGGTTGTCAGTTCTGCAAGCGATGTGGCCTGCCCATTGCCACTTCAGCTTGCTTACTCTTTGAGCTATGTTGGCTACTTTCGTTCTTCTGCGAATATCCTCATTACGGATTCTGTCGCGAAAAGAGACTCCCGAGCATATCTCTCTCCATAGCTCGCTGTGCGACTTTGAGCTTTATTATGAGGCCCACAGTTAAGGACCACGTCTCATATCCATAAGCCTTCACTGGTAGCACACAGTGATTAAGCAATGGGGTATTTTCGACTCAAAGATGTGGCGAAGTTTCCCGAACGCTGCCCATTCGAATTGGGTCCTTCGCTGGACCTCTTTGTCAAATCTTGTTGAATATTTGTTTGGATTCTACCTATATGGCCGGATATGTTTTGTGTACCGGTCATGTAATCGGACAGTTATTGTGGATTTGCTGTAAATACACTTCAATACTTCGATATAGTGATAGTCGATGCGGCATCACTGGAAAGACCAAAGCATTACCCAGGTCTTGATGGAATCGAAGGCTTTCTCATAGTCTACATACGCTATACATGGTGGCCGATTATTATACTCCTCGGTTTTTCTATAATCTATATATGGTCTATAGTGCTGTCGCAATTTTGGAAACTGGTTTGTTCTGGTGGCTGGGAGTCGTCAAACCTGCATGTGAGACGATTTGTGATTATCCTCGAA
This sequence comes from Ectropis grisescens, assembly GCA_017562165.1. Classification (NCBI taxonomy): domain Eukaryota; kingdom Metazoa; phylum Arthropoda; class Insecta; order Lepidoptera; family Geometridae; genus Ectropis; species Ectropis grisescens. Next base: position 10,941,537 of record CM029786.1, read on the forward strand.
AACAACTTATAAACATGGCTGGGAAGTATGTAATGGGTATGTAATTCTTCAACAAAGTGATGTCACCTTCTGTGACGAAGAGCACCACCACACTTCTACTCCAGGCTTCAGGCGTATTACCATCAAGTATGACGGAGTCGAATAGCTTCTGGAGGACTTTAAGTACCGTTTGTCCACCTACTCTCAGAAGCTCAGTCGTAATTCCGTCGTCGCCAGGTGCCTTGTTGTTTTTAACTTGTTTTGAGAGCCATCCTAGTCTCGTACAGGCTGACTTTCGGGATATCTTCGGCAAAGTGACGAGCCAGGTCAGGACAGGTTGTCCTTGAGTAGAGGTGTATAACTGTTACTATTCATAGAACCTCTCAATCTCGTCCAAAATCTCGGGCTTCAACGTTACCACTATTTTTCTTCAGTTTGGTCAGTTTTGCCCATGACCATGAGACAGATTGTTTGCGAACACTTTCGAGTCTTTGTTCCGCTTGATCGCTTTTTATCTATTTATTAAATTTTGCCACTCCACAGACTCGGGTCCGTGACCTTTGTCATTACATATTTCTTGGTTTAGGAGAAGAAAAGGAAAATTGGGTGTTGTGAACATTTAATTCTAATACTAGTCAGTCCGATTTCGTCTGTTGAGCCGATCACTACCGGTTGGGATTCCGATAGTAATCGACTCGACATCGTCTTTTGCTTAAGCCGCCACCTCTCGACGCAGGGCCTCCACTACGGCCGCGTTTCTGTCCTCCTTGATCGCTTCTTCAATACTCGTAGTATTGAAGCAGTGTATGTCGCGTTGCACACGAGTAGAGATCTGTCTATTGAGCCGTCAGTAGACCGTCATGTCGACTGAAGACTGCAACCACATATTTACCTCGCCTAGCCGCCATGAGAATAATTAGAGTATGATCGGAAAGCTTTTGGGTTCTATTTTAGCGTCGGCTCTTATAGTATATATTTACTACCAACTCCATGAACAGTTTCCACTAGCCTGTCGTTTATATCGGTCGCTGTTACTCACTTATCTAGGGATTCGAAGCGATTTTGAAGTTCGAGGTGAAAGTTATCGAGCTTTGACCATAATTTGGTCAGAGCGTGGACCTCAATAGACATGACCTTTCAAGATTCAGCGTGCCTCTTGCCATACGGTGATCGCTGCCGTTCTACGATAAGTATTGGTACCTACACGATACGTGTACACTTGGTACACGATTGGTACGTGTTGGTACACGATAAGTAGGTACTGGGCCTAGCCCAGGGGGGTCATGACCCCCATGACCCCCCTGGATCCGCGCCTGACTTTACTACTAATTCTATTTAGTGTGATGTAGAAGCAAAAAAAATGTAATCTGATTTACATTGACACTGACATTCAAATTATAATGACGTTGGCATTAGTAAATATCTTTGGATGTGGCTATAATGTTTCAAACACATGTTCGATTTTTTAAAGAACGCTATTCGACTTTAGAATTCCAATCGAACTTTTTACTTGGTAAAATCAAAATCTCTTCTTATTAACCCCCGACCAAAAAAAAGGGGTGTTATAAGTTTGACGTCGATGTCTGTCTGTCTGTCTGTCTGTGTGTGTGTCTGCCTGTGGCACCGTAGAGCTCAAACGGATGAGCCGATTTCAATGCGGTTTTTTTTATTTGAAGGTTGATATCCGTGCGGATGTTCTTAGCTATGTTTGGTTAATATCGATTCAAGATGGTCGCCTCCACAAAATGGCGGACAAAATATTTCTTCACAACCTACCTCAATATGGGTATCAAATGAAAGGTCTTGACTAGTAGAATACTATACACTATAACAAATTTCAAATCCAAGATGGCCGCCACCACAAAATGGCGAATTATTATTATATTTTTCACTACTACCACAATATGGGTATCAAACGAAAGGGCTTGACTAGTAGAATATTTTGCACTATGACAATTTTCAAATCCAAGATGGCCGCTGCCACAAAATGGCGAATTACATTTCTTTTTTCACAACTCCCTTAATATGGGTATCAAATGAAAGAACTTGACTAGTAGAATGTTGTACAGATAACAAATCCGAGGTAGTCGGGGGTTAATCAAAATTTTTTAATTTTGTTCTTGTTTTTTGGTTCCTTTTCTTATCATATAAGTATCTGTTCTCTGCAATAAAGAATAAGGAATCAAACTCAACTGACTCCTTCTTTTCGAGATGTATCTTTTGTGACATGACACATTTGTTAACGTAGTTAACACGGATATAATCTAACGCGTGAGATAATTATATAACGGTTAGGTTCATTTGTAAGCTGACGTCACGAAATTATAATCTGTTGCCAGACGGAAGGGTATGCGTTAATGCATTACTGTCACGTAAAAAAAGATTCACTACCTACTACACATTTCATGTATGTTCTCGGGATATAAAATGGAGTATTTGTTTATTATTATGAGTATATTATCATAACTACGTTCCAAATTTAGACCGATTACATCACTTGGCTAATACATAATATAGGCTACTATCCAGTGCAGAATATAATGGGAACGCGAACTTTGCGGGCAAAACCGTGAGGCATTGCCTGTAATGACTGTGTTTATGTCAACGTAAAATTTCCACACCGTCAGATTATAATCTAACGCGTGAGGTTGTAATTTTACGGCAGATTAGGTTAGTTTGTAATTTCACGTTATTACATTGTTATGACGGTTTTCATAATTTTACAGTGACATAGAACATTACTGGCAACGCCCCACGATTTTGCTGGCAAAGTTTGCATTCTCATTATTTTCCGCACCAGATGGTAGCCTATTTGCTATTCCAACCTGATTGCACAACAAACATCCAAACTTCGCATATATATTATAATAGTATTCAGATATGTAGAAAGACTTTCTTACTTTGCTTTCTTTTTTTTTTAACAAACACAAGAGCTAAAAACTCTTATGAGACTCCATTTCTAACTTTACTCCATTTCAAAGACTAATCGAGCAATTTAATCAGTCTGGCAAATCGATAGATCGCGCACTATTGCTTTCGGTGTCCATTCTCATCTCTACCGCTGTTTTGTTTGTTGACGAATTCGGTGTTTCGCTGACGTGTTTTATACATTATTTCGTATTTTAAAGCTATTTTGGTTAGTAAGCGAACAGTTTCCAACTATAAAACAATTAAGCAATATATTATCTAGTCCAAAATGCTTAAAGCTGTAATACTTATTGGTGGACCACAAAAGGGTGAGTTATTATCTACGTAACCGGTAAAGACAATACAAATTTAAACTTACATAGCAAACTTTACTTACATAGGCGATGTTAACTATTGTGCATCTGATACACCTGCAATTGAACTTAACTTTTGAGTAGATAACATACTTTGCACATAACCATTTATCTTTAGGTTATCTTTCGAAGCGGAATATTTATTACTCACGACTTACGTGTCCTGAATGACGCTATTAATTCGTAAAATATACGTAAATTTGGAAGAGAATTATTTTATCTAACAATTATGAGAGGATTTTATATCTGGGCTAGCTCGGTTGAACATAGATTTTAAAGAATTTAGTCATTCGTAGAAGTCTTGGGTCAATGCCCATAATATTCTATTCTAACAGCTATCACATATTTGTGTTGCAATTGTTTTTATTCTCATTTTAGAAAAGCTAAGTAATACAGTCAGAATTAAATTAAATTTAGAATTATGTAGCTATGAAAAAGTGACATAATAATAGTGATATCCCAAAACTTGCTGTTATTTAATGACAACTATCTATACTCAATACTCAAATATTTATTTGAGTGTTGAGTATTGAGTATAGATACTACTTAACATCCTTCGTATTTATGTGTAAAATTGATTTAACCCTTTCGGACCGGCTCTTAAACTGATTCGAAATTATAAGATTTAACTTTAGAATATGGGTAATTTTGGGTCGTAGATTATGATTCTGACACTATTTTCCGCATTTTCCGACGCCATCTTGGAAAATCTAGGTACCAACAATTGTATGATACCGGGCCTTTCATTTCGTGCGTACAATTGTGAGTGCTACAATTGTATTGTCTTGGGCCCACCCTGACTTACGTACAGTTGATTTATTCACAATTGTACTAAAAATGGGCCTAAAAATTACTAGTTTTCCGAGTTTTTACAGATAGTAAATAAATTGAAAAAACTATATATTATGTACGAGTTTATTATTTAGGGTTCAACATTAAAAAAAAATTGAAAAAACAGATTACGGTCTTTTGTAAGACATAGATAAATATCACATTTCGTGCAACGACAGCGACAACGGCTTGTGCAGCCAGGTGCACGACAACAACGAGGCTGCTTCAGATTGTCAAACACTGGCTAGTGATTGAAGCCATCATACTGTCGGTCTATCGTGGGTTCACTCTGTGTTTAGAAGAGGTTGGAATTTCCGCGACCTCGAGCTCTTCTCATTGACGTTTCCTCGGAGGGCCATTCAATAGATGGTCACTGATCGACATTCGGAATGAGCGATCAAGGCATGAATTTCAAAAACTTCTTAATGGCCAGTAAGGTACATGGAGGCTTCATTTTCATGCCAGTGGTGGCCATATAGTACCTACTGACTGGTGGTCAAAGCAAATTGTTCGAAAATGTCTACAGTATAATAACATTTGAAGTACTCTGCAGGAGTTAGAACGTCTCCTGCTGGATTGACAGTATCTTGTGGAACTGATTTACTATTGAAAGAGTTCTTCTGCCATGTTAGGTGATTCAGAGGTATATTGTTGTCGTCACTATCGATGTCGGAATTTGATGAAGATGAGGAACAGGAATCGTCAAAATTGGGTTCTAAACAACTTGTATCAATCTCATCATCACAGTCGTCATCTCCAGAGTTAGTCAGCAATTGGGCGATGGTTTCGTCATTTAAAATTCTGCCAGACATAATGCCGATGCTCCGAAAATTCGAAAAAAAAAAAATACAACTTCAACTCTTATTAGGCTGATAAGGGCCCATGTCGATACAATTGTGACGGAAAAGTTCGTTACAGCAATAAGTTCGTAGTTTATACTTACTTTGGCTCGGTTTTATCACTAAACACTTCACTGTTTATCTAGTTAATGAAGTAATAAGACAATACTCCATGAACTGTACAATTTCAATAATTGTGAATATTTTTTTGGAAAACAAGGGGTGCTTGTTTTTCAACCAAATTGAACAGGTTCGCAAATGTCCGCTGAGCCGCTGTGGGCGAAAGGCGAAGGGGAAGGGGAAAGATCACGCCACGCGCAATCGTGCGATGTTGGGCCCGTCCACTACAAACGTAAGGCTGATGAAATAAATTCAATCTTCTAACACGCACAATTGTATTGGGCCGTCCCGTAAGGGTTAATGAATGACAGCTTTGAAGCTGTGGTGTTGTAATGGTATATTTCACAAAAGTGAAGAACGAGGTTCATACCCTGTCACACCTCCTTGTATCTCGAAGGATTTTATTTCTGCAGCATTGAACGGTCAAGGAAAATGTGTTGAAGAAACCTACATGTTTTCAGTAGGATATGTTCTATTGAGGGCATGTGTAAAGTGTGATACTACATCTATCATTTAGTAAGGATTATGGATTACAGCCTTGACACTCTTCTTATAAGAGCAAGCTTGGAGTCCTAACAGTGGGAATAAAGTAGGATCTTTGTACATTTATCTTTGAGTACTTAAAAAATGTGTGTAAAATGTATGTATGTACTGTACTTATTTGTATGTACACCATCAATATAAATAAAAGATGTGCCCTGAGCACCAAAAGTTATGCCCTGAGTACCTGGAAATTGTTAACAAATTGCATCTCTGTGTGTAGCGTCAGTGGTTTACAACTACCAATCTACTTGACCCCTAAAATTGCTAGCGACGAGGTACATGTTGCTACTTATTTTTGGTTGTTGACCATGAATAGCGATAGGTATAACACACTCTTCCTAACAATAACATAATTCCATGCACCTGAAGTTTGGGAAGGCACATCCATTGTTAATGCACACCATAAGGTAATTCTTCTCTATATTCCTCATATTTAATAAATCTAACTTAGACGATAGAAAAGATAATATCTTCAGTGCAAAAGAATCAACCTGAAGTTAGTTACAATGTATACTAAAATATTGAGTAGCCAACTTCAGGGTGTTGGTCTTTCGTGAAGTGCACAAATAATAAAAAAAATCTCTCAACATTTTTCCCTATTTCACCAAAAGAAGTATTACATACTTCAAAATTATAGTTAATCCTTAGTATCATAGAGTAAAGGTCTGTGCTAATTTAAATGCGACTTGGCTATCACCCTACAAATAAAATACACTCAATTATTATACATATATAAATTACAGATTACATTGACACACAAACTAGCACACTGCTCTCTGACAGCTATCTCCTAGTTTATGTTGGCAATGCAATCTATATCTTAACATTCATGACATAAAGCCCATATTTGAGTGTATTTTATTTATTGGATAGCCATCTGCAAGTTTTTGTTGGCAATGTAATCTTTAACTTAACTAGCATGACATAAAGCCCATAATTGAGTGTATTTTATTTGTCGGGTGGGAGCGGAGTCATATAAGTGGGAGCAAACCTTTAGGTTTCTATTTTTTTTTTTAATCTGGGCACAGCCTTTATTAACAAAACTAAAATACAATGAGAACTACATACACTACACTACAAACCTAACTAACTACTTACACTAAGCACACCTGAATTATCTATAGACCACTGTAGGTCTATAGATAATCAAGATGTTCAAGCCCACTACCAATCGGAAGCGTACCCAGCATGCTGGCGGCAGTACCACGCTGAATGGCAATGCTTATGCGTTGGGCCAAATGAACGCCAGCATTTTGGTCACGCGTCGCGTCGACCAAGCGCTCGGATAGGCTTTTGAAGATGAGGTGAGCTCCCCGGCCCCCACGGTCCCAATGTCTCAACCCCAAAGGGCTTTTAATTTTTTTTTTTATTTAAATTATCCACTCCACAGGCTCCGGGGTCCGTGATCTTTGTCATTACAATTATCTTTTTTTTTTTACACATTTCTTGGATAAGGAGAAGAGGAAAATAGGAGGGATTTGGGTACATTTAAAATCTAATTCTAGTGCTCGTCTGTAGAGCCGATCACTACCGGTTGGGATTCCGCTAGTAATCGACTCGACATCGAGTGTTTGCCTAATTGCCTTTTGCCATTTGCCTAAGCTGCCTCCTCCCGGCCCAGAGCCTCCACAACGGCCGCATTTCTGTCCCTGATTGCCATCTGTAGGTTGAAATCGCGGATGGTCTTCGGTGATGCAGCCCACGCTCGCCGCACGAACCGACCGATGGCGTCGTCGGTGTCGTCAGCGTAGTACGAGTATGTGTCCCCGTGTGCCGTGAGATTGCAACTACCGCATGGGGCACGCTCTCGTGCAGCTTCATGTTTGCCTTGGTTTTGATTACGATTACCGACTCGTATGTTAGTCCCTGAGCTTCATGGATGGTAAGGATGCGTGACCTGGTGCCTGACCCATAACCCTGGTTTGTCAGGGTCTCCTTCTCCTCTTGAGTGTGAACTAAGAAGAGGGTGTTTGGCTGGGTGTTGGGTATTTGCGCTCCCTTATATCTTCTCTGCTCTAGGGACTTTATACGGGACGCTGAGGAGTACATACCGGAGTATATTTCCCTCAGTGCAAATGCGACGTCCATTGGGTTTAGATATGTGCAGAGCAACTCCTGGCTGATCTTTGTTACCAGGTTCGGGCGATGATACCTCATTTCGAAGAGATTTTCCCTGTCGATATAAGGCAACTGATTGACGTCTCCAATGAGGACAATTTCACCAACACCAGACAGCCTTGAAGCCATCACAATGGCTCCAAAATGGTTCATGAGAGCTTCGTCCACCATGAGGCGGCTGAAACTTTCTCTACCGAAACCATTTACCAGAGCAGAAGCCATGGTTCGCACTCTGGTTTTGACCAGGTTTCCGATTCGGTGCGATAGCTTTTCTCTTAGATCTTTTGCTGCCTCAGTTGTTGTAGTAATGATGGCGTCCTTGTCCACGTCGAGGTGTCTAATCACCCATGTTGTTTTTCCACATCCTGGAACTAAATAAAAACCCCAAAGGGCTCAAATATGTAACCACTTCCGAGGGTTGCATATTTGCGCCGTTTGAGTCGCTCAGCTGAATTAGCCGCTGCACCGGCCCTACTATGTGTCTCTGGAAGATGTGATGGTGCCAGAGTATCGACGCAAGTTGCGTCCCATACTAAGGGCCGACCCAACTTCCAAGGCACAACAGTCATGCCGTCAGGTCTTTTGCCGTCGTCACGCGCAAGACCACTCGGTTCGAGTATGGCTGGGACATTGGCGGTGGAAAAAGCCCGGCGTATGATGTCGTTCAGGCAGGCGTGGCGGCCAATACGACCCGCTCTTTTCGAGCAAGAGAGACGATGGGGACCGAGTTGGTCGACGGCAGTACCACAATGGCAGCGATGGGCTTCATAGCACCTCGCACCCAAGCGCAAGCTAACAGCTAGACGAAATGCAGTTGGATCTAATAGGCTACCGGTATTTAAAGATGGGAAAGCTCGTAACCAAAGGCCCGATTCCCACACAGACACAGCAAGGACACGAGCACGATCCGCGATACTAGGACACGTATCGAGAAGAGAGTTCCGTGCTAGATCGCAGATCGGTCGATCCCACTGTCTCTGAGATGACAGACATCTGGGGAAATCGTTGTTTGGACAAGCCAGCCTCCAAGCATTCTTAGCCTCGCACAAATTAGCTACTACTACATCCGAATGGCCTAATGAGGTTTCTATTTATTGTTTTGCTCCACACTCCACATACTCCGGGGTCTGTGATTTTTGTCCTTAATCCTTTTTTTTTGCTTTCAGGCACTCGTTTTCGCCCTCTATCGCTTGACACCCCGAAGCCCCTATTCCCTATCGCAGGGCTCCCCCTAATCCAGCATCACATAGAAGCATGTGTCAAACTGCCAGAATGCAAGGAAATACTTATCATCGGATCGTACACCACCACACACATGGCACAGTTTGTGAGCGATATGCAGAAAGAATATCATGTCATTATCAGGTTGGTTGGTAAATAAATAAATACTAGCGACCCATCCCGGCTTCGCACGGCACGGCTTTCGTGCAATGCTGATACTGTGATACTACCTAAATATAAGTACCTACCAATAAAATTCCGGTCCGGCGGCAAGACTTTTCGTTTTACGTAGTCACATAAGTCACAGTTTTTTTGTGATGGATACTTTTTTGGCGCGACGGACGCACGCAATGTGTTGATTGATAGAACGAAACGTGCTCCACACCAAAGATGGCGACAGCAGTTTGGATGTCGGTGCCATCAGAATTTTACGAAATTCAAATTTTGTGGACACATATTGTCGACTCTATATCAGTATTTTTTTATGTTTTGTTATTCATATAAGATTTCGATTATGTCTACCGTACCCCTTGACGACATTATTAATAAAGAAATATTGATGGACAATTCACACACAACACCATCTGACCCCAAACTAAGCAAAGCTTGTAATATGGCAGCCAGATAGCTGATATAATGCTTTTCTGGCCGAGGGTAGCTAATTAACAACACATAGTTTGATTCTCTTATCTATTTTTAATTATTAAAAAATAGTTCTAGTCACTTTTAAATAATAATTTTTATGTTTTTATAATTAACAAGGCACATTACCTGCCGGGAAGTGTTATCTCCAGGTTTCACACTTGCCTTTAAACTTAATCACCACTAAAATATTGCTGTTGTGTTTCACTAACAACTATATAAAACAACATGGAAGGCATTCAAGAATCACTATCTCAATTAAGCCATATGTTCAATGTGAAACTGGCACAATTTGAAGAAAGGCAGCAGAAGTTATCAGCTCCCAAATCTCAAGTCGATGGAAGCCTCTTTGCGGATTTCACTGTCTTCAAGAACTTCACTTTGAATTCACTTCGAGCACTGCAGACACAGGTTGAGCTTCTTTCTCAACAGCACGATAATTTAGAAATGTATTCTCGGCGGAAAATTTTGCTTCTCCATGGTGTTCCGGAAGTAAAAAAGGCGAGGATGTGGTAGCTGTGACTGTAAAGTTCATCAAACAGTCTCTCAAGTTAAGTGAATTTGAAAGTTGTTTTATCAGCCGATGTCACAGAATGGGTAAGTCTTCATCTCTGGACCGCCCAAGGCCCATTCTGTGTAAGCTTAGTGAGGTGTCCTGGCGTGCTAGGTTATGGGCCTCTAAAAAAGATTCTTCGAGGTTCCGGAGTAACAATGTCCGAGTTCCTAACTAAGGTGCGTCATGACACTTTCATGGAGGCTCGAAAACGTTTTGGAGTGGCAAACTGCTGGACCTGGAATGGCTCAGTCGTGGTGCTGGGGATGGGCGGCTTAAGGCATCGCGTCTGCTGCTTGGCTGACCTAGAGAAGATTGGCATTCCATCGGAAACGGTAGTGGCCCCTGAGATAAGCGTGGAATTGGCCGGGGCGTCTGCGGTTGCCGCTGAAGGTACCCCAAGGATGACCAAGACAACTGCAGCTAGCGACAAGCCGTCACGACGTATTCAGAAACTTAAAATACAGAAGTAACCAAATGATTAAGTGTGCAACTTCTTGTTTATGTTTTGCAAGATTTGTATCCAGTGTTTTCGCGTATCTGTCCTATGTTCCTTTTTCTATATAACTACCTCAGTTATTTTCTATTGAATTAACATCAACTATATGATAGTTAAAGGTAGACACCTAAAATTATTAACTACTTTGCAGGTAAAACTCAACAATTAACATTTTTTGTTTGTACTTGTAGTGTTTATTTTTGTGTGACACTGACAGTTGTATGTTTTTGATGTTTATATTTTTCGTTTTTTTTTATCTTTGTTTTACCTTATAAAACGTGCATCATCATACAGCCGAGTCTAGTGTTAGTTGATGACTAATAATAATTTTATTACGCAAAGCTGTACTTATCTTGCATCTGTACTCATTTTATACCAATTATGAAACTTTCCGGCAGGTATCTTAAAAAGATTTACCAGTGTATTAGTGTAGTTTTTAGAAACAGTGTTGTGTTGATAGTCGTGTATTTATTTATTTACTGTTTACTTATTATTAATTATTTTATTATTTTACTTATATTGATATTTAGTACCATATTATGTTAAACATTTTTAAAGATATTTCTGATGACAGTGGCAGCTTTGTTTCCGGGTCATCTTCGATACACAATAGTACGGATGACAGTTTTATCGATGTTCCAACCCTTTCGGAGCAATTGAGGCGCGGTTTTCTGATGTACCTCAAAATCTAAACCTAATTCATATAAATGCTCAAAGCATTCCAGGCCATATTGCAGACATACAGGCATCTATCGATAGCAAAAATATACATGCAGTTTTAGTTTCTGAAACCTGGCTTCATACTTCTCTATCGCTTTTTCTTTGCCAGGTTTCAATCTCATTCGTAATGATCGGGCTGGACGTGTTGGTGGAGGTGTCGCTATCTATCTCCGCAATTATATTCCCTACTCTGTAGTAAGCACATCTCCTCAGCCGCCACTCGATCAAATCGGTGAGCATCTATTTTTAGAAATTGTACTTTCACACACCAAGATTCTTCTTGGTGTTTACTATAGCAACTCATCTTCCAATAACTATTTCTCTTCCTTTGAATCTATCTTTGAAAATCTCACCCCATCATATGGTCACACTATCATCATGGGTGACTTTAACACTTGTCTTTTAAAATGCGATAATCGTAGTTCTAAATTACTCAGCTTAGTAAATTCATGCAACATGCACATCCTTCCTTTTAACGCAACCCACTATTTCCCAAACTCTTCTCCCTCCCTTCTCGATCTTGCTTAGTCTCTTCTCCAGAGCATGTTGCAAAGCACGGACAGCTTTCAGCTGATTTCTCTTATCATGACCTCATTTTCCTATCTTATAAAGTTCGTCCCCCCAAATCAAAACCGTCAGTGATTGTGCAGCGCAGTTTTTCTAGTGTAATTCAAGAAGACCTTATTAATGACGCGTCTAAAATTGATTGGTCGCCAGTCTTAACTGCTACTACCGTGGATGACAAAGTGGCTATCTTCAACTCACTTTTAACTAATCTGTATGATGTGCACGCACCATTGCGTACTATAAAAATCAAGCACGCTCCTGCACCTTGGCTCACCGATGAGATTAAATTGGTGATGCATAAAAAAAGGCAGTTGCGAGGACGAGACTCAAAACTCACCCTAATGACTTAAACAAACAAAGGTACGTCGAATTGCGGAATTACTGTAACAAGGTGTGTAGAGATGCCCAACGACGCCATATTTTCAATTCAGTGCAAGACAAAGATCCGGCTAAAGTGTGGAAATTTCTCAGGTCTTTAGGAGTCGGAAAACCAAAGCAAGATAGTATCCCTAAAAACCTTGATCTACATGCGCTAAATAAACATTTCTGTGCGTCTCCTGCTATGGATGCTGTTTCGAAATCCACCACTTTAAATCTAATTTCCAATCTTGCTGCTCCTGATCAACCTGTTTTCAATTTTAGTCAATTTACTGATGGTGATGTTAGGAAGAGCATACTCTCTATTTCCTCAAACGCCGTGGGACTTGACTCAATTAGTCGAAATATGATTGTCCCCATCCTTGATCCCTTGCTAACTATCCTATGTCACATTTTTAACTTCTCAATATCGAATAGTGTGTTTCCTTCCTCGTGGAAAGAAGCACAAATTATTCCTTTGCCAAAAAAAACTAACCCTCAATCCTATTCTGAATACCGACCTATTTCTATCCTTCCTTTCCTGTCCAAAGTCCTAGAACGACTTGTTTACAACCAGTTAAGTTTTTTATCTCAATAAAAATAACCTTCTCAACCCGTTTCAGTCAGGTTTTCGTCCGGGGCACAGTACGGTTACAGCACTTGTTAAAATCACTGAGACATTCGTCTAGGTATGGAAAATGGCAACTTAACCGTGCTGGCGCTTCTGGACTTCAGTAATGCCTTTTGCTCCGTAGATTTTGATGTCCTCCTCGCAATACTTCGCTCTTCCAACATATCTCCTACAGTAATAGACTGGTTTCAAAATTACCTGTACGGGCGCCGCCAGAGAATCCGCCTCGAAGAGAAATATTCTTCTTGGTGTGTCACCTCGGCTGGTGTGCCGCAGGGTGGCGTCTTATCTCCGTTACTTTTCGCTCTTTTATTAATGCAATCTCACATAATCTTTCTTCTTCCTACCACCTCTACGCAGACGACCTGCAATTATATTGTCAAGCTCCATTGGGGTGGCTATCGGAAGCCATTGAGTCTTTAAACGTTTACTTACGCCGTATATTACAGTGGAGCAGTTCTTTCGGCTTGAAGGTGAACCCCACAAAGACACAAGTTATTGTTATGGGCAGTTCTCGCTTCATTGATCAAATTGATTGGAACTCACTTCCACAGGTGATATTCGATGGGGTTATAATACCTTTCAGTAACACTGTTCGTAACTTGGGTGTAATATTTGACCGAAATTTATCTTGGGGTCCTCAAATTGCTGAAACAAGCCGCAGAATATTTGCGTCCGGTGGATCATTACGTAGGTTGCGTAATTTCCTTCCAACCACTACTAAGACTGCGCTTGCTCAATCACTCTTGCTCCCTATTCTCGATTATGCGGATGTCTGCTATCTTGATCTCACAGAAGATCAGCTATCTAAGCTTGAGCGCCTTCAAAATTACTGCATCAGGTTCATATTTGGCCTGCGCAAGTATGACCATGTTTCAAACTACCGCGCTAAGCTCAAGTGGCTGCCTGTCCGTCGTCGCCGGGATGCACACATACTTTCGCTGCTGTATAATATTCTTTTCCTTCCCTCTTCTCCCTGTTATCTTCGTGAACGCTTTCAGTTTCGCCAATCTCTTCTTCCCAGGTTACTGAGAGAATCGTATAACCTCACGCTTGACATCCCTCGACACGCTACAACTTTCTACTCTTCTTCTTTTACTGTGAGGGCTGTTAAGTTGTGGAACGAGCTACCATTAGAAATAAGGCGTGCCCAGTCTCTAGCTGTTTTTAAATGTCGGGTTAAAGACTTTTTTCTAGAGTGTTAGTTGCAAACTGTCTTCTACTCGTAGTAAACATTAATTTGGTACATTTATGATTTTTATTTCATGTATTTATATGTAGTATAGCATTATATAAAATATTAAGTTAATGTGTATTTTTATTGTATTTTAATTAGTATGTGTTAGTTTATTTATGTTGTAAATATGTAGTATGTTATTATTTACATTTTGTATTTATTTTCTGTTGTGATTAGTACTCATAATGTTGTTGATAAATGAAATGTATTAATTAAACGGGCCATGTTACTATCTTTTGTTTCTGATCCGTGCACGGTTGCCTGGAAGAGATCGCTCTAAGCGATAAGGCCGCCAATTGAAATGTCATTTTTTTTATATTTAGTTAAGTTAATTGTTTTTCTTTTGTATTATGGCTTTTAATAAAGAGTTTTCTTATCTTATCTTATCTTATAATGCTGCTAGTTGTAAATACGTATTTATTATACATAGAAACACAAAAATAACTGAAGAAAGGCTTTTTCAACCTTGCATGCCGTAAGGTTGATTATGGAGTTCTCAATGTAAACATTTAAGATCTTATTGTAATTACCCATCTTCGCAAATAAATACTTTTTTTTACTGTATAGAGCAATTGGATAGGACTTGTGCCTGATGGTAAGCAATACTCCATGCCTGCCCATAAAAAGCTGTCTGAAAAGAGTCCAAATCATAATGTAGCACTGCTCAGATCGTCGTCATCCAGATATTAGATGATGTATTATTATCTCTATGCCCTGTAATTTCTCTGCGAATATTGCCCTTCAAACCGGGTTACAGTGATGTTGAACATGGAGCGAATTTCTGCAGTTTCCTAATGTCATTAGCCAAATTAAAAATCAAATGATATTATCTTAGAAATAGTGTAACTTCTATGATATTTTAATTTGATTTTGAAAAACCAATAATAGACAAAAGCAATTATTATGTATTGTATGTAATCAATTGAGTTTAATTAAGTTTATCTTTGTTTAGATGCTATCTTATTAATTATGTTTCCAACACAATTTTACAATTAGATTGTTATTACTTTAGATTTTATCTTATCTTCTTGTAATTAGGAGTTTTCACATTAGTGTGCAACTTGTAGCTTTACTTGTCTTCTAATATAATACATTTGATAGTTTCTTAGTTGGTCCAAATTGATCCTTAATTTAGGATTTAAAAAGAAAATACGATCTTTATGAATGAAGATGAAGTGATGTCACAAACTATATGATGATCTATATCTTTATCAATATTCATGATTAATAATTTGATAAACGGTACATAATATTAGATAAAAAATACGTGTCCCATAATATTTTTCTAGACTACCAGAAGAGTAAGTTACCATAGTAACTTGGTGAGGTGGGGAAAAGCCTCTGAAAAATGTTGCTATACTTGTGAAGAGGCGATATGTACAGCAAGGCATATATTTGTGGGATGCAAGGTGCTCCTTAATAGGGGTCATTACTCCTCACGGCGCCATGACAGAGTACTTGAAATCATACGTGAAGCCATGAGCCTTTCAGTAGCTAGAGCCCAAAAGTTATTGACGACAAACAAAAGACAAATTAACTTTGTAAAAGAAGGCTCAACTTCAAACTCCAGGAACAAGCCTTACTCAATCCTGGGTACAACACCTGATTGGACTATTTTAATGGACACGTATGAAAAGCACTACAAAATCCCAGAGGATGTGGGTGTTTCGTCATCCAGACCGGACATTTTCCTTTTTTCTAGAGCTACGAAACGCATAGAACTTACCGTACCGTGGGAAACTAATATACCTAAAGACCACGCGATGAAACAAAAGTATTACGACCTCCTAAACGAATTAACAAAAAACGGCTATGTAGTTAGTTTATACGCTGTAGAAGTAGGAGCGAGAGGTATAACATCAAAATCTCTCTATAACCTGCTGAAAGACCTTGGCTTATCCAGAAGTGCAGTAAGTTCTATACTAGAACGAGTATCTAAAGCTGCACTAGTATGCTCATATCAGATTTGGCTGGGCAGGGAGAGAAAAACGAGTAGTGAAGGTGAGTGTTGATTTACGTCAGAAAGGGGCCCCTTAAACCTACGCCCGAGTCACAAGTCTCGGGATCTACTCGGGTTTTTCTCTCTCTGCCACACGATGGACCTGGCACCCGCACGGTGAATCTATGGAATGCTAAGAAGATCGTCTCTCTCTACCTGGCGGACTAATTAGATTGGTATATTTTCGACCCAGACATAATTCTAATATTTTTTAGTACCTAACGGACTAATTCGTTTTTTTTGTAAGTGAAAACTTTTGGCGCGCCACAGACATTTTTTTTTCGTTTTCGTGGGCTGTGAATTGAATTCTAGCGTCACGCACGGGAATGATAACAAATCTTTGCGTAAACTCGGGACCATGGCCATTGGCCATCTGAAAATGCGTAAGCATTTCTCATTGGCAAACCTGACACATTTCTAGATGGCCACGCCCTCTGGTTTCATCCGCGTAGTTTCCAAAGTGAGCTATCAAATTCTGATTTAGTTTTCATTTCTATCGACCGTTCCTATGACTGCCAATTTTTGTAGTCATCAAGCTTATTTTGTTTTCCAGATACCTCCAAGAATTCACGCCTCTCGGTACGGGCGGTGGTCTGTACCACTTCAGAGACCAAATCCGTGCCGGCAGCCCGTCTGCTTTCTTCCTTCTGAACGGGGATGTGTGCGCTGACTTCCCGCTCAAAGACCTATGGAAGTTTCACGAAGAGAGGCCTAGTGCTCTTGTAAGTATCTTAAATAAATCATTATATACTATAGCATTTTGTTAGCAAGTTACGGCTAGTCTAGTCGGGAGGACAGCGGCTGCCGATCCGAAGCCCCTGGTTCGAATTCCACGCGCATCACTGTCTTTTCAAAGTCATGTGCGTAATGCCGCTAACTTAAAAACGGAACGGAAAAACGTCGTGAGGAAACCGGCATGTTCCTAGAATCTTTCGAGGTCATACATCATCATCCAACCCGTAATGGGCCAGTGTAGTGAATTATGGCCTTGATTCTCCCCTTGTGAGAGAAGGCTCCGAGTCCCAGCAGTGGGAACATTTAATGGACCGCTTGTGATTAGCGTTTAATAGACTAAATAAATGAATTGCGGGATATATCACACAACACCATTTAGTTGGACATCACCATATCGCATGACGAGATCTTCGTCAAAGCTGAGAAGGACAAGTACCTTGACTTGGCTCACGATGTTACCGCCATGTGGGATGTCGATTCGACTATCATAGTCCCGATAGTCGTGTCAGCAAATGGCCCGATAGCGAAAAGTCTCGACCAACATATCAAGATACTTTCGCTAGAAGATGGGATTAAGGGTCAGATGCAGAAGGCGGTCATCCTCGACACAGCACGAATCGTTAGAAGGCTCTTCAGTATGCAGCCCTAACCACCGGTAGCTTGGGCCCTGCCCAGCTGCTAGCGGCACCCTAGTTATTAATATTTTTACATCTATTATAAAAAACTTACGAGGCTAAGAAAATGTATAAATAAGTGAATATTTCAGGTAACAATAATGGGTACAGAGGCAACTCGGCAACAATCCATACACTACGGCTGTATGGTCCGCGACGCCGCAAAGGCTGTCAGCCATTATGTGGAGAAACCCAACACGTATGTGTCGACGCTCATCAACTGCGGAGTGTATGTGTGCTCGCTCAACGTCTTCCAAATCATGGCCGAGGCCTTTCAAAGGAAACAGAGTGGATTTTATAAGTAAGTTTTGATATTTCTGTCATCTTCTATGTGTAAAAGTTGTTCTTCATAATTTAATGGGCAGGCCACATCGCTCGCAGAACCGACAACCGATGGGGAAGAAAGGTTCTCGAGTGGTGATCACGAACCGGAAGACGCAGTGTTGGACGGCCTCTCACCATCAGATCACACAAAGGTCGCTAGAAACCGCTGGTTGCAGGTTGCGCAGGACCGTTTGTTGTGGAAATCTTGGGAGGCCTGATGTTCAGCAGTGGACGTCTTGTGACTGAAGATGATGATGATATAAGTTAAGACGGCTGTATGATACGTGACGACACAAAAGCAGTCAGGCATTACGTGCAGAAGCCCAACACGTTACCTCCTTGGTGCTGAATTAATCATAAAACTTTTTTAAATTTGTTATTAACTCAGACTCGGAACCTCCTCGGTGTACTTTTTTTTAATTGCTTGGCGCGCAATTTTATTTTCTCGTAGAATAGAGGTACCTCTACCCTCCATATTTTCACGTCTATGTTGCTGTTGTTAAGACCTTAAGATGAAAACAGGAAGCTTGAAAACATGTGAAAAATCTAAAATGAGTGATTCTAGCCATGAAGAAGTTTATTTGACGGCAACAGAATTGACTAAAACTGTTAATAACGCGCAAAGCATTTCGTGGAATGAAAAGTTGCGTGTTGCACTCGAGTGCAAAGATTTTTCACCTTGTGCCCTATTAAATCCCTCGCTGAAGATCAGGATTCTAATTTTTTTGAATCCTTCGCTTTCTCATTCATCAAAATTGAGCATGAGGTTAAAAATCAATTGTACACTCATGTATAATAAATAACTATGAATTTATATTTATGTTTTCAGTGGCAATGGAGTGAATAGTCCAGACTACATGTCATGGGAACAAGACGTGTTAGCGCCTCTGGCGGGAACTAACAAACTATACGCATTACAGGTATGTCAACTATAAAAAAAGCATCGTTGTGTTCTGGCTTGAAGGGCAATGTTTCCAAAGAAATTACAGAGCATAATATAGTCTCTTTTATCCGCAGGTAACGAACTGGTGGTCGCAAGTGAAGACGGCTGGGTCTGCGATATACGCCAATAGACACTACCTAGAGTTGCACAGGGAGCGTAAGTCACAGCAAGCCCTATGCCAGATCCTGCCCGATGTCTTCATACATCCCAGTGCCATCGTGGACCCCACTGCTGTGGTAAGTATATATTTATGTCTTGTGATAAATCAGGGGCATTATAGATCGGAAAGCCTACCGCTTTTGAAGTGAACAATTCTTTTGACACACCACATATTTTGCCGTGGCTGTGAAGTGTGAATTGAGCTCAAGCATCACATTCGTAAATTAAAGAAATCTTCGGGTAAACGAGTTTATCGAAATCGGTGTGGCGTTTTTTGAAATATGAATAAAAAACTAAAATTTGCTTTCATGTAAGTACATATTTAGTTGATGCCGAAATAGTGATCAATTCTTATAAAATTTGGTCGAGTGAGTGTCTGAATTTAATTTAAGTTATTTTTTTTTGGAGAAAATAGATTACGTCACACCCTTTTTTTTGCTATTGTTTCAGATCGGGCCGAACGTTTCGATCGGCGCAGGAGTGTCGGTGAAGGCGGGCGTCAGGATAAAAGAGTCGATAATTCTCAACAACGCTACCATACATGAACACGCTCTCGTAATGTACTCAGTCGGTTAGTACCTACTACTTATATTTATATGTATAGCTCTTTGAAGTGAACATTTCTTTTCCCGAACCACTAACAGATTTTTCGTGGGCTGTGAATGAAGCTCATTGTTACGCTCGGAAATTAATGAAATGTTCGGGTGAACTCGGGACCGCCGAGTGTGCCAGAGCGAGAAAGATACAGTGTTACTGGTGTGGTTACAGTATTCTATTTAAAACTTTCCATTTTAATGCCTATTATTTATTCTCTCACCTATTTTAAAATGTATCATCCCTTTCATACATGACTTAATTCACCTTTCTCTTTCATACTTACACTTGTCTCACATCTATGCTTCTTTTTCACGCGTGACATTCGTAAGCTAATTTTCTTTGCACTATTTATATATACAATAGGTATATAAAACAAAAAAACTTCTTCTGACGCGCCACAGACAGTTTTTTCTTGGGCTGTGAAATGAATTCTAGCGTCACGCTCGGGAATGATAAGAAATCTTCGGCCAAACTCGGGACCATGGTCATTGGCCTTCTAGAAATGCGTCAGCATTTCCCATTGGCCATCTAGAAGTGCATCAGCATTTCTAGATGGCCACGCTCATGGCCACGCCCTCCGATTTCACCCGCGTAGTGTCGGTAATTAAGCTATCAAATTCTAAGTTTTCACTTCTATTGGCAGCTCCTATGACTGACATTTTTTTTTATAGTTGGACAAGAGGCGACGGTAGGGTCATGGTCTCGAGTGGAAGGTACGCCTTCAGACCCCGACCCCAACAAGCCGTTCGCCAAGATGGACAACACTCCGCTCTTCAATACGGACGGACGGCTAAACCCCTCTATTACTATTCTCGGTAAGATTTGAGGTCTGCGCCCACATATACGACTAGGTTATCACCCGACATATAAAATACACTCAAATATGGACCTTATGCCATACCTGTTAAGATATAGATTGCATTGGCAACATAAATTAGTAAACGGCTGTCAGCGAGCGGTCTGCTAATTTGTGTTGCCAATGTAATCTATATCTTAACAGGCATGGCATAAAGCCCATATTTGAATGTATTTTATTTGTCTGTTGGTAGCGGAGTCGTATAAGTGAGCGAAACGATTTACTTTTTATTTCTAACCTACTTCAAAAAGGAGGTTCTCAATCAGGCGCGGTATCAGCCTCGAATTTTGGGGAGAGACCCCAGTACGCAGCCTCAGATTTTAGGGAGATCGCCAGTAGAAATACAATAAATCGAGTAAAAAAAGCTTTACTGTAACTTTACTTATCTGTAGTATATTATTAAAAATATATATAAATATTGTAGCGGTACGACTCTTGGCAGAGTCCGCCTGGGGAAGTACCACACCTTTGCCAGTTATTCTACCGCCAAGCAGTAATGCGCAAACATTACTGTGTTCCAGTTTGAAGGGCAATGTTTCCAGTAAAATTACATGGCTTAGAGATATAATATATTAGATCTCTGGGTGATGAGTGCAGTGCAGTGCTAGGTAATGATTTAGACTCTTCATGTTACACTAGCTGCGTGTCATTGTGCTGTTATGTGGCAGGTATGTTGGTTACGATCACACCATCAGGCACATGTCCTTCGCGTCTCGTCACTCTATATAAAAAAACTGATTTAATTGTATTTCCCTTTCAGGTGCCGGCGTGGTAGTACCAGCAGAGATGATACTACTAAACTCTATAGTCCTACCGCACAAACACCTCACTAGGAGCTTCAAACACGAAATCATATTATAGTACCTGACTCTATGTAAATATATAGACTATTATAACATGGCTGTATGTCTGTATCATATTATTAATATTATGAAATATTAACGCCCCGCTGTTTTGCGACTTCCGACATTTTTTGGGAATAAAAAGTAGGGTGGCGCTGGCAACAATATAAATCATAAGATTATAGTGTCATTATAATCAGTTTTGAACGCTTATATTTATGCCATTTTAAGGCATCAATACTACATAATACAATACACACTTTTCTTACTTATAACATGTTTCATTTTAAAAACGAATAGACCTAATTACCAAAATACAGGTGTGCTTCACACCTAGTTTGGAAAATTAGGGAATCACATGTTTTATATACCGATTATTGAAATAAACAATTATCAAAGATTATAGTGTCATTATAATCAGTTTTGAACGCTTATGTTTATGGCCTTTTAAGGCATCAATAGCAGTATAATACAATACACATTTTGGGCACAAAAGGCGATCTTATCGTTATGTTTTAGATGTTGTTTTTATACTTAAGGAAAGATTGTTTACAACAACATTACCTACTGTGTTCCGATTCGAAGGGCAACGTCACTTTGAGATAAAAGATCCTGAAATATACGATGTTTTATCTCCATGCCATGCACTGGAAACATTGCGCTTCAAGGCGGAACACAGTGATGTAAACCAGGGGTTGGCAACGCGCGGCCTGCGATGGTTTTGAATATTTAATGAATTAATAAAGGTACCTATTGATGCACTACCTTTGAATTGAATGCGTGGAGAGGGGGGGGGGCGGATACAAATGGTGAAATGAAGTTTTAGAAGTGCGTCCCGCTTTTACTCGTATCTACTTTTTTTCTAGGCCCACAAAGCACCAAATGACATAACTAAGCTATGGTATGTTTTAATTATTGTTAATAGAATTATTTCTAAGTTACATTGTAGGTATTGTATTATATTTTATTGGAATTATTATTTTGTTTACATGGCATAATTTAGATTATTAATTTTGGAGACCTAACTATTACTATTTGACATTGTTTAATTGAGACTATGTTTTATACCATGCTCGGCCGCTGAGGTCAAAAACTAATTTGACCCTGAATGCCCCAACTGCACGTTCTGAGATGTATTATGGAAAATCTTTTGCTTTTCAGGCTGTACAATTATGGAATGAGTTGCCTGTTTCTATAAGAAAATCCCCATCGCTGGATTCTTTTAAAACTAACGTTAAAAACTCTTATTTGTCAAAGCTAGAGTCACAGTAATTTAATTGTAATATCTATCTTATCCGTCAAATTTACATTTGTGTAGACAATGTTGTTGTCATACATCATGTTATTTTCATGTCTATCATTGCTTATATTGTTATCTTGGTTTATTTTATGATGGTATACCAATTTATTTGTCATATATGAATATGATCATATTATATATTAGTATATTTTACGAGTATCGTAAGTATTAGTATGTATCTGTATTCGTATGTATTTTTATTTATAGTGTATGTAACTGTAATTGCTGAAATATTTTTAGATACACACCCCCGCATTTTAATATATTCTTGCTAACTATTTCCATCCTAAGGTTGCCTGGAAGAGATCGCTTTTAGCGATAAGGCCGCCGATTGTAACACTAGTATTTATTGTTCTTCTCTCCTGTATAAGTGTTTTTTGTTTTGTTTTTGGTGTGTACAATAAAGAGTATCTATCTATCTATCTATCTATATTATCGCTATTATTTTGACTGGAATATTATAATAACCATACTGAATGATGTAATTTAATATATTTCATAAGTATGACATGTACAGAAAGTATGAATAAATGAGCATGAGTATGGTCCATGGTTTCCAAAACGTTGCCGATCCCTGATGTAAACCAAAAACCTAACATTTTGTACCTATAGTATATTTTTAGCTTAAATGAAGTTATTATAATACCTAACAAAATTTGTTTTTTTTTTTTCAAAACAAAATGTTACTACACTACGGGCGTTTGTGCACTACAATGGATTGTACGGTCCGGCAATCCGGTTTTTTACGATCCGATGTGCTATGAAAATAACGGATGATTGCCTTGTGCGCTTAGCCGTTTTTTATCGGATCGTAGCGGCTCAGCTTAGGGAGAGCTCTGTTCGAAAACACACGTCACGCACACGTGGTTCCGTCAAGACCAAATTGCGCTTTCACTTTTAAAATGCAATATAATTTAGTGACTGGAGGAGCAGAACGTGTAGGTACCAAATGATCATAACAGTATAGTGTCACGCAGCTATTGGACATAAAGAAATCATTACCTAGCACTACACTGCGCTCGTCACCCATAGATTTAAGATGATTTATCTCTATTCCGAGTAATTTTTGGAAAATTGCCCTTCAACTGGGAATACAGTCGGAGTTGACGATAAATATTGATCGAAATGTATGAATGCATGCCGTTTTTAATTACGCATCTTTTGTTCACCATGTAACGAACCAATTAAACTGATATTTTAAGAGTTATCGGCCGCGAAAAAAAATATTCATCAAATCTATACTAATATTGTAAAGCTGAAAAGTTTTTTTTTTTTTTTTTTTTTAAATATAATAGGTTCGCACTTGACCACCATCTCGCCTGATGTTAAGCGACGATGCGGTCTACGATGGAGCGTGCTTACCTAGAAAAAACCGATTCACTCTCGATTTGAAGACACCAAGATTGTAACCATCAGGGAAAACCCACTCAGGCAACGCATTCCACAACCTAGACGTTCTTATCACAAACGTGGAGTCAAATCTCTTCGTTCGCGTCTTTGGAACATCGACCATGAAACGATGCCGCCCTTTTGTGGAACGAGAAGTCCGATAGAAGAAAGGGCAAGGTGGTATTAGATCATGCAGATCAGTTGCACACTCTCCGAAGTGTATCCGATAAAAAACCGATAAGCTAGCGATCTTGCGGCGATGATCAAGACTTTGAAGTCTTTTACGCACAAGAGCGTCACTGCCTATGAGTCTTTTGGCACGTCTCTCAATCGATTCCAGAGTCTCCAGCTGATACTTAGCCGATCCATCCCAAAGGTGCGAACAGTACTCCATACAGGAGCGAATCTGTGCTTTGTATAACGTGAGCAACTGTTCAGAGTTGAAGTATCTTCGCACCTTTGAGAGGACACCTAGTTTTTTGGCGGCTAATTTAGCCTTAGACTCAATATATGTGCCAAAGTTGAGCGTCGATGACAGAGAAACGCCCAAAAGCTCGAGATGGTCAGTAACCGGCACGGACACGCCTCGAAAAGTAGGAGTCAGTTGGAACGGACTCCTTTTGGCGGAGAACAAACACGCCTGTGTCTTTCCTTCGTTAAACCTGGCCAAATTGGCATCGCCCCATATAGAGACTGCCTCAAGGGCCAAGTTCAACCGTTCGATCATATTCTCTCTCAATAGCTGAGTTTGTTGCCCACTGGCTCTTGCGCTAGATATATAACTCTCTACGACGGTGCTATCATCTGCGTACCCAAAAATACCGGGCCTCAACAGATCGTTGATATGTAGCAGGAAGAGCGTCGCAGAGAGTACCGACCCTTGAGGGACTCCGGCATTGATAGCCATTTGATTCGACGAGCAGCCATCAATGACGACTCGTATGGATCGATCCCTCAAGAAGTCCGATATCCACGCAATAAACCCAGGAGACAAACCATAGCCAGAAAGCTTGCTTATAAGGCCATCATGCCAAACCCTGTCGAAAGCCTTCGAGATATCCAGGGAGACTGCAAGTGCTTCCCCGTGTTTCTCGATAGCTTCACTCCAGATGTGGGTGACATACGCTAGAATATCCCCGGTGGACCGGTTCCGGCGAAACCCGTATTGCCGGTCACTGAGGAGGTTTGTTTGTTTGTTTGAACGCTAGGATCTCGGGAAGTAAGTACTGGTCCGAATTGAAAGATTTTTTTTCTATTGGATAGTCCATTTACAATAATGATACGTGGACAATTCACACACATCACTATCTGAACCCAAACTAACCAAAGCTTGTACTATGGAAGCCAGATAGCTGATACAATACTTATATAGTTTTGATGATTTCAATAGTTTTTGCCTTAAAGTTTTCGAGATATCGACCAAAACCAATTTTTAAGATAACGCTTGAGGGTCCAAGAACTGTCAGCATTTTGTGATTTTATGCTCAGTAAGTGATCTTAAACCTGACTCAAAATACTAGATCGGCTATTTAGTGCAAGATTCTGAGATCAAGAATTCGCATCAAGCGCCATCTTGAAGAAACGATTTTGACTGATATCTCGGAAACTATATATAGCTTTTAAGGCGAAAGTCATGAAGATCATTATTATATACATATAATATTGCATCTTTCGTTTCTAGTACTTAACCGTTTTCGTGTTGTCAAACTTACCGTAGGTAATATACGTATGATACGATAAAAGTCTTATTTAAGTACCTAATATTTCCGAGCTTACGCTAAGATTTCTCTTATTGACGAGCGTGACGATGAGCTTCGTTCACAGTTCATGAAAAATCTGTCTGTGGTTCACCGAAAGAAGTTTTCACCTCGAAAAGTAGTAGTACTTGTTATTATTTCCAATTGTCAATGTCATTACTGTAACGACATTCGTTATATCCATTTAATTAATATCTCGAGCCTCAAGCGTTATCTTGAAAACTTGGTTTTGGTACATATCTCGAAAACTATACACTTAAAGGCAAAAACCATTAAAGTCATTATTGTAGAAAATGCAATTTTACATCTTTTAATATCTGCAATTTTTTTTGTAGAACTTACCAGTTACGATTTATGGCTTATTGAACTAGTTTTTTTTTCGCGGCCGATAACTCTTCAAATATCAGTTTAATTGGTTCGTTACGTGGAGAACAAAAGATGCATAAAGTTATTTTCTACAATAATATTCTTGTGGCTTTCGCCTTAAAAGGTTTCGTTGCCGAGATATCGCCCGAAATCGTTTTTTTCAAGAGGACGCTGATGTTAAGTCTTATCTCGAAAACCTGCACTAAAATAGCCGATCTTTTATTTTTAATCAAGTTTAAGATCACTTGCTGGGCGTAAAATCACAAAATGCTGGCAACTCTAGGTGGAGCCTCAAGCGCCATCTTGAAAAATTGGTTTTGGTTGATATCTCAAAGACTATGCACTTTAAGTCAAAAACCACTGAAGTCATTATTGTAGAAAATACAGTTTTACATCTTTTGATATCCTGTGCTTTTAATCGCGCTTGAAAAGAACCGGAGCAACCTCTGTTCAAAATGCAATGGTGCGCCATTGTATCTTTCTAATTTTCCTCCATAGATATGAAGAAGTTTTTATATATGTTTGATTAGGTTTTATCCATGATTTCCCCTTTACATCTCTTTTCCTCTTTTTATTCCCCTCTGGACCCTAATTTTCCCTCAAAAAGGGAATTTCCCCTCATTGTGGAAACACTGATTAAACCGCCAAAAGATAAGAGTATTTATTTATGTACTTACTTAATAATTACATTCGCAAATTACGTTGTAAAAGAAACGAAGCATAAGAAAAAGAACGTAAGCTGTGCGAGTGAATTGAGCAAAGTAAATTCCATAGATATTTTCGGTATGTTCCAGAGTATGGAAGTTCAACTTCAACTTCTTTTATCTATTGCTTCTGTATGCGGTGTGACCGCAACTTCGCCAGTGTCTTGAATGTTGTTGCTGGTACGATCTTTCAGTGTTTAATCGGTGAAGGCGCAGCGTTATGTAGACATGGGCCGTTGGTCGGTAGGTTTCTTGTAATTTTACTGATTGTTAGTCTATAGGTAACTACTGGAAGGGACAAACACATGACGTCACAACATAGATATAAATGTATAAAGACAATTGTATATATTTACATTCATAAGATATTTACAAGAATATAGTAGGTACCTATTATACATATTCATAATTTGATGCTATTGATTTTAATAAATTTATTAAGCACATAAATAAAAGGGGAATATACTAGGGGGGAGTAGGTTGGAAAAGGAGGCAGGACGGGGAAGTTCATCTTGGATCAGGTCATATAAGGAACCACGTTTTTTATTGCACTCAAAGAAAATGTGGTCATTTGTGCCATCAGCAAATCCGCACTCACAAAGGGAGTGGTCTTTAATTCTTATTTTAGCCAGGAACACTGGGGTACAAAAAAAGCCCAACCTTAGGCGGCAGAGAACAGAAGTAGCATGCTTGTCAACTTTTTTTGAATTTGTAAAACCAGGGCCTAGGTGGAATGGAGGGTTGGATTTGACCATAGAATTTGCCTTTTGTGGTTTCGGATTTCTGCCATTCTATGTCCCAGGAATCAAGGAGTTGGGGATGAAAGACAGACGAAAGGTCGTGGGCAAAAACATGGAAGTGGTAGGTAATTGTTACCATGGATTGTAGCTTGTTTGGCATGGAAATCCGCATTATCATTACCAGGGATGCCTGCATGCCCCGGAACCCAAGCTAAAACTATCTGTAGACCAAAGTTATGGGATTTCAGCAGTTCTTCCCTAATTTTAAGATTTACAGGAAATTTTATTTTGAGTTGGTTGGCCAAAATAGCTTGCAAACAGCTTTTTGAGTCAGTTAGGATGATGGATTTAGGAATACAATGGGATGTTACATACTGTATGGCCTCAAGTATTGCTATTGCTTCTTCAGTGAAGACAGACGCCAATGGGGGGACACTTATATCTTAATGCAACACTATATCTTGGAATCCAAGCGGCTGCATCTACATCTCCATCTTTACATAACTTAGATGCATCAGTAAAAACAGGGAGCCAGTCTTTCCAGTTGCTGTCAATCATATTAGAGAGTGTCTTGCTGGGATCTATTGTGTTTCACTAATGCCCAAGTCTAGCATAATAGTTGGCTGATAAATAATGGCATGGTAGGAAGTTGAAAATAAGGAATTAACAGGGATGGTTGCGGTAGGGAAGGGGAGGAGAGATAGTTTGACGAAGCTACGAAGAATACATGGCAAATTAGATTGCATTCTTATATCAAGAGGGGAAGTCAGTCTATGTAGTTCTTGGAGTTTTGGTAATAGGGGATGGTCTGAATTCTGAACGAGTTTACTATAGAACCTGTCGGCTAAAAATTGTCTTCGCAGGTGTAAAGGGGGATCACCAGATTTTACTTGGATAGCATTAGTAGGTGAAGTTTTCATAGCCCCTAAGACAATGCAAAGACATTTAGCTTACTCAGGATAGATTTACTACCAGGCTCCAGCAGGAATGCTCCATAGTCAAAGTGACTAGGTACGAATGTTTTTATAATAGTTTTCGAGAAAATGGGTGGGAGCCCCACCATAGGTACGCCAGAAAGAGAGCTGTGAATGTTAATATTTTTTCACATTTGGTTGCAACATAATCAGAATGGGGGACACCCGTTAATTTGGTGTCTACCTAATAATAGGCCTAAAGGCAGATGAAACGTGCGGAACACAGATCCTGAGGTCCAGAAAGCAAATATCAAACGCCAAAGCAAATACAAACTCCAGTCAGTACGAAACGGACTTCCGTCTCGTACGGGAGTCCCGTGTGATTTTAAGTTTTGTTTGAGATTATGCCGTAATGTAATACGGCGAATTAGACAATCGGGCTGCGACATAATACTAAAATACAATGTGGGTAAAACTAAGGCTGCCATCCGTCCGGGTTTTCCCGGATTTGTCCTAGTTTAGAGGGCGTCCGGGGAGCGTCCGGGCCGGACTTCGTATTATCATAGTTCGGGTTCAATACTCGTATATCTGGTTAAAAAATCTTATTCTATTCTCTCAATGTAAGACGTGGTAAGAAAGTAATGTGTAAAAAAATCTGTTGACATGTCCGGGTTTTAGGCTCTAAACTCAGGAAAATCCGGGGTTTTCACGAGTCTTGTCCTGGTTCCCAAACTTAAGAGATCGCAACCATCTATAACATATTAATGTAGTTATAAGGCAAATAAAGATAATGTCCATAAGTGTAGTCTAGGAAAAAACTAGTTGCGTTTGATTGTGCCGTGATAACTGTAGGTAATCTAGATTTAAGGTCAGTGTGCTAAGCGTGCCTTATCTTTAACTTACCATGACAGCTGTTAGCAGCTGCTAACATTTGATTGACTAAAAATTTTCGTCATACTCAACATTATTGAGTGAAGAAAACTGAACGTTTAGTTTTTTGTTAACAGAGTACAAAATAAAAATATACGGTCATATTGAGAAACCTCCTCCTTTTTTTGAAGTCGGTCAAAGGAAGGTCGGCCAATAAACCCAGGAGACAAACCATAACTAGAAACCCTAACGAAAGCCTTCGAGATATCCAGGGAGACTGCAAGTGCTTCCCCAAATATTCCATAACCGTTCGTATTACATTAGTCACAGCATCCGCGCAGACTGAAGGATCACCAGAAGTGAATCACAAGACTGAAGACTAAGGCGGACTTTGCAACACAGATCTCTACTTTGCAAAAAGTCCTACCACACCAAAATAATAAAAATTGTTCAACTGTTTTCAGTTTAGTGCAAATTCTCTGCATAGACTTGTGTATAACCGCGTGTTACGCTTTTTAAACTATTAAAACAATATAGTCACATGACAAATGATCACACGACGTTCTCAAAAGAATACTCGCTATTGAAAAATGAATTTACGAAATCTACGAATTTCATTGTACAATTAGTACGTT
The DNA here is from genome assembly GCA_017562165.1 of Ectropis grisescens. NCBI lineage: Eukaryota > Metazoa > Arthropoda > Insecta > Lepidoptera > Geometridae > Ectropis > Ectropis grisescens. Next base: position 10,971,479 of record CM029786.1, read on the forward strand.
GTAATTATTTTCAAAGTTGCCCATTTGCATTTGTATTCAGCATAAATCGTTGTTTGTGCATATTAGTCCATTGTAAAACACTACTTATTTTAAAAAAACTCATTTCAAGTTTTTGAATGGACATACGTGTTAGTAGGTAGTGCTAGGTACCATTCTTACAAATGCATAAGTTTGTGTAAGTAGGCTGGCTGACGACCTTAGCGAATTTCGTGCTTAATTTGCTGTGGCTAAAGTAGATATTTGCATAAATCTGTAACACCCTTCATTCTCATATTTGTAGTGAAAACTACAATCAACTGTACGAAAACAATGATGTTAAACCCCACGTTGCATATAGCGAGAGATTGTTTTAGACAGATGTTATGGAGCTCCGTATCCAAGGGTAATCATGCCCCACTCCGGCCTTTCTACCGCCAATCTAAATCTGCTTTGGCTTCGCTATTGCTGTCTCTATCTATTCAATCGAAAAAAAAGAGACGGTGACATCTAAACTAAGCCAGTTTTCGTTAGACGGTAGACCGCCTGGGCTTGGTCCAGAACTGGGGTCTACCGCCTAACTAAAACCTTTTTTTTTTTTTAAATAAAGAGTGACGAGACGATCAGGACATGTGCCTGATGGTAAGCAACATGCCTGACACATAACTAAACATCCAAATCATTACCTAGCACTGCACTGCGCTCGTCACCCAGAGATCTAAGATCTTATATCTCTAAGCCCTGTAATTTCTCTGGAAACATTGTCGTAACTTTGATATTGCTCTCTCTTTTCTTTACGCTTGAAATGATAGAGACAGCAATATTAAGCCGATTTAGTTACGCGGCAGAAGGACCGGACGCACTTGTCGCACGGTCTTGTAACTTGACCACGACTATGTTTGTGACCGAAGCTAGATCCGAGAGTCTTAGCTTTGATAATGCGCTCTCTTTTCTTTTCTTTTAAAATAACAGAGACAGCAATAGCAAAGCCAAAGCAGATTAAGTTAGGCGGTACACTCCGCGAGGTATAAGCTGAGCTTTGCATTAGTGTGAGTGATCACCAATCAGGCAGGAGCTTGAAATTTTGTCCGCGAGGTATAGGCTGAGCTTTGCATTAGTGTGAGTGATCACCAATCAGGCAGGAGCGCGGCGAGACAGAATGGCGCCGCGCCTAAGGCCGGTTGTCACACCTACACTATCCATGTACACTCACACAAATGCAAAGCTCAGCTTATGCCTCGCGGAGTGTAGCATCGAGCAACTCGATCTTCCGCGCTAGCTCAGAAGGGAAGCAAAGAAGTAGCCTTAGCCTAAAAATATTGTTCATATTTTTCTGTCATTTCTCGCGGGAAGGGAAAGTTGCACACTAGCGCAAAGCCGCACTATTACATACAAAACATACCTGTACCGATCCATTGGCGATCATACTCACACAGCCAAATCACTAACACAAAAAATAAAGCACCATTCACAAATCTAGCCCCGCCCTCAGCCACATTATCGAACTCCATGGTCCACGCGTACTTTGAATGTACAGCGTGTTTCAAGATAGTCCGAGCACACATCACGAGTTGTTTTACAAACTTTTAAGTACATATTAGTTTCACCTATCCCGATATTAACCAAGGTCTGATGATGGATCTAGACGGTGGTCATAGGAAATCTAAAATAAAACGACGAAATCCCGTCAAATCTGGGGTCGTGTTAATTGTTTTGATGAGTACCTTGATGTTAGATGGAAACCATGGTCTGATGATGAAGCCGGAAAATGACCATAGGAATATTGTAATTAAACAACATAACACCCTCTAGTTTGAGCTCGAGTATTCGCTTTGATGAGTGCTTTGGTGTTTGATGGTAACGAGGGTCTGATGATGGACCTGAAAGATAGCCATAGGAACTTGGCAATTCAACGACATTACCCTATAGAGTTTGAACTAATTTTACTAGTCTCGACGAGTACTTTGGTGCTCTATTGTAACCAGGGTCTGATGATGGAGCTGGAAGATGGCCATAGGATATTAGTACTTGAATGACATAACCCTTTCGAGTTTCAGCTCATTTTATACCTCTTGACTAGTACTTTGGTGCTAGATGGTAACCAGGCTCTGATGATAAAGCTGGAAGATAGTCATAAGAATTCAGTAATTAAACTTAATTCCTATTAATATAACCCTATCGATTTGGGCTCGTTTTATTCCTCTTAACGAGTAATTTGTTGTTAGATGGTAGTTAAGGTCTGATGATGAAGCTGGAAGATGGCTATAAATACTCCGTAATTAAAAAACATTACCCCATCGAATGGGGACTACTTTTATTCCGATGTTGTCGTAAATATCACATTACATATTATTTTGATGTTCCAGCTCCATCGTTAAACCCGGGTTATAATTGAAAGGCTAACTACATTCATGTAATAATAACAACAAAGTTAAATTATGAATTTCTCTATTTTTTGGTGGTGGCCATTTTGAATTAAAATTTTATCATTGCGTACCTATAGTATTTTACTAGTCAAGCCCTTTCATTTGAAATCCAGATTGAAGAGGGTTGTAAAAAATATTTTAACCACTATTTTCTGGCGGCGGCCATCTTGAACAGTTTTATATCAAACATAGCTTGGAACACTTTTGAGTAAACACAAAAAAACAAAATCGGTTCATTCGTTTGGGAGCTACGATGCTACAAACACATACACAGTCATGTCAAACTTATAACACCCCGTCGTTATTGCGTCGGGGGTTAAAAATATCAAAAGACTCGTAACGTGCGCCCAGACAGTTTTGAAACATGCTATAAACTCAAAATATGTCTAGCTATATTAATATGCCATAATATCATAATTACGGTATGTTTTGCTGACGTCACGAAAATATGAAAATATATTATTATACTTAGTTTGTGACGGCCTTGGAGATTCACAACTTTGCACAGCGACAAACGCATCGCGAATCACGCTCAGCCATCTTTTTTTTTTAAATTCTCAAAATCGCCACGACAATAGTGCTTCCCTCTCACTCGCTGCATGTGCGGGAAAGGGTGGGAGAACAGGGAGGCATCGTATTAGCCAATAACTAATTGATTGATTTATCTTTACCAAGGAGTTTTTTTTTTACTGAAAACATTATTCGGCGCAACCAAAATTAAGATTACACTTTTCAATTGATACCCATATTGAGGTAGTAGTGAAAAAAATGTAATTCGCCATTTTGTGGTGGCGGCTATCTTGGATTTGAAATTTGTTATAGTGTATAGTGTTCTACTACTCAAGCCCTTTTATTATATTACCTATATGGATTAATGTCTAGTGTAGGATACAGAATAGGAAAGTAAAAACACGTTTCATTTAACTCGTCCATTCAATGCTACCATTCGATAATTAATAGATTTTGCAAAAGAAACACAAATACAAACAAGAACAAAATTAAACATTTTGATTAACCCCCGACTACCTCGTATTTGTTATCTGTACAACATTCTACTAGGGAAACCCTTTCATTTGATACCCATAATAAGAGTTGTGAAAAAAGAAATGTATTTCGCCATTTTGTGGAAGCGGCTATCTTGGATTTCAAATTTGTCATATAGTGCAATGTATTCTACTAGTCAAGCCCTTTTGTTTGATACCCATATTGAGGTAGTAGTGAAAAAAAAATCGCCATTTTGTGGTGGCGGCCATTTTGGATTAGATTTTTTATAATGTATAGTAAGTATTTTACTAATCAAGCCCTTTCATTTGATACCCATATTGAGGTAAGTTGTAATTAATATAATATTTTGTCCTATATTTTGTGGAGGCGGCCATCTTGAATCGATATTAACTAAACATAGCTAAGAACATCCACACGGATATTATCTTTCAAAAAAACCCCATCGAATTCGGCTCATCCGTTTGAGCTCTACGGTGCAACAGACAAACACGCACACACAGACAGGCAGACAGACATACGACGTCAAACTTATAACACCCCTGTTTTTAGTCGGAGGCTAATAAAAACCGAATGTCTTTTTTTTTTTAACTTACACTTGACCGCCATCTCGCCTGATGTTAAACGATGATGCGGTCTACGATGGAGCGTGTTTACCTAGAAGAAACCGATTCACTCTCGATTTGAAGACACAAAGATTGTAACCATCGGGGAAAACCCACTCAGGCAACGTATTCCACAGCCTAGACATTCTTATCACAAAAGTAGAGTCAAATATCTTCGTTCGTGTCTTTGGAACATCAACCATGAAACGATGTCGCTTTTTCGAGCTACGAGCATTCCGATAGAAAAAAGGGCAAGGTGGTATCAGATAATGCAAATCAGTTGCACACTCTCCAAAGTGTATCCGATAAAAAACCGATAGGCTGGCAATTTTTCGGCGGAATCGGAATGTCACCAAAAAGTACTTAATAATTACAATAACGAACGATGACGATTAAGTTCTGTAAAATCATGTCTGCAGAGTTTCACCACTACAAAAATAATATGATGTTAAGTTTGCTTGATCGATTTTGTGAACTACTACTTTAAAAGTAATGTCCACAAAAGCACGTTGACGATTAACACGTGACACGAAGTTTTTTTTCGTAATTTCGGCACCCAATGCGAGATACACTTTCGAAATCCATCTAATTAATATTGCAGATTTTATTCAACGAACTAGGTCTCTACGCACGCTGAATGCTATCTCTACGTAAATAAGATCACTTGATCTCAGATTTCAAATAAGGTACGGCGTACACTTAGCAACTTTTGTTGTCAAAGTCACTCAATATTCTTTGTTGAAATCAAATTAATAAGTCTAATAGAAGAGGTATACAAAAAATTAATTTACAATATGAGATGGAAAAAAATGGCTTGTGCAAAATACAACTATTATAAATTTGTTTTTAAATAGTTTCATTTAAATTTTGTGTAATTTATTTTTACCCTGGTCTATAAGGGTAACATTTTTTTAAAAGGAACTTAATTTATTAGTGATGTAATTTAAATTCTAACAGAGAGCTAGTCTGTGATGGTTAAAGTCTAAAAAACAATAATCAGATAGGTAATCAAAATTTCAGACTGATGTGTAGTTCTAATAAACATAAATAAACTTTCGCATTCGAATTATTTAACCGCGGTTGTACAAAATACCTAGATAAAATAAGTTTGGATAAATTTTTGTAGTCGTAAGATTCTTAGCAAAGTCCGCCTGGGGAAGTATCACACTTTTGCCAGTTATTCTACCGGCAAGCAATAATGTGCAAACATTACTGTGTTCCGGTTTGAAGGGCAATGTTTCCAGATAAATTACAGGGCTTAGAGATATAACATCTTAGATCTTTGGGTGACGATCGCATTGCAGTGCTAGGTAATGATTTAGACTTCACGTTCCAATAGCTGCGTGTCACTGTGTTGTAGTGTGGCAGGCATGTTGTTTACCATCAGGCACATGTCATGCTCGTCACGTCGCTCTTTATTTAAAAAAAACTTGACCGCCTGATATTAGGCGACAATGCGGTCTACGATGGAGTGCGTTTGCCTAGAAAAAAAAAGATTTACTCTAGCTTTGAAAACACTAAGAGGGCAATACACAGCGGGGAAAATATTTAGACAATGTATACCACACTTTAGTAGTTTTTACGTACATACGTAAGTTCCTTTGTACCAATTGTATTACTAATATAATACAATAATTACTAATACAATTGGTACAAAGGAACCGTGCGGAAAAACCTTACAATTTATTTATTCTTTATCTAAGGGCCATACTAATACTTTTAAAATTATAATTGATTACTTTGAAAAGTAGTTAATAGTTTATGATGATGCGTTCCGCTAGGTTAAAAGAACCCGAATCGCTCTATACTTAGAAGTGGAGCCCCTACCGGCTAGATCTCCCACAGGTTTCTCCAACCGTCACTTGGCGGCAAAGTCGCGGGATCGCTCTTGCATTCAGCCACGACCCTAGAAGTATCATCGCATACATAAGGAAATATCCACACAGGCAACGCATTCCAAAGATTAGTTGTTTTTATTACGAAAATGTGTTAATTTGTACGTAAACTAAGTAAGCACATTAATATGAAAAACTTTACTATTCATTCCAAAGAAACATCCCATTTTTATATTTTTTTATTGGTGGGTCTATGCAGGCATCGTTTTCGGTGCTTTTTCACCGGGACAGCCCAGGACTCGTTATTTGAGCTGCGCGGGTTGGAAACATCCAAGCGGGCTTCGGGGAAAGGGATTGGAAGACTTGAGAAGGTTACTTGGCTGATACTCTTATTGGTCTAGAACAAATCATAAGTATTCCAGATTCCTCCGCAAGCACTTTGAAGAGTGCTCATTGGAAGTACAAGAGTCAAGATGTGGCCACGGAAGCAGAACCGCGGCTATCCTTATACGCGATCGTGAGGGCGAGCCTCTCGCTGCCGACCACCCAAGATCCAATCTTACTCAAGATCTTCAACAGTGAGAGGTCGTATGAGGCAGAGGAGCGAGATTAAGCATTCTTTCTCGCTTAGCTGTCGAAGCGGAAGTGGACACGGGGGTAAGCCAGGAGGGGACTGTGGCTGGCATCTTGTCTTCACTGAAGGTCCTGGTGCGTCTGACGCTTAGAGCCATCTGGTATTCCACCTAGGGATAGGCCTTATTGAGGAGATGACGCGCCGCTGGTTTCCAGCATGTCACTGCATCCAAATACGGGGTTCCGTTACCCTGCAAAGCGAGCTCGTTAGGGTGGTGTCAGTGGCAGGGTCGTGGCTGAATGCAAGAGCGATCCCGCGACTTTGCCGCCAAGTGACGGTTGGAGAAACCTGTGGGAGATCTAGCCGGTAGGGGCTCCACTTTTAGGGTGTCGAGTCCGACAAACCCACCTGAGTCCCTGAACGGTGGATGACGTGTAAATACATTCCCCCCCATAAACAAAGCACAGGTTATTTGGAACCGCCACATTCCAAAACTCACGTTTTAATTAATTTTGTGAGTTTTATTTTTATTTTTGAGGTTGGTCTAAATTTTTAACGAATTTTTTGTTCTCATAATTCAACATATATGTTTGACACAGTTGTTGGTGAGTATGCGCCGATTCTTATTCTCATATAAAACTTGATCCGCCGAAATGTTAACATTGACCAATGCTAATGCACTTGACCGCTAATGCGCATACGACTTCGTACAGTGCGCTTTAAACAGATATTACGAAGTACCTACTGTAGCTTCATATTTTATTAAAAATAAATAACGGTTCGCAATGAGGCGTTTTTGAAAACATCTCATTGCAAACTGAACAAAACAAACAAATGATTAAACATACAGCTGACAATACTATATAGGAGAATTAAAAACTTAAACTGGTCGCTTGGAAGAGATCGCTCTAACCAATTTGTGCAATATGTGATGTTAGCTCACAAGTAATATTTATATGTTTTTGTGTCACAATAAGAATGGTTTTCTGTCTATCTAACTTACTGCCTGGAATACAATATGTTTGTCGATATCTAAAGTTCTATTAATAAGTACAAATACATTTGTAAACCAGTCATTTTTTTTTGTGTGGAAAGCTAACGTTTTCTTCTCCATTTCCATACGCCACATCACATTTAAACTCTATGTTGTTCACGTGGAATAAACATATTTACGTATATATTTTACAAGCAATAATGTAAGTAGTGGTAGCATTTAGCCATTTAATAATACGTAGTTGGGTAGTAACTATGAGTATTTGCTTCTTCATCTGAGAATGTCTAATTAGATTAGGACTAAGTAGGTACTATTGCTGGACAACAAACAACACCATCGGACCCCAAACTAAGCAAAGCTTTTATTGTAGCTAGATAGCTGAACTATACTCACGAATTTACTATCACATTCGCAAGGCTCATGTTAAGCTGGTAAATTTTTGAGAAAATTCAAATTTATCTAAAATTGTTCTATGTTTGTCGACTTTTTATGTCATAGCGCGCCGGAACGATCAGGATATGTGCCTGATGGTATAAATGGCTGCAATAACAACACAGTGTTACGCAGCTATTGGAACATGGGTCAAATCATACGTAGCATGGAGCTTGTCACCCAGATATGTAATGTGATATAACTCTCATCTCTTACCTCTGAAAAAAATCATTTAATAAATGTTAAAGTAACTTACAAAACAACTTAAATTTCAATAGGTAATTACATTTTTGAGTATGGTATTGTGTCAGTTTGTAATATCCTGGTTAAACACTTATTTTTTATTTGTACCTTAGATTTTTTTTAAAAGGTTTTAAAAGATTAGAATATTTTGAAAAATTGTTAATTTGTCATGTCATAGCACCGATTTCTGTTTTGTGTTAAAACATTGTTTTAATCTAACATATTTTTTTATTAATTACAATACTATACATAATTACTAGTGGTCGCTAATTTATCGAATATCGACTATAAAGTAATGTATAGGTTAACATTACTTTATAGTCGATATCTTTATCTCAATTTGAACACAGGCTGTATCTATAAACAAAATAATATAGGTATTTTATTATTAGTATATATGTATAGTGTGCCGAAAGTAGAATAAATGGTGTGTAACGTTTTTGTAACGTTTCAAAAATTCCAAATCACGATTATGTTTAAACAAGTTTCATATTGACTGGTCACACATGTTCCGTCTCGTAGACTTTTTTGTCAAGTTGTCGAAAAATCATAGTAATAAAATACATAGCAGGCGCGGCCCCAGCCTCGAATTTTGGAGGGGGTCACCAGTACGCAGCCTCAGGTTTTGGGGGGGGTCACAAGTAGAAATACAATAAATCGAGAAAAAAATACTTTACTTACTAGTAAAGATTTTACCCGCGTAGTTCCCGTTCTAGTTGTTTTCCCGCGTTACAAAATAGTCTATGTATTGTTAGATATTTTTAATTTTCTTAGATTTTTTGTTTAACTTATACGATTTTGGGGGGGGGTCATGTCCCCTGTGACCCCCCCCCCCCTCGGACCGCGCATGATACATAGAGCATCTATAAAATACTTTTTTGCTCTCTCGGTTGGCGTTTTACATCGTTTTTTTGTTATAAACAATTCTTGACGTTTTTTGTACCTACCAATGCCGAGTTTTATAATTCCTCAGTTATAGTTGTAGTTTAATTATTCATCAAAGAAGGTCACAATCTGAATCGAACACGTGAGGAAAATATTTAAATATGCATATACATTTAGTTGTTAAAAGTTTTAGAAGATAATTATAACAAAGTGTGCCTACATTTTTAACTCTATAATATTATAACGTAAACTAAGTAGCTTACGTTATAATTGGGAGATCCATGCATAAGTAACAATAGGGTATTTAGTAGTGGTAGAACTCTTTGCCGTTTTCGCCTGAGGAATAAATAATAAATAAATAAATATTGGTGGACAATTCACACACAACACCATCTGACCCCAAACTAAGCAAAGCTTCGGCTATGGCGACCAGATAGCTGATATAACACTTATATAGTTGTACACAACTAATTATACATAGAAACACCCAAACACAGTATAAATACTTGAATTCGTCACACAATTTTGTAGTGGTAGAACTCTTGGCAGAGTCCGCCTGGGGGAAGTACCACACCTTTGCCAGTTATTCTACCGCCAAGCAGTAATGTGCAAACATTACTGTGTTCCGGTTTGAAGGGCAATGTTTCCAGAGAAATTACAGGGCTTAGAGATATAAGATCTTAGATATCTGGGTGACGAGCGCAGTGCAGTGCTAGGTAATGATTTGGACTTTTCATGTTCCAACAGCTGCGTGTCACTATGCTGTTATGTGTCAGGCATGTTGCTTACCATCAGGCACATGTCCTGATCGTCTCGTCACTCTTTATTTAAAAAAAAAAAAAACAAATGCACTGAAAGTACTACACCTTTGCCAGTTATTCATCCTCCAAGCAGTAATGTGCAAACATCGCTGTGTTCCGGTCGGAATGACCATGTTGGGTAGGTAATGATTGGGACGCTTCATATTCCAATGGCTTCGTGACACCGTGCTGTTATGGGCATGCGTGTTGCTTACCATTAGAAACAAAAAAAATACTGTTCGTGTCGATACTTTATAACGTACTGTTCAACCCATTGTTTGTCGTCATTTTATTTTCTTTAATACTAGGTCAAATAAATGTAATAGAAAGAGCCTGGACTCCCACAACACAGGTCACCCTAGTGTGGGGTCCAGTGCACACTAACACATTATACTAAACCTGTACCACCTACTATATTTTGTCGCATATCCTTTGTCATGTGTTTTTATTTTATGATTGTTTTCATTTGGCACAATAAACGATTTCATTTCACGATTTCATTTCATTGTCTCCGGGCTATTTAAAAGACATTTTTACTTTCTGCAGTACTGCCCATCCTCGGCCTCTTAGATCAAAAACTAACTTGTCACTGCAAATACCATCGGCACGTGGTGAAATGTTCTACGGCAAGTCGTTTGCGTTCCAGGCTGTCCAGCTGTGGAACGCCTTGCCTGTGACCACTAGACAAGCTCAATCGTACGTTATTTTTAAGTACCAAGTAAAAGAAATCTACTTATCGCAGTCATCACCCAGTTGAAGCTGTTACTCTGTTTAAATAATGTTTAATAACTATTTATATATCGAAAACTCTTTGTTGTATGTATTAGTATATTCTTATGTTCGTATTTATGTATTATTAGGATGTAAAGTTATTATGTAAGTAATAATGTCAATGTATTATTTGGTATTTTCGTTTTTATAACTACTTTATCTTTAATTATAGATGTACATAATATAAGTATCAACCACTCCTTTTTTGTACTTCCCCTCCTCCATATTCTCAAATCTCTCATTCCATCCTATGGTTGCCTGGAAGAGATCGCTTTTAGTGATAAGGTCGCCAATTGCTACTTTATTTTGTTTTGTTATAATTGTCTTTTGTTTATTACTAAATTAAGTGCAATAAAGAGTTAATCTATCTATCTATCTATCTACTTTTAACTAAAAAAAAATGGCAGTCATAGGGACTGCTGATAGAAGTGAAAACCTACTCGTATACCTCAGAATTTAATAGCTTACTTGTAAACTACGCGGGTGTAACCGGAGGGCGTGGCCTGGCCACCATGGTATGGCCATTTAGAAAAGCGTCAGCATTTCCCATTGGCTGACGCATTTTTAGATGACTATGCCATGGTGGCCAGGCCACGCTCTTTCAGCATTTCCCATTGGCTGTTGCATTTCTAGATGGTCAATCGCCATTGGACGTCGGTTAATCTATCTATACTTTTGTTGTGGTAGGACTCTTGGCAGAGTCCGCCTGGGGAAGTACCACACCTTTGCCAGTTATTCTACTGTAGTGGTAGGACTCTTGGTAGAGTCCGCCTGGGGAAGTACCACGCCGTTGCCAGTTATTCTACCGCCAAGCAGTAATGTGAAAAAATTACTATGTTCCGGTTTGAAGGGCAATTTTTCCAGAGAAATTACAGGGCTTAGAGATATAAGATCTTAGATCTCTGGGTGACGAGAGCAGTGCAGTGCTAGGTAATGATTTGGACTTTTCATGTTCCAATAGCCGCGTGTCACTGTGCTGTTATGTATCAGGTATGTTGCTTACCACCAGGCACATGTCCTGACCGTCTCATCAAACTTTAATAAAAAAAAAATACTAATATTATAAAGCTGAAGAGTTTGTTTGTTTCAACGCTAGGATCTTGGGAAGTACTGATCCGAATTGAATGATTATTTTTGTATTGGATAGTCCATTTATCGAGGAAGGCTATGGGCTATAGAATATAAAGCTACCATCAATAGAAGCGGAACATGAATCAAGAATGTAACAAAACGGGAAAAAAATATTCCTTTTTGAGAGTTTTCGTACTGTGCTTTGACATGACAGCATGTGTCTAAGATGGCGTATTGAATATAAACCTTTGCTAATCAAATTTGTTTCTAAATCTGAGTTGGCACGACCAATTTCCGACAGGTGGCATAGCAGGTAGCTGAAAAGGTTTTTTCTTTGAAAGCGATATTCTCAGGAATGACTGAACCGATTTCAGTCATTTTTTCACGTTGGATATGTACGGGATCCCGTTGAGTGCTATATATGTACCACGGGCGAAGCCGGGACGGGCATCTAGTGTAATATACGCAGCCCACCTTAAATTCCCGCTGCTGGGACTAGAGACCTTATCTCGCAAGTAAGTAGGCAAGGCGATAATTCAGTACCCTGAGAAATTGAAAACGTAATTCTCAAATTGTATTTGTCTGCGTTACATGAGCAACCATTACAAAAATACCTAACACATAAGTGCGTAATTAAAATGCAAAATATTTGAAAATTACCACTAGCCATGAAGCTAAAAATACAGCCTAGTTCTGTGAAACACGTTCTTGATAATGCTATCACCCCTATTGCCCATAATTGCTCATACGAGTAAATAGATTTTTTTAGTTTAATTTTGCGTCATGTTGACTTAATTATTTAAGACTTATCGGCCCTTCCCTTCTTCGCACGGGTAAATATTTAGTAAATTCAAAAACTTGGTAAACAGACGAACAAAGCTGTCTAAATATGTGTATATTTGTATTCAGTATATTTATAACGGATGAACAAATATGAATTAAACCAAATCCCACTAATCCTACCTCCTACTAATATTATAAATGTCAATGTATGGATGTTTGTTGCTCAATCACGTCATAATGAATGAATAGATCGGTCTATAATTTGGAACATATAGATTACTAGATGCCCGCCCCGGCTTCGCCCGTGGTATATTATATAGCACTCATCGGAATCCCGTACATATCCAACGGTGAAATAATGACTGAAATCGGTTCATTCGTTCCTGAGAATATCGATTTCAAACAAAAAACCTCTTCAGCTACCTGCTACGCCACCTGTCGGAAATTAGTCGTACCAACTCAGATTTAGAAAAAAAAATTAGCAAAGGTTTATATTCAATGCACAGATTACTGAAATTCAATGACGCAATCATTGACACATGCTGTCATGTGTCATGCCAAAGCACGAAACGTACGAAAACTCTCAAAAGGGGAATATTTTTTCCCGATTTTGTTACATTCTTGTTTCATACTCCGTTTCAATTAATAGTAGAGTTATTTTCTATAGCCTAAAGCCTTCCTCGATAAATGGACTATCCAATAGAAAAATAATTTTTCTATTCGGACCAGTACTTCCCGAGATCCTAGCGTTCAAACAAACAAACTCTTCAGCTTTATAATATTAGTATAGATATAGTCTGGAAGAACATATTATAGGCCTTTTTTTATTCCGGAAAAAGAACTATGCTGGAATCCAGATTATTTCAGTAATTTAGGTTTGAAAGAGTAACAGACATACACACACAAACTTTCGCATTTATAGTACATATTAATTGAAACGTACGGTCAACAAAAATATAAAAGTAGTAATTTTCTTGCTATGTTTTAACTAGTATTTATACTAGTTAAATAGTTTATTATATAAGAATACATGTGAGTGTAATTAAATGAGCTACTTAATATGTATCGAATAATGAGACCAAGGAAAACATTGTAAAACTTAAAATGCATGCCAAATACGTATGAGGTACTTATTCACTAAAAACTAGAACAGACGTAGGTTGTATTTTTAAATAATACTGAGGCTGGAAGAGTATTCTACTCTCTAGGGTTCGCGCCAATATCTAACTTCGAAAGAGTTTAAGGTGGCCCTTTTTGAAACTTACAACGTAAGTTTATTTTTTTAAATAAATATTGACGTGATATATTCAAGTAGAATTGTTTTTTCTATCTCAAAAAATCTTTTTTTTGTTTCCTCCAATTTTTTTATAGTATAGAGTGACGCGACGAGCATTACATGTGTCTGATGGTAAGCTACATGCCAGCCCATAACAGCACAGTGACACGCAGCTAGTGGAACATAAAAAAGTCCAAATCATTACCTAGATTTTTAAATTAAGTGCAATAAAGAGTTAATCTATCTACACTGCAATCTATATAGCACTGCACTGCGCTCGTCACCTAAATATATACGATGTTTTATCTCTATACTTTATAACTTCACTGGAAACATCGGCCTTTAAACCGTAACAGAGTAATGTGAAACATTACTGTGTTCCGGTTTAAAGGCCCATGTTGCTAGTTTAAATGCTTGGCAAGAGAATAACTGGCAAAGGCGCCTTTCCCAAGCGGTCTCTGTAAAAAGTCCTACGTCCTACCTACCACTGAAGAATGCTTAAATACTTATTTAAATTCATGGTATTTGTTTTTATCCCTGAAACTGTATGATGACCTACATATATTATAAGAAAATATGGATCAGATTTTGAAAAAATAATTGTGAACCTCAGAGTTCATCATTAATGAAGTACTTAGTAAACATAAAAATATTTGTTTGAGAACGGTATTTACTTTAAACTATGATAGGTTGGCACTTGTCCGTCGTCTCCTCGTACTTGGAAGTAGGTTTCAAAATTTCTAAGAACATACATACAGTAGGTACATAATTCATCCTTTTATTTTATTTTTTCAGTTAGGTACGCTAACTAACAATGCCCGTCTTAATTTACCGAATAATTAGGTATTTTTATTTTCTTAGTTTGTTGCTAGGTGACGTCGGAAAATTGTCAAGAAATATTGACTTAGATTTTTTAGGATTTATTTCACGAAGTGTGCACAATAAAGTGGTTTTCTCTCTATCCTGGAAGATATCGGTGCTAGCGATAACTACTGCCGGCACTAGTTTTTGACCGACTTCCAAAAAGAAAAAGGAGGAGATTTTCAATTCGACAGCCATACATGTTTTTTTAAGTTTAAATTATATAATATAATATAATATAATATATAATATATAATAATATAATATATAATATAATATAATAATTCATAGGACTAAAGTCCTATGAATTATTATTTTCATTTATTGTATTAAAAACGTGTACAATGTACATCTATGTATCTATATTCTATCTGTGTAGCCCCGGACACTGAAGTTTGTCACATACTTGCAGTTCCAACGGAAACAATACACAGAATAAATAGATTAGTTCAACAGGGAAGTCAATGTATCCGTTTTACATATTGCCACTAAAAAGAACCGCGCTCCTTTACAAAGCGTATAGTTCTTAACTTTACGCATCTAAGTGTCAGTCGTTCCATTCAGCCAGTTCGATCCGAGGCACGTACGCGCCAACTGCCTTCGCCGGTTTTAAAAATAAGTTCCGAATTCTTGTTTTGAGTTAAAATAAAACCAATAAATAAAAACAATGAAGTTATTAGTGACGAACATTATGTGGTTCAAGGGGACGAGAATAAATCAATATTTATTCGCTATTATTAGTAAGTTTATATATTTTTAAACTATTTTATTTTACAAATTTTCGTAAAATATTTAAAAAAAAGATGTGTATAATTCACGATATATAGGAAAGTTTGTAGATACACGAATATTTTCCCAAACCAAATCCAAATAAAAAAACACATCGTAAGTTTTATCTAAATGAATTTTATGTCGCAACTAACGTATAGAAAAACCATTGCTCAATTTTCTAACATTACGTGTACCTAAACGTATTACTAACTATAATTCAATGTTTATTATCTTATAGTATTCTTTGCAACAAGAATAAAGTGATGAAGTTAACTTTATTTTTATTTTATTACAATGCAAAATGTCGTCTTTGTAAAACTGGTTTATTTAAAGCAAGTCGATGAGAAACTTGAACGTACATTGTTTTTTTTATAATATCATGTGTAAAACTGCTAGATGCATAATTATTATTTAAATTAGGCGTCTGTTTTTATGTTAGTATAACCTAAATAATGAAACGTAAATATGTGATTCATTTATAGGCGTGAAGTAAATTTTGTACCCCTCTTTACGAAAATTGTGAATGAAATTTCGCGCACTTACAGCTTAAAAAAAAGTAGAATGCTAATTTTTTTTTTAAATAAGTAGTTAAGTTTTTAGTAAACAATACATTAAAGCTTTAAAAAAAATTACAGTCGTGGAAACTGCCAATAGAAGTGAAAACCTATATAAATTTAATAGCTCACTTTGAAAACTACGTGTACTAGGAGATCCCGCTATACAACGATCTTCACCGAGCTGTTTATTGGATGAAAAGTGTTTTATATGTAATTTAATATGTCAACAAATATATTGCAAATGGGTTGCCTAAAAAAATTCAGTCCAGAATATGATTAATTAACAATAAAAAATATTTCTTTAAATATTTCACTTACATTGATTGAATTTTAGAAAAAACTATATTACATAACTTATCATTTTGGCTTTACTCAGTGCTTACGAAATATCATTACGAAATTCAACCCCTAAGGGTGTAAAAAACGGGATGGAAGTTTGTATGAAACGTTTTATTTCTTAAACGTATTCGCATAAAACTTCGCAGGAATTGAGCATGATCAAAAAATAATGAATTATGTATTACAGTATTTTTCAAAACTCAACCTCCAAAGGGGTGAAATAAGAGATGAAAGTTTGTTTGAAACTTTTTTATCGTTTGAAAATATTTGCATGAGATTTCGTAAACACTGAGTAAAGCCAAAATAATAAGTTATGTTATATAGTTGTTTCTAAAATTCAATCAATTTACGTGAAATATTAAAAAAAAAAAAATTGTTAATTAATCATATTCTGGACTGAAATTTTTAGGCAGCCCAGTTGCAATATATTCGTTGACATATTAAATTACATATAAAAAAATTTCATCCAATAAAAAAATACTAGTGGTTGAAAACGGAGGGCGCAGCTAGTTTGGAATAAATCTTCAAAGCCTTGTCTAAAAATAAGTCTCTTAAACATTGCCATCTATACTAAATGCGTTTGCATTTCTAGATGGCCATGGTCCCGAGTTCACCCGAAAATTTATTTCATTTACGAGAGTGACGCTAGATCTCAATTCGCAGCCCATAAAAAAATGTGTGAAGAAAAAGAAGATAGAAGTTTTCACTTCAAAAAAACATTACACACCATGTACTTGACACAGACGCATAAATACTCTTTTGTTAATTTTTATAGTCTGTATGTGTCGTCAAACTGAGAATAGATCCTACTTAGTCTGTGGAATAGATTAATAATAACATTGCTTTATAGTTAAGTTTGGACCACTTGCTTGTAGCTTTGTAGGGCAATGTTTCTATTGATCTTGATCTTATATCTCTAGGTGACGAGCGCAGTGGAACGCTAGGTAATGATTTGGACTCTTCATGTTCCACTAGCTGCGTGTCACAGAGCTGTTATGGGCAGGCATGTTGCTTACCTTGTCACTATCCTACTAATGTAATGTCAGTGTTTTGGTTATTTTGATGTTTCTTGCTCTATCACGTCGTATCGTATAAATCGGGCTGAAATTTGGAAAACAGTTAGATCTATATATTATTAGATCTATATCTATATAGTCTGGAAGAACACATAGGCTATTTTTTATCACGGGAAAATAACGGCAACGAAACTACATAATATGTGGGTAAACACCCACGGGGCGCTGATAGTACGACTATATCTTCTAATATATAAAATTCTCGTGTCACAGTTTTCGTTGCCATACTCCTCCTAAACGGCTTGACCGATTTGGATGAAATTTTTTGTGCTTATCCGGTATCTATGAGAATCGGTCAACATCTATTTTTCATCCCCCTAAATGTTAGGGGTAGTCCACCCCTAAATTATTTTTTTTATTTTTTAGACAAAATTTTTAATTTCTATTTTTTTTATGATACAACATACAAACAATCCTCAATTTTCACCCTTCTACGATCACCCCTTATTTTTTAATAGCCATTTTAGTAATTTAATCATTTTTCATCCCCGGTCGATAACTGATCAATCGTCATTTAATTAGTTATCCCCGCCAGTTGTCGACAGGTGTCACTTCTGACCCAGTAAACAGCACGATAATTTGGGAATCAAAAGTAACCTATAGCATATATATAGTTTGAACACGCTAATCTCGGGAACTACTGGACCGATTTAAAAAACGTTGACCGTTCTTTCATATGTACGTAATCCTTGAATGCTGTAGGTTATATATATGTACCACGGGCGAAGCCGGGGCGGGCCTCTAGTCTAATATATAAAATTCTCGTGTCACAGTTTTCGTTGCCATACTCCTCCGAAACGGCTTGACCGATTTGGATGAAATTTTTTGTGCTTATCCGGTATCTATGAGAATCGGTCAACATCTATTTTTCATCCCCCTAAATGTTAGGGGTAGTCCACCCCTAAATTTTTTTTTATTTTTAGACAAATTTTTAATTTCTATTTTTTTATGATACAACATACAAAATACATACAATCCTTAATTTTCACCCTTCTACGATCACCCCTTATTTTTTAATAGCCATTTTAGTAATTTAATCATTTTTCATCCCCGGTCGTTAACTGACCAATCGTCATTTAATTAGTTATCCCCGCCAGTTGTCTACAGGTGTCACTTCTGACCCAGTAAACAGCACGATAATTTGGGGATCAAAAGTAGCCTATAGCATATTTATAGTTTGAACACGCTAATCTCGGGAACTGCTGGACCGATTTAAAAAAATCATTCACCGTTCTTTCGTAATCCTTAAATGCTATAGGTTATAAATATGTACCACGGGCGAAGCCGGGGCGGGCCGCTAGTTAATTTATATAAAGATTATAAACGTATTTACTGATCAACTATAAATGGTTTTGTTTCTGCTCATTTAAATGAAAACGAGCGCCATTTACAACTACGAAGCTAATAAATGTTGAAATAAGGTCATAGTGACATAGTAGCTCGAACATCCTATTATCATGAGACTGTTGGTTTGAATCCCGGCATGGAATGCAACTCTGAGTATTTTCTCAAGTGCATATGTACAGTGCGTTTCATCAAATAGTTCCTCTGGCGTCATATTGGTAGCACTGGTTGACATATCTGTCCGTCTGTAATTCTTCCCTTTCTTTCTTTCTCATCCCTTCTCGATCCTTTCCGTCTATTTTCACACCTCTTTTCACACCTCTCCCATTCTATCCAATTTGGGGTAATCACAAAAGGGTAATGTGACTTATTTCCATTACTGCCAACATGACACCAGAGGAATTATTTGATAAACGCACTATACAAGATTGTTATCAGGCGATGACAATGACAGGTGTAATGAAAATGACAGGTGATGACAACAAAAAAAAATCGTAAGGCCAAGAAAGATACTACTTTCGTGAACATGCTTCAGTCGCTGATCAACACTTTCTTAGCGTGGTTGGTTATGGATTTAACTCAATCCTTGCGACAAGCGTAATGATACTGAACCCAGTTGGATTGAACTCGACACGGAATCAAAACTATCCATCATTTTTATGACAGATGTTTCTGACAGACACTCATTGAGATTGTCATTCAGGACTTCATTTCGTAGTGGTAAGACTCCTCGCAGACTCCGCCTGGGGAAAACCCACACCTTTGCCAGTTATTCTTTTGCCAAGCAGTAGTGTGCAAATATTGCTGTGTTCCGGTTTGAAAGGCAATGTTTCCAGAGAAATAACGTCTTATATACATAGAGATATAACGTCTTAAATATCTGGGTGACGAGCTAGTTCGGTGCTAGATAATGGTTTGGATTCTTCACGTTCCAATATGTATAATTATAATTTTATGACATGTAACAACACCGTTATGAATAAAGAACTATGAACTATGAACTATGAACTATGAACTATCTTCGTTCACTGTCCTGTTATGGGCAGGCATGTTGCTTACCATCAGGCACATTTCCTGGTTGCCTTGTCACTCTTAGTAGGAGATCCCGTTACACAACGACCTTCACCGGTCGGTTGCCTAAAAAATTTCAGTCCAGAATAAAATAAAATAATTAAATGTTAATTAATCAAATTCTGGACTGAAATTTTTTAGGCAATCCATTTTCAATATATTTGTTGACATATTAAATTACATATAAAACACTTTTCATCCAATAAACAGCTCGGTGAAGGTCGTTGTATAGCGGGATCTTAGACTATCTATACTATAACGAAAAAACAAAGGAATTTGAGTCGTACAGATCGCGTTCAGAATGAGTACCAAGGCATTGGCTTGCTGCAGAACATAAAGTCAGCTGCTTTTGCTATTGATTCTTCCGTAGAATCACATTTTTTGTACGCCAAAGTACCATTTTAGTGTCGGACACAGGGTGTGCACGAAAGAAAATTTAAATTCTAAATCACTGCCGCATAAAATTATCCGTTAACAGCCACTTAAATGCTATTTATTGTATTACAATATGAATAGCATTGTGCCAGGGTCAGATTTTTCGCGTTTGTCTTGCTGTGATTAAGTATTCTGCTTTTGATCTATTTCTATATCACTCGAATCGGACCGAAACACTTATTTCACATTCTTTTTTTGTATGTCTCTGCTCGACAAATGACACTAGTTTCTGTTCGATAAAATTCGTAATGACACCAGTCTCTGCTCGATAAATTTCGTAATGACACCAGTTTCTGCTTGATAAAATTCGTAATTACACCTGTCTCTGCTCTATAAAATTCGTAGTGACACCAGTCTCTGCTCGATAAAATTCGTAATGACACCAGTCTCTGCTCGATAAAATTCGTAATTAAACCTGTCTCTGTTCGATACCATTCGCAATGACACTGGTCTCTGCTCGATAAAATTAGGAGTGACACTTGTTTCTGCTCGATAAAATTCGTAATGACACCTGTCTCTGCTCGATAAAATTCGTAATTACACCTGTCTCTGCTCCATAAAATTCGTAGTGACACCAGTCTCTGCTCGATAAAATTTGCAATAACACCAGTCTCTGCTCGATAAAATTCGTAATTAAACCTGTCTCTGTTCGATACAATTCGTAGTGACACCAGTCTCTGCTCGATAAAATTCGTATTGACACCGGTCTCTGCTCGATAAAATTAAGAGTGACACTTGTCTCTGCTCGATAAAATTCGTAATGACACCGGTTTCTGCTCGATAAAATTAGGATTGACACTTGTCGCTGCTCAATAAAATTCGTAATGACACCCGTCTCTGCTCGATAAAATTCGGAATGAAACCTGTCTTTGCTTGATAGCTCGATAAAGTTCAGAATGACGCCTGTGTCTACTCAATAAAATTCGAAGTGACACCTGTGTCTGCTCGATAAAATTCGTAATCACTTCAGTCTCTGCTCGATAAAACTTGTGATGACACCAGTTTCTGCTCGTAAAAATTAGGAATGGTACCTCCTCACAATCCAATGTTTCCAGAGAAATTACAGGGCTTAGATATATAAGATCTGAGATCTCTGGGTGACGAGCGCAGTGCAGTGCTAGGTAATGATTTGGATTTTTCATGTTCCTATAGCTACGTGTCGCTGTGCTGTTATGTGTCAGGCACGTTGATTACCATCAGGTACATGTCATGACCGTATCATCACTCTTTATTAAAAAAAAAATACAGAACCAAAGTCACCGACATAGCGAATAGGCTCTGCAACCTGAAGTGTTGGTTAAAGAACTAATAACTTGGCCGCGTTGTACACACGTATACTCTGTAGCCAGATGAAGTGACAACAGTAACGTAGTTACAATAACCTCCTTCTTTTTTGGAACTCGGTTAAAAACTGAGCAAAACGAGAGGGAGATTGAGTTTAGTAGCGTGCTATAGGAGAGGCCTACGTCCATCAATGGAGAAGAACGTGCTGATGATGATGATGCCATTAATTTAGGTCTAACTTGTTTTTCATCCGCTATAATGCATTTTGAAGGTCTAAAAAGCAGTTTTGAGATTTAATGGTTCATGTGTCAATTTAATCCAATTAAATTTATGGCCAATTTTATGATTACGAGTATTGTAATAAAGGCGCGACTTCTCTGATTTGTTAAATAAATGAATATGAATATCAGTTGATATTTTATAAGATACAAATACTATCCAACCGTAAAATACAGAATTCTGATGCATTAAATATTTCCTTCTATAGCCCTTGTAATATTATCAAAGTAATAATGTCTCTGAGTCTGATTGTCTGTCTGTGTGTATTATGCTTTACATTTCGTACAAAAATATATTACTGGGCTACTTTTAAATGCGAAAGAAGGTTTGCAAGAGGTTTAAAAGCAGAATAATAGTTTGCATGGAAGTTTCACCATCTTTAAAGTTAGATAAAAGTTTGAAACTTATTTTTACATTACATTTTAATATAGTTTTTGTGGCGGATCAAATTGAATTTCCTATAATTAATTGTCTACTCCCAGTAATGAAACATGACCCTTATTCAAGAACAAAAACTTAAGATTACCTTCAAATTCCAATAAAAAATCAAGTTAGTACCAACGTAGATGTGGGATTAAGATGGTTTTGTTATCGTAAGGTTGATTACTTGCATTAAAATGTCGACTAAGAAAAGTAAAACTACATTTTAAATTTTATACAATACTGTTACAAAAAGTTTGTAGTTGATCATCAAAGTACATAATATACATATAAATACAAATGTTTATAATAGTTCTGTTGCAATCATATTTTTATTTAAATAGAGGTACATAGTATATGAGAGGAAGCGTACTACCTCTATAGCACAGTATAAAGAAAAACGACAACTTTTAAATTCGCGCTAAATGCCGACAATGAAAAGGGCTGTAACGAATAAAAAATGCTCTTATTAATTTATTCATTTTTTATCCGTTTAATATCATTATTGTTATGTATCAATATGACTGAAAACATATTTATTACTTTTAAAAATTCCTAATTATTAACAATAATAATTATGAAAATGATGAAAATCGAAACATGCGACAAATGTCAGCCCGAATATCCTCCCAAACTGCTTACATTTTCGTGTACGCAGTTCGGGAGCTTCCCGCGTCTGTCTGTCAGTCCGTCCGTATGTCACAGCCACTTTTTTCCGAAACTATAAGAACTATAGTATTGAAACTTGGATTTAACTATAGTATTTTTTTCACTACTACCTCAAAATGGGTATCAAATAAAAGGGCTTGACTTGTAGAGTACTTTGAACTATGACAAATTTAAATCCAAGATGGCCGCTACCACAAAATGACGAAATAAATTTATTTTTTCACTACTCCCTTAATATGAGTATCAAATGAAAGGGCTTGACTAGTAGAACGTTATACAGATAATCCGAGATCCGAGGTAGTCGGGGGTTAGTCAATTTTTAATTTTGTTCTTGTAATACGTCAAATGTTCACTATTGTTAAAACACTGATTAAAGTAACAACGAACTACAAGAACGTTTATGTTATGTTAATTCCTGCTACGGAAGGAAGCCTTCATGGGCGAGTCGGACTCGCACTTGACCACTTTTATTTGTTTTTTATTTTTACCAATATCTATTGGTGGACAATTTACACACAATACCATCTGACCCCAAACTAAGGAAAGCTTGTACTATGGCAGCCGATAACTGATATATGTACGTAAAACTTAAATAGTTATAAATAGATACTTCAAATATTTGTACTGTGTCTGGGTGTTTCTATATATAATAAGCATGTATTTAAAACTATATATGTAAGTAGGTATTAAATCAGCTGTCTGGCCCCATAGTACAAGCTTTGCTTAGTTTGGGGTCAGATGGTGTTGTGTGTGAATTGTTCACCAATATTTATTAATTTATTACTTATTATTTAAAATACGTGAAACATCCAGACACAGTACAAATATTTGAATTCATCACACGAATATTTGCATTGGGTGGGTGGGAATCGAACCCACGATCCTCGGCTTGCAGGGAGAATTACTACCCACTAAGCCACGAGGCCAGTCATGGCCACCGTGATCTGCCCTTGGGCATTGTGCTGTTTGGGCGATGATTTTACTTGTCATCAGTGATCAAGTGACCTATGCCAATCCCATACTATCCCAAATGCATTCTTATACGCAATATAGGCATACGGTATGTACACTGTACAGGTAGGTGTAGATCTAGGACGTGTTTGAATTTTTATAGGTATGGTCTAAGTTTCTTTCGTGTATTTTGTCTTCCCACCACTATAGAAGTCAGAATTCACATAACTAGACCTAGTATACCTATTTGCCAATGCGTAGATTACCTAGTTATAAAAATGAATGAATGATTGAACTATTTGAGTAGGCAATGCCATAAACCTGATAAGAATAATGATTTTTGTTATCACCATTTCTGGGACATTCCTGTGTTTCTAAACGATCTCTCTTTTGTGACTTTTTGGCTTGAGGACAGTTATCTTGTTTTTTGGTTATTTTGAAGGTTTGATACCTGAATCTAATGACCGTAAATACCTATGCCTGATTTATGCTCCATTCTATCTTTAAATCCTAGAACCTTTCGAAGACATGTATCATCCACCTACCCGCACTGGGCCAGCGTGGTGGATTATGGACTTGAATCTCTCCTTGCGAGAGAAAGCCCCGAGTCCCAGCAGTGGGAACATTTAGTGGGCTGTGTATGTGTGTGTGTAGTTCTAAAAAGCGACATTGTTTCGCGGTAAACGTTCCAAAGACTCGAACGCAGAGGTTTGGCTATACATTTTTGATAATAACGTCTAGTCTAATAATAAAGAGTCCAAAAACCAAATCACATACTAAATGATAAACTTCCTTTTCTCTAGAGTACAATCCATACATTCCAAAGAACGCCCAAAAACTTGTTTTACTTGATTTAAATCGTCGAAATATCGATACATCCTTTTCGTTTACTTTCTCCTGACATTCGAAACTCTTTGAGAAAATGCACTGACGAAGTGTAGCATATGTATTTCTTTTTTTAATGGACAGAACCTTTATTAACAACACTAAAATACAATGAGAACTACACTACGCTACAATACCTGAATTATCCATAGACCAATGAAGGTCTATAAATTATCAAGATGTTCAAGCCTACTAACAGTCGGAAGCGTACCCATTACCACGCTGAATGGCAATGCTTATGCGTTGCGCCAAATAAACGCCAGTATTTTGGCCACGCGTCGCGCCGACCATGCGCTCGGAAAGACGTTTGAAGATGATCTTGGGCCCCACAAACCCAAATTTCGAAATTACGTTTTTCGTTGAAAGAGAGTAGACGTCCAGATTTGGTCTATTCGTGCTAGAGTAGTTAGTACCTATGACAGTTGGTCTCGCGTTTCCGCTACTGCCTAAATAGCCACATAACAGCACAGTGGCACGCAGCTATTGGAACATGAAGAGTCCAAATCATTATTAGTTCGCTCGTCACGCAGAGATCTAAGATGTTATACCTCCAAGCACTGTAATTTCTCTGGAAACATTGCCCTTCAAACCGGAACACAGTAATGTTTGCACATTACTGCTCGGCGGTAGAATAACAGCCAAAGGTGTGGTACTTCCTCAGACGAACTCTGCCATGAGACCTCTACCACTACATTTACTACAACACTACATTGATTTATGACTGACTATTTTTTTCCCGAAAAGGTTTGTTTACGACGGCACCCCTAGCGTACGTAATATAAATCGTGTTATCAATACATTTGCTCGCAATTTTTTGTGGCCAGTATATATTTTTCAGATGGTATCTTCTAGTAAAATAAATAAATAAATAAATATTGGTGGACAATTCACACACAACACCATCTCACCCCAAACTAAGCAAAGCTTGTGATATGGCGGCCAGATAGCTGATATAATACTTATATAGTTCTAAATACATACTTATTATACATAGAAACACCCAGACACAGTGCAAACATTTGAATTCATCACACAAATATTTGCACTGGGTGGGAATCGAACCCACGACCCTCGGCATCGCAGGCAGAGTTACTACCCACTAAGCCACGAGGCCAGTCATTCATATTCATAAACATGCGACGGACTTAACTACGGTCTTCACAGAGTATTTGTCACGGGCAGTTTGTATGTATTCTTAAATAATGCACTCGTGCGCAGCCGGGATAGGTCATTAGTGTGTTATATTATTATTTTTGACAAGGACAAAAAATAAATTAGTTACCATCGAAATAAAGATAATTAAACAAAAAAACTATATTAAGCAAAAAAATTTACAGTCGCACATAGAATCTCCTCCTTTTTTGAAGTCTATAGGTTTATAGGTATATACCTAGGTACTTATTATACACAAATTTTTGCACTGGGTGGGAATCGAATCTACGACCCTCGGCTTCGCAAGTAGACTTACTGTCGATGTGCCAAGTAAGCCACGTAAGGCCAGTCAAAAGGTGTTTATCAATATTCTTTCTATCAATTACCTACAAAAGTCTGTATTAGACATACAGGCTTGTAGGAATTAAAAAAATAGATAATTAAGGACGAAATTGCTGCGTACCTCGTACTTTCATTTAAAATCTCTCTTCTTTTTCACAGAAGCGCTGTGTTCGGTATCGATATCAAAATAAATATTACGGTAAAACTGGAATCGAACTCACTCACCTACATATTAAGTCAACTCTCAAGTGAGCGCATTTGACGCGTTTAAGTAATAATTATTTAATTACTTGTATCGACTTCGTCCATGAAGAATTTTGATAATAACTGTTTCCGTAGGTACTTACTTACATTATACTTTAGACAAGATGGCGTTCAACTGTAAAACTATAAAAGTAAAAAAAACATTTTAGCAGTATGAAAAGTAGCTCATGTGTCATTTTTTTATTTGAATTAGTCTTCTCGACACCTTTTTCCTTTAGGTCCTTGTTACATGTGTCTAGGATTAGGAGAAGAAAAGGAAAATAGGGGGACATATTTTTTAATGCTCTTAAGGGCCTACTCCGAGCAAATGACCTTGAGTATTTCTTACTTGTAGTATTTCTTTTGCTCTTTTTTGCATACCGCAAAAAAGAAGAGAAGCAAGAGAGAAATAAAAGGATTAGTCATTGATTTACGCTCAGATCTATACTTATAATAAAACTGTAACGGGTCGAATTCTGTACATTGAAGATATTTTGAAAAAATTTTTTTTGGGGCACTCCATAGTCGATACTGATGGCAAAACTGCATTTTTTTTCTTTCATGTCTGTCTGTCTGTCTGTCTGTCTGTCTGTCTGTCTGTCTTTCTGTATAGGGATCACGCATCACGCCGAAACTACTGATTCAATTCAGCTGAAACTTGGCATGATTTTAGTTTATACTAAGGACATTGCTGTAAGCTACTTTTGATCCCCAAATTCTGATCGGTTTTCTTGCGGGAGGGGGTGAAAGTCAGAATGTGTATTTGATTGTAACTCATGTTTGCGTTGTTTAATTTCATTAATTCTTTTTTTGTTAGAAAGAACACATTTTTTATATTGACCCGTCAAAATTTGAACAATATCGGTCTGTTGGTTCGGAAATTACACAAACATTAAATAATAACGACACGCGTGGCGCGTTCGGTACATACTAACTTCTAAGTATTCTGTGTATCACAGACGATCCACAGAATATCTAGATTCTAGAAAGTGCCCACGTCGCGTCGTCTTGGATGACAAAATAATTGTCAAAAATATATTTTTGTGTGGAAAAACAAACATCATTCAGTTATAATCACAGACTAAGTAGGTAGAGAGATACACTAATCGACTTCAAACAAAGAGGATGTTCTCAATCGGGTTGCATATTTTTATATTTGGTTTTATTTTACACGATAACTCCGCTAATTGTTAGTTGAATTTGATAATTCCTTTTTTGGTTTGGTAGAAAATACTTCAGAGGTGATCTTAGATATCGAAAACAGGGAGGTAGTTTTCCATATCAACAAAAAACTAAAATCAACTTAAGATTTATCTGTACGACATAGTTAGGTATACCTTCTTATAAAATTTAGTCGAATGACAGAATTAAATTACCTGTCATTGAAGTTGATTTTTGTATTTTGGAGAAAACATATCAGCATAATAAGTAGCATCATAAACAACCCATTAAATGTTCCCACTGCTGGGCGTCGGGGCCTTCTCTCGCAAGGCCTTGCCTAGCCTTGTCTCTCTAGACAAGGCTATAATCCACCACGCTGGCCCAGTGTCGGTTGGTGGATGACATATGACTTATTTCGGTTTCTTCACGGTGTTTTCATTCACCGTTTTAATTACCGGCATTACGAACATGACTCTGAAAAGATAGTGGTGCGCGTGGTTTTGAACCCTGGGTCTCCGGATCGACAGAGTCGCCGTTCTCCCGACTAGGTCAGCTGTAACTTACTAGACCAGCCGTAACTTATTAGAAAACGTATTATTCAATCCAAATACTGTTTAAAATTTAAAGGTAGTGTTCAACAAGCTTCGGTGACCGAAGCAGACCGTTGTTAGGGTTCCGTACACAAAGGGTAAAAACGGGACCCTATTACTGAGACTTCGCTATCCGTCCGTCCGTCTGTCACCAGGCTGTATCTCAAGAACGGTGATAGCTAGACAGTTGAAATTTTCGCAGATGATGTATTTCTATTGCCGCTTTAACAAAAAATACTAAAAATAAAATAAATATTTAAGAGGTGTTGTATGGGTGCATACAACAAACTTGATTTTTTACCGTTTCTTACTCGATACTAATAATTACGTACCCGTCACAGGTAGACGCTTTAACTATTCACTTACGTTGGAACGGCTGAATGTATCGAGTTAAAATCAAAGACACATTCTTGGTTTAGCTTAAGTAATACATAGAGTACTTATACATAGGCAATGTTTAGCCTATGTGTTCTTCCAGACTGTAATCTAATTCTATTTCAAATTTCAACCCGATCACTTCATACGTTCCGCCATGATTAAGTAACAAACATCCAAACAGTGACATTCATAATATTTACAGAACAACGTTGGAACGGCAGAACATATTTGGATGGAATTTGAAACACACGTAGTTTGAACTCAGAAATAGCAAATCGGTTACTTATAGGTTACTGTGACGTAGGAAAGACTAAGCGAATTTGGTAGAAAATTGAAACAGAGATAACTCATAGTCTGAAATACCACATTTATGTATTTATTACCTATCAACCTGAAAAGAAGCATGGGCCCTAAGGAAACAAATATTAACTATCACGTCAAAACGGCACAACGATATGGGTTGACATACGAAACACATATAGTTTAGAGTCTAAAATTTCACATGGGCTAATAAGTCTACATTTTCATTGAACTCCATATTAATATAAGCATATATTTTCGTAAGGAACTTGATGTGATGGTAAGGTAAAAGCCAAAAATGAAAAATATATTATGCACCCGTTTTGGCGTAGATAATATAGGTGATTTGCGTTCACAATCAAAATAACAAGCAACATAATATTCTCATTAGACGGCGCTAATGCCAGTTTAAATCTAAAAGCACTAAAGGCCATTTAAATCGATGTTTTGCTATTGTGGTATGTATTTTTTCTTTCATCACCAGGTGGCGTTACTGGTATTCTAAATTGTACTAGGTAATAAGTTTTTGCTGCTAAAAGGATTATGATGCCGAATTTGGATTCTTTCGTTCTTGATTTTTTTCTGTGTTACCTACAATTAAATTCATACATTAACATTTCACTAGGACTTGGCTTAGATTTACGGGATCAACTTGCTTGAATATCATTAAAACTCAAAATTTTAATTATTTTCATTCCACACAGGCTTCGTTCAAAATTTTACGCCGGCGAAGTCGCGGGTAACAGCTAGAAAACAGCTTGCGGATAAAAAGAAATAGGTAAGTAGGTATCAGATCATGCACATTAGCTTCAGACTTTTCATAATGTATCCTATAAAAATCCTACAAACTTAACACTTGCGGCTATGTTCGATACTATGAAACCTTACTAAGTATGTTTGATTTTGTTTAAAAAAAGAAAAATAAAGATGATAGGAAATTTTTGTGTGGAAAAACAAATTCACTCAAACTCAAAGGTTTTTCAATGACTACTTATCCAAATATTTGACGTACGATACTTCCAATTAAGGTATACGTCAGTAACATCTGCTTACGCGAACGAAGTAGCGGGTTCAGCTAGTTTTAAAATAAAAGCGGAAAAATCAGATTTTGATCTCTAAAAAAAAATCTACCAAAATGGTTGTAATCAAATTGCCTATCCGTTGGTGAAAGTACAGAATCTTAATATGGGAGCTTTTTGAGTAGATGCATAATAATTACAATTATTTTAATTTTCTATGATTTCGTTGTGAAGAGATTATTTTAACAATAAATTAATTGACAAAAAAAAAGAAACTATCATTTTGAAGTCAAGAAATTGTAGAAATTTAATACATTTTATACCAGTTGTTTTTTTTTTGAGTAATCAGTAGATAGTTCTGGAAACTGGACAGATACCGTTTTACTGGGGGACGCACCTGAAGTAGGTACTTTTTTAGCGTGAGCGATCCCCGTCCGTTAAAACAGTAGATCCGTTCGTTAGAAGTTTAGTTTTTTGTGCTTGAAACTGTCAGCGCCGGCGGTCTATGTGTCCTTCAAGTTTGTAATATATTTAACCAAAATTCAGTATGTTCTCTTTTGCCAATATTTTGCCATTTGGCTACGGAACCCTAAAACGATCGAAATCGCCCCATCCGTTGTAGCTCTACGGTGCCACAGACAGACACACACACAGACAGACATCGACGTTAAACTTATAATAACCCTTGTTTTGGTCGGGGGTTAAAAAACGTAAAGTGTTGTCCCTGGGTTAAAAAATGGCCGCCTCGGTTTGTCCAAGTCACTGCAGCAGACAGATATTATTAAGATATAAAAGATTTTATTGATGCTATTGTTTTCTAAAATCTAAAGGTACGTTCGCGGTTCGTGCATGTCGCCTGCCATTACACTTACCGCACCAATTAGATTCCATTCATTTCTATTCGAACTTCATCAGTAATGATGAGCATTAGTCGGTATTACGTTGCGACTACACGATAACAGATTATTGCGAGTAGCCAATAATGGGGTTAATTTCGTTCATATTTCAAGGTAAATATTACTGTAAAATTGTTAGTTTTAACTCTTAAAAGAGTCAGATTTACCTACAAATTAAGAGCCGTATTCCATATATAGAGAGATAGACCGTTTTTATATATAGAGATATTTATATAATATAATAATGGGGGATAATTCACACACAATACCATCTGACCCCAAACAAAGCAAGGCGTGTACTATGGCGGCCAGATAGCTGATATAAGAGACGATCTTCTTAGCATTCCATGGATTCACCGTGCGGGTGCCGGGTCCATCGTGTGGCAGAGAGAGAAAAACTCGAGTAGTTCCCGAGACTTGTGACTCGGGCGTAGGTTTAAAGGGCCCCTTTCTGACGTACATCAACACTCACCTTCACCACTCGTTTTTCTCTCCCTGCCCAGCCAAATCTGATATGAGCCTACTAGTGCAGCTTTAGATACACGTTCTAGTATAGAACTTACAGCACTTCTGGATAAGCCAAGGTCTTTCAGTAGGTTATAGAGAGATTTTGCTGGTATACCTCTCGCTCCCACTTCTACAGCGTATAAACTAACTACATAGCCGTTTTTGTTAATTCGTTTAGGAGGTCGTAATACTTATTTTGTTTCATCGCGTGGTCTTTAGGTATATTAGTTTCCCACGGTACGGTAAGTTCTACAAGGACTATGCGTTTCGTAGCTCTAGAAAAAGGAAAATGTCCGGTCTGGATGACGAAACACCCACATCCTCTGGGATTTTGTAGTGCTTTTCATACGTGTCCATTAAAATAGTCCAATCAGGTGCTGTACCCAGGATTGAGTAAGGCTTGTTCCTGGAGTTTGAAGTTGAGCCTTCTTTACAAAGTTAATTTGTCTGTTGTTTGTCGTCAATCCCTTTTGGGCTCTAGCTACCGAAAGGCTCATGGCTTCACGTATGATTTCAAGTACTCTGTCATGACGCCGTGAGTAATGACCCCCATTAAGGAGCACCTTGCATCCCACCAATATGTGCCTTGCTGTACATATCGCCTCTCCACAAGTATAGCAACATTTTTCAGAGGCTTTTCCCCACCTTACCAAGTTACTCTGGTCAGGAGGGTCATTTGGAATGCATTTAGATAAAATTTTAATAAGGCAGGGGACCAGTCATAGATCAAGGTGCGCCATTTTAGAGCTAATGGGATACAGAACTCACCTATGGTTAACCACTCACTTTGCATTTCTAAATTCATAGCGTGCACTTTGTAACCGTCATTTTCGTCTTGTTGTAGAAAAGGTTTTACCATGTCTCGGTCTTCCTTTTTTTCTCGCACCCAACCCAGCAGTATTTACTTGTGCACCTGCCATAAATTGTTTATGGAATTGAAGTCTAGATTCCAGGTCTGAAGCAGTTTTGTCTTTTGGGAGAGATGTAATTAATTCGTCTTGCGACTTTCCCAAAACATGCGTTTTGTAACTCTTAGGTGTTTGTAAAGTTCAGACGGTTTCTTTAGTTTCAGCCCAAAACTATTGTGATCCCTAAAAGAGTAGGGATCAGCCGGATGTGCCAATCCGAACCATGACTTCAATATCTTTATGACATTGGCATCTAGCTTTGCCAGGAGAGTTTTACCGATGTCATATACTAGGAAAGGCCAAGTGAGACGTGATGTGAGGTAGTTGTCATATATCCATGCTTTTTGATATTGCTGATAGGCTGCTGGTCTACCTTATTGAGGTTGTTCATGAAATTTTCAACAACCACCTCTAATGATGGTGTACGTCCTTTGTGATCTATCTTTCTACCAAGAAATTTGAAAGGCACTGCCTCTGCAATTGTGGCAACTCCTTGGCCACTTATGGAGAGTCCCGGATCGTAAGACGTATATTTGGTATTTCTTCTACCCAGACAAAGACAATGACATTTAGATGGTTTTGTCCTCATTCCCTCCGTCCATGTACAGAACTCATCGACTTCGTTCAACAATTCTTGACACTGTTTGGGATTACGTGTAAGTATTGCAAGGTCGTCCGCAAAGGCCAAGATTGACTCAGTGTACTTATTGTTGATTTTAAACCGGTAGCCCCATTTCTTTTCACGGGATATTAATTTGTCTACTAAAATATTTATAACTATATTAAATGCTATTGGTGATAAGCAGCACCCTTGGAATAGTCCTACATTGTATTCAAGTGGTTTTGTGTATTCCTTGTTTACTGCTATGACGAATTTTAAGTGGCAATAATAAGAATTAATTATGTCAATAATTTCAGCAGGAAAGTTATACCATTTTAGGGCAAATATCATAAGTTCATGCTGGACAGAACCAAACGCGTTCTCTAGGTCTATCCAGCAGACTGTAATTTGCAATTATAATTATTTGTAACTTATATCTTCTTTTATAGTCGTAAATGCTTACTAATTATTCATAGAACCATATTATTATGACTGTGTCTGGGTGGTCACAGACACAGTCATAATAATAGTCATATTATAATTATAATAGTTTGGATGACTGTTGCTCAATCACGTCGCAAAAATGTATCGAGCTCATATTTGGATCACGGTTAGATATATATATATATAGTCTGGAAGAAAACATACATTATTATTCCGAAAAAAGTATCGGGAACGGGAATTAAGCGGGTAAAATAAATAAATAAAATAAATATCGGTGGACATTTCACACAACACCATCTGCCCCCCAAACTAAGCAAAGCTTGTACCTACTGTGGCGGCCAGATAGCTGATATAATACTTATATATTTTTAAATACATACTTATTATACACAGAAAACACCCAGGCACAGTACAAATATTTGAATTCATCACACAAACATTTGCTCTGGGTGGGGATCGAACCCACGACCCGCTTCGGAGGTAGACCAACTAAGCCACCAGGCCAATCTTAATAAACCGAGAATCGAATGAAATGAAAAGAAGTATTAACTT
This sequence comes from Ectropis grisescens, assembly GCA_017562165.1. Taxonomy (NCBI): domain Eukaryota; kingdom Metazoa; phylum Arthropoda; class Insecta; order Lepidoptera; family Geometridae; genus Ectropis; species Ectropis grisescens. The sequence goes on from CM029786.1 coordinate 11,005,187, forward strand.
CATGCCAGCGTATACACACACCTCAGTATCAACATTATGCCAACAAATCGCCAGATTTTAAATCACAACATGCTGGACCTAGTGCTTTACCTTTAGTGCGTTTACCTAACAGAAACATTTTTATTGAAACTAAAGAGTGACGAGACGAGCATGTGTCTGATGGTAAGTAACATGCCTGCCACATAACACCACAGTGACATACTGCTTGTGAGGAAAATTTACAACCAATAGGAATGGATAAAGTGGGTACCTGGTGTCTTCTTGATGATAGGTTCACTTATTGTTTTTAACCCCCGACCAAAAAAAGGGGTGTTATAAGTTTAACGTCGATGTCTGTCTGTCTGTCTGTCTATCTGTCTGTCTGTCTGTCTGTCTGTCTGTCTGTCTGTCTGTCTGTCTGTCTGTCTGTCTGTCTGTCTGTCTGTCTGTCTGTCTGTCTGTCTGTGTGTGTGTCTGTCTGTGGCACCGTAGAGTTCAAACGGATGGGCCGATTTCAATGCGGTTTTTTTTATTCGAAGGTTAATATCCGTGCGAATGTTTTTAGCTATGTTTGGTTAATATCGATTCAAGATGGCCGCCTCCACAAAATGGCGGACAAAATATTTCTTCACAACCTACCTCAATATGGATATCAAATGAAAGGACTTGACTAGTAGAATACAATACATATTAACAAATTTCAAATCCAAGATGGCCGCCACCACAAAATGGCGAATTATATTATTTTTTTCACTACTACCACAATATGGGTATCAAATGAAAGAGCTTGACTAGTAGAATATATTGCACTATGACAAATTTCAAATCCAAGATGGCCGCTACCACAAAATGGCGAAATACATTTATTTTTTCACAACTTCCTTAATATGGGTATCAAATGAAAGGGCTTGGCTAGTAGAATGTTGTACAGACAACAAATCCGAGGTAGTCGGGGGTTAATCAAAATTTAAAATTTTGTTCTTGTAATTAGAGTCCTTCGAATGTCACCGTAGTCCTTGGCGCTGATATATATTTTCTCACAATTGATTGGGTTTATTACACGCGGCCGCGAATTATAGGATTTATTAATTTGAGTATATTTTACACAGAGATGATTAGCGCGAATGCGTTTTAAGCGGGGTTCAACGACACACTGATTGTCACTGATGACTGAAGGGTAGGAAAAATGAAGGAATGAGTGTGTGCGTGTATGCGTGTAATCATAGATAAATAATAAATATGTTGTAAAGAACGGCGCGTACACTGCTATTAGGACATGAAGAGTCCAAATCATTACCTAGCACTGGACTGCGCTCGTCACCCAGAGATCTAAGATGTTAAGCCCTGTAATTTCTCTGGAAACATTGCCCTTCAAACCAGAACACAGTAATGTTTGCACATTACTGCTTGGCCGTAGAATAACTGTCAAAAGTGCGGTACTTCCCTAAGCGGACTCTGCCACGAGGACACTACAAATTAGACTCAACTGACGTAGTGTCTCCATTCTTATCAATAAACTGGTATCTAAGTTTTAACTTCCGCTGCATCCACCATTAGCAAGTCGTCGTCGGCAAGTGGTAATGGGTCCCATCAATTAATTCAAAAACTCGCTGAGCGGCCCTAAAAAGAACATTTCCCATTAACTGGTTGACAACCTTGCAAGTTGCAGCAGGGTTGTCCGTAATAAAATACAGCTTTCTATTTTACATTGGGGATCTGCTCTTTGTATCTAGTTATCTTTAAAAGACGTAAGACCGAGGATAGGGCTGAATGGCATATTATAGGCGTGACCTATGTCCATTGTCCAGTAGTGGACGAATACAAACTGATGATGATGCTATATCTTTGTATGTTCTGTCTATTTTAGTTATTCAAATGTGACATATATGTAAACTCTTTGTATATATAGAGAACTTTGTATTCCATAACTTAAGGTCTTTTTTTTGAGGATAATCAAATTAAAAGTTTCATGGCACTTAAGCCGTCAAAATATCTTGAAAATGCACTTTGAATTAGAACAAAGTACATTTATTTCCCAAGAAACATTTTTTTTTCGGTTACAAGCTGAATAAAAGCTAGATATGCCTTTAAAGTAGCATTATCATTAATATCACAGAATCAATCTTGATATGAAACTCAGTATTTTCGTACTGATAGCTATCAATCAATGGCTTTTAACTTTAAGGTGCTAATTTGAGTAAAACAATATTATAAACGTGAAAGTGTGTGAATGTGTGTGCGCGAAAGTGTGTGTATGTCCGTACTAGATTATTCTATACTCACGTTTATAATATGTGTTTGTTACTTATTCACGTAAAACTACTCATGGGATCTGGTTTAAATTTTCCGGATGAAGTGATCTTAGATAACTTGGATACATATATTTAAGCCTTTATTGCTGGTACTAACTTAATACATAAAATGTAACTTAACTTTTAGATTAGTGGTCAGCGTGTCCTGTGACACATAGGCCTCTTCTGGCTCCTTCCATTCATATCTGTACTTCGCTTTCCTTGTCCAGATTGTACTTCGAATTAAATATTATAACGGATTGGCAACCGCGAGATGGAAAGAGAAAGAGAGGAGTACAGGTTAAAAGATGGACGGATGATATCAAGAAAATTGGAAGTACAATCTGAACTTGGATACATAGTGTGGAATAAAACATAGACTCTTTAACATTGCGGCTGGGTACGTAAAAAGCAGCATCACTAATTGTATCGGATTTTAATTGTATTATGAACGTAGAATTATTTGCAGTTTCAGAGGCACTGTCCTATGTAACATCTAGGCCCGAAATAAAACAGGCTGTAATTTTAACCGATAGCATGAGCGCTTTACAACATATCGCTCGTTGCACTTCTGGTGCCAGAAACGCTACCGTAGCATATGCTATTATAAAGAAGACCTTGCTTCTTTTAAATAAAGGCGTATACTGAAGCTGCAATGGATTCTATCTCACTCGGGTATTAGAGGAAATGAAGAAGCTGATCGGCTTGCAAAGGCAGCCATATCAAATGGAATAGAAGTGTTTCTTATGCCAGAATGTACAGACGTCTTACATAAATATAAAATATATACATATGAAAAATGGAAACTGAGTTTTGGCAACATAAGTTCTGAAAAAGCCATTTGGTATAGGACTTTGCAGGCTGAACCTCTTCGAATACCTTTGTTTGTAAATAGCAATATTAAAAGAAACCACATTGTTATTGCTCATAGGCTTCGCTCCGGCTACATGCCACTTAATAACTTCGAGTACCTGATGGGTACGGCTGAATCCCCTGCCTGTTCTCTCTGCGGAATCACAGAGGATGTATCCCATCTTCTGGTCGCTGACGAAGCGAGCAAATGAGAGCATATTTCGCCAGAGAATATGGTACTAACCCACGAACGTGGGCATATTTCAGGCAATCTTAGCTGCACCCACATGTGATGTAGCGAGGATCTTGTATACCATAGTGTCTGTTATACTTAAGAAATGTAGGGAAGAAATACTTTGATTGATTGATAACTTAAATTGATATGTATACATTAAGACGGCATTTGTAATCATGCAAAATTATGTAAAACGGGACTGACATGATCGCTCAGCGACCAAAGTCCCAAAAAAATAAATAGATAAAAAAAACATAGACCCATTTTCGTCACGGGGAAATAACAGAATCGGGAACTAAGCGAGTGAAAACGCAGGGCGTTGATAGTAATTGATAAATTTAACCCAATAGATTTAAATAATTCAAATTAGGTAAAAAAAATTGTATCGCTAAACCCACTGACATTTCTAAATAACTCAAAAAAAACAATAACCTAAATCTACAGATACTAATATTATAAAGCAGAAGAGAATTTTGTTTGAACGCACTAATCTCAGGAACTATTGGACCGATTTCAAAATTTCGCTCGCCATTGTATATTTTCGAGATCCCTGAGTGCAATTGGCTGTATATTGTCAAACCCGGGAGGACCGCTAGTGTTAAAATACTCGTATGTAGAAAAAAATATTATATAATAATAAATATTGGTGGTGAACAATTCACACACAACACCATCTGACCCCAAACTAAGCAAAGCTTGTGATATGGCGGCCAGATAGCTGGTATAATACTTATATAGTTCTAAATACATACTTATTATACATAGAAACACCCAGACACAGTGCAAACATTTGAATTCATCACACAAATATTTGCACTGGGTGGTAATCGTACCCTCGGCGTCGCAGGCAGAGTTACTACCCACTAAGCCACGAGGCCAGTCTATATTAATTCTATATGTATAATTATTAACATTTCCGTTCAAATGAATTAATATAAACATCTCTTCAACAATAATACCAGTATTGGTTTTAAGTATAAGTGTACTGTTTTTCTTTAAAGATTCACAAAGAGCATTGAAATACAAATTGCCGCTCTCTGACTATTCACCATACTCATTATTCATTATGTATGCTCTCTCGGTCCAAAAGATATTCTATTACACTAACTCAAGAGTAACCGAATACAGTTCAGTTTAATCGATTAACCATCTAGACAAATTGTGTATTGAATGTACTGATTAGCTAAACTAATAAATTTATGAGATCGTTTGTTTGTGTACAACATATACAAGGTTATTGGTATTCAGCCTGCATTATTTTAAGGGCATGTTAAGTATATTATATAATTATGTAAACATATATTTATGCAGATTTTTGTTGACCTTTTGAAGGGGTACAATATTGTTGTACATTATTTTTATTAAGTTTTTGTTCAGCCAGCGTTTGCAGCGTAAGCGCAAAAAATGTGTTTATTTATGACCTTGCATTAGAAACCTTTACAATTATACGCGTGTATCTGCTATTTTATGCACGTATTATATCTATCTATTGAAAAAGCCCGCATAAAATCTATAGGGTGGATTTAAAGATCTAAGCATATATAGGGACGGACAGACGCGGGAAGCGACTTTGTTTTAGTTTGGTACGTATGTAGTGATAATGTTTACAATTCACAATCTATAAAACCTAAAATAAAAACAACGAAGTCAAACCAAAAGAAATAATGAATATATGGGATAAGATACTCGATGAGAATCGAGTTTAATCGAATAGAACCGAAGTATCATTCTGTTTATCGATACTTACAATATGGCGACAATGAACTTATTTTCTGTAATAAATCCAAAAAACTATTACCTACTAATTTATGAAGATCAATAATTAGATTTTTGTTTGTTTGTTTATGAGCGCTGAGGACGTTAACTTAAAATACTATCCATAGGATTTGAAAAAAATCATTTGGCATGGGTAATTACATTACTCGACGAATGTTATACCTTTTGTTTATGCGTACAACAACGACGGCTGATAACGTCAATTACGTGAAGCAGAGTTATTTGTAGGTATTCACAAATGCAATCAAATGCACAGCCCTAGCGTCATAAGCGCACCATTTAAAGGCATCACGAGTCAGAGTACTGGTTCCAATTCTATTATTAGAATAGATGTTTGCATACGCTTGCCCTTAAATACCCGCATAGCCTTTAGAAATACGAAAACAAGCGTCATGAAGAATTCATAGAAATACAAGAAATTGGATATTTTACGATAGCTATGGAATCCACTAACATGCTATTTGTTTTGACAGCTGTGTATTATGCTGCAATAGACACGGTCGAATGATTTATTGATTAATTTAATACGTCTCTTTCTACATAGTAAAGTAGTTTTGCGTAACCCGGTATTGAGACAAGGTTTTCGCTAAGATAATATCTTTTTAAATTAATCACCAAGCTGTCAAATTAAAGCTGTCATTTGTGGCTCACAGTACTCGTATTGTCAAGTGATGTTTTTGTTTGTTTATTATGGTACAATAGAGATTTGCTTATTTACCAATTACAGCATAGAACTCATGTTAGATGTATTCAGCTAAAACCGACGTAAGTTTAATAGTCTCTTGACTTACTTGCTTTAGTAACTATTTATTTTATTAGCGTACCCCTCCATTTCACATTTTCTATACCAACATTTCCATCCTAAGATAATGGAAGATTGCATTCAACGAAATGGCCGCCGGTTGTAACACAAAGTTTTATTTGTTATTCTTCTATAACGCTTTTGCTTTAGTGTGTACAACAAAGAGCATCTATTAATGTAATGCTTGTATAAACTGGACCCCACATTAGAAATATGTGTGTTGTGGGATCCAGGGTGTTGATTCCCTACGGAAGTGGGATGATTCCGGCACGGAAATATCAGATATAAGAAAGTTGTTGTAAAATTATAATATTAACCGTGACGTAATGACAATCCTAGTCTCTGTCATTGTGGGTAAATAGATAAGACAAAAGCTGAGAGGGTTGATTCCGTGTCGATATCAATCTGACTAAGTTGTGAATCAGCCTACAGGTATCCTCCAAATTCGGATATTTTCTAAATTAACACACATACATGTAGAAAAAGGCTAGAGAAACAGTAAAAACACAACCAACTAACTTTTACTTAATTACTTTTTGTAAAAATAACATTTTCATCCCACCACCTCGGAAAGAGTATATATAAGTACTTTAAGCATACTTTGAGTATATATTAGTACTTTTGCTCTTCGATAGCAGTGTGCAAACGTCGTTTTAACCCTCTAGAGAGTAAAGTAAATTAGAATTTAGAACATCGTGTGCACTAAGTTTGTGAATTCAAAATATAATTAAACCTATTTATGTTTACCTTCTTGGTGCCGAATTTTTCATATTTTTTTAATTTGTTAAAAACCCAGCCTCTGAACTCTCTTGGTATAGGTACTTTTTTTCTTATTTGCTTAAGCACCTTAACCCTCCATATTTTCATGTCATATGTTGTAGTTAAAACGTTTGGTTAAAAACAGGAAATTTGAAAATATGTGAAAACCCTAAAATGAGTGATTCTAGCAACGAAAAAGTTTATTTGACGCCAACAGAATTGTCTGAAACAGTTATGATGCGCAAAGCATTTAGTCATTTCCTCGCTGGGGTGCGATGAAAATTTACGTGTTGCACTCGAGTGCAAAGATTTTTCACCTTGTGCCTTATTAATTCCCTCGCTAAAGCTCAGGATTCTATTTTTTTATCACGGGCGCAGCGACTAGGTACTTCGCTTGTTCGGTCAGCAAACTTAAGCACGCGATTAAAAATCAACTTAGCACTCTTGTATAAGAAATAACGATTGTTTTCTTCTTTCCAGTTACGATTCCACTGCTGAGTTTCGGCATGGTGCAAGGCTGGTTATCTCCCATGATCTCAGTGCTTCAATCACCTGAGGGTCCTGCAGAGATACCGTTCACAAATTCTGACATATCCTGGATGACGTCAGTGACATATATCACTGCTATTATAGTCGGAGCTCCCATGGGCCATTGGACTGACAAATACGGACGGAAACTCATGACTTTGGCGACAACGTTCTCTTTGATAGTAAGTTGTTCGAATAAATTTTGTTGTAAAAATAAGAACGAAAGCTTTTATTACAAAAAAACATGAAAAAAATGGAACCGCTTTTGTACGTTTTTTTTTGTTGCAAAGATTCTAATGATAGTTGGAAAAATACATGAACAAAATTAAGTTGCTTTTGTTTATGTGTTCTGGTTTAAGAATATTTATTAATCTCAAAAGAATTTACAAAAAATAACTTACTGAAATTACACACTCATGTACTTACATATTATAAGTGGCTTCTAAGCGCAGCGTGCAGACTATGTGTTTATCAATTTAATTCATTAATTCAACAACAAATTCACAATAACACTTGGTAATGTCATGTACAAAAAAGGTAAATAATCTGTGTACATAATAAGATAAAATAATAAATAATGTCAAATATTAATAAAACAGTTGTATAAAGACCTCGTCATTTAGATTCACTGCAAAAAGGCTTTGTCATAGTCAAAATAACAAATAATTAATACATGTTAAAGTATAAATATTTACATTAGTAGATTTACATAAGCATTATTTTTCCATAAAGATAAATAAATGTACGTATTACAATTGAAGAAAACATGAACGACATTGAGCTGATTTTGTTATTTTCCTACGTTTACAAAGGTGCAACACGTACCAGTTGGAAAAACATGAACAAAATTGCGCTGATTATTAACGTTTTATTGTTTACTTGCGATCAGCCCTTCTACCGCCTAACTAAAACAGCTTTCGCTTTGCTATTGCGGTCTCTATCATTTCAAGCAGAGAGAAAAGAGAGAGCTATTTTTTTTATGAAAGATGAAAGCTAAGACAGTTCTAGTTAGGCGGTAGCGCCCCTCCCTCGCTTCGCCCTTGCTACATAAAACATATAGCCTATACCACTCAGGGAACACGTACATAGGTATCCAACGGTGAAATAATTTTTCAAATTCGTTCAGTTGGTGTCCTCTCAAAGGTGCGAAGGTACTTCAACTCTGAACAGTTACTCACATTGTATCAAGCACAGATTCGCTCTTGTATGGAGTACTGTTCGCACCTTTGGGATGGTTCGGCTAAGTATCAGCTGGAGGCCCTAGAATCGATCGAGAGACGTGCCAAAAGGCTCATAGGCAATGACTCTCTTCTGCGAAAAAGACTACAAAGTCTTGATCATCGCCGAAAAATTGCCAGCCTATCGGTTTTTTTATCGGATACACTTTGGAGAGTGTGCGACTGATTTGCATGATCTGATACCACCTTGCCCTTTTTTCTATCGGAATGCTCGTAGCTCGAAAAAGCGACATCGTTTCATGGTTGAAGTTCCAAAGACACGAACGAAGAGATTTGACTCTACTTTTGTGATAAGAACGTCTAGGCTGTGGAATACGTTGCCTGAGTGGGTTTTCCCCGATGGTTACAATCTTTGTGTCTTCAAATCGAGAGTGAATCGGTTTCTTCTAGGTAAACGCGCTCCATCGTAGACCGCATCGTCGCTTAACATCAGGCGAGATGGCGATCAAGTGTAAACCCATAAAAGTTAAAAAAAAAAAAAAAAAAAAAAAATTGCGCGTTCAAACGAATAAACTCTTCACCTTTATAATATAGGAAATATATTTGCGACAGTTGGAAAATTTGATGAACGGAAGCCAGCTACTTCTGTTCATGTTTTTTTTCAGTTAAGGTTCTTGTGGTAGTTGTTCCCGAATAGCACTTTATGCTTACGTAACTTTGCCAGACCAGCTTGGAAGATAAAGAACCTTAATTTGATGACTGAGTCCTGTGAATAGGAGGGGACGATATTCATATAAAAACGTGGGAATATCTTACATATATTAGCTTTTTTTTGTAGTGATAGGACTCTTGGCAGAGTCCGCCTGGGAAAGTACCACACCTTTGCTAGTTATTTTACCGCAATAAAGTGCAAACATTACTGTGTTCCGGTTCGAAGGTCAATGTTTCCAGAGAAATTACAGGGCTTAGAGATATAGCATCTTAGATCTCCGGGTGATGAGCGCATTGAAGTGCTAGGTAATGATTCGGACTCTTCGTGTTTCAATAGCCGCGAGTCACTGTGCTGTTATGTGGCAGGCATGTTGCTTACCATCAGGCACATGTCCTGCTCGTGTCGTTACTCTACATCTACTACATAGCTATACTACTACTACTGCTACATTCATTCATTCATAATTTAAGAGCTACGCTCTTGTCGGTGGAGTTCTTTCCATGTTAAATGTCAAAGGAAGTCAAGGAGAGGGCGGAGTGCAGAAGCACTCCGCCCTCTCCTTGACTTCCTGATACGACACTACATTTATCTTCTCCTTCACTCGGTTCATGTAACTTCTCCTAGGTCTACTTCTCTCCCTCCTCCCTTCTAATTTACCTTCCATTAGTGTTCTAATGAAGTTGTCGTGTCGTATCAGATGTCCCAACATCTTCCCTCTTCTGTTTTCTATTGTTTCCATTAATGTTCTTTTCTCCTCTACCATCTTCAAAACTTCTTCATTTCTCTTCATTTCCTTCCAGCTGATTCTCTCCATTCTCCTCTAACACCACATTTCGATTGCCTCTAATCTTTCCCTATCCCTTTGAGCCATGGTTCACGTTTCGCTGCCATACAATGCAATACTCCAGATGTACTACATACTCTACATTAAGAAAGTCTCTGGATGACGAGCGCAGTGCTAGGTAATGTTCCTATAGTTACGTGTCACTTTGCTGTTATGGGCAGGCGTGTTGCCCACCATCAGGCACATGTCCCGCTTGTCTTGTTACTCTATATAATTACAGAAAAAAAACAGTTTTATTTAACCCCGAAAAAATTTCACGAATTCAGTAACCTCGGTACTTTATTCCGTATAAGACCACAGAATACACTTAGTGTTCATTTACCACGATGAAGTCTAATCAAAACCCATTGATAACGTTTAACATTAGCAGTTTAATCTAAAACCTATAAAAGTCCACTTTTATCACGGGTTCTTCAAGTTTTCTTGTTATGGTATTTTAGCCCACGTTAAAATGGTTACACGACATGCCAGGGACTTGAGATTTTGACCACTATAACGCACTAGCAGAGTCCCATGATTTTACCAACGTTATTCTCTTTACCGCTTTGTAAGAACCATGGATATCGGGTAAAAACCGTATTCCTTAAAATAAAAACAATAAACGAATAAAAACATATTCTAATCCTATATCCTATACCTATCCTAAATATGCCTATATTCTGATTTCACTTCGTAATGAGAGATAGTCGGTTATAAACTTGTATAAACCTTTATTTGCTTCCCTAAAACTTGCATCAATTAGAACCTACCTTATAGTAGGGTGGCCGCGTCTTTAGATATCCCGAAGTCGATAAATCGATTTTTGCTCATTAATTGCAAATATCTCGTTTCTTGTGGGTTTTATGGTATTTATATTTATTTTAAACGTTGTAGAGGATTAAATTCTCTGTCATGGGATAGAGTACATAGTACAGTATAAAGAAATACTACCTACTACTAGAAGGTGCTTGAAGCTCGCGTATTTCTCAAGCAGTTTAGGCTTTATCAGAATCTGCGATAATTATTTTTTACAGACAAATAATATGACGGTAATTACATACCTATAAAAAAATGTTCAACGATAACAAAGTAAAAATACAAGTTTTGGTAAGCACTGATTTACACCGCGGAGGGCAACTAGGCCTACTAATATTATACATGCGACATTTTGCATGTTGGTTGCTAAATCACCATCCCACGTGATTTCATGAGGCGCTACTAGTCTTAATATTTGCAAATTAGGTAAGTACGCGGCACGTTGGTTATCCGTGATGGACTCCTAAATTACTTAACGAATAGGTGCATGTAGTTTAAATTGGCCTGATTTTTTTTTGTAGAATCCTTAATGTCCCGCCATTATGCCAAAACAATTATTTTATTATTTAGTTAGTTATTAACTTATTAATTATAAAAAACATTATTTAAAAAGTGCAAAATAGGCGCGAGAAATTCAAGTTTGCGAAACGCATCACTATTGGTCGAAACCAAATGTGACGTCACATGACATTTTCTGCTTTAACGGTGTCGATTTCTGCTTTAACGGTGTCGATATTCGTACTGAGCTAGTAGTGTTAGAGAGAAAAGTCGTGTTCTTCATCGTTTAATTAGCTAGCACAACTCAAAAATCGGTACAAAGTAACTGCAACACTTGTAGTAAACAAACACAGGTCGTGACCTGTGACGTCATGCAGGCGCGGGAAAGATGGTGGCGTTTAAACTGGTCAAATTATATCGATATTTTAAATATTATTTTAAAAATCAATTTGTACATTTACAAGAGTATTTATATTTTTTATTGTGTTATAATAATGTAAAAAGTGAATTAAAAATATAAAAAAATGCATGCATATTCCCTATTGTAATTAAATTTGCACGAGTGCAGATTGATCCAACTTGAAACAGTTAATTGATTTTCTCGGAAAAAAACAAAAACCGACTTTAATTTAAAATTAAATTCAGACATACCAACTAATACAATAGGAAGTAATTAACTAAGTCATCGAGGTAACGACAGTAAATTTTAGTTGTATTTTGTTCATATTACCTCTGAACTTATGATCTTTCTACCAAGCAAAAAAAGAACCATCAAAATCGATCCACAACTGAACTCACAATTACAATCGCGTGACATAGGTAGGTACTTACATAAAAAGAACCATCAAAATCGATCCACAACTGAACTCACAATTACAATCGCGTGACATAGGTAGGTACTTCCATAAAAAGAACCATCAAAATTGATCCACAACTGAACTCACGATTACAATCGCGTGACATAGGTAGGTAGGTACATAAAAAGAACCATCAAAATTGATCGACAACTGAACTCATGATTACAATCGCGTGATATATGTAGGTACTTTAAAAGACATACTCGTACAACCGAATTGATAATATCTTTTTTTGAAGTCGTTTAAAATAGTTTGTATTTTGATGAATTGTCTTTATATTACAATACTCGTATCCTAGCAAAGCCGGAACGGGCCGTTAGTGTATTATAAAACTATGATAAATAATACTATGAGCAAGTCGATAATTATTCAAAGAACAAGCAATATCGAAGGCATATCTTTCCGCCTACCGTTCGTTACATAATAATGTAAATACAATTTAAATTCCGGACGAAAGTAAAAGTTATCCAAAGTTCTTTAAACTTTCAAGTCTAAGGTCCGAAATATAATTATAAGGTTGTATTTGATTTAAAAATAAAGTTCTATAAGTACCAGTTTTTTAGCGGAAGTCCTTTATAAATCTTGGTTCCTTAATCTCAATGGTATAAAAACTGATTAAGGCAAACAGTTCCGATTTGGTGTTCAAAAGAATAATAGGACTACAGAATTGAATAAATGGTAGAACAATGTGTTTCTGTTGAACAAAGATTTGTACTTCCTAGATCTACCTAGAACTCATTCATTTATTGACACATTTATTACTCGTATTTATATAGGCCAAGCATCGGGGTTTTTTTCCAACGTACGGGACCTGGTATTTTTTTTTTTAAATATGTTCAAGGGTGTCCCCTGAATGTAAATCGAAGTGCGGCGGGAGGGGGTCCACTTCAGTCAGAAAACACGTTTTATTGAATATCTCGCGAACCGCGCATCGTAAGATAAAAATTGTAGAAATCATTGTTGTAGATAACAATGTTTGTCATCTTGTTTATTTGAAACTTTTTCTGTATAACGCATAAGTTTTTAATTATACCGCTCCAAACTTTTTGTAAAAAATTTGGAGTTGAACACCCTTGAACATATTAAAAAAAACCAGGTCCTGTACGTTGCATTACAAACCTACTTTATTTGCTGCGGCGCTTGGGCTAATAGGCCTACCACGAAATAATGGATCCTGGATGACATTGTCAGGAGAGCGTGGGCATCGGGAAATCGGGCATCGGCACCCCTGGTTGGCTTGACGATGGCGTTAGTTCCCATTTCGGGCCACGTTCCATTATTTCCATGTAAGGGTTATAGACTACAGACCCGTGAACAAAATGTATGGGTCATAGAACCACCATGAAACGTATAGTAGGATGATAGAAGAAAATGACGGGAACGGGAACTACGCAGGTAAAACCATGGGACACTACTAGTTTATATGTATTAAGATGATTAGATATCAAAAGAGTACAATATAGTTTTGAAGCCATTAAGAGTTTGTTCTAGTTGCATACGATAATCACGCGCAGCCAATCGTTTGTTGTTCCGCCCCAAACCTTTTTCGCCACGTGTTTTAATGCACAATAACAAGCATATAATTAACGCACATGTCTCACGTTTCATTACAAAAAACGTATTTTCTTGTGTTTCAATAAGACGTAGGTACTCATACAATGGTTTTAATGTTTATTTTGAAGCTAGCTTAATTACCCGTTCAATTTAGTCCGGAGGCCCGAGTTCAAATCTCAGTCGCATCATTGTCATTTCGAAACCATGTGCGTAATGCCGCTAACTTTAAAGGGTGAAGGAATAATACATGTTGAGGAAACCAACATGTGCCTGGAATCTTTCGAGATCATGTATCATCCACCAACATCCTGTAGTGGTAGGACTCTTGGCAGAGTCCGCCTGGGGAAGTACCACACGTTTGCCAGTTATTCTACCGCCAAGCAGTAATGTGCAAACATTACTGTGTTCCGGTTTGAAGGGCAATGTTTCCAGAGAAATTACAGGGCTTAGAGATATAAGATCTTAGATCTCTGGGTGACGAGCGCAGTGCAGTGCTAGGTAATATTTTGGACTCTTCATGTTCCAATAGCTGCGTGTCACTGTGCTGTTATGTGTCAGGCATGTTGCTTACCATCAGGCACATGTTCGGATCGTCTCGTCACTCTTTATTTAAAAAAAAAAAAAAAAAAAAAAAAAAAAAAAAACTTGCACTGGGCCAGCGTGGTGGATTATGCCATTGACTTCCCACCTTGCAAGAAAGGCCCGTGTCCCGTGGGAACGTTTAGTCGGCTGCTTATGCTGTTGTAACACAATGACCTCTGCAGATCGATCCACAGTTCAATAAACATAGATTTTTATAAATAATGACTGCTGCTTTTTGCAAACAGCCTTGCTAAACCGCTGTGATAAATAAAATTAGGTAATCGATACAGTACAATACAGTCTTAATGTCTTTAACACGAGATTGAATTGGTTTATTTTAAGGAAACACGCTCCATCATAGACGGCATCATCGCTAAACACCAGACGAGATGATGTTTAAGAATGGCTTTAATATTGTGAAAAAAAAAACTTTTCGCAGTGCTGGATAGCATTCTGAATCCCGAGCGACACGAGGCTAGTTTTTCAAGCTAGGATAGCAAGATAGTGCTTCTAGCTTCGTTAAGACAACACTATGCAATGCCAGTTCTGTCTACTAGCTTGATAGTGTGCTTAGACTAGCTTGCTATCCTACTCGTAGCTTGAAAAACAAGCCTCGTGTCGCTCGGGCATAAGTATGCCATTGCCTTAGTCCTGCCAATCAACTAATCGAGCGTAAGTTCGAACGATAATAACAATATCGTTTACCTGCGTAGATCCTACGTATATTATAAAAACAGCAGGCAGCAGGCAGTGGATGGAGATGTATAGCTAAGGATAGGGCTGAGTGGCGAGCCATGGGAGAGGTCTATGTCCAGCAGTGAACTAAGATAGGCTGATGATGATGACAATACAAAGACAATTTTCTATCCCATCACACAATCACAAAAATCCTCATTATTCTGTCGAGTCTAAAATCTCAGTGTCCTTGAACCGAGTGGGAATTGGATTCATCTTTGTAAGTGCTAGATAGAAGATCTATCATAATTTTTCAATCACACCGTAAGCGAAATGGCGGTCAACCTACTTTTAAAACCTAAAAAAAGTCTTTATAGGAAGCTGAATTCTTATCAAAGTTCAACACTCTCAGTTTCCGTTCAAAGCGTCACGCTTCAAGTTGTTTTGACGAATAAGATGCTTTTTATAAATAAACTGGTGATAATAGACTTGTTTTTCCTTTAGTAACAATGGTGTTGATACAATTTATATTTGTTCAAAAGAAGCGAACCTCATTTGTGAAGACGGCGAGACTGCCTGTGTTCAATGGCTGGTCTGGTGGCTTAGTTGGTAGTAAGTCTGACGCTGTGGGTTGTGGGTTCGATCCCCAACCAGTGCAAATATTTGTGTGATGAACTCAAATATTTGTACTGTGTGTGGGTGTTTTCTATGTACAAATAAGTATGTATTTAAAAATATATAAGTATTATATCAGCTATCTGGCTTTCATAGTACAAGCTTTGCTTAGTTTGGGGTCAGATGGTGTTGTGTTTGAAATGACCACCAATAAATATTTACCTGTTGATGCCGATACAAGGCTGTAACCACAGAAATCTAAATTATGGTACTTTATTATTTAGGTTTCTGTTGCTAACCTTTCCAGTAAATCTGTACTAATATCATAAAGCTGAAGAGGTAGTTTGTCTGAACCCGTTAATCTTAGAACTACTGAACCGATTTCAATAATTCCTTTCACCGTTGAATGTATCCGTGATCCCTGAATGTATAGTAATTATAATAGTTAAGTAATATGTGCCACGGGTAAGCCAAGGAGGACCACGCTAGGTGGGTTACAATCAATACAGATTTTCCTATTGGTAGAACTTTTTGTAAAGCCCACAAAGGGGCAGCAGGGGCAGGCGGCAAGACAAACACCTCGTTGTTGGTACCACCAAGCATGAATTCGTTTTTTTTAATGGTGTATCGAGAAGACGAGCTGAACAAGTGCTAATAAGCAACACACATGTCCATAACAGCACAGTGTCTCGCTATTGGGACATGAGCAATCCAAATCATTACCTAGAACTGCACTGCGCTCGTCACCCTCATATAAAAGATCACCTATGTCTATGCCCTGTTTTTTTTTGGAAACACTGGCCTTCGAACCACAACACAGTGATGTTTGTACAATACTGCTTGGCGGTAGAATAACTGACAAAGGACTCTATAATAACTTTAATTTAAAAAAACAGACTGCAAAATATCAACAGATGAAGATATTATGTTATGTACAATATACCATCTAAGGACACTTGGGTGATTGAGACAAATCTAACAATCTCTTAATTGTCAAAATCCATCCAGCCGTTTGGAAGATACGTGGGAATCGTGGGAATAAAAAAATTGACAAACATACAAGATACGCGCGAAAAAACATAACCCTTCTTTCAGTCGGGTAAAAAAAATTACACGAGAGAGCGAGAAAGCTCATACGTTAAGCGGTTTTGATATCCGATAGGTCCATTCCAGGTCTTTAAATTTGTTGCAGATTTATTGGCTCATAAAGCTGTGCTGCATTGAACCATGGGCCTTGATCTTGGCTCGGGCGATAGCTGGCATCCCTTGCTCTGCGTGCTACATTGTACTACCGATATACTTGAAGGAGATTAGCGATATCGATCTCAGAGGAGCACTGGGGTCGCTTCTGATCATGAACAGGTATGTTTTTTTTTTTTTTTTTAAACTGGTTTAAAAAAAGAGGTTGGTACCTTCTCTTTTTTTAAACCTGTTCAAATTCGGTTGTATGTGTTTCTTTTTTGTATGTTCCGCGTTAGCCCCGCCAATTGTGAAACGATTTTGATGTTTTTTTGTTGATAAATACTTTAGAGGTCGTTCTTGGATTTTTTCAATTCAGTGGTTTTTGAAATATGAACAAACATTTGCTCGATGACGTAATCGTTCTAACTCGCTGTCGCTGTGTTTACTTGATTTTACAAAATATATTAAATTTTATCGAATGTCTGAATTTGATTTTAAAATGAAGTCGGTTTTTGATTATTTGAAGAAAATGAAATAATTCAGTGCCAAACGGGTAGCCGTCGCGCGCGTGCACTCTCCTTGAAAAAGGCCGCCGGACGCGGCTGAAACTGGAGTCGGATTGACCGACCGTATATACGTGAGTGTCCAGTTATCCCATTAAATATGAAATAATTCAACTTTAATTTTTTTACTAGCATGTACCCCATTGGCTTTACCTGCGTAGTTTACGTTTCTGATTATTTTTTTCGATATAAAAGGTCCATTCCAAACTGTGATCTATCTGCATTCCAAATTTCCACCCGATCGGTTCAGCCGTTCCGACGTGATACAGCACCAATCACCTAAACTTTCGCATTTATTATAGGTACTAGAGTGCCTTGCGGGTATACCCATGTAGTTCCCATTCACGTTAACTTTCTAGGTTAAATAATTTCTGCTAATCCTACTACCTAATACCTAAGTTGTATTTATTTTGTATTTATTAGTATGTATTATATGTAGGTATTTAATTATTCTATTTTATTATTATCATAATTCTTATTTTCTTTTCAATATATATGTATATGCTTTGTTTAATTCTTAAAGTATACGGGGTGTGCAACCCCGTATACTTGTCCAAATATTTTTTCCATCCTAAGGTTACCTGGAAGAGAGCGCTTTCAGCGATAAGGTCGCCCATTGTCGCACTACTGTAAAATGTATTGTTATTTTTTTTCTGTGTTTACTTTTGATGGTGTGTCAATAAAGAGTATATCTATCTATCTATCTAATATTATAAATGGCAATGTGTGATGCTTGTTTATTAACTAACTACTAACACTAAGCACACCTGAATAGACCACTGCATAGACCACTGTAGGTCTACAGATAATCAAGATGTTCAAGCCCACTACCAATAGGAAGCGTACCCAGCATGCTGGCGGCAATACCACGCTGAATGACAATGCTTATGCACGCCAGCATTTTGGTTATTTGGATGTTTGTTGCTCAATCACGTAACGTATGAGCGGAACGGACTGAAATTTGGAACAAATTTAGATTATAGCCTGAACACGTAGGCTGCAAGTGTTTTATATGTCGGCTAACAGCGGTTTTACCCACGTACGAGAAGTTCCCGTTCCTGTTATTTTGGCCCAATAAAAATAGTCTATGTGCCATTCTAGACTATAGTCTAACTGTGTGCCAATCCCGATATGTCGATACAGCTTGACGCATCACGTTCATGTATAAAATGACCTTACTTCCACCGTATAACCACGATAAATATTCTGTAATTAATAACACCCATACATTTATTATGTTGTCACGAAGTTGGTATTATAAGGCCGTACCTGAATACGGTTGACTTTTAGCATTCTAATACGACCGTGTTTACGTATAAAAAGCTTATTTTTATCGTTTTTTGGTTAGGATAAACTTAAACGATGATACAACTGGTACCGAGCCGTACCTGTCTGCATTTTAATGAAGGTATTTACGTACCTACCTTTATTAATTATACCTACTGTATATGTGTCCCTGGTTTCACCAGCTAATTCAGTAAAGTGTTATTAACATATTTTATACACCCGTTCAAGAGATCCTATCATCTTCTAATTCTAATTCAGGGTGGGGTTGATTGGCCTGCACTGACGTCCCGCTAGGGGTGTATTGTGCACTTCCCCCCTGCCAGCCTACCCAAACCAGTCAAGCTCCTTAAAATAGCGGAGGACGGCCTTGGGTCGCTGGCATAACAGTTCCAGTCCCATTTCGTCAGATGTAATGCGTTCCCATAATTGATTTGGAGTTTCTACAAGTAGTCCTGATCTTGATCTAATACTTTCTGTGGCTTCACAGCGCAAAAGCACATGCTCCACAGTTTCATTCTCCAACAAACAGCCCCTGCATAGGGGACTGTCGGTAGATCCTATTTTGTGGAGATGATAGTTCAGCTCACAGTGGCCTGTGATTAGACCTATCATCAGACGAAGATCAGATCTTGTCAGATTCAGCAGCTTATTTGTTACTTTTCTTTCTATGAGTGGGAACACAGTTCTTGTGTGTTTGCATTTAGTAGATTTATCCCATAGTCATCCTATCATCTTACTAATCGCACTAATATTATAAATGTCAATGTTTGAAAGCTTGTTGCTCATCACGTCGTAACGTATGAATAGATCAGATTAAAATTTGGAAAACAGATTATAATAGTATAGATGTCGCAGTCGAATTGTAAATAGCCGCTTTACAAAACGGCGCTGGTTTTCAAAAAGGCTAGCCGTAATTTAATACGGCGAATTATACAATCCGGCTGCAACATAGACACGGCAACGGGCCCCGGGTAAAACCACGGTGCCCTGGTAGTCTCTATATCAGCGTTTCTCAATCTTTTTGGTAACGGAACCCTTTTGGAGAGCGATATTGATGGAACCCTACAACAAAAAACAAGTGAATTCTTTATTTATACTTAATCTTAATAAAATAACTTACCATCTAACAGTTACTTATTAGTTACGTAATAAGTACTCGTATAATAATAGAAGAGAGAGTTGCTTATCTAGGTATCACGGAACCCTAAGGTTCAAAGTCACTTCTCGCGATTGTCCGTCCTTTTATATTATATGCTTAAATCTTATGATAAATGGTTGTAATAAATAGAGTGATTTAAGAGAAAGGTGTATGACTGCATAATAAGTGCATAAAATAGCAGAGAAACACGGATAATGTAATGTCATAAATAAACACATTTTTTTGCGAATACACTGCAAACGCTGGCCCTATGAACTAGATCAAAATAGTTTACAGCAATATTGTACCCCTTCAAATGGTCTACGAAAAAGTCTATAATAGTATATTATGTCTATCTCTTAGGAATAACTCACGATAACCATTTTACTTGTATTTAGTATCAGCATTGCACCCTTGCGAAGCCGGGGCGGGTCGCTAAATAAATAGATTAACAAACGCTAAACATTAAATCACTAGAGAACGTTTGCGTCTCCCAGTAATTTAATGTTGTTGTTTTGCAACTTTTTTTCTAGCACATTATTACTGCTGGGTAACAATTAGCTTCAAAACATAATTAACGAAGTTATTACATCGAGGAAAACCCGTCGTTGACCGCAATACCTACAGATTTGTTCGGAGATATCTTTTAATTTTGCTACAAAATCTAGGTATAACTTTACTATTTGTTAGTAACATTAGTATCTTGTTTTAATTAGCTTATTTACATATACGATAGATATATAATTATATTCGAGTACCTATGTATATAATTCTTGGACTACTTATCTACATGGACAGATGACCTCACAAAGGTCGCTGGAAACCGCTGGTTGCAGGTTGCGCGGGACCGTTCGTTGTGGAAATCTAGGAGGGAGGCCTATGTTCAGCAGTAGACGACTTGCGGCTGATGGTGATGATGATGATATAATTCTTCTATACGTGTGTTGATAGTGAACTCCTCCTAAAAGGCTGGACCGATTTGAATGATTTTTTTGGGTGGCGTTTGGGTGACGCCCTGGGTTGTTTACATTGACAAACATTCCCGTCAGATGGCGCTGCAGTCTGTATCTAGGTTATTATTCGAGCGAAAGCGGAA
This sequence comes from Ectropis grisescens, assembly GCA_017562165.1. Lineage (NCBI taxonomy): Eukaryota > Metazoa > Arthropoda > Insecta > Lepidoptera > Geometridae > Ectropis > Ectropis grisescens. The sequence continues at coordinate 11,025,985 of CM029786.1, forward strand.
TGGCCCACTAACATATGTATATATAATAATATATAACAGGATTCATCGACTTGAATAGGTGTTTTTATAATATACTAGCAGCTCCTCACGGTTTTAACCGTGTAAGTTCGGTCCCCGTCATTTTTCCGAGATAAAAAGTAGCATATGAGTTCTTCCAGACTATAATCTACCTGTCTTCCAAATTTCAGCCCGATACGTTTAGACGTTACGATGTGATTGAGCAACAAACATCCAAATATTGACATGCCAAATCTATTATATAATCAGTAGCAGCCCATTTTAGCTTCGCTTCGATAAAGTCTCGATAAAAACTATCCCAATAACAAAAGTGGGACCAAATGGGAAATGGGACCAAAATCACTGGGAACAAACATGACACATTTTTTTTTAAACTAAGAGAACACAAAACTAGCATCAGCTTTAGATAATAGTCATTATAAGCTTATCTATTTAAACCATGTCATGGTCACAGGGAACATACCCCTCCCCCCCCCCCCCCCCCAATTGTACACATTAAACAAAAAAATCTAAAAAAAATAAAAATAGTAGGTACATGGACTATTTTTTAAAACGGGAAAACAACTGGAATAAAAAACAAACGGATAAAGTCATGATGCGCTACTAGTAAAGTACGTTTTACTCGATTTATTGTATTTCTACTGGTGACCCCTTCCAAAATTAGAGGCTGCGTCCTGGTGACGCCTCCAGAATCCGAGGCTGGGACCGCGCCTGTCTTGGTGTCTTCAAATCGTGATTGAATCGGTATATTTTAGGTACACACGTTCCATTGTAAGCCATCGTTGCTTATCATCCATCAGCCGATATGTCAGTCAAGTATAAACCTATAATAATACAGTAAACAAATACTTCTTATATTCGGGACCTTAGGGAGGTATACGTTCAGTTAAAAAACATTATGTTTCTTTAAATTAAAAAAATACCTGCCGCATATGTTATTATAGTCACAGGAAAAGCCGAACCAATACTACATTTTTCTTTTTATTTGACGATGATTTTACAAAGGATACTGAATCCTTTTCAAATCCTATGTACATATTAAATCCGCGAATAAATAAATCTTCAGCGGCGTATTTAGGAACTGGGTCACATTTTTTTATTCCGCGAATACGCGAATGAAGGAAGCGCGAATAAGTAGCTTTCACTGTATGCCTATTTTTGAAAAAAGTCGTTTCGTCTGGACACAGCCATGTACATGTAATTACTTCTAGCAAAAACTGTGTGTAAAGAATTGATCGGAAAAACTGGAGTCCGTGTGGTAATTCGTTATAAGTACTTTTGCTTGAGAATAAATTCTTCAATTAATTTTAAAATGTCAAATAAACATAATGAATAGATAACCACTATTCGTGTATACAAAAACTGCACAAATAATATTCTTTAGAAACTAATTGGCAGTATATTTCTAATAATCACGCACTTACATCATTGTGAGGAAAACATATTGGTGCCAACGACCACACTTGACCATTCAACGTGCTCTAACTAGGTATAGTGAACTATAGGTTGCATCCTTGAACAGTCGGCTTGTCATTACAACCTGTATTTCTTACTTCAACCAATATCAAAATGATATACGTTTACTACACATAAGATTCTGCAGATTTTGCCTTCAATTTATGGTATAGTTAAGAAGAAAAAATAGTTCCAACTTTTTTCACCGACTTCAAAAAATAAAAGAGGAGATTGTTCGACATCATTTTTTCTCTAAATATGTTCCCCGATTCAGTAACGCCCGAACGAAGTTTGAAAATTATTGTTTTGTTTGAATGGAAAGTGGAATGGTCCTATACTTATAAATTTTATCTAAATCTGTGTTTCGGTTTGTAGGCCAATGTTTCCAAAGAAATTACAGGGCTTAGAGATATAACATCTTAGTTTCGGCTGCGTCCGGCAGCCAGTACATCACGTGAGTTACCCGTATATTCAATTAAAATGTAGAAAGTACCTATTCACTCCTTACCTTGTATCTTGTATTCTAAATTCCAAAAGTTCTAGATTCTATCTGTCAGGGATCAAGGTGGCCAGCAATTTATTCCACTCGAAAGCTGTACGTATGAGGAAAGTAGATTAAACATACTTTTTCCAATTTTGGGAATATCCACAGTGTATGGATGGTAGTGGGCCGACTTACGACTTGTCCTGATTTTCGACGGATTGTCGTCAGAATAATTCTAAGGCCAGCCGCCACACACACGCAATAATACTGATAATAAAGAATGTATTGTTATTAATATTGTGTGCGTACGGCATGTATTTCGGTATTGTTCTATAATATTGTTGAAATCCAGAAATTCTGATTTTTACCGTCAATATCGGTGGAGGCAAGGGTATTATAATATTGTGCGGTCACTTGTTAATATTTTAGTTGAGGAAAAGACTTCTAATTAATTCAATACTCAATGCAAAGTCTTTTTTGTTTATATCTATTACATTACACGAATTTAGCTGTTGAGGGACTGAGTTGGATTTTACCTTAAAAAATTGTCAATACCTAATATTAATTAATGTGAGGGGTTGACTGGCCTTGTAGCTTAGTGGGTAGTAACTCTGCCTGCGAAGCCGAGGGTCGTGGGTTCGATGCCCACCCAGTACAAATATTTGTGTGATGAATTCAAATGTTTGTACTGTGTCTAGGTGTTTCTATGTATGAAAGTATGTATTTCCAACTATATAAGTTTTATATCAGCTATCTGACCGCCATTTTACAAGCTTTACTTACTCGTAGATTGGGGTCAGATAGTGTTGTGTGTGAATTGTCAAAAAATAATATTGGTGAAGATTTTTGTCTATCTTGCATTGACAATTGACATATTGTGTGTGCGCGGCTAGCCTAAGAGACAAACACGCTAATGTCTAGTTTGGAGGTCAGTTAGTAACAAAGTCCAACTAAAACTAGAAAATGAAAAGATTTTGAATATAGAAAGTTTTGCGTCACCTTTTCAAATATTGGGATGATTTACGCTTAACGGGTGTGTTTGTATATATTTCAGAGACATCTAGATGAATAGACCAATTTTGTTGTGGTTTTTGTTTTAATTTGAACAAACCTAAATGAGATGAGATTTTTAGTAATAATTACAGGTCTTAGAGATATAACATCTTAGATCTCTGGGTGACGAGCGCAGTGCAGTGCTAGGTAATTATTAGGACTCTTTATGTTCCACAATAGCTGCGTGTCACTGTACTGTTATGTGGCAAGCATGTTGCTTACCATCAGGCACATGTCCTGCTCGTCTTGTCACTTTTTATAAAAAAAACTTGAGTTGGAATACTATTGATTTTGACCTACAAGAATTTTTTGGCTATAAAAACTATACATAAGATACATAAGATATTAGAAATATTAATTAGAAATATTATTTTTTATCGCGCTATTAGTTTTTAAATTAACTAAGTATTAGATACATAGGTATATTAACTCTTTATTTCTCTTAATTTGAATACATACACCAAAATGTAAGAAAACCTTAAAAACAAAGCAGCAGTTGGCAGCCTTATCAATAAGAGTGTTCTATTCTAAGCAACTGCAGGAGCAGGATGGAAAAGGAAAAATGAAGAATAGGAAGCTAATATTAGTAATAATTAAGGATTGATTGTAAAAGCTACTATAAATTGAAATATCTTAATGTCATATATAAGTATTGTATTTATATGTAATTATTTTACATATTTCAAAAACCACCTTATCGACGAGATCGGTTCACAATTGGTGGAGCTATCGCGTATTACGCATACCTATTACCTCTAAATTAGTAGGTAGGTAGGTACTTACTAGGATATTACTATTTTACGACTTTTTACGGCGATTTTACTAATTAACTATTAGTACGTATTATATTAATGCGTATGTGCTAAAAAAACATACAAACGAATGGAAAAACTCCTGCTTTTTAAAAGTCGGTTTATTAGCGAAACATTATAGGCGATTCCTACTGCTAACAGCTTCTTAGACTCAGTTTATGTAAAGAATGTATTTTGGTTTATCTTAAAATACTTACATTTAAATATATACGAGCGACTTTCCTATTAGTAAAAAAAATATACGAGTGGACAGTTTTTAAAAATCGTAATAAAAGGCGCTTATAAAACCTGCACAAACAGCTTTTTATATTTAAGTTATGTAGCTATATTGGTTTTGAAGGTCAATAATATTTTTCTCGAATAAATAGCATTTTCGACGCATCATGTGACTTCAGAAAAATCTAGATAGGTATTGATGTCACCGCCAGTTGATCAGTACCGCTAGTCATTATGCGTAGTGGATATACAAGTTCCGTGACCTATTAGTTGGTTCGAGCTAATGTTTATGTTTATTATTTGCGAACGTTTTTTTTTTGGTATCGTTTATTTTGCTACGATCATGGACGTTATGTTTTCTTTACATTAAAAAATATATATACATACACTACATTGCGCTCGTCACGCAGAGATGATTTATTTCTTTGATCCGATGACTTTATGACATGAACACATTGTCTCAAATATAGTGTCCTTATTACATTTATACGTACTTAGATTTCTATAGATTAATTATTATGATCTCTAAAGTTTAAAATATAGCTAAAGCTTAAAGTTAAAGCTTGAGTTGTATTGAAGAGTTTAGACATTTAAGCAAGCAGTCTTACAACTGGATATGTTATTTTTGAATCAGTACTCGTAATTACTGAAAATATTATACACCATCACTTTTTTTTCGCTTTTCTAGAGTTATTACATAACAATATCCATAAAACACAATTTTAAGGAGTACTTAATACGTCCGATGCAGTTCTAGGTCAAACAACGACTGCCGTAAAACAGTGTTAAACATGCCGTTTTGACATTATTTTGGTGAGGATGTTTTTAAACGCTGACGTAAAATCTTTAGCTATAACACCATTGCTTTAGCATCTAGTTTTTTTGGAAACTTTTCAATATTTTTTGTATATTTTTAGGAACATCGGCTACCTGATGAGCTACGTGGGCGCTGACCTCCTCGACGTGACCACAATGCTCTGCATCGGTCTATTGGTGCCTACCGTTGTCTTCTTCGTGTTCCTTGCTATGCCGGAGACACCCGAGTATCTTGTGAAGCAGGGGAAACAGGACGTGAGTTTATATTATGTCTAAAATACCTTTAAACAAAAAAATCTTGTAAATATGTGTATATTAGCAGTGCCTTGCGGATGCCTGCGTAATTCTCGTTTCCGCCCGTGATAAAACGTCTCTGAGCTATCCCAGACTAAAATCGACCACACTATCGGTTACCATCAGGCGATTTGGTGGTCTAACGCGAACCTATATGCGATAAAAATAATATTAATAATCTAAGTTTGTACCAATTCTCAATCCGATACGTTCCGACGTGATTGAGTTAACTTTCGTATTAGTAATACTACGTAGTAGCATATCGCAAACGAAGATTAGAATCCAATGGAGATAACAACTTTACAACTTATTCTCATGCCTACCTACTTCATAGATAGATAAATAGAAAACTCTTAATTGTGACACAAATAAAATAAATATCTACTAAAACAAAATTAAACTGAGATTTTCGACAACATTTTGTGAAATCAACTAAAATATTGTTTATGAGACAGCGAGGTAGGACGAATATGTCACCGAAGTATCCAATTTTAGGGTTCCGTAGCCAAATGGCAAAATACGGGAGCTTTATAGATTCGTCATGTCTGTCTGTCCGTCCTGTAAAACCATACGTGTGAGTTATCTATCTATAGATAGGTCTTCAAAAATGATGTTGAGGTTTCTAACAATTTTTTGACGTGACAACGTCTTATAAATTGGTTTGCCGGGTGACACTTCAAGAAACTGCGTTACGCTCCGCTCACGTTATGCGCTCACAACGAGAGCGAGTGAGAGGCACGTGTCCCTTCCACTCGGGCATGGTTAGCCCGCCTAAGAGCGAGAGAGACAGACATAAAAAGTGAAAGGCACGCGTCCCTTCCGTAAAATTATTTTACCACTCAAAGTCGTTGTCACGTAAAACTTTCGCCCGTATACCGACTTTACAGGCAACCAATTATTATTTTTTTTCTAAACTGAATAGTTTGCGCGAGAGTCTCTTCCAAAACTACTAAATACATTACCACATACACTTTCGATGAAAATTGGTTTGAATGAGATCTAGTAAGTAGTTTTATTTTAATACGTCATAAATTCATTATTGTTAACAACCATAAAACACTGATTAAAGTAACAACGAACTATAAGAATTTTTATATTATATTACTTGCTGCTACGGAAGCCTTCATGGGTGAGTCCGACTCGCACTTGACCACTTTTTTATTGTTGAATTAGTCAAAATTTCTATGAGAACATCTCTGAAGTCCCTACGTGTATAATCTACCCAACAAAATATAATGATCAAAATGTTGGATGACGAATAAAAAATTACAAAAAGTGAAATCCTGTTCTATTTTACTTACACACAGATTCTTCAATATTATTTATATGTATAATGTACATAAATGTATACAATTACGTATGGATTTATACTACCTAGTTGTCTCACAGCAAAAAAAGTAGTATTTATTAAAAGTAAAAATATTTAAATTCTACAGTTCACATTTAAACTCCGTACTATCTACTCAATAATTCATTGCTACATGATGTCATGGTTACAAAACATCTTACATACAAATATAAGTTAGAACATATAATAGGGCATGGCTATCAACAATCTACGAATAATTATGGTTATATTCTAAAGCCAAAAACATTATTTTTATCACGTTATTTTCAGGTTATGTGTTACTAAATCTAAATTTAGTTTGTCATAGTATTATTTTATAAACATTTTAATTTTCAGTTAAGCCCTTTCACTTGATGATTTGTGTTGTGTAAAAAATTATTTGTATTGTATTTTATTTAAAAAACAAAAAAAATTGGTTGCCTGTAAAGTAAAGGGCGAAAGTTTTACGTGACAACGACTTTGAGTGGTAAAATAATTTTACGGAAGGGACGCGTGCCTTTTATGTTCACTTTTTTATGTCTGTCTCTCTCGCTCTTAGGCGGGCTAACTATGCCCGAGTGGAAGGGACGCGTGCCTCTCACTCGCTCTCGTTGTGAGCGCATAACGTGAGCGGAGCGTAACGCAGTTTCTTGAAGTGTCACCCGGCAAACCAATTTATAAGACGTTGTCACGTCAAAATGTCACCTCGCCTCGCTTAACCTTGTTCTAAGCGATTTTCCTTAAGTTGGTTGCCTGGAAGAGGTTGCTCTCAGCAATAAGGCCGCCATTTGTGGCCTTAGTTCATAATATGTGTTACTGTAATTTTTCTGTTTTGTGTCACAATAAAGAGTTATATCTATTTATCTAGATACAGTAGTAGAGGAACATGACGAAGAAAGTATTGGGCTGCGTAATCCTACTAATATTACTCATGTTTAGATGTTTCTCGCTCTATCATGTCGGAACACCTTGGGTTGAAATTTAGACGCACTACTACTACATAGGCTACAATTGTACAATAAAACCACGGAGCGATTCTAGTGAGGATATAAACGAAAAGTGAGTGAATGCAGAGATGACGAGGGATGGAAATGACCAGAGACAATGTATTGTATGGATACAACATGTTGGATGAAAGTAAAAAGATGTTTTAAATTCTAGTAGACAATTGAAATAAGCGTTTGATTACAATATATCTCTCAGAGCCTTTATAAATCTGTGCTTATTTATTTTTCCTTAATTTCCGTTAGGTTTCCTTATATTCGTCAATGTCGAAAAATGGTGTTATGAGAATGACGTATGTATGTGTCTGGATATGTATCTGTTTTGACAACGGTGTTAGGTATTTTTTGTAAACATAATGCAGTACTTATTCCCGATCTAAATTAATAGATAATAATAGTTATTATTATGACGACGAGATCAGACGAGATATGCGGTTACAGTCTTCGGTCGACATGACGGTATACAGACGGCTCAATAGACAGATCTCTACTTGTGTGCGACGCGACATACGCTGCTTCAATACTTCGAGTATTGAAGAAGCAATCAAGCAGAACAAAGGCTCGAAAGTGTTCGCAAGAAATATGTCTCTTGGGCAAAGTCAGCTGACCAAACTGAAGACCGATAGTGGTAACATCGTCTCGTCGAAGCCCGAGATTTTGGAGGAGATTGAGATGTTCTATGAACAGTTATACACCTCTACGCAAGCACAACCTGTCGTTAGCATGGCAAAAGACCCCAGACCCAAGCTGACCCGACACTTTACCGAAGATATCCCGGAAGTCAGCCTGTATGAGATTAGGATGGCCCTCAAACAACTTAAAAACAACAAGGCAACCTGGCGACGACGGAATTACGACTGAGCTTCTGAGAGCGGGTGGAAAACCGGTACTTAAAGTCCTCCAGAAGCTGTTCGACTCCGTCATACTTAACGGTAATACGCCAGAAGCGTGGAGCAGAAGTGTGGTGGTGCTCTTCTTCAAAAAAAGGTGACAACACCTTGTTGAAGAACTACAGACCCATCTCACTTCTGAGCCACGTTTATAAGTTGTTTTCGAGGGTAATCACGAATCGTCTCGCACGCAGGTTTGACGACTTCCAGCCACCCGAACAAGCCGGTTTCCGAAAAGGCTATAGGACTATAGACCACATCCATACGCTTCGGCAGATTATATAGAAAACCGAGGAGTATAATCGGCCACTATGTATAGCGTATGTGGACTATGAGAAAGCCTTCGATTCCATCGAGACCTGGGCAGTGCTTCAGTCTCTCCAGCGATGCCGCATTGACTATCGCTATATCGAAGTGTTGAAGTGTATCTACAGTAAAGCCACAATGTCTGTTCGATTACAGGACCAGTGCACAAAACATATTCAGCTACAGAAAGGCGTGAGACAGGGAGATGTTATATCTCCGAAACTGTTCAATGCCGCGCTGGAAGATGTTTTTTAAGCTACTGGACTGGAACGGATATGGCATCAATATCAACGGCGAATGCATCACTCACCTTCGGTTTGCCGACGACATAGTCATTGTGGCGGAGTCGCTGGAGGACCTCGGTGCTATGCTCAGGGACCTCAGTAGAGTATCCCAACAGGTAGGTTTGAGGATGAATATGGACAAGACGAAAGTCATGTCAAATGTTCATATCTCACCTGTACCGGTTATTGTTGGGAATACCACACTCGAAGTTGTTGACGAATACGTCTACCTGGGTCAAAAGATCCAATTAGGTAGATCCAACTTCGACAAAGAGGTCCAGCGAAGAATCCAACTCGGATGGGCAGCGTTCGGGAAACTTCGGCACATCTTTGAGTCCAGAATACCCCAGTGCCTAAAGACGAAAGTCTTTAACCAGTGCGTGTTGCCAGTGATGGCTTATGGAACTGAGACGTGGTCCTTAACTGTGGGCCTCATAACGAAGCTCAAAGTGACACAGCGAGCTATGGAGAGGGCTATGCTCGGAGTCTCTTTGCGCGACAGAATCCGTAATGAGGATATTCGCAAAAGAACGAAAGTGGCCGACATAGCTCAAAGAGTAAGCAAGCTGAAGTGGCAATGGGCAGGCCACATCGCTCGCAGAACCGACAACCGATGGGGAAGAAAGGTTCTCGAGTGGCGACCACGTACCGGAAGACGCAGTGTTGGACGGCCTCCCACTAGATGGACAGATGACCTCATAAAGGTCGCTGGAAACCGCTGGTTGCAGGTTGCGCAGGACCGTTCGTTGTGGAAATCTAGGGGGGAGGCCTATGTTCAGCAGTGGACGTCTTGCGGCTGATGATGATGATGATGAATAGTTATTATTATTTATGTTTACAATGTGAGCTAAGATGGTGTAAGTTTAAAAACTATTATTATTTAGTTTATTTGTTTAACTCGAGATTTTACTTAATGCCGTTTACGAAAGCTTACTTATTTACTTACTTCAGCTCAAATTTGAGTCTTTGGGTTCGTTTGACGTCTTACACGTCGAGAATTTGTATTCGACGCGACGTGACTTGCTAAATAATTTGATAGGTTTTTAGCTTGCCGAAGCCGCTATCAAATTTATTTATTAACCCGCGTCACCGCTATCATCTATACATGTAAATCAATGGATGTTCCCTCCCAAACTTCAAGCGCACGGAATTATGTTATCGTTGGGAAGAGTGAGCTCACTCTTTCCGTTTTAGTTTCGTTAGTTTCGTTTTAGTAAACGCCGGACCTTTATGCCTATCACTATTCGTTGTCAACAACCAAAATAAGTAGAATCGGAACGTACCTCAAATCAAACACATACGTTTGTTAACAATTTTAAGGTGCTCAGGGCACATCTTTTGATTTATATCGATGACCGCCATGCGTATGTCGGCGGAGCGGCGCGGCGTCGGGGTACAAGTAGAGGAGCGGAACCTCCGCGTTAGCCGCTTTTCGAATGGGTAAAATCTTATTAATTCGTTTTACTGACATGCATATCTTCTTCTTCTTATATATAAAAATGTTATGTTGGTTTGTGTACCTACGCTTCAAAAACTCAAAAAGTTCTGCACCGATCGAGCTGAAATTTTAGAATGATATAAAATCCGCGTCAAGGATTGTTTTTATCAAATTTTTGCATCACAATGTTCCACAGCAAAGCGTGGTAGGGTACAGCTAGTTAACAATATATATGTAGTTATAGGTACACGTGACGTAATGTGTAACATTAGTGCTGTATAATACTAAAATAACATTCTAAGTTATAAGTTTTCACTTGTATCTGCAGTCTGAATGACTGTCATTTTTATATTTAAGTGAATGTAAGGAATACTGCGATAAATCTTATTCCCACAAAAAAATAAAGGGATGTCACCAAAATACGTGGAAGTAGATAAGAGTATTGAGATGATGATGATGGTTAACAATGACGAGCTGAATAATACTATAACAGGATGCAAATCACGCGGTCATCTTTGATTTCCTCAACATCTTCCGGTTTCAAAGAAAACAATAATATCCATCAATATTACTAGATATAGGTTTATATTAATAAGTAGGTAGCCGATGGAGTTATCTGAGCTGTTTTAAAATTCTAATATATTTCCGCATTTAAGAGCGTTGGAAGGAATTTCACAGAATTACTCAAGTCAAGTAGTCCTTTCATTTGATACCCATATTGAGGGAATAGTGAAAAATGAAATGCATTTCGCCATTTTGTGGTGGTGACCATCTTGGATTTGAAATTTGTCATAGTGCATAGTATTCTAATAGTCAAGCTCTTTCATTAAATTCGATACCCATATTGAGGTAGATTATGAAGAAATATTTAGTCCACCATTTTGTGGAGGCAGCCATCTTGAATCGATATTAACCTAACATAGCTAAGAACCAATGCACAAAAATTTACCTTTAAATAAAAATGAAATTATACTAGTGATCAAATTTTTGAAATGCAAGAATAATTTATCGTAACGTAACGGGACAACGAACGTAACGGGGCAATAAGTTATTAATTTTCGTGCACACAGCAAGCATTCATCGATTTAGTAGACGTAGTCACGTCAGAAAATCTCATCAAAAATTTGAGTACGCTGCCGTTACGGCTCAAGATCGTTCTGTCCGCCTAAACGTTCAAGCTGAATCAAACGGACGCACGCTGACAATGTTGCAAGATTTTACCTAAAGTCGAGCTCTGTCGTTTTGTGACAGGGCTCTTAAAAGCATGAACTCTAAAATCCGTGCGTGCCTTTGAAAATGAAAGTCGAATTCGTGTTATCTTAGATCTACCATTTGTGGCATAAGTATTATACTGATTTATTTGTGACCTAAAGATTGTTCTATCTATTATTAGATACCCATTCAACAATCCTATATCTGCGTCATTATCAGCCCATATCAAGCCGAGTTGGGTAGATTTTCATTTTTCTACTTAATTTTGCGTTCGGGTTTTAGGTGCGAAGTGTAAACAAACGCACTTAGATAACCTGACACTCGTTTTCCCGCCAAAATTGTAAACGCGAGTCGCCACCAGAGAAGCAAACGTGTAAAATCGTGAAAATGCTCTTAAAGCATCACATTCACTCTTTTTTTATAACAACAATTCATATGTTAAAATAACCTGTATTTGTATACGTTTGTTTTTTACAACACATTTTTGTGTCAAGGAGTGTGCGGAATCCTGTTTTAAATCACATCTGATTTAGTCGCCGATATAGTTGATAAATATTCATGGACTTAAAATGAGATCAGTTTGAACTTTAAGTGAGTCATTTACTTAGATTTGTTTTAAGAAAACATTTTTTTATCAAACTCAGGCTTGTTCTTGATCACCATCTCCTCTGATGTGTTAGCAATATTAGTAATTCATATAAGTTGGTATTTAAAGAATAGTAAGAATACCGTAATGCACTCTATGGCAACCCTAAAATTCCGGGTGAATATGATTTGTTTGTAGTCTGTGGGCTGCGATAGTTTTGGCGGGAAACTAGGAAGCTCACGTTGGTCTCGTGGGAATATGTTGAAAATAGATATATGGCAGCAAGTCTAAGCGAAAGGTTTAAATTAAAAGTACTCGTAACCAGTACTAAGAAAATATCTAAGTAAAAAGTGATAATTGTACATCTGTTACTGAATTTAAGGTACTGTAAAGTGTTTTTGTTAATTATAGTACGAAATGTACTACTTGATCTGCACGAGGCAGCTATGAATAAGTTGGTATGAAGGACTGATTTCGAAATATAATGCTGTAGACTGATCATAGCTGTTTTATTTATGAACTAATGGTGTTCTTAATTTAGAATAAACTATGTTCCTAATAGATGTAAAGCAATCTAACTGGATGGACACACTTACTGGATGGATTACAGAAACTTATAAAGATTACATGTTACATGACAGTTATTCTACCGCAAACTTGTTATCTATACTAATATTATAAAACTGAAGAGTTTGTTTGTTTGAACGCTAGGATCTCGGGAAGTAGATTTTTTTTCTATTAGATAGTCCATTTATCGAGAAAGGCTATAGGCTATAGAACATAAAGCTACTATCAATAGAAGCATGAATCTAGAATGCAATAAAAACGGGGAAAAAATATTCCTTTTTGAGAGTTTTCGTAGCGTGCTTTGACATGACAGGATGTGTCTAAGATTACGTCAACTTCAACTTAAAATTTTTATTTTGGCTTCCATTCGGTAATGTCACCGTAATTTCGCCAATGTCCAAGATTGCGTCATTGAACATAAACCTTTGCTAATCAAATTTGTTTCTAAATCTGAGTTGGTACGACCAATTTCCGATAGCAGGTATATATGGATAGCAAGTGGGGTAGCAGGTAGCTGAAGAGGTTTTTTGTTTGAAAGCGATATTATCAGGAATGACTGACCCGATTTCAGTCATTCTTTCACCGTTGGATATGTACGGGATCCCGATGAGTGCTATATAATGTACCACGGGCAAAGCCGGGGCGGGGCGGACATCTAGTGTGCAGATATACCTTTGTTCCGATTTTAAGTGCTAGGTAGGTATGTTTCTAAAGAAATTACAGGGGTTAGAGATAAATTATCTTAAACCTCTGGATTTGGATTCTTCATCGTCCAATAGCTGCGTGACACTTGTTGCTTACCATCAGGCAAATGCCGTGATCGTATCGCCACTGTACACTTACTACAAAAAAATGTAGCGGTGATGCTAATACTGAGATGTGACCTATGTGTGGCGTGACGCGAATGGATGGGATTAAAAATGAGGGACGTATGAAGTATGGAATGTAGCACTAGTGACAATCAGTAGCTTTAATAGTGGTAGGACTCTTTGCAGAGTTTGCCTGGGGAAGTACCTCACCTTTGCCAGTTATTTTACCGCCAATCAGTAATGTATGAACATTACTGTGTTCCGGTTTGAAGGGCAATGTTTCCAGAGAAATTACAGGGCATAGCGATAAAACATCTTATAGGTACTGTGCGACGAGCGCAGTACAGTGCTAGGTAATGATTTGGACTCTTTATTTTCCATAATTATGTGACAGGCATGTTGCTTACCATCAGTCATATGCCGTGCTTGTACCGTTATTATTAGTCTAGTCCTCTAGTCAACAAGTGCTTTTTAGGTCGAATTTTTTTCGAATTCTCCAAATATTATGATTGAGTTGTCATTCGATTTTGACTGAAATCTAGATATTTTTTGACAAAATGCTAAAAGGGAATCAAAACAGCACAAGGTGGAAAATCTTTCTTCGAGCACAGAATAGATAATATAGCTTTATATCACCTCAGCAAGGAAATAGTCTGAACTGTGGTCTGAACCTAGTCTGAGTTTTTAACAAATTAAAAAAAAAGTTAAATGCTAGATTTGGCACCATGGAGGTAGAAATAAACAACTTAAATTATTGAATTTGAATTCATAAACTTCGTGCCCACGATGTTCCAAATTAAAATTTACTTTATTTTCTAGCAGATAAAAACGTTACTTCCGTTGTATAACTTTTTACTAACGGTTTTAGGCTCATACTTCTTTCGGTTCGGTCGCGAAACGAAATCCCTTAATAAAATAGTAAATTGTAAATAAAACCCAATAATGAATGAATGAATGAAAACTATTTATTGTTCACAACTTAAAATAACACATAAAATATAGGAAAACTTAACAAAGCCAATAACTTGAAGATACTCCATCAACAACTCTAAAATTGTGCCTATGTTATAAAATAAATATGAACAAAATATTTAATTGGCGTTTAACACTAAATTGCGATCGTAAAATTTATATAATGACTAAAATTGGTAATGACATTGAAACAAAAACAGAGTTATTAAATTCATTCAACTTTTAACCCTGGGTTTTTCCTGGTCACCTTAATGGATGTTTTTATTCTCAAGTGATTTTTAGCAAGCGTGATTTTACCTAAATTTATTAAACTAGCACAATTATTAGAAACTTTAAGGGGTCACTTCTGTCACACCCGATTCTGTATTAAAAAAATAGCCCATATATTATGTTATTTCAGGTCAACATCTATCTATACACCATATTTCATCCAAATCCCTTCAGTAGTTTTTACGTGAAAGAATAACAAAAATACACCATACATTCTTACAAACTTTCGCGCTTGTAACACAAGTAGTAAGACGTGGATACATAATATGACTAAGCCAGCCATTCCCAAAGTGGACGATAACGCTCCCGGCTTAAAGGGGGCCTTGTGGGCGCTGCAGGTCTCAAGGTGTCGGTAAGAGACCTAGAAAAAAAATGTGGCGTGACATACAAGCTTGGAGTCCGTTCTGTACTACTTACTGGGTTCAGGTCTCAAGCTATCTCTTGCGGGTTATGGTAAAATTCTCGTTCAGAATAAATATTTAATCTCCGCTAATACAGCTTACAATAATAGCTCACCCCTTGACTAAACTATCAACATTTCATTTTCAGGAGGCAAAAGCAGTTTTGGCGTGGTTGAGAGGAGTACCTCTTACTGACCGGACAGTTGAGTCTGACATCGAGACCATCGTTCGAGCTGAGAAGCAAGTGTTGGCCGATGCCAAATCAGCGTGGGGCATTATTTGTAAGTGCTTTTTTGCCTGTGGCCAAAAACCAAAAATAGACCTTGGCTTCTTGGCTACCAAACAAAAAGAGAATCATCAAAATCGATTCACAATTGGCAAAACTATCGCGTAACATATATGTATGTTGACATTGTACATACAAAAAAGAAAATGTGCAACTAAGTTGAGAACCGCTGCTTTTTTGAAGTCTTAATAATAAATGAATATTGGTGGACATTTCACACACAACACCATCTGACCCCAAACTAAGCAAAGCTTGTAGTATGGCGGCCAGATAGCTGATATAATACTTATATAGTTGTAAATACATACTTATTATACCTAGAAACACCCAGACACAGTGCAAATATTTGAATTCATCACACAAATGTTTGCACTGGGTGAGAATCGAACCGAACCGAAATCGAACTCTCGGCTTCGCAGGCAGAGGTACTACCCACTATGCCACGAGGCCAGTATATGAATAAAAATGAAAGAATAATAAAGGTAACTCACGTGGTTTTTACACATTTTAAATAAATACACGGGTGACTCACGATTGATAAAGTCAATCCAATCCGACTCAAGTTTCGGACACGGAACGAGCTGAACACGCGCGCGCACTGTCCTTGAAAAAGATCACCGGACGCAGTCGAAACTTGAGTCGGACTGGACTGACTATATCAAACGTCAGTCACCCGTGTATTTATTTAAAATATGTAATAACCACGTTAGTATTCATACTAAAATTTAGCAGAGTCGTTTCGGTCTGTTCGTTAACTAACACATAAAAACATTTTATTGTGGTATTCTCCCCACTCGTCTCCTGAGAATACCTATCTCAAGAGTACATCAATAACAAAGGCATGATATTGGATTATAATATTGTTGTATTTTGAATAAGTAAGCTTCTTTTAAACAAATCTCAGTCTCAGAAACTTAAACTTTTCTGAGACTTTATCACTTTTATGACAAGAATGTATTAACACTTGTATGCTAAATTATCGGCCGAGATAGAGAGCCATTGACATCGACCTCAAGAACGCAATATAATTGTTTTACGTATTCTCGCAAGGATTAACTGAATTGAATTCACGCTTCATGTTTCGATAAAAAAAAAAGACTAATCGTAGTTCGAAAAAGCGGCATAGTTTTATAACTGACGTTTCAAAGACTCAAACGAAGAAGTCCATATCGAGTCCATACAAGACCAACTACACTGTGAAATGCTTTGCCTTTGTGGGTGGGCGTTCCCCTGCTGCATAAACCATGGGTGTCTATATCCAGTTTTTAGTAAATCGATTTCTTCTAAGTAGGTAAGCACAATTTACGAATAAAATAATTATCTTAGGCGAATGGAAGTCAAGTTTAAAACAAAATATTATGAGTATATCAGATGCGTCTTGCAACTTTACCTGCATACATCCCGCTCCGGTTATAGTGTTATCAAATCGTTACCTGACGCTCGTCACCCAGAGATACTTATCAAATGATCCATGCCCTGTATCACTGGAAACATTGCTCTTCAAACCGGCACACAGTGATGGTTGCACATTACTGTGTGGCAGTAGAATAACTGGCAAAGTTGTGGTACTTCCCCAGGCGAACTTTGTAAAAAAGTCCTACCACTACTAAATACCCTATTGTTACATATAAACGGACCTCACAATTATCACGTAAGCTACCCATTCTCTCTAAGAGTCTCAGGAGTTTTAGAAAAATGTAGGCAGACTTTGTTATAATTATCATCTAAAACTTTTAACTTTAGGTATGTGACCCTAACAGTGCAAAATGAAAACGGAGCTGTTTTCTAATTCCAGTCCACGATAGACCCACCTTCAAGGCGTTCATCATAACTCTAGTGCTGAAGATAACTCAGCAGTTTGACGGGTACCTCATAGTCCTCATCTATGCTGGGTTCGTCTTCGAGCGCGCGTCGGAGTCCATCAGCTTGAAACTGAGCCCCAACAAGCAGGTCATGCTGATTGGCGTGGTGCAGCTAATTGGGGCTGCAGTAGCTACTGCTATTGTTGAGAAAACTGGCAGGAAGGTAATATTTATTTTTTACTAGCTCTACCCCGTCACGCTTCGCTGTGGCACATTATGATGCATAAATTAGATAAAAACAATCCTGGATGCAGATTACATATCATTGTAAAATTTAGCTCGATTGGTGCAGAACTTTTTGAGTTTTTAAAGCGTACACAAACCAACATAACGTTTTTCTATATAGAGATTGAAGTTTAAATGTTGCAGAAACAAAACGAACGTAAGGTTAAATAGAGAGCACAAGAACTTAGTGCGTCAAATATTACTATAATCTTTTCTTTGTTTTTCATAATACATACTATGTTAAGTTTGTGCTATTACGTTTTAAATTACTTTAATAGTAGTTACTATTTAAGTATTATTCATATTAAGATGAAAATGAAAGGGAGAAAGAGAATATTTGCTGAGTAGTATTTTACACTATTGTGGACGTATTGATAGTTTAAGTTATTTGCTGTGTCGTAAGAAACCTAAATAACTTGAACCTCAACTTTGTGTGGAGCGTCCTACTTGGATCATCTTTCAATTTTCTACTGGCTCAAACTGGCACTCAAAACTGGTCTCAAATTCAGTAAAATAGAAGTGAAGTTTTCAAATGAAGATATAATAAAACAGGTTCAAATAGCTTCAATCAGTCTTAGGCTTAGCATAAACCCACTAAATGTTCCCTCTGCTGGGGCTTGGGTTTTTTCTCGGAAAGAGAGATCAAGGCCATAATCCATCACGCTGTCTTAGTGCGGATTGGTCGATAACGAATGACCTCGAAAGATTATTATACGATGTTCTCCTACACCGTATTAAGGTAGCGGCATAATGCACATGACTTCGAAAAGACAGTGGTGCACGTGGAGTTTGAACCACGGAACTGGAATTTGAACTCCGGATCGGGAGTCGCCGTTCTCCCGACTAGATTAGCCGTAACTTAGCTGTAGCTTTCATTAATCTGGTTAGAAAGACTATTCTTTTAAACCTTTGCTCCTAAGGGTGAACACGATATTGTGTTACATTTAATCAAATCAAATCATTTACTTATTTCCTTGTAGGCCTAGGTTTTAAAGATTTTAATTAGGGTTAGTAACGTTCTCCAGGTCATGCTTGGTTAGCGTGCAAGTCATCATTCATAGTTAATAAGTTCTGTTACAATTACTAGGTGCATCATAGTTACATTGTTAAAATTATCTCAGTACTACTTTTTCTGTATCTTTGAATGAACTTTTTATCTTCATCTTTTTAATCATCATCTTTCTCGGCAGCCTCTTCTAGTGACGACGTCATTCGCAGTCGGGCTCGGCATGTTCATGTTAGCGGCGTGGTTCTACGTCACGTCAGTGGGCATGTGGCTTCCTGGCTGGTTGCCGGTGCTAGCCATGTGTCTATGTATCTTCGCGGATGCAGCCGGCTTCCATCCCATATCGTATATCATCATTACGGACATGTTCACATTCCAGGTAAGACATTATGAAAATAGTGGTTTTATACCCTTTTGCAACACAGTCTTTAGCACTTTAGCAAATGCTAGAGGAGAACCTACAATTTTTTTTATGTAACAGCTTACTTGGGTTGAAATAAATTATGTTTTATTTTACTTTATGGCTTAATAAAGAGTGACGAGGCGATCAGGACATGCGTCTGTTAGTAAGCAACGTGTCAGCCCATAAAAGCACAGTGATACGCAGCTATTGGAACATGAAGAGTCCAAATCATTACCTAACCCTAAAATACACGCGACACCCAGATATAGGCACCTACATAATATAAGATGTTTAATCTCTATGTCCTGTAATTTCACTTGAAACATTGCCCTTCAAACCGGGACACAGTGATGTTTCACATTACTGCTTAGCGGTATAATAACTGACTAGTCTCATTGAGGAGCTGTGATCTTGAAAGTCGTCTGCGGCCACTCTATTGAACTCTGTTGAAGGGAAGGCTTTCCCTATATTGCTTTCCTTATATTGCTATTAATCCATCATTCCATCAGAATCAGCATCATCCATCCATCAACTTGTATTGTACTCTAAAACTGTGTATTGTGTAACAACGTGATTGGCTCGGTTCCATTTGAGGGATTTCATTTCTATACTTACGTCCTTTTACTTCCGTTACCTATATTATTTATAGTACCTAGCAAAATAATAACTTTAACCAAGCCCATTGCTTCACCTTAGACTTAGATGTACCTACTCGTACTTTGGATTGCAAGCTGATCAAGCGCCTGTGGCATTTCTTTACGACGTGAGACTTATTAATATTGCTATTAATTCAGTGACAGTTAATAAATGGCACATCGGCATGGTGTATCGTGTCGTATACACAAGCTGCATTCCATTATGTAAAACACAAGAAATGGTACATGTTTGTGACGAGAAAGACAAACAAAAAACAAATACATATTGTGTTAGTGTGCACTTAACCTCACAGCCTCACACTAGAATTTAGCACCATTGGAGACACCGGTTTCGCAGAAAAAATGTGACAATTGAAGCCTTATGCGTTTTTAAAAACATTTGATATAGGCCATTAAAAATAGAATTTAACTTTGAACTAAATTTCCGATCAATAATTTTTTTATATCAGGTTTAGGATCACTTACTGAGCTTAAAGCCTCAAAATGCTGACAGATCCAGTTGGAGGTTTCAAGCGCCATCTTGAAAAAAAGTTTTGGCGGATATCTCTGAAACTACGAGTATGATATTTAGGGCAAGAAACGTAGAGATCATTATTGTTGGAAATAAAATTCCGCATCTTTAATTGCAGCAAACTTTTTTGTACAACTGACTGTTTACGATTTATGACTCATTTATGGGTAGCAATGTAGCGAACATAATATACTCGTATAATAATATGAATGCTGTTCCTAGTACCATAAACTTTGCTGTTTTTTTTTTCTATGAGCATAATTGAATGGGCCATAAATCGTAAACGGTGCCCAAGTTATACAAAATGTACACAGAAAACAAAAGAAGCGAACCATTTTTTAGAATAGGCTTGTTCCAAAATTTTATCGTGTTGAAGTCTTATGATGCGTCAAACTTAAATGAAATGTCAGATTATAATTTAACGTAGTTAGATTACTAACTAACTTATCGTAAGATTATACTCTCAGGCGTTACATTACAATCTGACGGTGTTTAAAATTTTACAGTGACAAATGTAATATTATAAAGCTAAAGAGGTATTTTGTTTTAATGTGCTAATATCTGGAACTACTGGACTGGATATTTAAAAAAAAAATTGCACTGTTATATATGTACGTAATCCCTTAGTGCTTATAGGCTATACATATATGTTATGTAACTCGAGCAAACCCGGGGCGGACAGTAACATTAATACTTACAAACATGTTCGGTATTAACTCTTAAATTGTTTTTTTGTTTCTACTCAGCTTTGCAGTTTTCATTTAGTATCTTTACGTATTTTCAGTTACGAGGAACAGTCTCATCCGTCGCCAACGTATCAGCGAAAATCGCCAACTTCATCCAAATGAAGTGGTTCACAGCTCTCTGCGAACTCGTCGGCATCCACTGGACCTTCGTATTCTTCGGGTCTGTCTGCTTCACTGCCGGCGTCTACACCATTATCTACTTCCCCGAGACCAGACAGAAGACCATCGCAGAAATATACGAAAAAATTGACGGGAAAAAGACTGAAAGTGACAATAAAACGGATAATCTGCCGTAGAACAAAATTAAATTAGAAACTAAACAAATTGAATTTTAATTTGATTAAAGCTGGACTTCAATTGACGTGAACTATTTAGTTCCAATTGTGTGATTCAATCGAACGTTTATTTTTTCAAAGCAGTCATTAAATAATTGAATGTGACAATTCCAGAGTCAAATGTCTGAAAAAAATAACATGTTACGGTGGATTAAATCATTCAGTTAATTAATTTAGAGACACAAAGTTGTTAGTATGGTTTTGGCAGTTACGTTCTGTAACCACTTAAGTACATAGTATTTTAAAAAATGACACTTATTTTTAAGTCAGCGATGATTTCTGTTAACATGTATAAATTTTGAATGCGTCACATGTTGTGACGCTACAGGGGTCTTATTTTTAAAGTAATTTGATTATGGTCACTACTAATACTGGCGAATAAAAATAAAAGTAACATTTCTAGTTTTATAAATCTACTGCCTAGATAGACCAGTCAAAATTCACTTTTTTTTAAGGAGTAGGTGCACCTTATTATGGGCTCTACTCCGAAGTATCACATTTTATGACTTCTATGATTATCATTGTCTATTGGTCTATTTTGACGTTAGTTTTGTAGATTTTAAAGCGGGTTTCTAGACCTATGATGAAGGTACTTATCGCTTGCAAATAAATTGAGAAATTGCTCAAGAGTTGTCATTTAAACAACCTATGAACGCACAGTTCGTTATTATTAATAGGTTTATGTGTATTGCAAACGCACAATGGTAAAGTAACGAATATCTAATACATCTTTGTAATCGTTTTAACCTATCTAACATGGCACAACAAACTGTCAAAATATCAAATTATTGTTCTACGATAAAAGTAACCCCGTTAGATGTTTGGAATTAATAACGAAATTGGCGCCAATAACCGTGACAATTCAAACTAGAGGCTCATTTTTTGACATCTTAATAATATGAATTTTGCAGTGTTGTTGCACAAATCACACGACGGAACAATCGGTCTATCCCCTGCTAATATCGCGAGCGAACGAAATCGTTCGTCCAATGTGTGACGTTACGTTATTTGACAACAGCATTGATGTACTCGTATGAACTCTATTCGAATACTTTGAAAATACGACTCCTGTAACATGGAACTCTGAATTGACGACCGTACGTTATAAGCCGTATTTCAAACATTTGTTCAAGACTTACAAAAGCTGTAATTTTTTTTTTGACAATTTTTTTGTGGTTTGATAGACAATACACTGAAAGGGACAAAACGACAAAATTGAGATTAAGTAAATTTTTATAAAATACAATGACAAAAAGATACACACAACTGTAATATTAATGCAATGTACTTAAGTTAGTTTTAGATTAAATTATTGTGATTATAAAATTGTAAATATTACTTTTAATTTAATTGATAATAATTGTACCTACTTTGTTTTTCGAGTCTTTAGTGAATAATTAGGAATAGACAAATCTCAATACCATTTACTGAAGATTTTGTAAAATGTTGAAATATTATTTATGCATAAGTTGTTTTTAGAACTAGGCTCTATACAAATGTTTAATTTTAAGTAATAGAGAAAATTTTAAGGTATTCCTTTCTTCGGAAGATGGTCAAGGAATTTCTTCATCCTCCAGTCATGATTCTCAAATCTGAGGATTCTAACGTCTCAAAAGAATTTACACTTGCGTTTATCAAATCGATGATGATAAGCGATTGACAAAAAAAGTCTTCAGAATTCGAATATGAGCCTTAGATACTTAAAATAATGAAATTAGATACTTAGTTCTAAGATTAATTGTAAATGATAGAAATATATAAACTCGTGTAAATCTGTGATTTTACAACAATGAATGATTAAAAGAAGTGTCATGTATTTAAAAATATATTACAATAATGATTGATTAAGTAAAAAGATTAAGTTTTATGAAATTTTAATAATTAAGCAGAGTATACATTCGTCGCTCCTTCGGTGGGCAATCTGCCTACCGTCGTGGGTTCCTTAACCACGCAGGAAAACATTTATGTGATGAGTTATCATAAGAATGTAATTAAAATTAAATACTTAACTATAACTATTGATGGACATTCCACACACTACCTATACCATCTACCCCAAACTAAACAACACCTTATTTAATATACTACCTGTACCTTGCTACGCTTCGCTGCGGCACATTGTAATGCAAAAATTTGATAAAAACAATCCTTGATGCGAATTATATATAATTCTAAAATTTCAACTCGATCAGTGCAGAACTATTTGAGTTTTTGAAGCGTACACAAACCAACATAACATTTATATATATAGAGAGAGATTTATATAGCTAGCTTGGTACTATGGAAACCAGATAGCTGATATAATAGGTACTTACTTACTTATATAGATACAATTATAAATTCACACTTATAAGTATTATACATACATAGTATTATACATACATAGTATTATACATACATGTATTATAGATAGATAGAAAACTCTTTATTGTGACAAACAAATTTAACTGTAAAACACTTATGAACTATCGCCATAAATGGTGGCCTTATTTTTGACAGCAATTTATTCCAGGCATAAGGGAAAACCGCCTACATACAATCATAGGTCAATGTACTTTATTTATAAATGTAGGTACAATTTACGCGTCAATTAATAAAAAATAAGAACAAAAGAAAGAGCATAATTGCATACAATTTCAAAGTTTGACATTACCACTTTACCGTATTATATAATAACTAGCGGCCCGCCCCGGCTTCGCCCGTGGTACATATATATAACCTACAGCATTCAAGGATTACGCACATATGATAGAACGGTGAACGATTTTTTTAAATCGGTCCAGTAGTTCCCGAGATTAGCGTGTTCAAACTATATAATATATGCTATAGGCTACTTTTGATCCCCAAATTATCGTGCTGTTTACTGGGTCAGAATTGACACCTGTAGAGATCTGGCGAGGGGGGGATAACTAATTAAATGACGATTGATCAGTTTTCGATTAAATTACTAAAATGGCTATTAAAAAATAAGGGTTGATCGTAGAAGGGTGAAAATTGAGGATTGTATGTATTTTTGGATGTTGTATCATAAAAAAATAGAAATTAAAAATTTTGACTAAAAAATAAAAATAAAAATTTAGGGGTGGACTACCCCTAACATTTAAGGGGATGAAAAATAGATGTTGTCCGATTCTCATAGCTACCGGATAAGCACAAAAATTTTCATCAAAATCGGTCAAGCCGTTTCGGAGGAGTATGGCAACGAAAACTGTGACACGAGAATTTTATATATTAGATTATCGTACAGAAAACATTCAAGCATTATAAGAGTACAATATTATTATGTTTTTATAACAATTATTATTGTACTGACCCGTGTCAAATTTTTTTCTTTGCAAGCTTAAAGAAACTTTTCCATCGCTCTCTAAAAAATCTCTGTAACTATAAAAAGTTTGATCGATGAGCCAGCACTTTGATGTGTTTTTTAAGCTGCCGAAAAATCAAACATCAAGGTCATCAATGAATGTATTACATCAGCTAAATGACTTCCATAGTTTTGCTCCGTTGATAAAAATAAGGAAAGGAGTTTTTAAGAGTTCAATGGTTTTGCTTAGTTTGGACTCTAGATGCTGTGTGATTTAAGTTAATTTTTTGTTTACATGTTCTAGAGTGAAAGAGACAGGTGACGATGACTTCACTCTAGTTCCTTTTTGTAGGGGTAAGATTATGATACAAAATGGAATGTAGCTATTTTAAATGTAAAAGAAAAAGCATTTATTCTAGGATCTGTTTTAAAATAAAAATTGACTATTGTTAAATATGTTTTAATTTTTTTTACCCAGTTACTTATGTATTACGTTTATTTAATTTTTGTACTACTAAGTAGAAAAATGTGCTAAAATTACTGACTGATAAAGTTACGGCTGCTCTAGTCGGGAAAACGGCGACTGCTGACTGCTTATGACCCCGGGTTCAAAACCACGTGCACCAATGTTTCTTCGAAGTCATGTGAACACTTAAAACGATGAAGTAAAACATCGTGAGGAAACCGACATGTATCTACTTAGAATACTTCGAAGACATGTGTCATCCACCAACCCGCACTGGGCCAGGGTGGTGGATTATGGTCTTGACTTCTTGACTCGCTCCTTGCGAGAGAAGGCCCCGAGTCCCAACAGTGGGAACATTTAGTGGGCTATTTATGATTTATGCTTTGCGAAAATTACTGTATCGATCGCAAACATTGTTTGACGAAATGTTCTGAGCCTACTCTACTTAGAGTAGCATAGCGTAGACATTGATACGGACGAAACGACAGCTCGAAGTAGGACCGGAGGAGAAAAGTCGCGAGTTTATTTCGAAATTATTTTTTTGTATAAAGAGCCTCCCCATTTCGGAAGTTTGATGTGCTATAATACCTTTCAGCTTTCATTAATTTGAAAAAAAAAAACTAAAAATAATTGTCTCCTAATTAGAATGGACAGAATGGTATACATTTTTGACCCAGTCACCATCCCAATGGGAACATAGATTGGTCTGCTTTTGCATAAGCTTGTTATTTTCATCATCATCATCAGCTGTATTTGTCGTGTTGTTTTGTATTTGCTGGAAACGGGGCTCTCCAATAATATGCTATTCGTCCGATCCTCGATATGACATTTCTTAAATCTGCTTACGAAAAGCAATGTTTCAAGTGAAATTATATTTAGAGATATATAGCATATGGAGATACAACCTCATCTAATCTTATATCTCTGGGTGACGAGGGAGGTGCAGTGCTGGATAATGATTCGGACTCTTCATGGTCTAATAGCTGCGTGTCACTATGCTGTTATGGGCAGGCATGTTGGTCGCCATCAGGCACATGTCCTGCACGTCTCGTCACTGCACAGTGACGAAACGAATAAAAAATAAATTGGCTGTCATTGGGACTACCGATAGAAGAAATAACTCAGAATTTGATAGCTAACTTTGGAAACTACGCGAGTAAAATCGGAGGGCGTGGCCATGATCATGGACCATCTAGATCATCCGAGTTTCCCTAAGATTTCTTTCATTAACTCAATTCACAGCCCACGGAAAATCTGTATGTGGTGCGCCAAAAGTTTTCACTTCAAAATATGTTCTGCATGAACGAAAAGCTGCTGAAGCTAACTGGTACCTTGAAAGTATATAATTTCAATATTCTATTATAATTTGTGGAATAAATAATTATGGTTCTTGAAGTGCCTACGATAGTATGACTAGCAATATGTGCGTATACAGAAGCTATGATTCTCAGTTTTCCCTAGTAATATTTTACTAGTATTTATTTCCTCGTAGAATAAATAACACTTGAATCATCAGGGACATGGTTGGATACATACGAGTAAGTATTTATCCTTTACATTTTTCTAAATAAGTAAAATCCTAAATGACTAAAAGTACCTACATATAACTAAACAGCTTCGTAGCTGAATGATTGGTGTTATTAAAATACTTAATTATATCTAGTCATTAAAATTTGGTCACGATCAACTAAGAAATTAAGTATTCTGGGAAATTAGCAAAATAAAGGGTCCAAAAATAAGGCTTTACAAGTACCTACAAAATTAAAAATTTTGGTTAACCCCCGATTACCTCGGATCTCGGAAATCTAGGGGGGATGCCTATGTTCAGCAGGGGACGTCTTGCTGATGATGATGATGACCTCGGATCTCGGATCTCGGATTATCTGTACAACGTTCTACTAGTCAAGTCCTTTCATTTGATACCCATATTGAGGTAGATTGTGAAGAAAGATTTTGTTCGCCATTTTGTGGAGGCGGCCATCTTGAATCGACATTAACCAAACATAGCTAAGAACATCCGCACAGATATTAACCTTCAAATAAAAAAATATATAAAAAACCCGCATTGAAATCGGTTCATCCGTTTGAGCTCTACGGTGCCACAGACAGACACACACAGAGACAGACAGACAGACAGACAGACATACAGACAGACAGACATCGACGTCAAACTTATAACACCCCTTTTTTGGTCGGGGGTTAAAAACAAACTTAATCCCCTACACCAACAAACATTAAAAGAAACCTATATGCATATTAAGATAAAACACCTATAAGCGTGTTAGAAAATATTCTAAATTCCAAAAAATCCCTCAAATTGAGAGATTGTTTTAACTATCATAAAAAAATCGATACTTGACTCGAAATTTAAAAAACATTACAAACATTAAATATCGATTTTTTAAAATTCTAGTGATAGTAATATCTTTCGCAAAAATCTTACCAAAACAGTGAATCATATTGTTCCTATGTCTTCGTCAAGAGGCCTTGAGAGAGCGGATGATGACGACGTGCAACCTTCAACATCACACGAAGGCGTGTGAAGCGTCAAGAGGCCGTGAGAGAGTCTACGAGGGAAATCTACGCATAACGCACCTTCATGTTACGCGCATATAATCCTCCTTTAGCATTAAGCTTTCATTCAAATCAAATTATTTAAACTTCGAGCAGGACATTGTCAATGTCTGAGCGTAGTCGTGGTGACAACATTATTGGTTCGTATGGTGGACAGAGCAGCATAATTGGAGTAATATCGAGGCATGTGAGAATTGTGTAGACAAGAGTGTGCCAGTACAGTTGATACAACCAAGTAATCTTTAGCCACGAACACGCTGCTCGCTTCTTCAATAACTATACTTACTACTTACTGTAATATTGAATTGTAACAATATAACATTGTGAAGACTTGAATGATTTTCATTTATGCTAGCACTGACCATTAACGCCCACAATAAGAATCCTATATGTCATGATAAGGCCTTCCTGATGTCGATGGGAAACTCACAAAAAGTAATGTTTCCCCGACATTCCTTCCTTCCTAGGTTTTTAAAGTGAAAAAATGAAAGAAATCTTCGGATGAGCTCGTGTATGAGGTGTGTGACAGACTGACAGACATTGGCTTTCATTGACCATCTCCGTAGGCGACATAACGGCGCCGAGAAGAATGTAAGAATCAGTACTCGAAAGTATGTAAATATGGATGTATGGATGTTTGTTACTCTTTCACTTAAAAACTACTCAAGGGGCTTGGATGAAATTTTGTACATAGATAATGGTGTGGAATAACCCATAGGCTACTTTTTATCATAGAAAAATAACGGGAACGGGAAATTTCATTACTTACATAAAGCGTATTTAATAACTCATTAATTATAATATTATTTTTTAAGCATTAAATTAAAATTTAATTATTAAAATACATTTTTTTTTCTAGAGCTACGAAACGCATAGTCCTTGTAGAACTTACCGTACCGTGGGAAACTAATATACCTAAAGACCACGCGATGAAACAAAATAAGTATTGCGACCTCGTAAACGAATTAACAAAAAACGGTTATGTAGTTAGTTTATACACTGTAGAAGTGGGAGCGAGATGTATACTAGCAAAATCTCTCTACATATAACCTGCTAAAGGCCTTGGCTTATCCAGAAGTGCAGTAAGTTCTATACTAGAACGAGTATCTACAGCTGCACTAGTAGGCTCGTATCAGATTTGGCTGGGCAGGGACAGAAAAACGAGTAGTGAAGGTAAGTGTTGATGTAAGTCAGAAAAGGGCCCCTTAAACTTACGCCCGAGTCACAAGTCTCGGGATCTACTCGAGTTTTCTCTCTCTGCCACACGATGGACCCGGTACCCGCACGGTGAATCCATGGAATACTAAGAAGATCGTCTCTAATATCCTACTAATAATATAAATATCAATGTTTAGATATTTGGATGTTTATAGCTCAATTACGTCGAAAAGTCTGAACGGATCAGGTTGAAATTTCGAACACAGTTAAATGTAGTCTGCTTCTTTTTATCCCGGGAAAAACGTGAATAGAAAGAGCGCGGGTAAAACCGCGTAAAACTAGTATAAAATAAGTTCAAACAGGTACAAAATAAACAGGTTCAAAGTATCACAGGTAGATACAAAGAATACCGGAGTACGTCCTAGAGATGGCAGTAATTTGCCAAAGTAACGATGACGAAAATCATTACGTCAAAGTGACTGCTCAAACTTCTGAAGCATTATGTGGTTTTTCTATGCAATTGCCTCTACAGTGTTTCCCACAGGTAAAGTCCTTAACCACAACTAAACACAGTACTCGTGGGATGAAACTCCTGAGAACACTCATGTGAGCCGGCCCATACGTATGGATTGACGTCATCGCCCGGGGCGTGATGATCGAGTCAGTGGGAAGTTCGTGGCTCGTCTAGCGCGCAATGGTTCGACTGGGCAATACCCATCTGCAGAACATAGCACCTTTCGACACACGTCACCCTGACGTATGTAACTGGCACTCCCAAGAGATCTTCTCCTAGCCAAACCGCCAAGTGACGAAGGTGATAAAACGACCCAGCATCAAGAAGTGAGCACCACAAAGCCAATAAGTGACCACCGCGTTAAAGCCAAATGGGCCCAAATTATAGGACCTAAAGTAAACTTTGGCTCGTATGACCAAAAACTCGACCCCGGCTACTAGGTTCCTACTACTAGGACTCGATGCCGGTTCCTGACCTGCCCCACTACGGAGCGAGGAACACTAGAGATTGAGGACAAAACTGCGGAATGACGTCACCAAGACCTACTACGGCCCAACTAAATCGGTTTTGGCTTTACTATTGCTGTCTGTATAATTTAAAGCGGTACGCAAAGAGAGAGAGAGAGAGCAACATAAAAGCTCAGACATTTTTAGTTAGGCGGTAGACTTATCAGGACGTGAGCATCGATTCTGTGGGGAAGCTCGTGGCTCGTTTGGCGCGCAATAGTTCGACCGCGCTGATAACTGGCCACACCCATCTGTAGAACCTAGTAGTACCTCTCCACACACGTCCCCCTAACGTATGATGTAACTTGCGAACCCTCTGAAGAGAACTTCTCCTAGCCGAGCCAGCAAGTGAAGTAGGCGATAAAGAGACATTTTCTCCCGGCCCAAACTCCCATCACCACCGTATTGCGACCTTTGATTTCCATCTGGAAGTTGTAGTCCTTAAAGGCACTTGGCGGCACAATTGGTCCATGCAACACAAAGCGAGATATCGCTTTGTCCTCGTTGTCTTTGGTGTAATAGATTAAGGTCCCATTATGCCAAGACCAAGCCACAAACGCAAGCAGAACACTCTCATGCAATTCTAACTTGGTTTCGGGTACAAGTACTTGTACCCAGGAGGTACAAATTTGCACTGGTTTTTTATTTATTTCAATTTAAACATGTAGCTTATAGTTAATAGATGACCAACGCATTACATGCTTGAGCTGAAATAGGCAAAAACTTAAGCCTTAAAATTTGCCAGTTCAACGAAGAAAATATCAAAATCTGAATTTTGAGTGTGTTCAACCATTCAAAAGTTATGTTTTGTCTGAGAGACTGAGGCTACACGTCCAAAAACAATTGGCAGTCATAGGAACTGCCATAGGTGGCAGTCATAGGTTACACTTCTATCGACAGTTCCTACGACTGCTAATTTTTTTCCTGGGCATGGATGGGCCTTGTCTAGGAAGGAGAGTCAAGGCTATAATCCACCATGCTGAACTCGTGTGGATGAATGACGTAACCTAGTAGTCCTGCACCGTTAACACCAGCGGTGACGGCAAGCTTTTCTGCATCTGCACTAGGGGAAGTACTCAAAAGGTCAGGAGAGGTTCCAACCTATGACTTAACTAGGTACCTATTGTAAAATCGGACTTTCCACTGATCCCTACACCTTACCTACTCACAAGAGCATTCACCATTGACTTAACATATAACATATACTACTGCGTAAGGACCGGGCCAACCGTGCGTCAAAATGGCACCACCACGTTGGCCCCAAAATTATATTTTTAGGGCCAGCGCGCCAGCCAGCGCAAAGTTCACAGCGTTTAGTGTGCGGGAAAATTAGCGTGCCTTTTAAAATCATTGGCATTAACGCATACATACACGCTGCGATAGGTACTTACAGATCTATTAGATTTTCACAAATAATCCTACTCTACTATCGTATAATCCTACTTCCTACTAATAAACGTAAATGTTTGTATGTTTGCTGCTCAATCACGTCGTAACGATCGGGCTGAAATTTGGAATACACGTGAATTATAGTCTGGAAGAACACATAGGCATTATATTACTTAATAACTTTTTATCCCGGGAAAATAACACGAACGAGAACTACGCGGGTAGCACCGCGGGACGCCGCTAGTATTTGATAAACTACATTAATTTTATATGTACGTAAATTAAATTTTTGGTTGTGCCTTATCGGTTTCCTTAATTTTATAGGCTTTGGAATATGTTGGCTTAGATGGTTTACTTATGGTTGTCATGTCGGTGCTACCAAGTCTAGAAATAATGTGTTTGTTCGAAATTCTAAAACAAGCAAATCTTAGGTTCTTTCATGGACCGCATCGTTGATGGCAGTCAGGTGCAAACCGAATACAGAAATAAAACTAAATTCGCTGACGTCTGGGTCGAGGAAATTTACCGCCCAATAGAATTGCTTGGCTGTCATTATCTCTTTCAATTTGAGTGAAATTTAAGAGCATAGCACGTTCCCACTGCTGGGGCTTGGATCCTCCTCTGGACCAAATATAGTCAAAAATCTAACACACTGGCCTGGCGTATGACACGTACCCTTGGAGAAGGTCTTTCTTCGAGATGGATTTGACATCACTTTTATGAAATATGTATCTAGGCTGTGGAATGGGTTATCTGAGTGGGTTATTCCCCATAGTTACAATCTTGGTGTCTATAAGTCAAGAATGAATCGGTTTCTCTATGGTAAACACGTTACGTTATCGGATCGATCGTCGATTAACATCATTCGAGATGGCGGTCAAGTGCAAAGTACTGTATACAAACCAACTATTGTTTAAATGTATAGAAAACTAGCTGTCCCAGCCACGCTTCGCTGTGGCACATTGTAATGCAAAAATTAGATAAAAACAATCCTTGATGCGGATTATATGTATATCATTCTAAAATTTCAGCTCGATCGGTGCAGAACTTTTTGAGTTTTTGAAGAGTAGGTACACAAACCAATAAAACATTTTTATACATAGAGATATTAGACGGCAAGAGAAAAAACTAATGGAAGTGTAAATAAATAATTATACAAATTGTGATTTGTTTCATTAGGAATTGTTGTGAAATAAGAATACTGAGTTAAGTGAATACCCTAACAATGACGGATAATTAAGCCATTGTCCTTACGTCAATGAAAAATTGCCTAGTAACCTGTGAGTGACACCTGTATGCAGCAATGAAATTGAATCATTCGTTCATCAAATAGTTTCAGTCATTGATATACGTCACTAAAGGATATTTAGGTTGAAGTCTCACTGGTCACGTTGCTCTTATTAAATACCTACTATACATATCGATGGCTAACGGGCGAAATGGGATAAGCGCCACTGGTTGAATTTTAGAGGAGAGTGATTTAAAGTTAAAATAAATTGAAAAAAAATCATAAAACTTAAAGTATAGCTTCTGAAAGTCTAGAAATTTGTAAACATGATATTTAAGACACTAGCTATTCAATGGCATTGTTATATTTTTAACATTCAGCCCGTAAACACTATTTTCTGTCGCTTATCCTAAAATGACTTCTAATTGCAAACAGCCAAAATGTCGTAAATGAAACTGCAATATTAATCGGTTCCAGTTAAAATGATATAACTACATCTTTTACTCTATTGAAGTTGAAGCAAAATAGCACTAGTATGAGTATTTGGGAAATAAAATTCAGGAAATATGGTATAACCAGATGTCAAATGAAAATTGATTGAATGGAAAATTGTATCAAGTTCAAATTTGACAATATCGCGCCTATTCGTTTGATTATTTTTGTGATGTATTTTGATATGTTAATATTTTGAACATTAGGTTGGTATCTAGACAGAATGAGAGAAGATTTTGGGTTTGGCCTAGAGTTTTAAGTAAGGAAAAAATAATACTTTTAAGAATCAGTCACTTATTTAAACACAGTACCTACAGTACTTATTAATAACAATTTCTCGTATTAACAACATTAATAACAGTTTTAGTATAAAGTATCTGAGATCTACTTAACTTAAAAATAATATAGTGGTAAATGTTTTATCAATAATAAAATCTAGACTTACCTACATAAGCAATAAAGACCAACGTCAAATAATAAGTAATTACAATAAGCGAACTTGGAAATTTGTAATGTTAGATATCACATTCTTTTTAATTATTTAGAGACTTTTTAATAACGATTCTAAATTACCAGTACCCGTACGTACCCGAGATGAAATTACCTTAAACTATATTATTACTTAAATTATATTAAACGAAAAATTCTCGGAAAAATCATTTCCGAGATTTTTTTCTGCTAAAATAGTAAAATCTAAGCTTACAAAAACACAAAAAGAACAATGCTTAAAAATAATCAAGGATTATAAAATAACAAGTAGGTACACTAGCTATATCAAAAAGTTCTCAAGTCTTTGACTTATGCAATAAACATATCGCAATACCTATATGAAGAAACTCTATGTCAACATCTTCGATATCCGACTCAGGGAGTGTGTCCTTGCATTGTTAGATAAGCATTTCAATTCTTATAAGCATAAGGCTGTTTTATTCATTTTGAAGAAAATGAGGAATCACGTTATCCTTACAAAATTTAAGTAAATCATCATGTTTTACCTTTGATAAAAGAATTTGAGACTTATAACATGCTGGGGGAGTCATCTTATTTTTTGGTTGAACTTCCACACAAAAGGATTCGGCATCGTCATTCATCGAGTTTTAACAAAAATTACGTCATCTCTCTTTTTCTGAAATGTAACAACGCGCATCTTACTTATTTTACCAGTTAGATTCCCTTTTAAATATTTTTCGCTGATTGAATCCCATCTACTAAAGTCTTTAAACTGTAAAAAATCCACTTTATACGGTTCTGGATCTTCATAAATACATACTTATGAAGTATTGTTGAAATTTCGTTAGCACATTGGACTCATTCCAACAGTAGCAATTCATGTTTATTGCTACTACGAGTACCATTTTCGTACACACAAAAATTATACACAGCTAATTTACGTGAATAAAAGAATAGCATACCTACTGTCTCCATATGGAGTATTCAATACCTTTTGGAGATCAAAACTAGCACATAAAGAGTCATTTTTATGAATGTTTCGGCGAGCTTTAAAACGGTTATAACATTCAGTTTTTTTGTTGTGTTGTTGTGTTTTGTTTGTGTTCAGGCTACTGAAGCTCGACGTGTTGGCGTTTGAACCCAAACCTTCAAGAGAATGATACAGGCAACCGACGTTTTCAACTCTTTTTGATTACGTAAACGACATTTTCACTTAAAATCAATTGTTATAAGGATTGCTTTTTTTATCTAAGCACCAGAACTGTTTTAAGTATCGGTAGCAAAAAAAGACTAAGCGACAATACATTACTAAGTATTCAAAGGGGGCAAAATGTAGTAACCGCCATTTTGCTATCTAGTTATCAACAACGAAATAAATATTAAACACCAAAATAAAATCGAATTAATGTGGCCTAACTATTTAACCGACAAATATGGTTCATAAAATAATAGGCATAAAAGGCTAAATGGAATTCTACAAATAATTCTTTATGGCCTGTTTACTTAAACGCATATTTCTGAATATTTATTTCCAGCTAAAAAAGGTTAACGTTTAAATAACAAAAGCTTACAGAAGGGACAAAAAGCCTAAGTCCAATATTTTAAAATATTTTTCGATCAACAACCAAAATTAAAATTCAGAAAAAAAATGTGTCGCTTATAACAAAAAAAAATGGCTTCGTCTCCTATTTTTACTACTGCCTAAACGACAAAAAGTATCACTTAGAAACATGTAACCCAGACCAAACGACGCAGAAAAAAACGGCGATTCTAACCATATATATAAGTCCATACCTCAAAAAATGGCGCTTATCCCATTTCGGCCGTTAGCCATCGATATTATTAAATACCATTTATACCTTTTTCATCGATTTCAAAAAGGGAGGTTCTTAATTCGATCAGGGCTTAGAGATATAACATCTTACATCTGTGGGTGACGAGCGCAGTGCAATGCTAGGTAATGATTTGGACTATTCGTGTTCCAATAGCTGCGTGTCACTGTGCTGTTATGTGGCAGGCATGTTGCTTACCTTCAGACACACGTCCTGCTCGTCTTGTCACTCTTTTTTTGAATATGTTTTGACGTGACAACGTCTTATAAATTGGTTTGCTGGGTGACACTTCAAGAAACTGCGTTACGCTCCGCTCACGTTATGCGCTCACAACGAGAGCGAGTGAGAGGCACGCGTCCCTTCCACTCGGGCATGGTTAGCCCGCCTAAGAGCGAGAGAGACAGACATAAAAAGTGAAAGGCACGCGTCCCTTCCGTAAAATTATTTTACCACTCAAAGTCGTTGTCACGTAAAACTTTCGCCCGTATACCGACTTTACAGGCAACCAATTTTTTTTCTTATGCACGATACGCGATAGCGCCGCCAATGGGCATTTTCAAGATGCAAAGAGATCTGTCAAAGACAGTTCCCAATTTCACCATAGGTGGCGCTAATGTTTTATTTTGTTAGATAAATTTCACAAAAACTGACAGTGGTGCCACACTTGGCAAAATTTAGCACTATTTTTGAGAAGTCAATTTTCGGAGTCAACGGACGTTTTTTTCGGAGACACTTCAGAGAGTGTGAACTGATCTGCATGATCTAAAAGCACCTTGCCTTTTTTCTATCGGCCTGCTCGTACCTCGAAAAGGCGACATCGTTTCATGGTAAATGTCCCAAAGACACGAACGCAGAAGTTTGACTCTACTTTTGTGATAAGAACGTGTAAGCTGTGAAATTCGTTGCCTGAGTGGGTTTTTCCCGATGGTTACAATCTCTGCATATATGGTTGGTGACTCTGGGTGACGAACGCAGTTCAGTACTAAATAATGATTTGGACTCTTCATGGTTCATGGTTCAATAGCCAATAGCTACGTGTCACTGTGATGTTATGTGGCAGGCATGTTGCTTACCATCAGGCACTTATCCTGCTCGTCTAGTCACTCTATACTATAAAAAAGACATCACGTTACTAGCACGGCACCATCTGGCCGCTTTCCATCTGTCGACAAACGAATTGAAAAATAATTAAAATCTACATCTGTGCATCATGACGCATTATCACAATTATGATTCATCAGAAATTCTCCGTAACATCACAACAACGACCTCCCAAACTTACAACAACAGTTGTTTAAAACGACCTAGGATTATTACGGGCGTGATAATCATAAAGATACACCTTTTAGAACAAGAGATAATGACGGGGTTTAGTTACTGCTATGCCTTTTATATTTTTTTTTTTTTTTTTTTTAACTTTTATAGGTTTACACTTGACCGCCATCTCGCCTGATGTTAAGCGACGATGCGGTCTACGATGGAGCGTGTTTACCTAGAAGAAACCGATTCACTCTCGATTTGAAGACACAAAGATTGTAACCATCGGGGAAAACCCACTCAGGCAACGTATTCCACAGCCTAGACGTTCTTATCACAAAAGTAGAGTCAAATCTCTTCGTTCGTGTCTTTGGAACTTCAACCATGAAACGATGTCGCTTTTTCGAGCTACGAGCATTCCGATAGAAAAAGGGCAAGGTGGTATCAGATCATGCAAATCAGTCGCACACTCTCCAAAGTGTATCCGATAAAAACCGATAGGCTGGCAATTTTCGGCGATGATCAAGACTTTGTAGTCTTTTTCGCAGAAGAGAGTCATTGCCTATGAGCCTTTTGGCACGTCTCTCGATCGATTCTAGGGCCTCCAGCTGATACTTAGCCGATCCATCCCAAAGGTGCGAACAGTACTCCATACAAGAGCGAATCTGTGCTTGATACAATGTGAGCAACTGTTCAGAGTTGAAGTACCTTCGCACCTTTGAGAGGACACCTAGTTTTTTTGGCAGCTAATTTAGCCTTGGACTCGATATACGAGCCAAAGTTGAGCGTGGATGTCAAAGTAACGCCCAAAAGCTCAAGACGGTCAGAAACTGGCACGGATACACCACGAAAAGTAGGAGTCAGTTGGAATGGACTCCTTTTTTGCGGAGAACAGACACGCCTGCGTCTTACTCTCGTTGAACTTGACCAGATTGGCATCACCTCATTCAGACACCGCCTCAAGGGTCAAGCTCAAACGTTCAATCAAACTCTCTCTCAGTACCTGGGTTTGCTGCCCACTGGCTCTCGCGCTAGATATGTAGCTCTCTACAACGGTGCTATCATCTGCGTACCCAAAGATACCGGGCTTCAACAGATCATTAATATGTAGCAGGAAAAGTGTCGCAGAGAGTACCGACCCTTGAGGGACTCCAGCATTGATAGCCATTTGATCCGACGAGCAGCCATCAATGACGACTCGTATGGATCGATCCTCAAGAAGTCCGATATCCACGCAATAAACCCAGGAGACAAACCATAACTTGAAAGCTTGCTTATAAGGCCATCATGCCAAACCCTGTCGAAAGCCTTCGAGATATCCAGGAGACTGCAAGTGCTTCCCGTGTTTCTCAATAGCTTCACTCCAGATGTGAGTGACGTACGCTAGAATATCCCCGGTGGACCGGTTTCGGCGAAATCCGTATTGCCGGTCACTGAGGAGGTCGTTTGATTCTAGGTACGTCAGGAGCCTGTAGTTTAAGACACGTTCCATAGTCTTGCAGAGTATGGACGTGACCGAGATTGGCCTGTAGTTGGCAGGGTCAGCACGACTACCCTTTTGGGCACTGGTTGCACATTGGCAAGCTTCAAGACTTCGGTACCAGCCCCGTTTGAGAGAAAGTCTGAATAGGCGCGTCAGTATCGGGGACAACTCAGGCGCACAAGCCTTCAACACTAGGGCAGGAATACCATCTGGGCCACTGGCTTTATTCACATCCAGATTGCGTAGAGCCTTGCGAACCTCCATTTGGCGAATGTGTATCTCTGACATAAAAGTCGGACAGCCGGATGGAGTAGGAGGTGTCGCGCTACAAGCATCAAGACGCGAAGATTCCGCAAACTGAGATGCAAACATGTTTGCCTTCTCCATTGCGGTGTGAGCCAGTGTCCCATCAGGTTTCAGCATTGGAGGTAGTGAGGGCGGCAGAAGTTCGATTCGACCGATTTAGCTAGGGTCCAAAACGCTTTGCTGCCCGCAGGGTACGAAGCAAGTTTGTTCCCTATTCGGCTAATGTGGTCAAAACGAGCCCTCTGAAGAACCTTTTTGCATGCCTTAGCATCCTTGTTGAACGCTTTCTTCTTCTGGTGTACATCCCTTGCCTTACGCTGTCGAGCATCAACCCAGGCTAGGTAGGTCTCATGTTTAAGTGCTTCAGCACCTCTACATTGAGAACCAAACCAAGGGCGAGCTTTGCTGGATAATGGGACGTCGGAGTACGGAATGAAATATTCCATAGCCGTCCGTATTACATTAGTCACAGCATCCGCGCAGACTGAGGGATCACCAGAAGTGAAGCACAATGACTGCCATGGGTAAGATGCAAAGAAAGAGCGCATCTCATCCCAATCTGCTGACTTGTATCGCCACAACCGCCGGTTGCCTCTAGGGCTGGGATCAGGCGGATGGTAGACGGATACAGATTTCACCAGACAGTGGTCGGAGCTGCCTAATGGCGAAGATACCACCACGGAATAACGGTCTGGATCTGTTGTCAGCAGAAGGTCTAAACAATAAGGTGTATGCGACTCAACGTCGGGTACTCTTGTGGCCTCTTGGACCAGCTGGGTTAGGTCTAACGTTAAAGCTAACTTTCTCGTTTCCTGCCCAGCGTGGTCAGTGTCCCGGTATGGGAACAGCCATTCCTTGTGATGGCCGTTAAAATCCCCCAGTAACACTAATTGGGCCGAAGGGTACTTCTGTTGAGCCGCGTCCGCCGCCTCACTTAAATACTCTGTGAGTCTAGTCGTCTCCAGGTCCCCGCTGTGCGACCGATACACACAGGCATAGACAATTTTGTCTATGCCTGTGTCTATCAATACCCAAAGAACAGAAAACCTAGTGTCTTCAAGGTTACGGAGACGCCGACAGCAGATGTCGTCACGGGCGTACAGGCACACTCCAGCACGAGGCCGGAATTTGTGCTCCAGGGTATAACCTGGATACGATAGGTACGCCACGTCCGACGGACAACCTATCTGCGTCTCCGTCAGAAAAAAGAGTGTCGGCTGCTCAGTCTCGAGGTGGTGATGGACTGCTGAGAGATTAGAGTGCAGACCTCGAATATTTGTGAGGTGAATATGTTTTGGAGACAAGAATATTTATTATCTGATGCTACTTTTTACTATACTGTATCCGCTGACCCGCACTTGGCGAGCGTGACGAATTACGGCCTGGCCCTCTCCTTGTAAGAGAAGGTCCCGAGTCCCAGCAGTGGGAACATTTCCCTGGCCTGGTGGCTTAATTGGTAGTAAGTAGGTCTGCCTGCGAAGCCGTGGGTCGTGAGTTCGATCTCCAACCAGTGCAAATGTTTGTGTGATGAATTCAAATATTTGTACTACGCCTGGGTGTTTTCTATCTGTAATAAGTATGTTTTTAAAAATATATGAGTATTATATCAGCTATTTGGCTTCCATAGTACTAGCTTTGCTTAGTTTGGGGTCAGGTGGTGTTGTGTGTGAAATGTCCACCAATTCTTTATTTATTTTGTGGGCTGTTTATGTTTTTTCTTGAGTGGAGACCGCGAATCGGTAAACGTAGTGTAGGACACTCTGAAACTAGATGGAGTGGCACTATATGGAAGACAGCAGCACAGTGAACGCATAGCTGAGAATAGGGCATGTGCATCAGTGGACTACGATAAGTTAATGGTGACGCTCATGTTGTTGCAATAAATTTGATAGGAAATAGTGATAAAGACAGCGCTAAGCACTAAGTACGAATCTTGCACAATTTTATCGCGTATATTTTCATTTGTGATTTTCTCAGTAAAGATTACCATCAGATCACTGCTCTGCAGTGAGCTGAGTAAGCTGCTTAAATGCTTAAGACAATTACGTGAAGGAACTGACATGTTTTGTCGTCGCGACATGTATTTACCTAAAGTGTGAGTAAAGGTACCCTATGTGTTATTCCAGAATATAATCTAATTGTGTTCCCAATTTCAACCCGCTCTGCTCTGAAGTTTTGACGTTAATGAGGAACAAACATCAAAACATTCAAACTTTTGCTTTTATAGTATTACAGTAGAATCTCGATAAGCTAAAGTCCAAAGGAAACAAAAAATATTTGAAGTTATAGAGGTTTTAAGTTATCAAGGGTTTTGGTTTTGGGCGCTGATGGGAAGGGAACATATTATTTCTTGAAGTTAGAGGTTTTTAAGTTACCGAGGATTGAGTTATCGAGGTTCTAATGTAATGTGATTATTCGTGGAGTAATAAAAATAGTCAGAATCTCTTCGACTACCTACACAAAGTATAAGTATACCTATTAAGTTGCAAATATTATGTACTTGAAATTAGTAGACTTTTAGGCAAACATCCTTTTGACATATCTGGGTAAACAAATATTATGATTTGTGTATTTTGTCAAACTTTGTGATTTTTGTAGATTCTAAATCTGTCACATTATGATTTTATAGTTATTTACTTACATCACTTGAATAAAAACAGAAAATAATGTAACTCTACTCAACCCGGGTTTCATGTTTTTATTTTTTGTAAATTTTAACGATTTACTGACAGGGAATCACGGCCCATATTGAGTCGAATAGAGCATTGTCAGAATGGACACATTTGAGCGGCAGATGGGTGAAAAGAAACCGGTAAAGCGAGTCACATTCGCGCACGAAGGGTTCCGTACCATTATCTATACAAACAAAATAAATCATGTCTGTGGCATGCCCAAGGCATACATATTATTTCATTTTTATTTATTATTAAAATGGATATTTAACTAGACATTATGTGATAATTTTAATCATATATGTTGATATTATCGATATCAAGTAATAAAAGTGGTCAAGTGCTAGTCGGACTCGCCTATGAAGGCTTCCGTAGTAACATAACATAAAAGTTCTTGTAGTTCGTTGTTACTTTAATCATTGTTTTAACAATAGTGAATTTATGACGTATTAAAATAATACTACTTACTAGATCTCATTCAAACCAATTTTCATTGATAGTTTACATGATAATGTTCATCACACATTTTTTTTTAACTTTTGTCCTTCTCTTATTTTAGAAGTTACAGAGGGTACACACATTTTACCACTTTGGAGGAGTCTCCCGCGCAAACTATTCAGTTTAGAAAAAAGTATGTTAGAAACCTCAATATCGTTTTTGAAGACCTATCCATAAATAACCCACACGTATGGTTTTGATGGAAAAAAGTTTTTTGAATTTCAGTTCTAAGTATGGGACACCATCAAAATTTATTGTTTTTTTCTATTTTTTTATGAAAATCTTAATGTGGGTTACAGAATACATCTATTTACCAAGTTTCAATGGTAAAGTTCTTACAGTTTCGGAGAAAAGTGGCTGTGACATACGGACGGACAGACAGACATGATGAATCTATAAGGGTCCCGTATTTTGCCATTTGGCTACGGAACCCTAAAACGACCAAAATAAAATTGTTTATAGTAT
Source organism: Ectropis grisescens (assembly GCA_017562165.1). NCBI lineage: Eukaryota > Metazoa > Arthropoda > Insecta > Lepidoptera > Geometridae > Ectropis > Ectropis grisescens. The sequence goes on from CM029786.1 coordinate 11,067,823, forward strand.
GGGAGTCCCTTAAAATATTGTATTTTGTTTTTGTAGTATTTTTGTTGTAGGTAGTGACAATAGAAACACCTTACTTTGAAGTTGCTCAAATTATGTCATAATCTAAGAAAATTTCAAAGTAAAGTGATAATAAATTTCTCAAACAAAATTAAAAATTAATGCCACACTTGGCGCAAAGGAGAACTGTTTACAAGTTTTTTGTGCACAAGCACGAATGGTACAAGAGTCATGATGACTAATAAAATTAATTAGTCCTTCAGAGATTCAGATTTAGATAATTGAAAAATATTGTACATACACGCTTTTTTTAACAAACAAAAAAATTGCAAAGATACAGCGCTTAGAAGTTACATGTGACGTCACTTCATTGTACTGTTGTTACGAAGACGTGACGTCACAACCTCACATTCCGGAAGTTTGATGATCCATATAACTTTATCGATTATTATTAATTTTGTTAATTGATTTTGTAGTGTAATTTTGGGAAGTACCACACCCTTGCCAGTTATTCTGCTCCAAGTAGTGAAATGAAAACCAGTTCCAGTGTTTCCAGTAAAACTACAGGGCTTAGAGAACATCTTAGATCTCTGGGTGATGAGCGCAGTGCAGTGCTAGGTAATGATTTGGACTCTTTATGTTCTAATAGATGCGTATCAATGTGCTGTTATGTGGCACAGATGTTGCTTACCATCAGGCGCATGTCCTGCTCGTCTCGTCATTCTATATTTAAAAAAATTAAAAAGTGAAATAAAAAAATACGTATATATACCTACGTATCCAATATTGTTCCATAATCTACCTGACGAACTAATTAGAACAATATATCTTAAACTTAAGCATCATCCTAATTACAATTACAATTTTAAACATTTACGAAAGGTAAGTTAGGTACCTATTGTTTATAGATTATGCTAGCATGACACGGTGAATATTCGCGTTCGTGTTGCGAGTTACCAAGGATCTCTGAAAAATCGACCATCCTACCTTATTAGTTTTTTTTTATGTATGGGTAGTGTACCCATATTTTTTACTGAAATCATGGCGCCACACGATTGATGTAGGTTCCTGTTTAACTAGCGTCATGTGTCACTTTTAACAAAATAATTAAAATGTTAACTTGCACCCATGAGTGGCATTTTAGTCGTTACGTTTTAGATACATAAAAGCGAGCTACAAATGATCGCGCTTAGTCAACCAAAGCGGTCTGCTGCTGACAGACGCACGGAGGTTGTAAACTCTTTCGTTCTCGCCGCGTGTTTTCCCGCGTAAATAGTTTCGATCTCCTTTTTATGGATAAAAAAAAGTTTTAAACTTATTTTACAAAAAAAAAACAGAGTGTATAAATTTGTTTGTGTTTTTTTGAATAGTAGTGAAACGTTGTTTTTATAAAGTTAACAAGTGAAAGTGTTTTTGCAAAACGTTTGGTGAATTTGTTATTCTACTAAGATTAATTTATTATTAGTAAACTTGTTTAGAATGTGATTGAAACAAGGAGACATTTAATTTTTGAGAGGAACTTTCTTAAAAATCGATCCAAGCGGTGAAAGGCAAGTGTGTTCTCGATTTTTTCTTGCGTGCACTTATTATGGAGACCTTAAACCTTATTATTATTTTGTATGGTTTGGTTCCACTTTCGTTGTGTACGGCCAAGTAATGAAATATGTTGCCCGATTGGGTCTTCTCCAATTCGGTGTCTTCAAATTGAGAATGAATCGGTTTAGTTTATTCTTGGTGGGTCTACTTGGCTAAATTTAGTTGACTGAATTTAGTCACAACTGAATTCAGTGAAGTGTTATAGAATTGAATAGCATTCAGTAGCATTTAGTAAGCTAGCATAGGTAGGTACTAAATTAAGAAGCAAGAACTAAATTAAGTTTTATTCTGCTTTCAGTCCCTTTAAGCGAAAAAGATTCCATATGAAACAACATCGTCACTTTGTACTTATCAGGTGAGATATCACTATATTACAAGGATATCTTCGAAAAAAATAATACAAAAAAGCATTTAGCTTTTGAGCACTTTTGTTTTTTACTAATTGACGTGTAAATTGTAATTGTATATTTATGATTAAAGAACTTTGAGTTTAATGAAAACTATCGAGGTGAAGTAGGTATATAAAAACAATGTTAGCTAATTCTAAACTATCATAAATCCTGAAGAACACCTGTTAACAGACGTTTTGTTAGTAACACCGTGCCTAAAAATAAGTACATAAATACATATAAAGACAATATGAATACGAATTGATTAAGTAAAACAATCGATTAATCAAATGTTATTGTCAGACAGACATATTACTCGTGCAGGACTCTTTTAAACTGCTATTTTTTATCAATTAAAAAAATGTATACCTAGCCCTTAAATTTTACCTTTCTACCACCAATCCCATTTTTGATAGCAATGTTAGTGTTGTTCTCCAGTAAATCTTCATCTCATATCTTTTGTAGCAATGGCAAAAAAACGTTTTGCTTGGTCAGCTAGTAGGTATATTTCAAAAGATAGCCTTAGGCTTTAATACCAACCATTTTCACTTATATCATTACACGCTGTTTTAACACTAATATAAAGGTAGTAGACTGCAAGCCCGTGAACAAAAATTTATGGGTCATCTGATACAGCAGGAGACTTATATAGCTTGCGTGTCAGTGTTCTGTTGTGTAGCAGGCATGTTGCTTATCATCAGGCACATGTCCTGCTCGTCTCGTCACTCTTTACTATAAAAAAATGCATACCAAGGATTTAAATAAGACTTTCATAGAATAATTCTAGTGATTAAAGATACCACTACCATCAAACAGCACCTGTCTGTTGCAGTTTAAAATTATATTTTCTATAGCATAACATTTAATTAAAAAGTAACTAAAATTTGCTAAAACAGAAGTTATAATACTTTTAACCGTCTTCTCTTATCCGTAGAATTCAATGTCTTTCAGTAAGGGTCTTTGCGATATTTACAAATGAGTAAATGTATATCTTACTGGTTTTAGTTGTTAAATAAACTAACTAGAATTATCTACAAATGAAGTAGTAAAATGAATTAAAAGTACCTATATATATAGACTACTAAGATGTCTACTCTTTGAAGATGCCGAAGAACCATGCTATAAGTAGTGATCTTTAAACCAGTGTTCAAATGAGAAACTACAATACGAACATTTTCCCAAAGCTTACGCGAACCAAAAGCATGTCAAAGATTTCAGTAAAGTATAAAATGTAATAGCGGCTCGTTCCGGCTTTGTGCGGATTTTGTCATATTTATAAACACCGTTATTCGAAATAAAAACCATCCTATACATTTAAAATACTAAGTGGATTTTATAATCTCCCTCACTAAAGGATATACAGATTAAAGGAGCAGAAGAGAGACAGTCAGCGTCATCAAGTCGTCGTCAAGTCCCAGTTGTCCCATGCACCGTCACTGACAAACACTGCACATCAGATTCTCAGCAACAGAGTGGCTTACAACTTGAACAGGTTGCCAGAGGATGTTATTTCGACAAAATCACTGAACTGTTTCAAGAACTGGACAAATGGATAGCGAAAATCAATATCATTTTAACGGATAAATTAATTACCTATAATTTTGTTTTTTCTATGCTGCTCGCCGTCATTTTATTTAGTATCAATAAATAAAATAGTATTATTCAATAAATTAAATAAATATTTTAAGTTGGATCAAACTGAGCTGAACGTCTCCGTTGGGATCTAATTAAACATAATTTACATCGCAATTATGTCTTGTGTAATCTTTTCTTCTTTTTTATGGCTTTCGTTCGGTAATATCACTGCAATTTCGCCAGCGTCCAGCGTTTGAGCATAGGGATGGTCATCTTGAGATTTGAGGTTGAGATTCTTCGTTCAGATGATCCGTCTTCTTCAGATAATCTTGAGCTTGATTAATGAAAAACCCTTTGGAGTAAAATCGAGGAAGCAGGGTTCTTCTTCCAGCAATTAATTGTTATTACTTTTCTCGCTTCTTCTTCCATAAATTAATTTTTAATATTACTTACTATTCTTGCTTCTATTTCCATCAATTAATTATTATTACTACTGTTCTTGCTTCTTCTTCCATCAATTAATTATTATTACTACTGTTCTTGCTTCTTCTTCCATCAATTAATTAATATTATTACTGTTCTTGTTTCTATTTCCATCAATTAATTATTATTACTGTTCTTACTTCTTCTTTCATCAATTAATTGTTATTACTGTCAAAGCGGTACAGAAGCTTTTGACGTTTGTGTCTCGTGTCAAAAAGAGAATAAGGAGTCGAAAAATCAGTTGGTAGTATCATTATTATTAAAGTCATTTAAAACTACCTTATCCTGTTAAATTACGGACTACCTACAGAATGGGAGGCACCAAAGATTTTATTAATAAGAATATCTACATTTTGCATTCAATAATTTATGTTCTAGAAGTAAAAATATCAGACTACGACCTGTATTATATTTTTCAAAAAATAATGAATTTGTTCCTTTGGTTACGTTGACAATACTTATATGTATTATAGTTTTATGCAACTTTTTTCCGTATTGTTTACTAGTGTTATAGGATATCGAAAAAAAATATTTCAGTTTCCTTGTTAAATATGGGTAATAATTTAAATGATGGTAATAAAATGTACTTTTATGTTTAAATTCTAACAATTCAAGACCATTAAAGAACGGTAGGAGTAGGGGTTGACTGAGGCTAACTGCCATAGGTCAGATTCAAAGAAAGAACAATATTAATGCTATTGTCCAATTACCAATTTACTATTTTTTTATGTGGGGAAATGCATTTAAGGTTGTCCGTAAATTACAGGGCTTAGAGACATAATATCTTAGATCTCTGGGTGACGAGCGCAGTGAAAGTCAAGACCATTTTAGTAAACCCATGATTTGGGTTTTGTGTACGTCATATTTCAATTTCATTATTTATTCTCGTTATAACATACAGTTATAATGGGCAAGTGACATCCCTATTAAAATTAATTCTATAATCACTTGCCATAAAAATAATACGACAGATAAAATTTGTTTTTTTTTCCGGAAATGGTATGACTTACTAATGATTACAACAATTAGTTATAAGTATATCAAATCATGTCTGATGTGACATAAGCTTATAGAAATCCAAAAAAAGATTAAAAGGTATAAAACAGTCGGAATGTCAAACGGTACAAACATAGTTTTAAATTTACTAGATACTTACATACAGTACATAAAATATACATATACACTAACCATTACCTATATCAACTAATATCATCAAACTGAAGAATTTTGTTTGTTTGAACGCATTAATCTCAGAAGTACTAGACCGATTTCAGAGATTTTTTTCAGTGTGGGATGTACCTACGTGATCCCTGAGCACTTAGAGATCGCAGTACATACCTATACCTATGCTATATACGAGTATACGACCACGGGCGAAGCCGGAGCGACCGCAAGTTCATAATAAAATTCATAAAAACCATTTGTCACGTGTCAGCCACGAGATTTGAAACTAGGCATTTTTTATGATATTCGAACCAAATTTGGAATGCGATTTTTTGCGACCCAGTACAGCCGGTTTTGCTCACACATTAGCCTGTTATAAATTGACCCCAGTATGCTGAGTGCGAGTTATGTCGACAACAAAACGCGTTACACCGTGAGAGTGTGAGCGTAACATTTGTATGGAGAACTCCGGCACCGCTAGGCGCGCTAAGAATTTCTTCATACAGTCTTGTTTACGCGCTCACGGTAGAACACGTTTTGTTGTCGACAAAACTCGCACTCAGCGTACAGTACTCGTTACGACTCTTCGCAATCGTTGGTGTGCAAATGTTTATGTGATGAATTCAAATATTTGTACTGTATGTGGGTATTTCTATGTACTTATAATAAGTATGTATTTACAACTTTATAAGTATTATATCAGCTATCTAGCCGCCATAGTACAAAACTTTGCTTAGTTTAGGGTCAGATGGTGTTGTGTGTCAATAATAATTGTCTACCAATATTTATTTATTTATTATAACATTAGCCGGATCATTGACAGTGCTAGGTCTAGTCATAAAGACCCCGTTGTGCTGTCTGTTTTTGTAGCATTGATGGAACGAGTAAAATAATTATGCACTTGATGGTGCATAATAAGTGACAGGCCTGCCCAAAACTGCAATACAGTTTTGTTTTTGTTTTCTTTATTTTTCAGAATGAACTGAGACTTTTTAATCGAATTCAAAAGAAGAAAAGGATTTCAAATTGATTGTTTTTTGGTACACACATACATGCATATACAAAAAAAAAAAATATGAATAAATAAGTACATGTACATGTTGTACATATTTTGTACGGAAGTTACCTACCTTCATAGGTAGATAACGCCGCAAGCAATAAGGCCGCCATTTGTGGTGCTAGTTCATAAGTGTTCTTCTGTAATATTTCTGTTTTAGTGCTACAATAAAGAGTTATCTATCTATATATAACTCCGCGACAGCTCCCTCAAATTGTGAATCGATTTTCATGTTTCTTTTTTTGTTTGGTAGATCATGGTTCAGAGGTGGGTCCTATATATTATATTCTAATATAATATAAAATTCCTATATTAATCTCATTTGATTGGAACTGTGAATGTGACAGTTTTTCAAATATTAACAAAAACTAAACTAAACCTTGCTTTCATTTATCTGTACGACGCGACGTAGGTAGTGAAATATTCGTTGATCCTTATGAAATTTGGTAGAGTGTCTAAATTTTATTTTAAATTGAAGTTGGTTTTTGGTTTTCCGTAGAAAACATATTATTTATTATTATTTTCACGGATTTCGAGTATTCAGTAGATCCACGTCTACTAGAATGTTGTAAATAAATTTGTCTAGAACTTCAAGTTGTGGTCCTATATAAGACGCTTTGCTAAAGTACTAAATAACCCTATATATAGTGTTACGTGAACTTACGTAACAATCAAATTCATTATATAAGTAGCTACGTTAAGGATTCTTCAATACGTAAGCGTTGATCTAATAATATTGTTAAGAAATAGCTGAAGTAAATTTTTCAATTCAATCTATAAATTAATAAATAATAATTGATTTAATTAATTAATCGATCGAGTGAAAAAATACTTAGCTGCTTTTCTTTTTAAATTATGTCCCACTAGCAGCACTCGCAGTTTTGCCCGTGTAATTCCTGTTTCCGTTATTTCCATGGGATAAAAAGTAATCAATAGTCTACGTTCTATTCCCGGCCATATTCTAACTGTTTTTTACGAAGTTAAAATGGACCACTATTAGGTGATTTATAAAAAAATGAAGTAGGGATGTATAATACGGAATTCCAGCTTTGTAGCACATTCCTAGACCATGCTTTAGGCGTACCACAAAATTGAACCATAGCTGTTTTGTCGTGCTAAAACTTTCTTAGTCAAATTTACTTTTTCTGTGACTTTTTGATTACATAACGGTTTCAATACGGCGATTGTTTGTAACTGTAGTTATATCTTTTGTTTTTGACGTCGAATTCTATCAGTATCGACTCAACATAAAAACAATAGATATTAGTTACAGTACATTTATTTTTCAATTTAAATAACAATTGCTATTTCAAATGAATTACGTCATTTTACATCTTCCAGTGTGATGAAGGATAGTTGATTAGTTACTCACTAAAACAATAATTTATTTGCAAAAATACAATAATAGCGGCTGTCAAATATTATATTTTATTTTTATTTTTTAAATAAGAAGTGACGAGACAAGCAGACCATGTGCCAGATGGTAAGCAACATGCCTGCCACATAACAGCCCAGTGACACGCAGCTATTGGAACATGAAGAGTCCAAATCATTACATAGCACTGCACTGCGCTCATCACCCAGAGATCTAAGATGTAATATCTCTAAGCCCTGTAATTTCTCTGGAAACATTGCCCTTTAAACCGGAACACAATAATGTTTTAACATTACTGTTTGGCGGTAGAATAACTGGCAAAGGTGTGGTACTTTCCCAGGCGGACTCTGCTAGGAGTCCTACCACTACAATTATATCTAATTATCAACTGAATAAAAGGTTGAAGTGATGACACACTTCTTTCAATTCACTTCCCAAAACACAGTATTTTCGTCATTTTTTATTTGTGAAATAAAAGAGAAAATACATGCTATTTTTTTTAATCTGACGGACAAACTCGTTTTTTCAGTTAGTTCAACTTCAATTTTTTCTTTTGGCTTCCATTCGGTAATGTAGCCGTAATTTCGCCAATGTCCAGCGTTTGAACATTGGGAGTATCTTTTTCAGCTAGTTGTCAGCCCGTCCGCGTCCCTATGACTGTTATTTTTTATTCTTTAGGAATATATACTTCGAATATAAGTGATAATTCGTTCATTCTTTCAATAGTCCTACTTCCTATTACTTCTATTAGTACCTATATTACTTCTATGTCACTTCCTACTAGTACCTATCATATGTTTGTTGCTCAATGTCGCAGGAATGTCTGAACGGATCGGGTTGAAAGTTACATTAACGGATTGGCAGTTAGATTATAATCTGTAATAATACGTAGACCTTAACGTAGAACCTAGAAATTAACAGGAACGTGAACTGCGCGGGTAAAACCGCAGGACACTGCAAGTCGATCATATAATATTCAACCGGCAGATACCAGCGGGCCACTGATCGATTTCAATAAGTACCGGCCATTTGTATTACTACAGCAGATCAATTACAACTGATCAGGTACCGAGACAGCAGCGATATTCAAGGCTAGTTATGTGTTGCGTGTACTATGATGCATTGCTATAAAGCGGTAATAAATTTATTTTTTCCATTAATTATAAATAGAAATACATAACAAGACGCATAATTCATTTTTCCCGTTACTTTCCCACGATAAAAGTAGTCTATGATATTCTGACAATCATATGTATTCCGATTTTCAACCCGATCTGTTGAGAGAATCCGACGTAGCTGAGCAACAAACATCCAAACATCTAAATATACAAACTTTTGCATTTATGATATTAGTAGTAGGATACATAAAAATATTAGCTAAATTGTTTTTAAATCTTCGGGAGACTAGAGCAGTGCAGTGTAAGACACTGTTTTAACTTTTTATATTCTAATAAATCTGTGTGATACTGTTCTTTTATAGGCATGCGTGTTCCACGATCAGGCTCATGTCTAGCCCATCTTGACGTTGATTATCATATGTATAAAAAATATTGGAACTGCCGATATAATTGAAAACTTATAATTATAAATAAAAACATTACCACTCCTTTGCATGGCGCAGTCTGGTTAAAATATACTGTTGAATTGAGAAACCTTCTCCTTTTTCGAAGTCTGTTAAAAAAGTTTTGTATTAAACAAAACAAATGTTGCACAATACTTCATCTATATAGCTACAAATGTACTGCTATTACGTGTCGGTAACGTCGTGTCGGTAAGATTTTCCCGTAACCAAAACTGCTCAACGCTGCTAAAAATTAACATGAGTTTCTTTATAAATTTCACTAGTTTATAGTTTTTAGGGTTCTGTACCCAATGGGTAAAAACGGAACCCTGTTACTGAGACTTCGCTGTCCGTCCGTCCGTTCGATGGACGGTGATAGCTAGACAGTTGAAATTGTCACAGATGATGTGTTTCTATTGTCGCTATAACAACAAATACTAAAAATAAAATAAAATTAACATTTAATTTTTTCCCATACAACGAAATTGAGTTTTTTACCATTTCTTGCTCGATACTAATAACGGTGACAGGTAGACGCTTTAACTATTCACAGAATATTTAGTTTTATGTTCTCTTTAAATAAAATTAAGTAATTAAAATGAAATAAATTATTAAGGGTGCTTCCTTCCAATACAAGAACAAAATTAAAAATTTTGAGTAACCCCCGACTACCTCAGATTTGTTATCTTTACAACATTCTACTAGTCAAGACCTTTCGTTTGATACCCATATTGAGGTAGTAGTGAAAAAAAAATAATGTAATCAGCCATTTTGTGGTGGAGGCCATCTTGGATTTGAAATTTGTTATAGTGTATAGTACCTATTCTACTAGTCAAGCCCTTTCATTTGATACCCATATTGAGGTAGGTTGTAAAGGAATATTTTGTTCACCATTTTGTGGAGGCGGCCATTTTGAATCGATATTAACCAAACATAGCTAAGAACATTCGCACGGATATTAACCTTCAAATAAAAAAAACCGCATCGAAATCGGCTCATCCGTTTGAGCTCTACGGTGCCACAGACAGACACACACACAGACAGACAGACAGACAGACAGACATCGACGTCAAACTTATAACACCCCTTTTTTTGGTTGGGGGTTAAAAAACAGGTTTTCGCCGTTTATTTGCTAATGGTACGGAACCCTTCGTGCGCGAGTCCCACTCGCACTTGGCCGGTTGCTTTCGAGACCCTTTTGAAATAGATAGATTCAATAAATAGGTACTCGTATAATATTATCGAGAACAGAGATAATAATTATTGGCTACTATGGACTGGTTTTATCAATGACAGGTGAACGGCAATCTATCTAAGCAACCATTAAATCTGAAGACCTTGACATATCCCTGCATGTTTTGCAGTTTAGTAAAGTAAACTCTTTGTTATTGCTCAAGTTCTATGGCAAGAATTTTGATTTACACATTTATAAGTAAATGCCATTTAGTATCTCATAGTAAATGCAAAAGTAGCGCTCCATGATAATCCCGAAACAGGGAGTGCTTTATATTAGTGTATTCAAGTACCCTGCATCACTAGAGTCGTGTTGAAATTACGTTTTACTAAACAACATTACATTTATTTAGACACCACAGTCTTTAGACAAAAACTTTTGGTTTATCGTTTTACAAAACTGTAACACCATTAATCTATAGTTTGGGTACCTGTGTACATATGATTAGATACTTTTTGTGTATATGAACATATTATGTGAGTAAGCTATATTGTTTTAAGTAATGTTTTTTTAAACTGAATAAATATATTACAAAAAAAAATCAAATTTCAAAAATATCTTCTGGTTTGTTTAATGTTCATATCCATCGAAAATCCTACAACCAATGCAAACATTTCACAGATCGTTTGGTAAGTTAATCTTTGGAATGCGACCGTTTGTCTATATATAGGTGTCTCGTTCATGAATTCCATTGTTTTTTTAAATGTGCTTTTTAACTGTTTGTTGACTTCATATTATGTTTTATTCGATTTGAACAAGGTTTTAATTAAATGTCGACCTAATGCCTAACCAAATTAAACCTACAACAAAAATTTATGTCTCCGTTTGAGGGTTGTGTGATTAGACACTAATCAAGAGTAATAACCACCCCAAACTAACTGTGAGGACGCGGCCCAACCAGACACCAGCAGGTCTACTACGAAGTCCGATAAACGATATATCGGCCGAAGTTATGGACGTTTTATACCACGAAACACAATCGGTCGTAACGATATATCGTTTATCGGACTTCGTAGTAGACCTGCAGATTGTGTTAAAATCAGGGACTCAGTCCCAAGCTTTTTTAAGCGCATTTAGTGTTAGTGTTTTGTCTTGGTCTTGTTGACATATGTATGGTAGATGCAATGATGCTAAGATTAATGGTATATAGCCCCCTCGCGTCCCAATACTCGCCCATATTTTTGTACAATATGTTTGTTTGATGTTAAGAGTTTTAAAATAACTCTCAAAAGGCCAAAAGATAAAAAAATAATTAAATCAACTACAGAATCGTCGGGTATCTCTATTTAAATGGATAATGAGTTTTTTGTATCGACTCTTGCGCTTCGTAAATTATGCATTAGCATCAAAACATTAAAAGTTTTGTCTTATACTTAGACCTAAGCATGCGTGATTCATAAGCCGTCGGGGCACATTCACAAAACGCGTTGAAGAGTTGAAGATAAGATTGGGGCGGTTTTAAATAACAAAACGATAAATTATACAAAACCTGTTCAACCGTCTAGTCTATACTATAGACTATATCTAGACACCAACCACTACACAAATATTGAAATTAAACTTTTAGCGAAATACTATAGAGCATCGATAGTATTTTGCAAAAAGTTTAATTAAATTTTTTGTCTAGTGGTTGGTGTCGTATAGGTACTCAGCCATTCTTCGTGGCTTCGATTCCGACCAAGGGCAAACACAGCTGTTTGATGAATGTGGATGATTTGTCTGTATGTCGGTGTCATTTTTGTTTTTTAGGGTTCCGTATCTTCGTATATCGAAAGAAAAAGATGGAATCCTTATAGGATCACTTTGTTGTTCGTTCGTCCGTCTGTCGGTCTGCGAAGACCCTTTTTCTCAGGGACGCGTGGAGGTACCTAACTGAAATGTATATCAAATACTCAGGTCTACTGTCACTTGGAGCTGTAAAAAAAAACTTCTAAGCCAACGCAATAAAAAAATACAGCGGTTTATGCTGTAAATTTTCGACACGCCTAAGGGAATCAAAACCTACAGGGTACTTACTTCCCGTGAACTTAGAATCTTGAAATTTGGTACGGAGCAACGTCTTATAGCACAAATACAGGCAAAATTGCAAAACCGTACATTTTTAGTTAACTACATCATAATTATAATAAAAACATTGTTAATAATTTTAAACTTAAAAATACGATAACATTTACTACAGTAGGTTTGTACGGAACCCGCGGTGCGCGGAGTCTGACTCACACTTGCCCGGTTTTTTATACCATGTAGTGACTAAGCAACACACATCCCCTTTATACTAAAGCGCCACAAAAACGAGTGAGATTATAAACATAACATCGTTAAATTATAAACTGACGGTAAAATCGTAAGATTTCACCGTGACATACAATATTATACATAGGTACGTAGTAGTTTTACATAGTAGTGATTGCAAAATGGTCTCAATTGGACCATAAATCAATATTAATCTACTGGCAACACCCCGCGGTTTTACCCGCGTATTTCCCATTCCCGTTATTTTTCCCGGGATAAAAAGCAGCCTATGTGTTTTTCCTGGCTACAATCTAACTGTGTTCCAAATTTCAACCCAATCCATTCATACGTTACGACGTGAATGAGCAACAAACATCCAAATATCTAAACTTTGACATTTATAATATTTGTAGGATTAACTATACATATACAATCAAGTTGCAAGTTAGTTCGTGTTACCGTTTTTCCTGTACAACTAATAGAATAAATCACAAAAAATCTTGTTGATGTATTACGTTTGGTTGATATATTGTTGATGTAATACGTAGTATACGTAGATGTTAGTTTTACGTACCAGTTACAAGTCCGTATGTACTAGATCCTTTCCGCTAGGTCCGTAGAGAACTCCTTTCTGGATTGCTAAACCTTCAGTGTTCTTCCCTAGACGCGGCTTCCAAGATGGTACCGTCGTGTCTGAGGTGCCAATGCCTTAGTAGTCATATGAGGCGTAGATTTTGGTAAGATTACATAGATTGGTAGGGGCCTACGCATTCTGCGCTAAGCGCTAACCCAACGTTTGGTAGGCAACAGAAGACATGAATGCTATATGATATTTAATGTTGCTGACAAATGCATTTTAACAATTTAGTTAAAAAAAAAATACCCGCGAAGGTAAAACACGTAGCACACAATATTTCGGACGTTACAGACATCAACAATACTGCACATCAACTTCCTGATTAGTATTTTTACGATACTTGATCGCCATCTCGATGCGGTCGAGAAGAAACAGATCGACTTCAGACTCTACGCTTCAAGACTCCCAGACTATATCTATAAGGAAATAGCTACTAAGGCAACGTACTTATTCCAAAGTTTCGATTATTATGAAAGTGGAGTTAAACTTCGTTCGTAAAACCATGAAACGAAAGATGTAATCCTATAAATAAACTGCCCATAGTTTCACAGAAAAACTATCAAAGCTAAAACTGCAGTTATATTTTAAGTTTCAAGTCGTCAAACCTGTAAATGAATCTACCGTTAAAGTGATAAACTGCAAACTAAGAGCCTTTACGTGCAATAACTTGCACTACCTACTGCAGTTCAGTATGCTTTGCGTACAATCATCGACTAACTGTCTCATCTTTAAATTTTACCTTGTTAAACGAGTTGCATTATTACCTGGACCACAAACAACATAAATAAAACCATAATTTCATAAGGAAACATGTTTAATTCGAAGCTGACCACAAAAAGGATAAAGGATTAAAATTCCCCTCATCTTAAGGTGTTCATGAATCACACGCTACACTATTAAGAATACAAAATCATTAAGCAGGTATATCAATTGACCTTTGTTTTCCGCAGGTTCTCTCAAGGATCGAGACCATGCGTCACTGAGACACTCGATTGACCGGAAGTTCAACAAGCAGTATGATACTACTTCCGGCAAGATGGTTCGCTCGGATTCAAGATGGCGGCATCGCCAACCAATTTTTTATGGCTTTTATGGGTATGTTTTTTATTTACTTTGTTTCTATTTAGTCTGTCATATAGGATGCATGGACGTTTTTGTGACTGACATTGTTAGCCTTAATATGTAAATTTGATATTCATTTTACAAGTCCTGTAACTTCATTAAACTGTCAACTAATATTATAAATGTTTAAGTTTGATTGTTTAAATGTGATTGACAACAAACATCCAAGTTTATTGTTCAATCACGATTAATTATTACTGGAATATGATATGGGGCTTCTTTATGCCTCAAATGTGAGCTATTTAATTTCCCAAAACTGCAGAACTCTTGGGAAATTATTTTTAAATCTATTTAATTGTACCCGAACAAAGATGCAAGTTATAGCAATTATAGCAAGCATAATTTTCTTTGTCAAATAAAACCTGTGATATACAAAATTATTCCAAGTTAGACGTAAGATTCTAAAATATTAAATCTGTCATAGTATGGCTCAAACTCCACTCATACTCCATATTCAATAAACTACCATTCTTTGGTTTGTCTTTTTAAATGAGGCGTTTTCAAAATATCAGAAAAAAACATAAATCAAAATTGTTTTCAATTGCGTTGTTACATTTGGTCTTAAAGTTTCATATTGTTCAAAAAATTAACAATCAATATATGTTTACGATTTGACAATTTTTTCACTCAACTGTCAGTTATCTGTCGTTCAGTAAACGGTTCATAATCTAGGCGTCACAAACGTGAAACATGTGGGCATAATTCTAATATTAATGATGTAACGTTACATATTGGCTTTAAACAATATGTAAGCGTACATTTCCTATTAAAATCATCATTCATGAGACTAGAAATGTATGTACTTACATAGTGAATTTTCATACAACTAATATCTGTTCTATCGTGTCCTCACGATAAAGCATATTTTTCTGATCATAATATTAGTATTCTTCATGTATTATTTCTATTTTAAACTGTAGAAAACTACGTTTTTCTGAAAATTTTATTTATTTACTTCATGTCATAATATTGCAAAACATTCACTATTGCTTAGCAACCTCTATCATTTTCATAAGGTTGAATAGTTTTTAGGTCTAATTCTCTCTGGCCGCTAATTATAAAATAAACTGTCTCTCATTTTAGATTTGAATACCATTATTAGAATACCAAGTCTTCTTGTAAAAGCTAGGAACTGAGATGGGCAGTCAACATTTGGATCTCAAAGAAGAAGCATCACAAGATACCCTGAAAGGTGCAACGTGGAAATAGGACTGCTGTGGGCTACTATCGTTATTGATCCCTGCTGCGAGCCACTGATGTTGTGGACTGCTGTGGGATACTACTGCTGCTGATTCCTGCTGCGAGCCACTGATGTTGTGGACTGTTGTGGGATACTACTGCTGCTGATTCCTGCTGCGAGCCACTGATGTTGTGGACTGCTGTGGGCTATTACCACTGCTGATTCCTGCTGCGAGCCACTGATGTTGTGGACTGCTGTGGGATACTACTGCTGCTGATTCCTGCTGCGAGCCACTGATGTTGTGGACTGCTGTGGGCTATTACCACTGCTGATTCCGGCTGCGAGCCACTGATGTTGTGGACTGCTGTGGGCTACTACCGCTGTTGATCCCTGCTGTGAGCCACTGAACTCTACCGTGGGCTACTGATCCTGTTGTGGGCTGCTGATCCCTGCTGCGAGCCACGGAATCCTACCATTCTACCGTTCAAACCCTCTCAGTTCCTGTTTTTTTTTTTTTTTTTTTTTTTTTTTTTTTAAGACTTGGTATTCTAATAATGGTATTCAAATCTAAAATGAGAGACAGTTTATTTTATAATTAGCGGCCAGAGAGAATTAGACCTAAAAACTATTCAACCTTATGAAAATGATAGAGGTTGCTAAGCAATAGTGAATGTTTTGCAATATTATGACATGAAGTAAATAAATAAAATTTTCAGAAAAACGTAGTTTTCTACAGTTTAAAATAGAAATAATACATGAAGAATACTAATATTATGATCAGAAAAATATGCTTTATCGTGAGGACACGATAGAACAGATATTAGTTGTATGAAAATTCACTATGTAAGTACATACATTTCTAGTCTCATGAATGATGATTTTAATAGGAAATGTACGCTTACATATTGTTTAAAGCCAATATGTAACGTTACAATGAGCCGCGTAGGTATTGAGTAAAATTTGATATAAAGTGGTTTAAGAACTGCAAAACTTAAACCGTCTTTCAATATGTAGGTATTTTAAATGGGGGCAGAGTAGTAATTTAACCATTACATGTTATTATCTTTGCCCCAGTCCAGTACAGAAGTTGGTATGTAATAGGTATTCAAATCCTAAAACATTTCTTTGTCCCATTGCCACGATAATGGTTTTCCAGTGAAGGCATGTTTATAAACTTATGCTACCGGCCTTAAGTGTGGCACTATGTGATTAATAATAAGCATTGTTTAAGGCCCTTGTAGATTACTTAAATCGTTTATGTTTCAATACAATATTCTTCACTGAATATCTTAATCTAGAATATAATAATATAAAAGTGATTTTACGTACACTATAACGGTCAAGATGGCCAGTGTGTTATGATTCTATAAGTCAAAAATTTTCAATTTTATTTAAAGAAAATGTACTAATTCGATTTGTTATATTTATGATAGGTACCTAGGTATACATATCCTTATAGCAAGCAAGTTTTTTTATGCAGCTCTCTCGCACACAGCTCAGAAATGTCTTTAGAAAAACAGCATTCAATACTTACTATATAAATTTTATTGACAGTAGGTTATGAAACTTACCCAAATGACGGTACCATATCCAGAAAACAATGGGTTTGTGTTTGCGGTCAGAAACAGCCCAATAGCTTGACATAGACATCACAGTACGTCAACTGTTGACGTAGCTCCCTATATCGTGATGTCACAATGTCACATTACAGGTGTATGTGATTAGAATAATTCCATAGAATCATGACACGGAGTGTTATCTCAAGAATTTCTCCTTTTGTTTCTTTGAAGGTCTTTTGTATCTTGGGAAGTAAATATCTGAATAAAAATAACTCTTTAGAAAACTCACATCAAGGGACAGGGCATAGGATTATGAATTGTAATTTGAACATTGTATTAATCATAATCATATTTATTCACAAAAATATAACACGTCACAAAATTCAATAGAAAAGAATTACACAAATGTAATTAATTAAGAACATAAACCCATGTGGATAGTACCTATCAATTAAAAAAAAATCAAAATGTCATACAATATTTCAAATCACTATGTCATTAAATACAATAAATTAAAATAGATGTCAGACAAATAAAGAATTAAAATAACAATGCCATAAGTACTGTAAGTACGCATAGTTAAACAGTCAGTCATTACAGTCTCATATGACCTCTCATTTTATTCCGAGAACTGGCAGAAAATTTTTGGAAGTAGCAAGCTGAAAACTTGTCACATAGTTATCCTATTTTGTAAGTCGCTACTTAACTACATAAGAGCAAAAAACTAATTACATTTAAAAAACATGTTTTAGTTCAACATCTACGTTTGAGGCAGTATGCAGTTTTTGTGTTGTAGTTTAATGCTAAAATATTTAAAAAAAAGCAGCACGTGTCAAAATGGTTTGCAAAACATAAAAAAGTTTTGTTTTTAAGCTTTTGCGATTTGAACACATAATGTTTGTAATGTACAGGACTTATCTTCTCGTGACCACGGCGGTTGTAACGCTGCCGAATTTCGAGGTATTTAAACAATGAATTAAATCGTGATTAAGTCATGTACATTATAAACATTATAAAAAAAAGTATTTGAAATTTTAATTGGGTATCATTTTTGACTAAAACAAAGAGATTCTCAAAAAATATGGTATTTTGGTGGGACTTTCTACCTGCCGGATGATCTAATTGAGAGATTTATTTTGCCCTGTTACTCACCAGCCAAGTCTGCACCTCCGTGTTATGGTATGAAACGAGAGTTATGTAGCAAGTTTTCAGCTTGCCTCGAATGCCTTCCCAAAATTTACTGCCAGACCTCAAAATAGTTCATGCACTTTTCTCTCTGGATGTACAGTTTGAGATGCACGCAACTCTCGCAATACCAAAACGAGTTTATACCACACACACAAAGAAAGGGTGACCAGGAACTATATTATTTTATAATAAATTTAAATATTTAGGGTAATTAAAATCTAAGATTAGGGGTTATATTCATGATCTCTTTCACACAATCCATCCACACTTTTTGGTCGCTCTCTACCATAGCATCCGTCTACATTCATATTAAAAACTTATATGGTCTTCATCTCTACGCATAAAATGCCCAAACGACTATAACCAAGTGCTTCTCAATATTTTTTCACGGATGCTACTTTTAGACTTCCCATAGAATTAAAGGGCTTGAGTAGTTGAATACTATATATATACTATAACAAATTTCAAATCCAAGATGGCGAATGGCCTCCACAAAATGGCGAATTACATTTTTTTTTTCATAACTCCCTCAATGTCATGATACTCAAATGGCTTGACTAGTAAAATGTTGTACAAATTACAATCCGAGGTAATCGGGGTCAAACAAAATTTTTCATTTTGTTCTTTTAATTTCCATGAATGGTCTTTATATGACAATATCCAAGCGAAGCCGGAACGGGCCGCTGTTTAGTAGGATATCCCGAAAGAATGCAAAGTTTCTTAGGGTTTTTGCAAGCTCTAAGCTAGCTACGTCGTAAACAGATCGTGTACTGGTAACGATGGAAGTAATTGTAAAATATTTTATTCTTTGTTTCATCTTAAAATAGGCCACTTGCAAATGTTCGTCTCCAGTCACATAACACTATCTAAGTACTTATAGTGAACATTACCGGTAGAAATACCTACACATAGAACCTATTTGAAATTGAAATTATTTCTGAAATCATTGCCATTTTTGTAATTGTTTACCTCATAAGTGCGTCATTTATTTATAACTACACGTATTTTGTCCCAGTTTATTTCGCAAATGATGTGACACCTAAGAACGCAATCTCTCGGTATACCTACCTAAGTTTAGCAATGACAATCGCTGAGGTGATCGGAGTTCAACCAGGTATCTTTGCAACGGTTATAGTACTATATATAGAAGTTGTGTTTTATGTGGGTAACCCTATATTTGGAACACTTCTTGGAAATCAAAGGCGTTTTGTTACAAATTCTCTTCAAACGAAAAGTACTACAATAACCGCCGTTTAGTGATTATGACATCTCTTAAGATAGGTATCGAGAGCCGTTGAGACGAGCAGGACATGTACATTATGGTCAGTAACACGCCTGCACAAAACAGCACAGTGATACCCAGCTATTGAAACGTGAAGAGTCCAAATTATTACTCGTACCTAGCACTGCACTGCGCTTGTCACCCAAAGATATAAGATGTTTTATCTCTGTCCTGTATTTTTTCTGAAAACATTGTTCTTCAAACCGGAACTTATTGATGTTTGTACATTACTGCGTAGCGGTAGAATAATTGGCAAAGGTGTAATAGGTGCTTCTCCAGACGGACTCTGTAGTGTAGAGAGTCGTACCACTAGAAAATAGGCTTAAATTCATAGATACGAGTAAAAGCCCCTACGGTTGACGTTTCCAACACCAGAACCCAGAGGTAATGCCACTTTCGTTATTCGAACAGCAGTAGTAAAATTACAGGATTATATTACCAGAATAGTTTTCCTCCTACAATCTTGGTATCTTCAATTCGAGAGTGAATCGTTAGGTAAACGCGCTCCATCGTATACTGCATAGTCACTTAACATCAGGCGAGAGGGTGATCAACAGTGAGCCTATAAAAAGTTAGGGATTGCATATCTGAGCAGAGTGGTCGGAGTGGTTTGAGATACGGGGTATAAAAATAACTGAATAGATATAACGTAAATAAAAACGTTATAAAATAATACGCATTCCAATAATAAATTTTAGTAGACAGACATCTGATAAAAAAAGAAACAAACTAATACGCCTTATCTAGAAAAATATATTGATACTCTAAAAATAGATTTGACCCCGACTCGAAAGATTATCATTGTCTCAGAGTACTTATGCGTAAAAAATAATCTCTCTGATGTTTTATCTGTGAGAGCTCTTTGTATATACAAATACTAGATAATATGTATTATTGTAGAGGTAGAGGACTCTTGACAGAGTCCGTCTGGGGAAGTACCACATCTGACTCAATCATTCTACGGCCAAGAATCAATGTGTGAACATTACCGTATTCCAGTTTGAAGGGCAATGCTTCCAGGATAATTACAGGGCCAAGAGATAAATCATCTTAAATCACTGAGTGAGGAGAGCAGTGTGCTAAACAATGATTTGGACTTCTTATTTAAAATAATATCATGGCATGTGCCATTATGTACAGGCGTGTTGCTGTTACTTGCCATCAGGTACATGTAATGGTCGTCCTGTCAATCAATATAAAAAAATGCAGTCATAGAAACTGCCGATAGAAGTGAAAACTTATAACTCAGAATTTGATAGCTTACTTTGGAAACTACGCTGATGAAACCGGAGGGCGTGGCTATGACCATGGAAATGGTCCCGAGTTTATCCGAAGATTTCTTATCGTTCCCGAGCGTGACGCTAGAATTCAATTCACAACCCACGAAAATCTGTCTGTGGCGCGCCTAAAGAAGTGCTCACTTCAAAAAAATCCGTCCGAGTCCGCCTGGGGAAGTACCACACCTTTGGCAGTTATTCTACCGCCAAACAGTAATGTGAAAACATTACTGTGTTCCGGTTTGAAGGGCAATGTTTCCAGAGAAATTACAGGGCTTAGAGAAATAACATCTTAGATCTCTGGGTGATGAGTGCAGTGCAGTGCTAGGTAATGATTTGGACTCTTCATGTTCCAATAGCTGCGTGTCACTGTGCTGTTATGTGGCAGGCGTGTTGCTTACCATCAGGCACAAGTGCTGCTCGTCTCGTCACTTCTTATTAAAAAAAAAAGGTTTCGATGTTGAATTTCGCAATGTTTAAACTGCTTTGCAGCGGACATAATTTATGCCCTTTTATATGGGATCATTAGAAGTTATAAGCGTGAAAATGTCACTTATACCCAGCAATTATTAGATAAGGAAAATACTTATTTAAATGAGTATAGCAATGATTTATTATTGATCATTATCCTGTAGGCTTTTAATGTGTTGTACTAAAAATTATGCAAATTTGCTAACTACCTAGATAACATGACAAGTCGTGCGTGGTAAGATAAATCATTGACTGTGTCACTGGTTTTAATTATTATAATTGAGCACCGCAGTTACATTATAAACTACTTTTGAAATGACTTCAAAAAGGAGTCGAGTTTGTCAATTCAGTTGCATTTTATTTGTAGTTATGTTACGCAATAGCTCCGTTAATTTTGAATCGATTTTGATGATTCTTTTTTGTTTTGTTTAGTAGAAAGTATTTCAGAGGTGAATAAATTAGAGATAGAATATAGATAGATAGATTACTCTTTATTGTGACACAAAACAGAAAAAACACAGTAACACACATAATTATTTTCACTTCATTTATTTCTTATCTTTATTTTTAAGTTACTAGTTAAAAATACAAACATTATAAAAAAACTTAAAAACTAGGGTGCCGCCAGCAGCGGGGCAGGGCCCAAGCTACCGGTGGTTAGGGCTGCAGAGAGAGGAACCTCCTGACGATGCGCACTGTGTCAAGGATGACTGCCTTCTGCATCTGGCTCTTAACCCAACCGTCTAGCGACAGTCTCTTGAGATGTTGATCGAGACTTTTCGCTACAAGGCCGTTTGCCGATACAACTATTGGTCTAACTATGATCATCGAATCAACATCCCACATGGCGGTAACCTCATGAGACAGGTCGAGGTACTTGCTAAGCTTGTCCTTATCTAATTATTATTAGAGATATAATTACAGAGAGATATAAATTATATAAAGATAAGATGGTTTTTTGAAATTTCAACAAAAAACAAAAATTTGCTTTCATTTATCTGGACGACGTTCTCATAGCTTCTGTGAAGTTTGGTTGATTGCCCGAATTTAATTTTAAATTGCAGTCGGTTTTTTTTTTTTTTTTTTTTATTAGAACATTGCATTATTGTTTAAGCTGGAACTATTTATATTAAGCCACTCCTTACCCAGATCGGTTTAGGTATAAGTTTGACTTTATTAGTGACACACCTTTGCCTTGAAGGAAATTGTTTCTAGAACAATCATAGAGCAAAACGATAAGCTCTATGATTCTGCGTAAACGATTATAATTTTATCTTTTTCACGTAATATAACGTGAAAAATAGCTGTTGGGACTTGAACCTTTTCGCAAGGAGATAATGAAGGCCATAATCCACCATGCTGAATATTTAGTTATTTAATGGAGTAATTTTGTGGGTTACCTCGAGGCCGGCACCCCGAGCTTCTCCCCCTAACGGGAACGAGGAAGATCACGAGATAGATGAGTAATTTTGTTCTCGTTGTTCCATTGTGTACTAGTTCTTGCCTAGTTATAAAACTGGTGGATAATACATTAAGTACGATTTACTAAAACGACACTTTTAAACATGCATCACCCATCGTTTGTTCTGCCTCGGGCACGCGTGACTTGGAATTAATGTGTGTTGGCAACCAAATCTGACTGTAGTTTTACAAATGAACTTCCAAAAACAAGGGCATTTTTGTACTTGTTTTTTTTGGAAAATAATTGTAACTCTAAAATCATCTGATTATGTATTGTATGTTGTGGGCCGGGCTACTATCATATCTACACATCTGAAGTTTGAAAGGGTACAACCACTGATTTATATCGATGTCTCTACATATATCTTGGGTTTTATAAGTCACGGTTTGACCGTTTGTGACCGAAGACCGATTGTGTTTCGTGGTATAAAACGTCCATAACTTCGGCCGATATATCGTTTATCGGACTTCGTAGCAGACCTGCAGGCCCATGGGGGCCGAAAGCTCATCTCATTTTCAAAAAACCCTCGCTTCCTCATACGCTTGGTCGAATTGACGCCTGACCAAAATGCTGGTTTCTTTTGGTTCAACGTATCATTTGGAACAGTAATGCTTCCTGCATGCCATACACGCTTCCAAGTGTTAGTGAGCTTAAACATCTTAATTATATGTAGACCTCCATCGGTTTACGGATAATTCAGATGTGCCTAAAAGAGTAGTTAGCTAAATTTCTTAACTATACTTACACACACTTCCGAACTATACTTACACACACACTATCTCAAATAATATGTAATAATTATATTTACCAATTTATCAGCAAAGTATGCGGCCAAGTTCAAAGAGAAATCGGTGGTAATCGAGACAATTCCGTAACGACTAATGTTGCATAATACACTGACACTTGGTTAAGTTATTCTATGGGTGTTCTACTATCAAGTACAACTCTAAACATTTCCATGACTATTTTGTAATTATTTAGATAGACGAGTTAACTCTTTATTGAACTTAATTTTAAAGTTTTTTTTGTAGTTTTATAACAAAAAATAATCATTAGCAGCCCACTAAATGTTCCCATTGCTGGGACTCGGGGCCTTCTCTCGCAAGGAGAGAATGAAAGACATAATCGACCACTCTGGCCCAGTGCGGGTTGGTGGATGACACATGACCGCAAAAGATTCTAGGTACATGTCGGTTTCCTCTCGATGTTTTCCTTCACCGTTTTTAAGTTAGCGGCATTACGCACATGACTTCGAAAAGACAGTGGTGCGCGTGGTGGGATTCGAACCCGGGGGCTACAGATCGCCAGTCGCCGTTCTCCCGACTAGACCAGCAGTAACTTATATATAAATAGAAAATGGAGACTGTATTCGTTGCCAGTGTGTATTTTTTTCCTAATGACAATCTTGGTGTTTTCTAGTCGAGAGTGAATCGATTTCTACTATATCAACACACTTCATTGTACGAGATGGTGGACAAATGTAAACAGTTAAAAGAGCAATTTGTTCTAGACAATCTTACGAAAATTATCTACGGCATAGAGACACGGGTAGCACGTACCTTATATTGAAAATTAACGTAAAATACAAAGTACATAATATATTAGCGGCGCGTTATTGTAAAATAATGATATAATAAAATAAAGCACTACAACTATGTAGAACAACTACAGATCACGTTGTTCTACCGGCAATAGATTTAGCAGACGCGACGTAAGCAATAGTATATACGGTTTGCGTTTTGTCCATGTACATTTATAATTGTGCCTCTGTATAACCCCCTTTTTTCTTTTTTACGCAGAGGTAAATTCCCTATGAATTCCACTTTCTTTGTACCGTGGAAATGTGGGACTTAATAAATAACTGTAAAATTCTCAAAATGTATACCATTCCATATATCTAATTAGTCGCATCAGGTAGATTATGGAAAAATATGGGACCGGTATATTTGTTTTTTGTTTTATCAAATTATAAATTGACAAATGGACTGCGGGCCCGTGAACAACATTTTTATGGATCAAATGAACCACCAGGAGACCTATGTAGGATGAAAGAAGGGTATACAGTCATAATATTCAGCGCTATGCCGTCACTTGTGTCACATAATGCTGCACCTTATTACTTCATACCCTTCTATCATCCTACATAGGTCTCGTAGTGGTTCATATGACCCATACATTTTGTTTACGGGCCTGCAGTCTAAGAGATATAGATCAGCAACTTCCGGAGTGGGAGTTGTGACATCACGTATTCGTAAAAAAGTATTACATGACACCACTAGACTACTTCTAAGGACTGTATCTTCGTAATTGTTTGTTTGTGAAACAAATAAGAATACACAATATTTTTTAAATAAACTAACTGACGGACCAATTATTTTTTTCAGTCATGCCTATTCAGCTTTAACTAGGTACCTATATGTTACTATCAATAGGTAATGACATCTACTCAATAATAAAATAATAAAGAGCTAGCGCCTACTTTGTCCAAAAGCTGAGTTTAGCTAGTCAAAGACGCAACGCTGCCAGCATTCTGCCGCGCAATAGTTATCTCGACGGCGTGATTAATTTGTAAATTTGTTTATTTTTATGGTGTGGTATAATAAAATTAATTTGCATTTTATATGTATGTAAATATTGTAAATAAAAAGTAATAAAATAATTTCCTCCCAACAATAACGCTCACTTTTACAAAAATAAAATGGTTTAGCCAAAACATTATAATTTCCCCACAACAATAACGCTCACTTTTGACATAAATAAAATGGTTTAGCCAAAACAAATCACAATTCATACTGGCCTGTCTAAGACTTGTCAAAAAAGACATACATATTCATAGACGACAAAGTTTTTCTGATTCTGTCACAAACAGACTGAATACAATAGTGTAGCATAAATTTTAATAATTACGGTAGGAAATCATGTATCCTTATGAGACTCGCATAAGCCTGTCGTACACACATTCACTTCTAAAACATTTTGATAGCTGCACATAATTTACCTATTAGTATGTCTATCGCTCACAC
The DNA here is from genome assembly GCA_017562165.1 of Ectropis grisescens. NCBI lineage: Eukaryota > Metazoa > Arthropoda > Insecta > Lepidoptera > Geometridae > Ectropis > Ectropis grisescens. Next base: position 11,093,687 of record CM029786.1, read on the forward strand.
AATGGGAATCACGGAACGGTTCTGAACAAAAAGCTACCTTGACCCTACCTAAAAGTACCCTACATGCCTATTGCCTACTAACGCTGAGTGATTCCAACGGTCACCATAAGGTATTACTATTAAATACACAGGATTTTGTTCTCAGTAAACTCCTGAATAGCTGTTTTTGAAAACTGTTACGAAATTATACAATCTCAATAGTCAAATTTATAATACACACCTACATAAATTTTATGTATATAATTTAGAATAAGGCTAAATTGTGAAAAGGAAATATATTTTATTTTTTTATTCTTATTAAAAAATAAATATTAGGGGACATATCTCACACAGCACCATCTAGTCATAGTGAATACCTAGCATTCTACTAATCAAGATGATTTTCACTAAACGTAGCTAAACTTCCGACGAATTCTCGTTTCAAACACATAACCAAAACCATTTTATCCGTTTAGGAGTTACGACACATATGCCACAGACAGACACACACAAACACATACACAGAGAGACACGTCATAACTTATAACATCTCATCGTTTTTGCGTCGGGGGTTAATTAAAAATTTCAAAAGAAATATCGCTATGTGTACGAATGGTGGAGCCATAAAAAAATCGATCGTTACTAAGTTTGACAGTGCGTGACATGTTTACATTCAATATTTGTGGCAAGATTTACAATCGCATCGATAGATATAAATTAGTAGTCATCATCATCAGCCCATCTAATCATAGTCCACAGTTGGGTGTGGGCACTTATGGAAGGATATTTTGCTATACTTTTTGTACTCAAGATCTTGTTTTTATAAGGACAGAGTCAAGACCACAGTCCATCAATCTAATCTAGTGTACATGTCCTCAAAAGATACATTGGTTTCCTCATCATATTTTACTTGACTGTTACCCAGTTGCAAACTTTTACACCATAGAAGACTCAGATGTGCTAGCGAGATTAGAATCTACCACCGCACTGTTGTGAAATGAAGCGTTTTCTATATTAGATATCATTATTTGAAATTAAATCACCAATTTATATTCCCATTGCGGAGACTCGAGATCTTATCATACACAATGAGTAGGCCACAACCAACCACGCTGGCCAAATGCAATGCTTCCAGTTCCCGTGAAATTACAGGGCATAGAGATAAAATACCTTATTTCGTACGCAGTGCAGTGCTAGGTAACGAATTGGACTCTTCTTGTTCCAATAGCTGCGTGTCACTGTGTTGTTATGGTCAAGCATGTTGCTTGCCATCAGGCACATGTCTTGCTCGTCTCGTCACTCCATGTGATAAAAACACGGTTTGGCGTAAAACACATATCCGTGTCAAAGATGTATTTATTCCTTTGAACCGATGAAGGAAACCGATGTGGTTTCCTCACGAAGTTTTCTTTCGCCAGTGGTGGCCTACCTAAAAATAGAGCATTTTAAAGTGTGTCAGTAGGATTACTTGGTAGTTTATGATACAGCGTTATCTAACCCGCGCGCGTGTTTGGCTGACGGCATTCCAATCATATCGCTCTCAGCTGATTTCACGACCCCTTATCACAAATCTGAGAAATAATAAATAAACAATTATTTTCCAAGCACGCGGCACAATCATAAAACAATCATGCACAGTATGACAGATAGTTAGCAAACTCATTAGTTGCTGCCTCTTAAAAACTTGTTTACCCACTTTATTGGCTTGACTACAGTCATAGATTAAGAGCTCGTGACTGCCAGGCTTTCGTCATTTTATGAAAGCTGGTATGTTAGACCGTAAGACCACACTTCCAACCATAGGTAAGGATGATGGGTTGTAATGCAGTTCACGAGTAACTCAATTTAGCGTTAGCAGACACAGAAAAGAAACTTATTTGGCTCTATATTTACAAGCTTTGCTTAGTTTGGGGTCAGATGGTGTTGTGTGTGAATTGTCCACCAATATTTATTATCAATATAATATTTATGTTCTGTTTGTTTGAACAGACAACTTTTGTCCCACATCTTTTACTAAAACTCAAGATATATCACAAAATAATTTTTTTCGCTTTTGAGTGCCGATTTGTGTTTTTGAAGTCGGTTTAATTTTTATACGAAAATAGTTTATCGTAGTGTAATTTTAAATTGTCTGCTGAAAACTATCACTACATTGTGCAATACATTTAATAATAATATGTTTTAGTTTTGGTCACTGGGCTGTTTAAACCTCACATTTTAATTTCAAAAAAAAGAAGATCTGCTATCCACAGACTCTTAAACCATCAGAGAAATGTTTACAAGTAGAGCAACTATTTGTAGAGAGATATAGCAGGTAGCAAAACCTTGTCTCTGGGGAAAAGAAGTATGTGTATATAATTTGCATCAAATGGTTTTTTAACTGTTTAGATAGATTTTATACTGCTATATCTCTTTGGCTTAACTCAAGGCCAAATATATCGTAACGATTTAAGGAGCTATTAGGTGTCCGTGATGTCCCAAAAAATATCTGTATATATGTATGTATGTATGTACTTCACGGGTAATTCACGTTTAATAAAAAAAACATAGAGGTCAAATTGTTAACCTCCTCCTTTTTTTGAAAATCGGTTAAAAAAACATTGAAACCTTCACCCATCGCACAAATACATAAGTCTAAGATATAAGATTACCCATGTATTAGACCCAGTAATAATAAATTTACCTGAATCTGAATCTCTTTTTTTCCAGTTACCATCCCAGCGCTAAACTTCGGAATGCTCATGGGTTGGCAGTCACCCATGACACCGATCCTGCAAGACCCCGATGGCCCAGCACCGGAGCCCATATCAGATGAGACCATATCGTGGATGGCTTCCATCACCTTCTTTCCGCCTATTTTCTGTGGGGTCTTCGTGGGCAAGCTCGCGGACCAATGGGGGAGAAAGATTACTACTCTTCTTACCTCTCTTTGCCTTGTGGTGAGTTCTTTTTTGTAACTTTTTTTAATCTATATGTATTGCACGTAAACATAAGCTGTTGACACCAAACCTGGTGGGTTAGTTGATAGTAAGTCTGCCTGCGAAGCCGTGGGTCGTGGATACGACTCCCACCCAATGAGAACACCAACATTTTTCGGGGACACACGGAATCCGCTAATTCTTGCAGCAGTGGTAGCGAGGCAAAGAACTTACATATACTACGTATAAAGTTAGAACAAACGCTTTACACCGAAAGCACGGGGTGTCTACCGCCTAACTAAAACTGTCTTAGCTTTGATGTTGCTCTCTCTATTCTTTTCGCTTGAAATGATAGAGACAGCAATAACAAAGCCATAGCCGATTTAGTTAGGCGGTTAAAGGGCAGGTCTGATCGCTCTTGTCTTGTCACTCTTGTGGAAGTGTAATTAATACTTTTCACATCTCACTGTTGCCATAGCTAATATACACGTCATCTGCTTACGATTGGTACAAAGGAGCCGTGCGGAAAACCCTGATCTATTTACTTTTTTCTATCTAAGCAGCGTGGTGATGCACAGAGTTGACTTTTTCTTGTGAAAGATATAATAACATAAGGGGACCATAAGAATAGACACCACTTACGCGCTTTGAATATTTGTAGACGCTAGTCGTCATTAACTCATTAAGTATGTAAGTCCTAGGACTGTTGATAGAAAATGGGGCGGTAAGACTCTTTGTAGAATCCATCTGGGGGAGTATCACACTTTTGACAGCTATTTCACTGCCAAGCAGTAATGTGCAACTATGTTTCAGTTTGAAGAGCAATGTTTCCAGATAAATCAGTGCAATCCTAGATAATGATTTGGGCTCTCTTCATGTTCCAATAGCTGCATAGCATTACAAAATGTGTATGCCTATAATAAATACACAAAATAAGTAATACAGCAAATTTTTTTGCAAAAAGCGTTCGAAGTTCGAAGAATAGACCTCCATATTCACATTACCTACAAAAACTAGAAATCTCGCTAGACACTAACGATCATCTAAGTCAATAAATTACTTATTTCTACAGATACCTACTATAAAAATTTTGTTATTTTGAATCGTATTTAAGCAATACATTTTTAAGAAACTATTAATTTTAAGAGGATCTATTCCTAGAATTGCCTCTTAACTCTTAAGTCTACAATTTTGTTATGTTTAGTTTAGATTTACGTCCTCAACCTTGTTTGCGCGTCAGTGATAAGAATCTGAGTACTTACATCTAATCTGAAACCAAATTCACCCAGACATTTTGACGGTCTGTAGACGCGTGATCTTGCTCATCGGAATAATAATTTATGACCGGTGTTTTTGGAAGGATACAGACGACAATGACTCAAACTCTCTTGATAATGCAGTTTATTTATTGCAGTATAGTTGCAATTGTTATACAAATGTGATGGAAAATTTCGCAGGAAAGCCCAAAAAATAAATGTAAATGTATGCCCAAAATTCATTCGTTAATAGTTTTTTTTTATGCTTTATACTACCGGGACGAGCAAGTCATGTGCATAATGGTAAGCAACATAATATCTTCTTCTTATAGTACAGTACCACGCAGTTATTTACGCATAAATTGCAAATTACTTCCTAGCACTGCACTGGTCACTCAGTTATGTAAAATGTACTAGGTAATTTTATAATAAATGTGAAAGTTTGTATATTTGTGTTGATGTTTGTTATTAATTCAAGCAAAAACTATTAAAGGTATCCAAATGACATTTGGTGCACAGATAGATAACACATAGTGTAGATAACAAATACCTGCGAAACTTTTTATCCCGAAAAAATAACGGGTTCGAAAGGTACACAGGTATAACTGAAGGGGTAGTGGGTTGATCATAAGTGTCGTAGGACCGATAACTGTTGAGTAGACGTGTTCTAGAGTGGAGACTGCGAATAGGGAAACGTAGCGTAGGATGCCCTGAAACTCGATAGCGTCACGATATATGTACATAAGGCAGCAGATAGTGTCTGAAGAAGAAAAACCGAGGATGGGGCTGAACGGCGGATCATGTGACAGGTTTATGTCTAGCAGTGGACTAGGATAGACCATGTTGTCTCGTCTCTATATTTGCTACTATACTATACAATTTTAAACAATTCGCACAATACATAGCACTCATGGCATTTTATGTTTCTGTGAGCAACGCGTGAACGGTTCGCAATCTCTGAAGGCTGCATAAAAAGTAATCAAAGAACTTGTAAATTCACCTTCAATTACGTGGAATTGAATGAACTTTGTTTTTGTTTATTAAGTCTCGTTCAATGTTTTAGTTTTTATCTGAATGACATTGCTCCGAGATGTAGGTATTTATTGCTTATTATCTCATCACGTTTCGGTTCTCTCGCTTCGCTTCGCACTAGTTCGTAATGGCAACGGGAAATACTTTGACGAAATTTTTGACCTTACCCTTCCTCTATTGTATCACAGAAACGTTTGCAACAGCCTGAAATGTTGTCTCATCATCATCATCAGCCGCAAGACGTCCACTGCTGAACATAGGCCTCCCCCCCCTAAATTTCCACAACGAACGGTCCTGCGCAACCTGCAACCAGCGGTTTCCAGCGACCTTAATGAGGTCATCTGTCCATCTAGTGGGAGGCCGTCCAACACTGCGCCTTCCGGTTCGTGGTCACCACTCGAGAACCTTTCTTCCCTATCGGTTGTCAGTTCTGCGAGCGATGTGACCTGCCCATTGCCACTTCAGCTTGCTTACTCTTTGTGCTGTCGGCCACTTTCGTTCTTTTGCCAATATCCTCATTACGGATTCTGTCGCGCAAAGAGACTCCGAGCATAGCTCTCTCCATAGCTCGCTGTGTGACTTTGAGCTTCGTTATGAGACCCACAGTGAAATGTTGTCTGCAGAGTAACAATTCGTAGAGGCGTGATACTATTCGCTTAATCTAGTGTTCCTATCGGAAAGCTATTCCTGTCCTATCGTATCTATCCTATCGTAAAAAGTGTGTGCATTTTTTCAAATGCGCCAAAGGAAGACTGACATCGAAAAAAAAATTAGGACGCAATTTGCGTCTACGTAGAAATTAAACTATTTCCTCAGTAACTCTGAATTTCACTAGGGATAAAATGTAATGTAGTATATTTTTGTTTAGTAGTTCCCATAAAGACGACTTTCAAATGAAATTGTCATATCGTCTACCAAGCCGTACTTCGCTACCAAAGTGGATTATGGCTTTAACTCTCTCCCTGTTATAGAAGCCTAGTCTTTGCAGTGGGAACATATAATTGGCAGAATAATTAATTTGCTGAAGTTGCAAATTTCGGTTCAGTTTTTCTAAAGTTAAATAGATTAAAAACTTTCATTAGTAATATGTAAAGGATTGGAATGAAACATTCACAGGTAATTTGTAAATTAAATACGGAAAATATTACCGAGCGTAATCTCGTTCTGTATTTATAGAACTCCGCCGTGTTCAAGCTATTGCGGAAACTGGGAACTTCTCAGACTTTCCTTTGCGGAATTCGCAAGTAATCTATCCATAAAGTCATATTCATGTACATAATATGTTTAAACTCAACTCACTAAACTACTGTATTTTAGCGTTCAAAGTATATATATTAGTTTAGAGCTGATTTTGAAATCTATTAAACATAAGTTTAATTAAAAAGCAAAGTGCCTTAACATATTTTTATTTCTAAGTAGGTGGACCCAGCGCGTATTGCTACGCCACCTGTTGAAAATTGCTCAGAAACCTTCTTTTTGGCACTTTGGGTATAAAGGACATACAGACAAATATTATACAATTTCTATGCAAATGTATATAGTTTTGTACTAGTTGTAGTATTGTGTTAAGTATTGGTTGGCGTTTTTTAACCAATATTTTTAAAAAAAGTAAGAGATTAGTTATTAATTCATTTATCAGCCCATTTTTCAGTAGAATAGAAAAAGGCTTTCGATGATCATTATAATGATAAAGTAATAATTATCGAGATTTGTTTGTTTAGAATAATACATAAATTATAACTTAAAAAATAAGTAGCATAAACTTAAATAGTCATAATTCCGCTAATTGATATTATTTAAAAAAAACCGCTAATTGACATTTTGAAGTACGATCGAGATATCATGCTTAATAATTGCAATTTAGCCCACAAATGGTACAATCATAGTAATTAACCGTGATTCAATCTGTTGTTTTTATTTTTCCATTGGTATTGATATGAAGTTTTAGTCTTGTGTCTCTTGCCTCCTCGGCATAGTCATCTCCTAATTCTGATCATAGTATTTAATCTCTGACATTTATCAGCATGTAGTTCCATGATTTGTTTAAATGTATCTTCCCGTCGTCTGTTTGATCTTCTTTTCCTTTTTTTGGTATAATATTTACGATATTCAGTGTTAGATCCTTTCAATCTATCTTTCATTTGTCATCCTATAGGTCATAATTAAAGTTATAATCGTTTCTCTTATGTCCCTTACTTTGGTGTTCTCCTTGATCACTTTGTTTCTATTTTGGTTAGACGGTTTTTGATTCACTTCCTTCTCCTCTCTTCTTTTTCTTCATCTTCCTTTGTCAAACTGCAGCCTTCTTTTTAACCGACTTCAAAAAAGGTTTCTCAATTCGACCGTATATATGTTTTTTTGGTTATTTATTTTTCTTAAAGCTTTTAAATTTTAGTACCTAAGTTATAGTAATTGTCATCGATATAAATCAATAGATGTCTCCTGAGCACATGATTGTTAACAAATTGCGTCTCGGTGTGTAACGTGGGTGGATTACAACTACCAATCTACTTGACCCCTATCGCTAGCGGCAAGGTATGTTGCGGTTCTACTTATTTTGGTTCTGACGATGAATATTTATTTTCTTTTTGCCCTAACAATAGTTTATTTAATATCTTTCTACTAACTAAATGGATTATTGTGTTATCTGAAATAAAATTATTTTGATTTAAGAGCCGGCTCACGTCGTCGCACGAAATTCAAAAAGTTTGTGTTCCGATATTTCCATCTTTAGTATTATCTAGAAAAAGATAATTACGTTCAAAAAATAGGCCGATCTTTCTTGTTGACGTTTCCTTGTTTCAATTTTACTAATAACTAGTGGCCCGCCCCGGCTTCGCACGGGTACATACACACACACACACCCTTTTTTTTGTATCGGGTTTAAAAAAAAGTAAAATTATAAAGGAGTTTGAATTTTTTTATGATTTTTTTTATTAATGTTTTTTTGTATTTTTTATTTTAAAATTTTATACAAATATAATATAATTTACAAAATTTACAAAAAAAAAAAAATTATTTACAAAAAAAGCCATTAGTTTTAGTGAGTCAGAGCTTCCCTGTAAACGATATTTGAAGTAGTTTTATTTTGTGGCAGCAAAATAAATTGATTTTCAGGAGCTCCGACACGTGGGCCAACATACAGTTGGCCATGAGTGAAACATTCTTTTCGTAGGTCGATCCCTAATAATTCGAAGGTTTGGCCCTGGGACTTGTTAATAGTTAACGCGAAAGATGATTTCACCGGAAACTGAAGTCGTTTAAAAGGGATTGGCAGATCAGTTGGAATAATCGGTATCCTCGGTATATGAGCTACTTGACCAGCTGCTGGGCCAGTGATAAAATTTTGTTCAGCAAGCCGCTGCGAACGCTCGATACTTGACTCTCTAGCACGCGATTGCGACGCGTATTCTCTCCGACTTGCAAGGCGATTTTCAGTTTCTGATGAAGATTCCTCATTACGCCGTATTTTTATTGCCCTCGCCTGAGAACTATGTTTAGAAAGTTGATATCTTGATCTTTTGGTATTTTAGGGCATTTTAAAATGAAAATAGAAGGAAATAAATAATTAAACAGGCTTTTACTAAATTTTTGCTTATTGAACTATATGAAGTACTAAGATGTTTGAATAATTAAAATATAATATTTATTATCAGGTAAGTAGTAGGTACTTATTGAAAGAAAATTAAAAATATGGGCGTAGAAAACTACCTTTTACTAAATTTTTGCTTAAATTTTGAACAGGAATGAATACCCATAAAATACTACTATAAGCAGTTTGAAAAGTTACATTAAAATATAATATTTATTATCATATACTTATTTACCTACGAAACGAATTTAAAGCGAATTCAAAAAAATTTCAAGCTAAACTCATACGATCACGCACACGACCGCTGCGTAGGGAGCCGATCGCGCGAGTGAGCCGCGCGGCACTTTATTTTATTACATTGACTCGCGACACTTTTTGTAGATAATAATGAGTTGTGCAAAGTCGTAGTAAATGATTTTGTTCTATCATCAATAGTTTTCGCAGCGCGCGCGACGTAAGGAATTTTTCAGGTCTTTTTACACCTTATGTTACATTATTGGAGTTTTAGTAAGGATTCCTAATTTTTTAAATATAATATAGCCTATGTTACTCGGGGATAATGTAGCTTTCCAAAGGTGAAAGAATTTTTGAAATCGGTCCAGTAGTTTCGGAGCCTATTCATTACAAATAAACAAACAAACAAATCTTTCCTCTTTATAATATTAGTATAGATAAAGCCTTTAGTCGTAGGGAACGATCTCCCATGACCATTTCGCCGAAAAGTCGCCGCCGTGTCAGTTTCAGACTTCTAAATCTACAAGTGATACTCAAAATTTATACTTAAAAAATATGGGAACATCATACACATATTTTATTAATTCATTCAAGTCACATATATCTGAATTTTGGTCCCATTTATTAGTAAAAAAAACAAAATCATAAGCCAATTTTAAGTTTTATATTGCAGTTTTAGCGTTGTCTCTGTGTAAAATACACAATAACTCCAAAATAAAATTAGACACGATAATACTTTGTTCTTTGTAGAATCCAATTCTATAGTTACTTTTCAAATCATAGTTGTCAATTTTTCAAAAAATATATATTACCAGCAGTCGAAATTACAATAAATTACGCTGCGCAATTTAGTATGCCGCGAGCGGCCGTCGGGGGAGGACCTGTGTCAGTTAGCGTGGGAGTCGGTTACGTAATATTTCGCGCGTTTATGACATAAACTAGAATAATTATAGTGCGACCACAAAATTTTAATTCGTTTGGCGTTTTATAACGTTTCATTCTGATTTTTCGGATCGGACCATCACTTTTGATCTTGTTTACTTCATGAAGAAGCAGAATCTGTCAATTTTTTTTTTGACGTGACAACGTCTAATAAGTCGATGAACGCGATGGCCGTCACCACAAAATGCCGAATGTCATTATTTTTTACTACTACCTCAATACCATGACCATGACCATGCACATGACCATGACCATGACCATGCCCAATGACCATGAGGAACGGCCATGACCAATGACCACGACCAATGACCATGAGCAATGGCCATGACCAATGACCGTTCCGACGTGTTTGAGCAACGAACTTCCAATATTAATTAAGTATGTACAGTATGGGTAACAAATGAAAGGACTTGACTAGTAGAATACTATGCACTGTCACAAATTTCAAATCCAAGATGGCCGCCACCACAAAATTGCGCATGTCATTATTTTTTACTACTACCACTATATGGGTAACAAATGAAAGGGCTTGACTAGTAGAATACTATGCACTATGACAAATTTCAAATCCAAGATGGCCGCCACCACAAAATGGCGAATGTCATTATTTTTTACTACTACCTCAATACCATGACCATGACCATGCACATGACCATGACCATGACTATGACCAATGACCATGAGGAACGGCCATGACCAATGACCACGACCAATGACCATGAGCAATGGCCATGACCAATGACCGTTCCGACGTGTTTGAGCAACGAACTTCCAATATTAATTAATCATCATTAATTTTACTACTACCTCAATATATATATCAATTTAAAGGGCTTGACTAGTAGAATACTACGCACTATGATAAATTTGAAATCCAAGATGTCCGTCACCACAAAAAAGCGAATGTCATTGATTTTCACTACTTCTCAACATAGGTATCAAATGCAAGGGCTTGACTAGTAGAATACTATGCACTATGACAAATTTCAAATCCAAGATGGCCGCCACCACAAAATGGCGAATGTCATTATTTTTTACTACTACCTCAATATGGGTAACAAATGAAAGGCCTTGACTAGTAGAATACTATGCACTATGACAAATTTCAAATCTAAGATGTCCGCCACCACAAAAAAGCGAATGTCATTATTTTTCACTACTACCTCTATACCATGACCAATGACCATGACCATGACCAATTACAATGACCATGAGGAACGGATATGACCAATGAGTACGACCAATGACCATGATCAATGGCCATGACAAATGACTGTTCCGACGTGTTTGAGCAACGAACTTCCAATATTAATTAATCATCATTAATGTTTACTACTACCTAAATGAAGGTATAAATTTAAAGGGCTTGACTATGCACTATGATAAATTTCAAATCCAAGATGGCCGCCACCACAAAATTGCGAATGTCATTATTTTTCACTACTACCTCTATACCATGACCAATTACCATGACCATGACCAATTACAATGACCATGAGGAACGGATATGACCAATGACTACGACCAATGACCATGAGCAATGGTCATGACCAATGACCGTTCCGACGTGTTTGAGCAACGAACTTCCAATATTAATTAATCATCATTAATTTTACTACTACCTCAATATAGGTATCAATTTAAAGGGCTTGACTATGCACTATGACAAATTTCAAATCCAAGATGGCCGCCACCACAAAATCGCGAATGTCATTATTTTTACTACCACCTCAATATGGGTAACAAATGAAAGGGCTTGACTAGTAGAATACTATGCACTTTGACAAATTTCAAATCCAAGATGGCCGTCACCACAAAATTGCGAATGTCATTATTTTCACTACTACCTCTATACCATGACCAATGACCATGACCATGACCAATTACAATGACCATGAGGAACGGATATGACCAATGACTACGACCAATGGCCATGACCAATGACTGTTCCGACGTGTTTGAGCAACGAACTTCCAATATTAATCATCATTATTTTTACTACTACCTCAATAAAGGTATCAATTTAAAGGGCTTGACCATGCACAATGACAAATTTCAAATCCAAGATGGCCGCCACCACAAAATGGCGACTGTCATTATTTTTTTACTACCACCTCAATATGGGTAACAAATGAAAGGGCTTGACTAGTAGAATACTACGCACTATGATAAATTTGAAATCCAAGATGGCCGCCACCACAAAATAGCGAATGTCATTATTTTTCACTACTTCACAATATAGGTATCAAATGCAAAGGCTTGACTAGTAAAATACTACGCACTATGACAAATTTCAAATCCAAGATGGCCGCTACCACAAAATGGCTACTGACATTATTTTTTACCACCAACTCAATATGGGTAACAAATGAAAGGGCTTGACTAGTAAAATACTATGAACTGCCACAAATTTCGAATCCAAGATGGCCGCCACCACAAAATTGCGAATGTCATTATTTTTTACTACTTACTACCTCAGTATGGGTAACAAATGAAAGGGCTTGACTAGTAGAATAATATGCACTATGACAAAAAATTACAAATTTTATATCCAACTGGAAGGGTTTGACTCATCGAGTAACGCGATCTTCCGCGCAAGCACGGAAGAGAGCTGTCTTAGCTAAAAATCATAGATGACAAATAACTAAAGTATAGAGTGCTAACACCACACTAGACGCCTAGTGCGCGTCGTAGGCAGATGATGTATAGCTACATAGATATGTACGTTGGGGATTACTAGGGATGGGCACGCGTGAAACGCAAAATCATTTTTTTGCGATTGATGCAGGTTCAGCGCGGTACAAACATCTGTAAATATAATTATTTCGTGCGATAACATCTAAAATATAAGTACCTAGGTATTTTAGTTTTATAGAGTTAGTGCCCGTGCAGGTTTAAGTTTTTTTTTTGTGGTGGCGGCCATCTTGGATTTGAAATTTGTCATAGTGCGTAGTATTTTACTAGTCAAGCTCTTGCATTTGATACCTATGTTGAGAAGTACCTAGTGAAAAATAAAAAAATAATAACATTCGTCATTTTGTGGTGGCGGCCATCTTGGATTTAAAATTTGTCATAGTGCATAGTATGCTACTAGTCAAGTCCTTTCATTTGTTATCCATATTGAGGTCGTAGTAAAAAATAATGACATTCGCCATTTTGTGGTGGCGGCCATCTTGGATTTGAAATTTGTCATAGTGCGTAGTTTTTACTAGTCAAGCCCGTTCATTTGATATCCATATTAAAAAGTAGTGAAAAATAATGTCAGTCGCCATTTTGTGGTGGCGACTATCTTGGATTTGAAATTTGTCATAGTGCGTAGTATTTTACTAGTCAAGCTCTTGCATTTGATACCTATGTTGAGAAGTACCAAGTGAAAAATAAAAAAATAATAACATTCGTCATTTTGTGGTGGCGGCCATCTTGGATTTAAAATTTGTCATAGTGCATAGTATGCTACTAGTCAAGTCCTTTCATTTGTTATCCATATTGAGGTCGTAGTAAAAAATAATGACATTCGCCATTTTGTGGTGGCGGCCATGTTGGATTTGAAATTTGTTATTGTGCATAGTATTTTACTCGTCAAGTCTTTTTATTTGATACACATATTGAGGAAGTAGGGAAAAAAGAAATGTATTTCGCCATTTTGTGGTGGCGGCCATCTTGGATTTGAAATTTGTCATTGTGCATAGTATTTTACTCGTCAAGTCCTTTCATTTGATATCCATATTAAAAAGTAGTGAAAAATAATGTCAGTCGCCATTTTGTGGTGGCGGCTATCTTGGATTTAAAATTTGTCATAGTGCATAGTATGCTACTAGTCAAGTCCTTTCATTTGTTATCCATATTGAGGTCGTAGTAAAAATAATGACATTCGCCATTTTGTGGTGGCGGCCATCTTGGATTTGAAATTTGTCATAGTGCGTAGTTTTTACTAGTCAAGCCCGTTCATTTGATATCCATATTAAAAAGTAGTGAAAAATAATGTCAGTCGCCATTTTGTGGTGGCGACTATCTTGGATTTGAAATTTGTCATAGTACGTAGTATTTTACTAGTCAAGCTCTTGCATTTGATACCTATGTTGAGAAGTACCTAGTGAAAAATTAAAAAATAATAACATTCGTCATTTTGTGGTGGCGGCCATCTTGGATTTGAAATTTGTCATAGTGCATAGTATTTTATTAGTCAAGCTCTTTCATTTGTTACCCATATTGAGGTAGTAGTAAAAAATAATGACAATCGCCATTTTGTGGTGGCGGCCATCTTGGATTTGACATTTGTCATAGTGCGTAGTGTTCTACTAGTCAAGCCCTTTTATTTGATACCCGTATTGAGGAGGTAGTGAAAAAAGAAATGTATCTCACCATTTTGTGGTGGCGGCCATGTTGGATTTGAAATTTGTTATTGTGCATAGTATTTTACTCGTCAAGTCTTTTTATTTGATACCCATATTGAGGAAGTAGGGAAAAAGAAATGTATTTCGCCATTTTGTGGTGGCGGCCATCTTGGATTTGAAATTTGTCATTGTGCATAGTATTTTACTCGTCAAGTCCTTTCATTTGATACCCATATTGAGGGAGTAGTGAAAATTAAATGTATTTCGCCATTTTGTGGTGGCGGCCATCTTGGATTTGAAATTTGTCATAGTGCATAGTATTCTACTGGTCAAGATTTTCATTAAATTTGATACCCATATTGAGGTAGATTATTAAGAAATATTTAGTCCACCATTTTGTGGCCATCTTGAATCGATATTAACCAAACATAGCTAAGAACCAATGCACAAATATTACCCTTAAAATAATAAAAGAAATTTTACTAGTTATCAGATTTTTGAAATGCAAGAATAATTTATCGTAACGTAACGGGACAACGAACGTAACGGGACAATAAGTCATCAAGTTTCGTGCACGCAGCCAACGTTCATCGATTTAGTAGACGTTGTCACGTCAGAAAATCTCATCAAAATTTTTAGTACACTGCCGTTACGGCTCAAGATCGTTCTGTCCGCCTAAACGCTCGAGCTGAATCGAACGGACGCACGCTGACAATGTTGCAGGATTTTACCTAAAGTTGAGTTCTGTCGTTTTGTGAGAGGGCTCTTAATATTGATTTGAATATCTACTAAAACGGAAAGAGCTCACTCTTTTCAACGATAACATGACTGGACATGATAACCGTGTGCCTGAAGTTTGGGAGGGCACATCCATTGATTTATATCGACGGTAATTGTATTATAATGGACCACGTCCACATGCCACAGCCAATGCAATCGGTTAATGATAGGTGCTCAAACCCGTAATTTTCGTAATTTACCTCCGTTTTACAAAATTTGATCTGAGCTCAATTTTATCAGTTTGTTTTCGTTTGATTGCACTATTGTCGAAAATGTCCATAATAATTTGACTTTGCTCGAGAATTTTACAAGTTTTGTATTGTGTACGGCTTGAGTAAATGCTATAACAGTTTGAGTCCGCTTCTTCTTTATTAGCACTCATACGCTGAAAATAAGGTACGAAAGTTTATCCATATTCCATATTTCATGCTATATAAAAATAAAAGTTACCCGGCAACGCATTAAAAAGTTTACCCATACTTGGTGTTATTGTGGAGAATTATGATTCGTAATCTCCTAACTAAAACTTGTAATTATGAACTATGAGTAGGTAATAATAATTGATAGTTTATTTTCCTACGATACATACTTATGCCTGGGCGTTCAACCTCGATCTAATTGTTAGAAATGTGGCTTTTTCACCTTTCTCATGCTTCATTACAATTCAAACAAATCATTTGTAATTTAAAGTAGCAATAGATGTCCCCATTGTTTCATCTCGATAGCAGTAGTTTGAATCGCGATAAAGACAGAGATTGAAGCGGTTCTAACCACCCGACACCGCTGCTGGCGTGTCTATAGCAATTAATTTATTGTGTGTGATGATACACGTACATAAAGATATCTATGATTCATAATATATCTAATTAATGACAGTTATCTTTTCTCACTGATTGTTAGTAGATTAGTGTAATTTGCAGTTTCGTAAAGGACATTGCGATAGCTCCAAAGAACACTATGCCAAGAAAAAGCCATACATAGGCTTACAGGAGGAGCTTACAAAGAAAAATATATAGTATACAGTTGGTACTCGCATTACACTAAATATACCTTTATACGTTTTGTTGGTTGAAAAAATATAGCAACTAGCAACATTATTTCTTTACTTGCTGTTCCTGTTAATTGATTTAAATTGAAAGTCTCTACTATGACTTTCAAATGAAATCAAAATCTATGTTGAACCACAATAACATACACGATTTTGAATTGACATAAAATTATTTAGAGGTATCGATTGAAAATAATGGTTTTGAAGCGAAATACGCGCACACTAATTAGTTCTAGCTGAGTTGGCCACTGGTAAAAGTATATTAAGGAAGAACATACGAGGCCAGTGATTAAATTAAACTCTACCATTCCATCTGACGTAAAGCGCGAATGTAAATACGTACTTCCTAGACTTTTACGCTTAGCAGGGATCAATAGCAAGCTAGAAAAGATTAAGTACATAAGTAATTAATTAATTTGTATTTTTATTGATAGGCAAACAGCGTACCTAAGCAAGTTTGCCTGCATCAAATAGTATCGAATAATCATACCTAATTAGGTATAATACGGTCCTTACTAAATGTTTAGTTTATTTATAAACTAGAAAAAATGGTAGTTGAGTTGTAAAGCATGAAATTACCTATCTTATAGGCTCATAATTGAATATACAGCATTATAATCTTATTTACAGCGTTATAGCTCCTAAACAATAAGTGCTACGGGAAACATTTTTTAGGTAATTTCATACTTTATAATTTAACTACCATTATTTTTAGTTTATAAACTATCGAGTTTATATTCAGTGAAAATATATTTAGTTAAAATCGTACTGCAAAAAGTTTGGAGCGCTATAATTAAAAACCTATGCGTTATACAATAAAAGTTTTCAAAGAAAAAAATATGGCAAATATTTATTATCCACAATATTGATTTCAATAATTTTTTGTCGTACGATGCGCGGTTCGCGAGATATTGAATGAAAAGTGTTTTCCAAGATGGCGGCTGATGTGAACCACCCCCCAGCGCGCCAACTTAGAATTACATACAGGGGACATCCTTGAACATTTTGCAAAAAAAAATACCAGGACCCATTCGTTGCAAAAAACCCCCGGTGCTTGGCCTACTGTGTGAAAAACAATGTCGTACTACAACTACTAAACGTCATAGTATTAGTGTGCTGATAAACTGTGATAGTTTCAAATAAAGTGTTATGTATACTGTTATCTAAAGTTATAAAATTGAGCAAACGTAGTAAACTAGTTATTTCTTCCCGACAGATAAGCTGGTCTATCACTATGATCTCACTGACCCCGTGGGCCCTGATCACGTCTCGAGCTGTCGCCGGTCTGGCCTGCGCCGGCTGTTACGTCGTCACCCCTCTCTACTTGAAAGAAGTAAGTGACGAGACACGCACTTGAATAATACTTAGTTACAATCTATAGACCGTTATCTCCGTCGATCAATGTCATGAGTATATATGTTCTTTATTCAGGTTCCATATCTACACAGTTAGAAGGTAGTTAGGGAATACATTCTAAATTATTGATTGAATTGTCTTTAGACACTTCGTTTCATAAACAAAAGCTACTTACTAAATATTCCCACTGCTATAAGTGCTCAAGTCACAAAAATATACGATAAGTACATGCATGATTTTAATTGGTGGTTTACCTAGGCACTGGATCCTAGCCCAAGGGGGGGGGTCATGACCTCATAACCCCCATGATCCCCCCTGGACCCGCCCTTGTTAGCATGCAAGCAAGCATACAGAGCTCTAACCTACGACCTCCTGATTTGTTGGATGCTCTCGACACTTAGCCACTAGAGCATTTTCTTCATTATCTATGTTATTTTAATGTTCATTTTTCTTCTCCCCAGATAGCATCAGACAACATACGCGGAGCCCTAGGTTCCTTGTTCATTCTGATCCAAAACTTCGGCTACCTGATAGTGTACATCGCTGGAGACATGCTCTCTTTCCCGGCCGTGATGTGGATCTGCATGGCGATACCGGTCGTGCATCTGTTTGCGTTCCTTGCCATGCCGGAGACACCGGTGTTCCTAGTCAAGCAGGGAAAGATCACGGTATTTTTTTTTCATTATAGCTTTATCTTTATTGCATCATTACCATCATCAGTCTTTAGTTCACTGCAGACCTTTTCCATGGCTCACCGCTCAAAATCTTCAGCTTTATGTTTCCACCCTAGTAGTGCCCTGTGCCTTTACTCGCGTAGGTAGGCTTACGCGGGTAAAGGCACAGGGCACTACTAGTAATTATAACATGTTTAAAGCAAATTAATTTGCTTTAAAGCCAGCCAATTAAAGTAATGTTGGATAGAACATATTTCTCGAATGCTAGAGCACAAACGGGCAAAAATCACAACAGATTAGGGGTATTAAGGTCGGCCCGGACGAAATTGACGTGAAGAGCTGTCAATAAACCACTAAAACCGCAAATTGGGTTATCTGGAAGGAGGGGGAAGAGAGGCTATGGCCCAACAGTGGGACAATTTTCGCTAATAATTTAATACAAGGTAAACACAAATATAAGAGTTACGTGGGGAAGTAGGTACTAGAATAACAAATTGGTACATCGAGCAATCAACTAAATCCTCGTAATCTCGTTGCGACAGCCAAAAAATTCATAAGAGGAAACCACTCATTAAAATAAACTCTGCCGTAGGTCCAATTTGTTCTTTATTTCAGTGACACAAATTAAACATTATGATTGGCATCTAGATAATACTCTAGTATTTTAGTGGCATTCTTTCTGGAAGTTCACACGATTGTTGATTTATGTTTCCGAGTCTTTATCTCTTTTGACTCGTGTTGTCGAGAAACCTTGACGAGAATATATTTTTATGTTGGTAATAAGTACATGTTTATAATACAAATATGAGTATAACTATAGGGGAAGATGAGAATTATTTAGTGTCATAGTGTGTCTAGGTAAGTAGAAAGTCCCCGATATTTCGATGCAGATTCATGAAACATGCTTAGTAAAATTTTCGTAATAAATATAAATCCATACACCTTGAGTAGACCCTAGTACCGTCCGTCACCCTACCTAGGGATAGTCCCTTCCGAGGAAGTGATGCACCGTTTCTTTCCAGTGCTTCACTGGAGCCAAATACATATGTGAGTCCGTTACTCTACGAGGTGGGCCCTCGCGGTCGAATCCAAAAGCGGTCCCACAACTCAGCTGAGTGCTTGGCAGCTGCCAAGCCGAGGCTATCAAACCCGTCGGGGTTTTAGTCGGTAGGGGTGGTCACCACTAAGTGATATTGAGTCCGATATACCACGCCAAGTACCTGCGCGGCTGACGATGCGAAAATACATTTCCCTCACGAAAAAAGGATACCCGGGCATGGCGATCTGCATAAGGTGATGGATTGGATGACAAGGGCTACCGATAGAGCTCCGTGGTCTAAATTAGATGAGCACTATATCTAGACAATGAAGAACTCATGGTTTTGATGATAGAACCTTACGTAGAAAACTTACAATTATCAAACGAAAACGGATACGTGATTATACCCTGGCGTAGATAACAGAATTCGAAGGTTGGGAATGCGGATTAGAAGGAGAAAGGAAGCTTAGATAAAAGAGATCTTGCTATGAACCTATATTTTAACAACTTAAGTAAGATAAATTATACCTACAGGCAATATAGTAAAGTTCACATTTTATATAACAATAGACGTGGGTACGTGTCGCAAAGTAGTTGATTAATGACTGTTGTTAAGTGTTAGCGGTTCACATGGTTGTGTCGAGGGACAATGGTACAAGCTGGGTTCATGGTCTATTGTGAGCCTGCGCCAGCAGCACACGAGACTTTCTTAACGACAATCTTGAGAATCAATCTTTTGAGAATTCAACTTACAGATGGCCATCAAGGACAGAAATGCGGCCGTGGTGGAGGCTCTGGGCCGGGAGGAGGTGGCTTAGGCAAAAGACGATGTCGAGTCGATAACTATCGGAATCCCAACCGCTAGTGATCAGCTCAACAGACGAAATCCGACTGACTCGTACTAGGCTTAGGTTCAAAATATTCACAACACCCCCCATTTCTCCCCTTCTTCTCCTAATACAAGAAATATGTAAAAAAGAATGTAATTGTAATGACAAAGGTCACATAACCTGGAGTCTGTGGAGTGGCTAAAATTAATAAAAAAACGACAATCTTGTACTACGAATGTGTAAACAATAATTTGATTTCTGAGAAAAACCAATAACCGACTTCATTAAATTTTCAATTTGTTCAAATCAAATTCAATATAAAATTCAATTCAGACACTCGACCAAATTTCAGAAGAAGCTATTCTATATACTAAGTCGTCCAGATAAATGAAAGTAAATTTTAGTTTTTTGTTTATATTTCTGAAAACATTTCTGATTCCCAACCGTTCACAACCAATTTCCACCAGACACCATCACACATTTCAACCAGATGAAATATGGAACCACCGCAGAACTATGCAGCAAAAAAAGAACCATTACGATTGATTCAAAATTATGGAGCGGAGCTATCTAATAACATACATCCAAAATACTTCCAACGGAATTGATAACCTTTTTTGAAGTCGGTTAAAAACTATCAAATATTAGGCAGTAAAACAGCAGTAAAGCCGTGCTGAAACTGATAAGAGTGATTGTAAAACTCTTGATCAACATTTTTAAGGGTTTTACGCCCGAGCTACACGAAGCTAGTTTTTCAAGCTTGGATAACAAGCTATTGTTAGTAAGCTAGCAAGTTAGAACTTCTGGCTACGTATATATAGACAAAACTAGCTTTATCTACACGAAGCTATAAGTACTATCTTGCTAGCTTAATAACATTAGTGTGCTATCCTAGCTTGAAAAACTAACCTCGTGTAGCACGGGCATTAGCGTCACAAATATGCTAGTAGGTAAATTGAAAATATGGTTTCTTTTACTTCTAGTAATTGTATTTTTCTAATATTCTATTCCTGTATCTCAACTTGACTTTGTTTGCGTAGGAGTTTGAAAGGGCTTATGCCATAAAGAAAATGCAATCAAGAATCTAGTTTACTATTATTCATTTTATTGAGTTAACATAAATACGTATCTGTCTTCAGGAGGCCCGCAACGCCCTGGCGTGGCTTCGCAACACGAGTCCTGATGATAAAGATCTGGAGGAGACAATAAAGCAGCTCGAGAGAGAAGAACAGGAGGTGCAGAGCATGGAAAAAGCATCCTGGAAGAGCATTAGTAAGTTTGTTGCCGTGGGGCACAGATGACAGATTAATATGCTGGCTTTTCGACTAAACCCTTTATAGTTTTTTTTATGGACATTTCAAACACAACGCTATCTAGCCCCCAAACTAAGCAAAGCTTGTACTATGGTAGCCAGAAAGGTGAAACAATACATCTTAATATATATAAATCTCCTGTCACGATGTTTGTCCGCGATGGACTCCTAAACTACTTAACCGATTTTAATCAAATTTGGACACCGTGTGTAGATTGATCCAACTTAAAAGATAGGATAGTTTATATTTCGATTATTGGGATTTATGTGACAATATCCGAGCGAAGCCGGAACGGGCCGCTAGTATATTTATATTTTTAAATACATACTTATTATTCACAGAAAACACCAAGGCACAATACAAATATTTGTATTCGTCACATAAATATTTGTGGAAGTGTGAGATTTTTGTTGTATTTTGTACTGGGTGGGGAACGAACGCACGACCCTTGGCTTTGCAGACAGACTTACTACCAACTAAGCCACCAGGCCAGCAAAAAGTTATAGCAAGTTCTTAGAAAGTGATGGTAAAAATATAGACGGTCGAATTGAGAATCCTCCTTTTTTTGAAGTCGGTTAAAAGATAAGATAAGTCATTTATTCACCAAAAACAAAATTACATTTTTGTTATCCTTAAGTTAAAGCACATTTTATACATTTTTAACCCAATTGTAGCTCGGCAGTTTGTCCAGTGGGTCCCAAACTAGGCTAGGCCTGTGTCTTGGGCCGGTAATAACAATTAGACTTTACATTATACTCGGAATGCAGAGTTAGCGCTCACAGAGTAAAGTTGACAGTACTGAAAATAAATTTAAATAATAAGCTAAATTAAATTTTTAATTTAAATTTAATTTAACCGTAGCTTAATTTTAGCGTAGGTAAGTAACTTACAAAAACAAAATTAATTTCAGTACAGTTGTTAGTAATAATTAAAATTAAATAATGAAAAAGAAAAAGTGACATTGTTTCTTACAAAATAGTAATCCTACTCGTATTAATATTATAAACGTTAATGTTTAGATGTTCGTTGCATTAGCTCGTCGTCCGCACGAGTCAGGTTGAAATCTTAGATCATCTTATATATCTGATCTAGGTAATGATTTTGACTCTTCGTGTTCCAATAGCTGCATGTCACTGTGCTGCTATGCTATGTGACATGCATGTTGCTTACCATCAGCCACATGTCCTGCACGTCTCGTCACTTTATTTAATAAAAAATGGGAACACATATTATAGTCTACTTTTATAGTGATAAGAACACACATAAACTACAATCCTCCTCAAATTCAATTTACAAGTATAGTTCCAAGATAAGGGAGTAATTTACCTATTTATCTCATAAGCATGGCAATTGTTAAAATTTGTATTTTTATCCCACGAAAATAACGATAACGGTAACTGCGCTGGTAAAACCGCGAGACCTTGCTAGTAAGTGTTTAATAAATACAACCACAAAAACCTCACAGGGAAATACCCTTATCCGAGTTGCAACAAAAAGGTAGGCAAATAAAATCCCGCAAGAAACTGCATCTTGTATCAACTTACGCTGAGTTGTATTTGACCTGTGTCGATTCTGAGAAAACTTCCTCTCTCTTGGGTTTCCCTGGCTACCTCGTTAATGTTGTCATGCAAAGCTTTATACAGAGTGTTCTTGAGAGAGCAAATAATAATGATTATTTTAAGTAAATTTATTACTGTCCTGTTATTGTATTAATATTATACGTGTGAAATCTTGTATGTTTGAGTACCTATTTAAATGTTTGGATGTTTTTTTTGCTCTGAACAAATTCTGTTGCTGCGCGGGGAAAGCCGAGAGAGCAAAATACTGAAGAACTAAATACGTTCTGTAGCTTTAATATATTATGAATGATTTATTCAATCTTTTTTGTGTTAATTAATTCAGAGGCTATCGTTGCTATTATTACCGTAAACTTTTCTTTTGCCTTTGTCCAGTACAATTAGAGAGGGCTTCAAATTTAAATGTATAATACAATTAATAGAGTACGATATATATTCATTTTAAAAAAGTTCATTTCTATTTAATTTTATTTGCATAGTATTTTTAACCGAGTATAACGGATGAGGTTATCAATACGGCCGGTTTTTTTACATATTTAAATAGTTTTTGGATGGTGTTGTATGTGAATTGTCCATCAAAATTTATTTATTTTATTTATAAATGTGTGATTTGTTTGAATGGATTTGTTTAGTAACATCGTTATAACGTTTTTGGTTAATTGTAATAAAATAAGAATCATTAAAAAAACTAATATACCTACATATAGGTAATATGTAGGTATATATAGTGCATTGTTAGTTAGTTTTTGCTATTATTAGCTTAAGAGTAGGTACAAACGTAGGTACATACTAGAATAAATACTTGATATTAGTGCGTGTTAAAAATATAACTTCTTATTCAATTGGAGAGTTGAATAAATATATTTATTAATTTCAGTGACAAGTGCCAATATTGATAATTCATTGTTTAAAATTAAATAAAGAGTAATATTTGCACAATTTAAGTATACGTTACTATACTAAATTATACATTACTATAGCATTATCATTATTTCTCAACTATTGAGCTGTAACTTCATTGTTTTGCTATTCTTTTATATCTTAATGACATGATGAAAATGCTTATATTAGGTATGTTATAAAATAATCTACTGAGAATGACCAATTATTTGATAATAATATGTAGGCGGCACATATATATCGATTACGACAAGTATATGTCGTAATAAATTTTTTATTTCGAAATTATTGATGTCACTTAATAATTTTCTAATGGCATATTGTTACACTGTGGATTGATATGATAATCTCGCCACTAGCATCATTGCTGTATCTGTCTATAAAGCCTATAGATGGATATAGCAATGATATACATTGTACATATATTTATCACAAACCGTTCTGGAATATATTTCACAACACAGGACCTCCCTTAGTGTGGAATCCGAGGCTCACGTAGAACAAATATATTTATTTATTTTGTACCGACATTGTTCCGCGGATTTACCCGCGTGTATTTCCGGACAATTCTGTATCTATGTACTAAATTTAATTCCCCCTTCGGTAGTCTTTATGTGATTCACACAAAGACTACCAAGCCAACAAACATTGAAACATACCCACAAACTTTCGCTTTTATTATAGGTATTTTAGTATCATTTTAACAACTAAACCCTTGTGTAGGTATGTTTTGTGTCTCAAGTGAAGTTAATTATTGTTATAATAATTGAAAGCCTATCCAGATCCTAGCCTATCCTATAAGTCCACTGCTGGTCATAAACGTCTCCCACGACATGACACTCACACTGATATTCAGCTTTGTATTTTCTACTAGCAGAGCCTTGTGGTTTTATTCGCGTAGTTCCCGATCCCGTTATATTCTCGGGATAAAAAATAGCCTTTGTTATTCTACACCATATTCGAATAATTTCCAAATTTCCAAATCTGATTCGTTCTGACGTTACAATTTGATTGAGCAACAAACATCCAAACATTGCCATTGGTAGGACTTAGTCATAGGATACCGCCACTTCTTACAAGGGAGCACGCTTTACTCCATACTCGCTATATTTGACGATTCTCACTCTTTTCTGTAGTTATCTACATTTTCCGTTGCATTATTCAAGTCCTTAATCCAACTCATAAACATAAATATTGGCAGATAGACATTTTTATTACACATTTCTTACTATCTAGCTCCAATCTCAGCTAAGCTTGTTGTATAAGTACCAGTTGGAACCAAGTTAATATCCTTGCTAATATTATAAATCCGAAAAAAAAGGAACTTTATATAAATATTTATGTGGTACCTAATGTAGTATATGGAACCACCTCTGATCAACTAAAAAAAAAGAAACATCCAAATCGCAAAATCAAAATATCGCATAACATACGATGGGACGTTATTATATTCGCGGAATAAATAAAAAGAGAGCAGAGTAAATAAAATCTCAAAAGTATTTTTCTTTTTCCATAAAACGCAACGTGGTGGATTTACCCCAACAGTATTTTAACAGTCCATTCTAACTCTGATGTAGACTTCATCACCGAAGGTGTCTTTCCCCTCAGCACGGTAGATCACAAGATAATTCGAATCAAGTTTGACGTAAAAATTCCCACCAAATCACCAGCTTCAACCCTATCGCATGTACAGCTGACAAACGACCTTGCCGCCGACGGCGACGCCGCGACGTCGCGTCGTACAAAATCCGGGTTAGGAGCTTTAGGACTAAATCTCGATGTGCCGAGATCTGGCCATTAGGGGTATGTTAAATAAAATAACAAACAATAAATTTAATTGTTTTATGGTTAAATTTTGAGCTTTCGTGCAAATTTACACATATATGATTCAAAACTTAATGCTAACGACGAATGTAGACGAACTATGTAGACGAACGAATAATGTAGACGAACTACCATAAATATTGTTGCACCTTTCTGCAACACCTTGTATATAAATATATACAGAAAGAGGTTATAATCACTGGGAGGCAGGTCTAGTAGACTGTGTAGGTGATTTAAAATATTGTAGTCCACCTTATGCAGGGCAGCCAGTGCAATATGGCTCTTGGTAAACGGATGCATTGTTATAAATAATAAATATATAAATATTGGTGGACAATTCACACACAACACAATCTGACCCCAAACTAAGCAAAGCTTGTACTATGGCGGTCAAATAGCTGATATAATACATAATATATAGTTTTTAAATACATACTTATCATAAATTATTTTTGTACAGGAGCAGGACATCTGTGGTTAATTTTTCTCTTTTTTTCTTGTTTAATGGACTCTATACTAAAAAAAGAAGTGTGGCACTCGGGGTCTGCCGCGGTAAAGCTATTGCATGTTGCATGCATTTTTATCAACATAAGCAATAGGGATGTTAACAATTTTTCGGAATTGCTTTTATTTTACAGAGTGACATTTGTTTACCACAACAAAAATGCAGAGAAGTATACAATCTAGTCAGTCTTCGACAGCTAAGAGGCATTTAGGCTGTAAAACTGATAGAAATAAGATTCAAAGTCGAATGACCGAGTGGGGAGGACGGCGTTACGGTCTTCCATCCCTCTTTCTTGTGAACATAAGAAAGAGATGCACGATCACTAAAATTCGGTCCCCAGGCCCGCGATAAAAGCTATGCAATAGTTTAAAAACATACAAACGAATTGAGAACCTCTGCTAAAAATCCCTTTATGTCAGTAGTACCATTGATTTGAACCATTGATGGTACAAATCACACAACTTTGTATCCTTAGTACCATTAGAGACAATTATTTCGGGATCAGTAGTACCATCGTGTGTTTTTGTAAAATAGTATACTGTAGAGGTTTGTTACATTATTATCAATTCCCTAGCGTTGCTGTTAACGATATAGGTAGGTACATATATCAGCATAGCAATTTTAATGGAAAATATTATTAGAACAAGGAATGCAATTTGACGGAACACGCTGTATCGGTGATAAGCAATGGTGGCTGTATTAGCTTGTGAAATTCTGAGCATACGTCGATATCGGTTAAATATTCTATGTACTCAAGTGTATGGCTTGAGCACTAGTGCTCACTAAAATGCTCGTTTTTACGGCAGCGAAATGTCTTGGGTCGTAATCTTCTCTAAAATATGATCGAATACAGCGATGATTAAGTTACGGTTGGTCTAGTCGGAACAACGGCGACTACCGATCCGGAACCCCTGGTTCGAATCCCACGCGCACCACTGTATTTTCTAAAGCCATGTGCGAAACGTCGCTAACTTGAAAACGATAAATCCAAACATCGTGAAGAAACGGACTTGGTCCTAGAATCTTTCTAGGTCATGCGTCATCCACCAACCCGACTCAACTCGCCCAGCGCGGTGGATTATGGCCTTGACTTTTCTCATTTGCGGGAGAAGGCGAAAGTCGTTTGCGCAGGTCAAATTAGAAGCTCAATGCCCTAAACAAAAAAAATAGTTGAGTTTCGGCTTTCTTATATTGTTATTTCGAAAAAAGAAAGAACAAAATGATTTCTATATCTACTATTTACGAATAACTACATATCTACATAAGTATCTCAATATCAAAACATAGGTCCGCGTTTAACTGTCAACTCGCATGATGGTAAGCGATGGTTTGATCGAAGGTTGATTTTGATGGCTATTAAGCCCTGTATGACGTATTCAGTTGGAGTTCAGATTGCTGCGTAAACAATTTATCTTTGCTTCCTGGTGTGCTTTAAACGCGATAGATCCCAAACTAGGCCGGGACTACGTATTGAGTACCCCGAAAATATGGTTGCGAGAAATGATGATACATTTTTATTTAAACGGGGATATCAAAATACTATTCACTTGTCTTATCTTTTTTAAGTGACCTATCGCTATTGGCCTCAGATGATCTCTACGGCTCGGCTTGCCGAACCGGGCCAGCTCAGAGACGTAATGCCCTACTAACCTAAACTTAATAACTTTACTAATACACACGTAGAATAAACCCCTATATTATCAACCTCTATAAACGCAGACGACGCATCACTTTATGAATTAAAAAAAAAAATAGGGGTCGAATTGATAACCTCCTCCTTTTTTGGAAGTCGGTTAAAAATAGATTTCAAACCTGTTGTCGATTTACAAAGTTGTGCTAGCCATAAAAACCTAGACCGTGGACGTCTGCTGCGATATTTTCCTATGAGTAATTTTACTAATATAATGCTTTTGCACGGTACTCGCAAACTATGTAAATGCTTATGTATACTGACTTCTCTTTATGCTTACAAGTTTTTATAACCGGGTAGTGCTATAAAGATCTAAATTACATTCTAAACTAGTTACATTCTAACTAATTACATTACATTCTAAACCTATACTGGTCACATCTGCGTTATCCATCAATGATAGATAGATAGATACTTAATACTCAAGTTAGTAAGAGGTAGGTATTCTCAGTTTACTCATTATACAGCTAGTATTACAGCAGCGATTGTGGAATGATATATCAAACGTTGTGTCGGCCAGTTGCACTGTGTTTTTTCGGAAATCAGAATCACTTATTGCTATAACTATGTCCAAAGGATGACTCTTAACATAATAACAGAACGTGTAATATTCACTGCTTACGAATGTCTGAACTAAAGCGGATACATAGGTATACTTTATCTAAGGTCTGGACAAAGTAAAATCAGGACAAAACTGCTCGATCAACAGGAACGAAGTCAAAAGATCGATCCAAAAGATACAATAATAGTATTTTTGACAACCTTTGTAGGCTTTTTGACCCGTAGGCATAAAATTATGTCATAATTCCACTGACATTTTGGATTTTTTCATTTATGTTTTGGTATGGATATTTACGAGGATAATTAACCATAATTTATGATTTTGGGAACCCCCAAAGCTTAGACTACTTTTTTGCTTCTTAAGGGCGTGTGGGCCGTAATTTTGAATTTTTAAAACAACTTTAAGACCTTTAAAATAGTGTATTAAACTCTGAAAAAAATATATGTAATAGTTAAGGATCTAATCTAGTGCAATTCGCAGTCAGTAACATGATTTAATGAATTTTACTTGATAGAAAAAAATCCCAAAGTTACCCCTTTTCAAAAACTTTTTTCAAGTTTATGACTAAACTAATCAATTTTTATACTAAATTTTTGTACTCAACGAAAGCCATTAAAAAGTTATAGATGCATTCGCAGAGTTTGACTTGATAAAAAAGTATCAGTTATTTACTATGTTTTAATATCTACCATATATATAGCGCGCCGTTCGGCAAGCCTGATCAGTCGTGTTTCGGCGCTCACGGACGACGGGCCTGTGCTTGATTTTGCAATTTTGACAACCGATAAATTTTAAATATTACGATCATAGTGCCACAGTATAACAATATCAGTAGGTATTACTAGTGAAGCACGCTATGATCTTGATTTTTGATACCGTTTTCATTGGAATTGCAAATAGACGCTGATACTAATTAGTACGCTGTATACTTTATGTTGTAGACCAAAAGGGGAGTCTCAAAAAAGTGACGTCGATACCACATCAGTAAAAAATTCAATGCGGATGCAATGGAAAATAGATAAGTATCGGTAAAATATTCGTCCGTTAAATCAGAGATCGGGATAAGGAAATAATGATAGGGGAGAAATCCCCTGCGTAAATCCCCTAATATACCATAATATATGATACCTAACTTGCATTTATATGCCATTTAGGTAAATTCTTTGGTAGTAAGGTACTTAGTACTTGGAAGAAAAGTCCTCACATATAGATATTACCACTTTGGAAGAGACTTTCACGCAAACTATTCAGTTTAGAAAAAAAATGTTAGGAACTTCAATACAATTTTGAACACCTTTCCATAGATACACGTATGGTTTTGTTAGAATTTTTATTTTTTATTTCTTTTCCAAGTTTGTGACACCACCAAGATGTATTGTTTTTTCTTTTTTTTTGTATGAAAATGTTAATATTGTTCATAGAAATTTAAGCACTCGACTAAATTTGATAAGAAGCCTTTTAGGCAGTAAAATTACTCGTAGAATTTAACTCTGCACTAAATTTCCGATTCGTATTTTTTATATAGGGGAGAGTCCTATAGTACCGTGACTTTAAGGTTTTAGCAGGATAAAATAAAAATTCCCCAGGTTGTATGTTAAATATCAGCTAAAATGTGTTAAGGCGTTCAAATGCTGTAAAGAAAAACAATAAAATACTATTTTATTTGGAAATAATCAACTTTATTAGCAAAATTAGAAACTTTCGCGCAAACTATTCAGTTTAGAAAAAAAATGTTAGGAACTCACCACCAAAATTTTTTGTTTTTTCTATTTTTTTGTATGAAAATGTTAATATTGTTCATAGAAATTTAAACACTCTTTTAGGCAGTAAAATTACTCGTAGAATTTAACTCTGCACTAAATTTCCGATTCGTATTTTTTTATATAAGGTTTAGAATCATTTCCTGAGCATAAAATTACAAAATAATAACAAATCCAGGTGGAGCTTCAAGCGCCAGCTCGAAAAAACGTTTTTGGCTGATATTCTGAAAAAGTTATAAAGCCTATTATTATTGTAGAAAATAAAATTTCCCATCTTTTGTTGCCAGTAAACTTTTTTTTCGAACTTACGGATTACGATTTTTATGTCAAATTTGATGATAACAATGTAAAAATAATAAGATTTGAATTCTATTCCCAGTAGCATAAACATGTCCCTTTTTACCGGAATGGAAGAAGGGTTATGTTTTTCGCGCGTATCTTTTATGTTTGTAAATCTTTTATTTCCACATATCTTCCAAATGGCTGGATGGATTTTGGTAACAAAGATATGCTAAGACTAGTCTGACTCGCCAAAGTGTCCTTAGATAGTAGGTAATATTTTTTAAAGTGTAGATTTTTTTGTAGTCGGGGTTTTTAAATTAAAGTTATTCTATCAAATTGCTCGTTGCTCGAATAAACAGCACCGTTCATCATCATGATTGAAGAGTTGAACGAAGAGTTTGGTCTCCGCTTTTGTAATAAGAACAACTAAGCTGTGAAACGCATTGCCAGAGTGGGTTTTTGTCGAAGGTTCGAACCTTGAAGTTTAGTTTTTCTACAATTATTGTCAAAATATATCGTTTCCAAAATATCGGCTAAAACAGTTTTTTTTTCAATTGGCGTTTGAAGCTCTACCTGGATCTGTGAGCATTTTGTAATTTTATGCTCAGTAAGTGATCTTTTACCTCATAGAAAAAAATTGGATTAGAAATTTAGTGCAAAGTTGACCAAAAAACCCTCTATTTTTATAGGCCTTTCATTGCGTTTCAGCACATTTTTTTAAATTTTTGACTTGTGAACTTGTGAATTATTAGGAAATATTTTAAAAAGATGCATGAAATTGGAAAAGCCGTTCTCAACTCATAGTGTGACCAAAAAGAAAAGGTTGAGTTTTGTATATCTACGAGTATAGATAAATTTAATATTTCTTCGTTTCACTTCACAATTCACAAAATTGTTATCACTAGTATAAACAGTATAAACAAATCTTGAACAAAAAATGAGTTTAAATTACATAGTCCAATATTTTAATGTTATTTCTGCACTGTGGCACCGATTCCGCGGTCGGTGACGGTCGCGAGAACAAAACAGCGTTAAATGCCGAATTTGACAGAACTACCTGGCCTTAAATTCTACGTAAGCTTTTTTTTGTAGAATTGAGAATTTTGGTATTCGATCTGTTGAAAATAGAAATGCGCATTAGGTTTTGTGTGAGTTGACAGAAGCGTAAAAATGGTGTCTTACAAATTGTTTTACTTCGCTATAAAAACAGTATTTTTTTTTTTGGATTTGATTAATTTAATTATTTTATGATTATTTTTTAAGCTGTATTGTTTTAAGTAATGTTTTTAAACTGAATAAATAAATTTCATTTCATTTCATATTTACTTATTTTATTCCTAGTGTATAAACTAAATAATAAACTAAACTAGCACAACAACACTAGGAAAAAATACGCAAAAGTCATGGTTCGACGATTAAACGTCAGGTGTTCAACCCCACTTTACAATATTTTTCACTCTACTTGTTGACAATACTGGACTAACACGGTTTTTTGAGCTACGTTATGAGCTATGCTAATTCCAGTGTTTCTACTCTTTCCAGTTAAGGACAAGACCACATTCAAAGCGTTCCGCATCTCCTTGAACGTGATGCTGTCACAAGAGACATGCGGATATCTGGTCGTCCTCATGTATGCGGGGTCCATCTTCGAACAAGCATCTGAGTCCATCCACCTTAAATTGAGCCCCAATAAACAGACCATCGTCGTGGGCAGCATACAAATGTTGGGGTCTATCGTGGCTAGCTGCATCGTAGAACAAACGGGGAGAAAGGTAAGGTCTTCTTCTCTATCAAAACAGGATACATTGAATTTTAGAAGCAATCGAATCCATAACCGTCCGTAATAATGTATGTTTTACGTTATAGCCCATTTCAAATGTTTTCGATAAAAAAAATTACGGTTGTTTGTCTAATGCTATTTATTTTTTATAGCTATGGGTATAGCTTATTTATAAATTATTACCGGTTTACGCTTTATTTGAAGACGCCTACCGTGTCTACCACCTAACTCAAACTTAGTTTTAATATTGGTATCTATTTTCTTTTTGCTTGAAATTATAGAACCAGTAATAACAAAGCCAAAGCCGATTTAGTTAGGCGGTAGGAGGTGGGTTCTATTCATCAGAAAACACAGACTCTGATTTATCTCGGATATCGCATTGCTGGCACTCGAAGTCTTCTCTTATAAGGAGTCAACGGTGACCCATGTCCTTTAAATACATTTTTCTTGAAACAGCAGCACGTTTCACGTGTTCTCACGAAAGAAATTAAACCAAATGTAATGTTTGTTTATTTCAGTGGCTATTAGCAGGAACGTCTTTCGCTACCGGCGTATCAATGCTGGCACTGGGAGGCTGGTTCTACCTCACCTCAGCGGGAGTGTGGCTGCCTGGCTGGCTGCCCGTCATGGCTATGTGTCTCTGCATCTTCTCCGACGCAGCTGGCTACCAGCCAGTCCCTTACGTCATCACTTCTGAACTGTTCGCATTCCAAGTAAGTATTCATACCTTTATTACTACTGACCGTTTCATTTCAGTGGCTTCTTTAGTAGCATTTTTTTTACCAGCTCTCAGTACTTTGGAAGATGGCACTTCGGTGGAAGTATGATTTTTTTGTTTTTTGTTGATTAAATAAATATATTGTTGCCGCGGTTCAAACCGCGTTGTTTTCGTTTCAGGTTGAGAAGTTACAGGGCTTAGAGATATAACATCTTAGATCTCTGGGTGATGAGCGCAGTGTAGTGCTAGGTAATGATTTGGACTCTTCGTGGTCCAATAGCTGCGTGTCACTGTGCTGTTATATGGCAGGCATGTTGCTTACTATCAGGCACATGTCCTGCTCGTCTGGTCACTCTTTATTTAAAAAAAAGGCTATATATTTATTGCATTTCAGCAGCAGTGTGAGTGCCCAGTTGGCTGTGCTTATCAAGTTCAGTTTAGACCTGCAATACTAATAATATCATCGACTCTCATTTTAATTGTGGCCATCAACGTTCCTATCTACGCAATGAAATAACAAGTGATATGTTATATTTTATCTCTTCTTCTTTCCAGCACCGTGGTATGGTGACCTCCGTCGTCAGCAGTGCGACTGCTCTCAGCGATTTCCTCCAAACCAAAGCTTACGACCCTCTTCTGAAACTCCTCGGTATCCACTGGGTCTTCATATTATTTTCCATCGTTTGTTTCCTCGGGACCATCTACACAGTACTATGGGTTCCTGAAACCAAAGACAGAACTGTAGAAGAAATATATGCTTTGCTCAGAGATGAAAGGAAGAAGGAAAAGCGGAAAGACATTGAAATCGGAGAAGAGGTTAGCAGGCTGTGAAATAATTGTAACTATTAATTGGTTGAAAATTTTACTATGAGAACCAGTGAAGTGGTTGTTACGCATTTTAAATTAGGAAACGGGTTACTCACGTTTCATATATACGGTCGACGGAATTCACCTAGTTTCAACTGCATTTTTGGCGGTCTTTTCCTCGATTGTGTGTGTCCTGTTGTATCGTCCAGTATTACGGCCTCAATGATCAACAGAAGGAAGGTTTCTAATCAACTAAATGATAATATCATCCTCTATGTCTGTTGAAAATGGAACGCTTACTTATCTTAATGGCTTCCCTGACCTTGCAATTTACGCGGTTGAAACTTATGCGGATAAAACCGCCAATAGCACACGTGAGTAACACGTAGACTTAACTAATAATATTAAAACGTTGAAAGTTCTCTTTCACATAAAAAAGAAATAATAAAAAATGTATACAAGAGATATACAAAACACAAAAAAAACTTTAAAATATATTATTGAAGGAACAATAAGACGAAGAAAATCTTTAGACTCGTTTCAAATCGGGTCTACCAAAAAATAAATATTTATATTTATCATAAAGAGTTATTATTTTTCATTTAGCTAGTTTCTTTTCTTTGTTAATTGTAATATATTTTATATTCCAATCAATTCAGTTATTATTTTATAAACAACTAACTTATTTTAGTTGAATTTATACTTATATTTTACTACAACATTTGTGAGTTATACTCGATATGAATTGAAAATAATGTTACCATTATAGACAGATCATAACCATAAGCACTCTTTTTAATCCCACTGCTGGACTCGAAGCTTTATCTCACGCAAAGAGTGTTAAAGTCATAATAAACCATACTGGTGAAGAGCAGGAAACATGTCTTTTCGAAAAATGTCGTTCTTGGCACACGCCGTTTTTTCGATATTGCCCCCTCGCTGTAAAAGCCAAAGCAAAGGTGACGACAAGCTCGTAGAGGCAGATAAAAGGCTTGTTGTAAATCACATGCCATATAATTATATTGCTTTGTGGATTTTTAATGTTTGATTATGAATTTTGTAAAATTTGAGGATTATTTTCATTGTAAGTTGTACTTTTCACGTAAAATTGATATAATTTGCAAGCTCACGTACTTATATTTTTTTAATATGTATTATTAATTATGATATATTTCCCGTGTTTATATTATATTTTGGAGTGACTCCGCTATATTTCAATACACTTTCATACCGTGTTTTTGAGTAAACGTAATTAAAACAAGTAAAAAAAAAATACGTTAACATGCATCATAAAACTGGACTGTAATATCGGAGCTCCATCATAAATATATTTTCCTCAAGTAAGAGTAGCTTCGGTTATGCCTTTCAAGCCTAGCATCTGGTACTGAAAGTTCCGTCATAATTGGTCCAGCCGGAACAAACAGGCAGACAGACGTTTGTATTAATAATACGAATGTAGTAAATAATTGTGATAGCTTCAAACAATTATTTTTTTTCTCTCGCCTTTGGGTTATTTAAACAGTGAACATTTTGTCTTATTCAATTGTTTTAATTTCGGAAGGATTGCTATTTTTATATTGGGAATAAAATAATGACTCATAATTTAGAGCTGAAATGCAGTTTCAACCGCATCCCGTGGTCTCTTTTCGGGCCAGCCAGTGTTATATCGGCCTGAACAGCACTGCAAACAGCAATAAATAATGGTCAAAAAACTGATTACAAAATATAAGGAGAGTTAATCAAACAGCACAAAACATCAATCAAAATTAATTAATTGGGTGATAATTTTACTTTCGGAGTAAAATTCTCAATCTATGTATAATATATGTATGTCAAATATCGTTAAATAAATCGTAAATTCAGTCAGATTCCTAAGCAACCTGGATTTGTTATCCTTCTATATAAACCTAGGTAGGTTAGGAATCTAACTTTAACTGTAAATAAAGTTCTAAATAAAAATATCAAAATAATTTAAAATTCTGTTTTAACTTAAAATATATGCCACCGTAAAATCTTATATCACGATTTTACGGTGGCATATATAATATTTGTTATTTATTTAGTGTATTTATTTCATCGTGATACAATATTTATATCAGATACCGTATTTGTGATCGATAAATGAAATATAAATATACAACATTAAATGATAACTTGACTGACAATTGCCCAAAATCAAGGCAAATTTTGGGGTACGTCGGTTAAAACTTGTGATGCCTTACTCGTCATTGGAAATTAAACTTCAAGGCTTATTTCAAAGTCATTGATTAGATTGCTCCAAAATGTACTTACCTGTATTTTTAATTTTAAGTCGCCACTCAGTGACTAAACCCTAGAAAGATAACCTAAGTCGAATTAGTTTAAGTAATTTTGTAAAATCGATATAATTATATTTTATTTCTCGTTGTGGCATTGACGGTTACTGTCAACCCAGTGTTTTTAGAGCATAGAGTGAAAGGACGACCATGACATGTACCTACCTGTAAGCAATATACACTTAATCATAACAGTGTCACGCAGCTATTGGAACCTGGACTCTTCATCCAAATAATTACCTAGCACTGAACTGCTCTCATCATCCGGAGATATATTATGTAATTTCTCAGTTGACGCAAGGATCTTGCAGGAGGCACCGGAATTGTTTAGATAAGTGCAATAATTTATTTAACATAATATAAATACGTCTAAATGACGTGTAGGTATCTTTTGTGTATTACAAAATATAGTTATCTTTCTAGGGTTAAGCAAATAAAGGCAGAACGTCTTTACAAAGGCAAAAGGGTCGCGTTTTACTCAGGATTGTGAACAATTATTATGTACTTATCCATTGTATCATCATCATTATCATCCGCCTAGACGTATCCGTCAATGGCGTACCTGAATAGTTCCTATAGTGAGTTCTTAAAAGGCTCGCAAGCCACGCTTAATTTTAAAAGGTTTATTGCATTATACAGTGTAATAGGTCAACGATATTGTATCATTTCCATGCTATGAGGTTAATCCTAAGTATCAAGAATTAGTGTTTTGAATTTGTCGAAATGTAGGTATCTGTTCCATACATTTCGACAAATTAAAAATACTATCGTTTCTACAGAATAGATTAACTTACATTAAAAACATAACACAGTGCATTAGTAATTAAACACAAAAAATAGTAATTAGTCATGATCTGAATTATTTTAATACCTTTCGATGTCTCTGAATATCCCTGTAAATTTAGATCGAGATTAATGTTTTTATTAATTACACTTGGCTAAATTTTCAACTTACACTTACACTTGGTTTACACTTGGCGGTCAAGTGTAAGCTTACAAAAGTTAAAAAAAAATTCTTTTATATTAGTAAGATCGCCACCCAAATTAAGTACGCGTTCACTGTAGAACGGGTATTGTTTTCGACAAAACTCCCAAATGTAACAGCTGAATTTATTCGTCGTTTCAATTCCACTGTAAAAAATGTTCATTATGAATAATACGCACCCTTTCCAGCTTAGTACAACAGTTTGCGTAAACCTTAATATAAGAACCTAATTTGGCATCTTAATATAGATGACTAGAGATTGTGATGTATTTTCCCAAGGGGAAAAAATCATTGGGCGTGCCTTATGTCAAGCTATTGTGATATTAGAGATGAATTAATTGTAAATTCAGGTATTTTTAGAATCTCAGAGTAATTATGGAAAAATAATAAATGGAAGATCAAATGAATTGTTTTTATTCCCATTACCCTACTAACGTTTTAACTTAAAGCATAGAATAGATAATATAGATAGAACGGACACTCCCCACCCCCCCCGCCAATTTCAAGCTCTCACCCCTCAGGCCGTTCCGGATACGCTAGGAGCACTCAACGAAGGGCTGGTATCGAACATCTAATTCCTAACGAAATATCATCATGGTGGGTTGTTGTGCTGTTTACGGCTGTCCGTCAACTAAACGGGACAAGATTAAAAGCTTTATTTAATTTCCTAATGATAAAATAACGTAAGATTAGAAACTTTTCAATAACGTTGCTTTATAATATTACAAGCTTTGCTTAGTTTGGGGTCAGATGGTGTTGTGTGTGAATTGTCTACCAATACTTATTTATTTATAATAACGAAGTCGTTTTTAACTCAAAGTTCGTAACTCACACAGCCAGTAACTTATGTGCCCAAGCACGGATTGATAATGCCTGGAGGAATAATTGTAGTGACAGAATAAAGTTTCCTTCATGGGTAAGTGTAAAATAAAATGCGAATGTGTACCTACTAACAGAAATAGATATCTAGGTACCTGATCTAATTTATCATCGGTTTCGTTTCATTTTACGCGGCAATACAAACACCCACAGAATTCTGAAACAATTTAGAAATCTGTGCAAACACCCTTTTTTAATTAGAATAGTATAATTTGGCTCCATTCTATTTATGTAACTCAACATTATAGCAAGTTTATAGACTACGTCACCAGGTGAACTCAAGGGGCACAACTATTCATACTATTCAATAAAACAATTCAGTAGCCCTAGCGCTAACGCACACATTCACGCGTGTGTACGAACGACATCTGCGTAGTTGTGTGAAGAGTAGGCAACTCCACAGGGGCCGTTGTATGGAGTTTTAGTGGAGTGTCCGGGGTGTGCTTAAAGCCTAAGTTTTCTCATTAGGATTTAAAAACGTCCTCACCAAAAGAGTGTCACAAAAACAGCAAGTGTGGTACTCTTTACGACAGTCGTTGTTTGCGCTGCACTGAACGTATGCTTCACTAGAACAAAATTAGTTTTTTTTTATTTCACCCGACTACTTCGGATTTGTTAGCTTTACAACATTGTACTAGTCTAACCCTTTCATTTGCTACCCGGCTTATTTAACCCTTGTGTACTTAGGTTATAATTTTGTTTGCTATTTTTATAGTATAGAGTGACGAGACAAGCAAGACGTGTGCCTGATGGTAAGCAACATGCTTGACATATAACAACACAGTGACACGCAGCTATTGGAACATGAAGAATCCAAATCTTTACCTAGCACTCCAATTCGCTCGCCCAGATATCTAAGATATATCTCTAAGCCCTGTAATTTCTCTGGAAACATTACTCTTCAAACCGGAACACAGTAATGTTTGCACATTACTGCTTGGCGGTAGAATAACTGGCAAAGGTGTGGTACTTCCCCGTGCGGACTCTACGATTAGTCCTACCACTACTAAACCACACCAACTGAATGCCCATAACATTACCACGATGCTATTTGAACACACCTACATTATTGTGCCCAAATCATTGCCTCGAACTCCACTGCGCTCCTGTCAAGATATAAACTAATTAGCGGAACCGTGCGCGCGTTGCTACGCCACCTATTGCAAATTGGTCGTACCAACTCAGATTTAGAACAAATTTGGTTAGTTTATAGAGCACAGGCCCGTGAACAAAATTTATGGGTCATATGATACAGCAGGAGACCTATGTAGGATGATAGAAGGGTATACAATTATATTATTCAGCACTATGCCAGCATTTGAAAGCTGTCCAACTGAGTGTAAATTGAAGAGGGGTTCCAACCCTTGCTCTTTCCTTTTTGTCGCATGATTTTTGTACGGCATTGCGAAATAATGGATTACAGGTATTGTATACGATCTAAGTATACTTAGATTTTTTGCCCACATTTTTCTGAAAACGTTGCCCTTCAAACATGAAACATTAACAGTCACTAACTTTGTCACGTAATGACATGCATGTAATGTTTAGTAAGTACCTACCGCAGTTTACAAAAAGATCTGTTAAAATGACAAAAGAAATATAAAAAATTAAATGTAGTAAGTCGGTACTATAATTTTAATGCAACATTTCAAACTATAAAATATTTTATGTCATGTTTATTTTCAAGTGAACCATGTTGTTGCAACAACTCCTACTAACCCTGACGATATTTTTTGTTAGTTCCAATGAAGTTAATCCTAAAGTACAACGTCGATATAATAAGCAAAATAAAGTTGTAAATAGATTAGGTGAGTCAAATCAGCGAATTGAACATAGAAACCTAGGTATTTAGTTTCTAATTCGGCCTCTCACAGCAAAGGTTAACGCCACCTTATATTACTAACCTGTGCTTGTCATCCGGATATATGAAATAAATTATCTCTTTTATTGTAATTTATCTGGAAACTTGGCCCTTCAAACCGAAAAACAGTGACTCCTGGGCGGTAGAAAAACTGGCAAAGGTGTACTTAGTACGTTCCCAGGCAGATTCTGCAAAGAGTCGTATCATTAGATATAGATAATATAATATGTGTACATAATACAGCAATTAAAGCTAAAACGTCAAACCCGAAGTTATTCTGTTTTATAGCAAGTTTCTTAATTTATAACTCATGCTGTTCAGAATATATTTTTGGCGAAAATAGTTACAGTAGACAGAAATGATAACTATGACGCAGCTTATACGACTGGCCGAAGGACTGGCCTCGTGGTTTAGTTGGTAGTAAGTCTGTCAGCGAATCCGAGGCTCGTGGGTTTGATTCCCACCCAGTGCAATGATATTTGAACGCAAATGTTCGTACTTTGTTTGGGTGTGTTCTATGTATAATAAGTATGTATATACAATATAAGTATTATAATATCAGCTATCTGGCTCCCATAGTACAAGGTTTGCTTAGTTTGGGGTCAGATGGTGTGCGTGTGAAATGTCCACCAATATTTATTTTTGTGAATTTTTACCCGACTAAAAGAAATGTATTTATAAATTTATTTATTCCTACTTATCTTTCGAACGCCTGGATGCATTTCGACAACTAAGACAGCGTTAGATTTGTCTCAATCGCCCAAGTGTCCTTAGACAGTATTTAATCATATTTATCTGTTGATTTGTTATATAGTTGTTGCTATTGAATTCTTAAAATTCAAAATTTTACCCTCGTGTCATTTTAGTAAAACCCCAAGAGTCAAGGCGCAGAAATGCACCCGGCAACCTGCGTATACGCAATGAATTCCCCGTTCCAATAGAAGGCACCGAAGAACGCGGCCAGGCCAGAGGAGGGGAACTTGACAACTACACACAACTACCCCTACATGGCTGCTCTAATAATAAACGGGAAATTGTGGTGCGCAGGCTCCATTGTAAACCCTAAATGGGTGCTAACTGCAGCGCATTGCTTGAACTAGTGAGTAAAAAAGATAAATACCTAAGGCTTATAATTAACGACTCCCTTGTTCGTGAAAGACTACACAAAGTCTTGAACGTCATCGCAAAAATTACAAGTTTTTATAGTTTCATATCGGGTACACTTAGTTGAGTGGAGCTGATCTGCTAACATCCTTGCTATTTTTTCTATCGCATCAGGCCGTGACGTCGTTTTATTGTTAATGTTCCAAATATTCGAAGTTTGACTCGAATTCGTAGATCTAAAATTTGCATTGCCTCAAGGCATTTTCCTGATGAGTATAGTATTTAGCCTTGGGTGAATCGATTTCTTCTATGTTTATATCCGATTCCACCATGGGGAGCATAGCCGTTTAGCCACAGATAAAATGGCGGTCAAATATATCCCCGAAAAACACATTATCAACAGCAAAAAACACGAAAAAAGGCTTATGTTATGCAACTTAATGTACCTAATTCAGTGCTCGTAGGCTAAGAACTCATGGAGCTTCTTTAGAATGCAGATTTATAATGTAAAAAATTTAAAGCACAACTCACGACGCGTTTTGTTTTACGCTCGTAGTGCGCGCGACTACCGCGCGGCTCCTGCGTGGTCGCCCGTAAACTCAGAGGGTATTATATGATTAATTATTATTTTCCTAAGACTTTATTATCGAATTAATCTTCAAATAGAGGTTATTGGAAGCGACCATGGAAAGCCACGTTATTTATTCGTTGTTATCTCACGTAAGTTACTTACTTATTGTCTTTATGATAATAAATTACTTTCAACAGAAATGTATTTCCATCCAATGCTTGGTAGATATTTTTAAAATGTTTTAAGAAAAAGAGTTCAAAAAAGAAAATTCAAGGCGCCTGATGTTAAATCAAATGCTAGTGCATAT
Organism: Ectropis grisescens; assembly: GCA_017562165.1. NCBI lineage: Eukaryota > Metazoa > Arthropoda > Insecta > Lepidoptera > Geometridae > Ectropis > Ectropis grisescens. Next base: position 11,135,441 of record CM029786.1, read on the forward strand.
CAGCACAGTGCTATACACTATTTTTGAGTAGATTTTAAATCACTACCTAGTCGCTAGGGCAGAGAAGCTATAAGGGAGTGCAAATACCCAACACCCTACCAAACACCCTCTTTTTAGTTCACACTCAAGAAAAGAAGGAGACCCTGACAAACCAGTGTTATGGGTCAGGCACCGGGTCACGCATTCTTACCATCCATGAAGCTTAGGGACTAACATACGAGTCGGTAATCGCAATCAAAACCAAGGCAAACATCGGCCGGTTCGTGCGGCGAGCGTAGGCTGTATCACCGAATACCATCCGAGATTTCAACCTGCAGATGGCCAGCAGGGACAGAAATACTGCCGTTGTGGAGGCTCTGGCCTGGGAGGAGACGGCTTAGGCAAATGACGATGTTGAGCTGATTACTAGCAGAACCCCAACTGGTAGTGATCGACACAACAGACGAGCACTAAAATTAGGATTAAAATCTTCCCAATTCCCCCCTATTTTCCTCTTCTCCTAATCCAGGAAATATGTAAAAAAAAAACAAGAATTTAAATGACAAGTATCACGGACCCCGGTGTCTGTGGAGTTGAATTTTAATTTTAAAAAAGGCCCAGCATGACGTACTATGCTCGTCAGCCGGGGATATAAGATAAGCTGTTGCTAGTGGTTATGCATTGATACACCTTATACCCTAATATCCTAGAGCTAGACCTTTAAGCTCTAATATCCTAGGTCTTGTTAGAAATGTTGACATTACCTGTTTAAAAACACTCCATGTTTTAGCGTCCTCCACGTGTCTCCATCCAAATCTCTGTCCCGATACGTGAAGGTCCGCGTAGGAAGCCCTAAGGCTCATGATGGAGGCACAGTCATCGACGTGGTCGGGGCTATCAGACACCCCAAGTATGAGTTGGAGCCGGTCCCACACGCGGACGTAGCGCTAGTCAAGCTGGCAGATAATCTACGTAAGTATTTATTAACACTTTTATCGAGATCCAAAAAGTGTTCCTACTAGCATCGCTCCGCAGTTTTATGCGCGTAGCCCCGTTTCCTTTGTTATTCGCAAAAAGCCTATATGTTCTTCCAAACTATAATCTAACTGCGTTCCAATTTTCAGTCCGATGTGTTCATACGTTACGACGTGATTGAGCAACAAACATCCAAATGTATAATATTAGTAGGATGAAAAATGCCTTAACGGCCGAAATGTAACACAAAACAGCCAACTCTCACTGCCTTATTCTAACCTTTGGGGCTTAAACTCATATTAAAAACATTATGTCCACAGAATTTAATTCCGATCTTAATTATTGTTTAATTACCTCGATGTTTTGGAAGCGTTACATCGTTAATACTCAGAAGTCTTTATAAGAACAGCCATGGTCACGAAAAATCTCAACTTCTTCTGCTTGCAAACTGCGTTTCGTGATTCTTCTACTAATAAATATTATAAATGTCAATGTTTGGGTGTTTGTTGCTCAATCACATCGTAACGAATGAAAGGATAAAAGCTTTTGTTCCGAGAAAATAACGAGAATGGAAACTACGCGGGTGAAACAGCGAGGCGCTGCGGGTTAAATAAAAATGTAGGTCGTGATTAAGTCCTGTGTATCTAATATTTCGAAAATGAACTCTCTCTCTATACCTCTCTTAGAGTCTATATTCTCAACCAATTTTAAATTAGAAAATTGGTATTGGTATTGGCAAACGTACCAGTACGTAGTACCTACTTATTACCTAATTTATTCATTCATAATTTAAGAGCGACGCTCTTGTCGGTGGAGTTCCTTCCATGTACTTCTACATTCCGCCTTCTCCTTGACTTCCTGATACGACACTACATTTATCGTTTCCTTCACTTGGTTCATGTAACTTCTCCTAAGTCTACCTCGTCTAGTCTCTTCTTCCTCCCTTCTAATTTACCTTCCATTATTGTTCTAATGAAGTTGTTGTGTCGTATCAGATGTCCCAACATCTTCCCTCTTCTGTTTTCTATTGTTTCCATTAATGTTCTTTTCTCTTCTACCATCTTCAAAACTTCTTCATTGCTCTTCATTTCCTTCCAGCTGATTTTCTCCATTTTAGTTCATATAGGTACATTTATTACATACATGTGTTTTGTTTTCAGAGTTCCACAAGTTTGTGAACTTGGTCCATATCTACGAAGGAGATACGGAACCGTTCGCCCAAAGTTTTGTTGAAGTATCTGGATGGGGAGTAACGAGAGTACCTATATCAATTTACATTTGTAATATTAGATCTTTGGACATTGTAATAACCTTTTTTTAAGTGAAAACTTCGTTTGGCGCACCACACACAAATATTTCATGGGCTGTGAATGTAGCGCAAGCGTCACGTCCCATTCGTAAATAAAATGTTTTTTTTTATTTACGAACGTGATTAAATTTTCGGTTAAACTCGAGTAAAATGGTAATGGAAAAGAAATGCGTTGCGTTTGACAAACAAGATACAATACACGAGTATTATGCGGTAAAAATGCCATGGAAGATAGTTAGAAAACAAAAGTTATTTTCCATTGCCATTTTCGAAACTTAGCTTAGAAGACTTATCTAGACGATCATGCTTTGAAGATTTATTCCAAACTAGCACCACCCTTCGGTTTTACCCGCGTAGTTTCCAAAGTGAGCTATCAAATTCTGAGTTATATCTTCCCCTTCTATCGGCAGTCAGTATATTACGACTGTCATTTTTTTTTGTATGTATGTATGTTCACGATAGCTCCGCCAATTGATCGTGATTGTGAATCGAATTTGATGATTGTTATTTTTATTTGGTAGACCATAGTTCAGAAGCGGTCCCATATGAGTGTTATCGAAATCTGTGCAGCGGTTTCTGAAACATGAACAAAAACTAAAATTTGCTTACTTGTATTTAGAAGTCATATTTTTTTTTTTTTTTAAATATTGTTTGATTCTTGTGAAATTTGGTCAAATGTCGTCGGAAAGAAATTATTAGAATAACATTTACCGCTTCTAGAATTATTTTAATCGCATTTAAAATGATTCAGGCGAGATTTTTTTTTTATAAACCCAGTCTGAGTTACGATACTACGATAAGTGCTTATTACGTAAGAATACTTTTGTATGTTAGGATGATTGTTGCAATAAAATCCTGTGACCTCGTTTAGTAAATCTCCAGTCGAGCCATCTCTTCTTTACTTAGTTTAAAATCTGTGTAAGTATGTATTATAGAAGTCAAATGAATGAAGTAAATACCTAGAAGATTTCTATGTAGTTTGTGATATATTTGTCAAAAATATTAACAAGCTAACTATTAGTAGCTAGTACTATTTCAGGACTAGCGGTTCGCCCCGGCTTCACCCGTGGTACATACATAGAGCATAGCTTTCAGGGATCACGTACCTATATCCAATGGTAAAATAATTTTTGAAATCGGTCCATAATTCCTGAAATTAGCGCGTTCAAACAGATAGCCTTATCAGGTTTATAATAGTAGAATAGATTAGTAAATATTGATGTGCACGAGCACACTGCTCTTTGTTTTAGACGCTTTATTCTCTTTTGTTATTTTTTTTTCAAGCTGTCTGTCATATTCTCAGGGTGCGGACATTACGTTCCGTGAGCAACCACCAAGCATGCTGACAGCGCGGTTGAAAGTGCGTCCGCAGCAATACTGCATAGATTCGTACCAGCTTGTCGAAGCGTTCCAGTTTACTGAAGACTTCTTCTGTGCCTCACTACGGAACGGGACCAGAGACGTCTGCTTGGTAATGTCACTTGCAGACGATAAATTAGTATTTGTGAAATGAGATGAGGTGAGGCAAGGTGAGGTACAACCACACAAGCACGTTGAAGGTACGTCCGCATCAGTATTGAGTAGATTCCTACCAGCTCGTTGAAACGTTCCAGTTTACTGCCGACTTCTTCTGTGTCTTGCTACGGAACGGGACCAGAGACGTCTGCTTGTAATAATAGTTCCGGACGACACATTCTATATCTTTTTTTATTGCATAGAGTGACGGGAGGAGCAGAACATTTACCTCATGTTAACAACACGCCTGTTCATTACAGCAATCACTCTATGTCTACGGGAACATGAAGAGTCCAAATCATTACCTAGAAGTACACTGCACTCGTCTGAGTCTCGTTTGAAATTACATGTTATAGAGATAAAACATCATAATATATCTCAGAGTGACGAGTGCAATAATAATAAAATAATAATAATAAATATTGGTGGTGGACAATTCACACACAACACCATCTGATCCCAAACTAAGCAAAGCTTGTGTGATGGCAGCCAGAGAGCTGATATAATACTTATATAGTTTTAAATACATACTTATTATACATAGAAACACCCAGACACAATGTAGTGCTAGATAATAATTTAGACTCTTTATGTTACAATAATGTATGTTGCTTACAATCACATCAATCAATCAATGAACAATAAATCTTGCAGTCATTTTACCGCTAATGTATTTATTTCTATCAGTTTGACGCGGGTGCACCAGCCGTACAAAATAACCACCTCGTAGGGCTGATGAGCTTCGGCCCAGAGAAGTGTGGACACAACTTCCAGCCAGCGGTCTTTATCAAGGCTTTCTACTTCAGGTATCGATAACGACAATGAGGATTTTATTTAAAATTATATTCCCATTTGTCAAAATGGAGAGAATGCATTATATCCAGCTTCCGTTTGAGCTATAGTGGCATATTGCCCTTCATTAGATCTTTCATGGACCAAGAGCTTCTCCGGACGGACGGAGAAAAGTTGGTCCCAGCTGTCGGAATATAATAATTAATCGTTGTACCCAAATTTTCAGGGACTTCGTAAGACAAACAATTGCGCAGTACAATAACGAAGATGACGCTGAGCACGTTATTAAAAACATAGATTCTGAACCCGATGTGCCCGTAGTGGAATCAGAGTATGGAAATGCGAACATAGTACTGATATCTAATGAAGAAGTCGAAGATAGAATGTAGATGAATGTAGTTTTTTTGACATATTTTTTATGGAATCACAACACCAGTCTGATGCTAAAAAGGACCACTTTTTACTTATGCACAGCTTATGCTTTATGAACACTTTGGGATCGATCACGATCTAAATTTTACTAGTATTAAATTAGGGGCAGTTCAAGTTTTGCGTAACGCAATTTTTAGGGTGTTATAAGGGGTAACGTAGCGTAAGGTTTGTTACTGCCTCTCCCTCTCCCTAAACATTTAGTAAGTAACATATTTATAAGTAATCATTTACTTATAAATATGTATACAAGTTACCAACTTGGGAAGTTTTAATTCCCTTGATTTTCAAGACAAAAAAATACCTCTTTAGCAATTTAGAAGACAACCACACAAAAGAATTACGTTACGTAATACTTAAATAATCCCTTACCTCCCAACGCTCCCCACGGGAGTTAATCGCGGTCTAAATTATTTTTACGTTTGTGCTCGCGGTTTCACTCGCGTTTAAGGGTTTTCTTTTTTTACACGGAGCCCTAATTATTTTCTACATGTAAGAGTAGCCTATGTTATGCCTTAAAAGATCAGCTATCTGGTAGTGAAAGTCTCGTTAAAATCGGTCTAGCCGTTGCGAAGATCAGCGGAACAAACAGACAGGCAAAAAATATAAATAGTGTGTTAGAAATAGGCATCGTGTATACTTTCATTTGAACTTAGTTAAAAGCTGTTACTTTGATATTACATTCGGACACACCAATTTTATTTATTTGTAGTATATGTTTAGAGTATAAGAATTAGGTACGTCCGGCCGTTTCGGTTGCTTTTCAGTGGCCGTGGTAACGAGAAGACCTTGTTTGTGTGCTGCGGGCCTAATTAACCATTAGGCTAATTTGGCTACAGTTTAGGCCACGAGGATAGGACGAGGGCGTGTGGCGCGAAATCATGTCGTCATTTATTCACGTATCAATCTAGCATCAAAACACTAACGATAGGGGCCATCCACATCGTCTGACGAAATTTGTGGACGGTCCCTAAATGTGTTGTGAACTGTGAGCTTGGGGGGTTCTTAATTTTAACTCACCTGGGAAGGGCATCCTCACAATTGCGGTCAGAATTCTTAATCAGTCGCTGTCTATGCAATTCCTCACGCTACCACGGCTTCTGTGAACAAAACCTTGGCGTCCCAAGGTTTTGTTATCCCATCCCATTAATCCTTTAGCTTCTAACCGATTTGATCTTTTCGATCTACGGATTCGACAAAAAATGTATCTTTATTCCTTCTACGAATTTCTCCTTCAAATCCATTGGAGGAGGAGAAAATATTTGTTTAAGATAATTCAGATCGAGATTAAAGACCGTGTAATGTTATCGACTTGAATTCAAATTACAAACGTTTAAAGTTATATTAATCATTATCTTAATATATTTAAATCTCCTGTCACGATGTTTGTCCGCGATGGACTCCTAAACTACTTAGCCGATTTTAATCAAATTTGGACACCGTGTGTAGATTGATCCAACTTAAAAGATAGGATAGTTTTTATTTCGATTAATGGGTTTTATGTGACAGTATTCGAGCGAAGCCGGAACGGACCGCTAGTATATTATAAGATGTTAGTTACCATTAAAAAATGACGAGCATCCAGAAAGTTTCCTTGTGTAAATGATGGTAATTGAAGAAAATGAAGATTTGAAATATATTATCGTTAGTTTTATTGAACATCTCCACTATTTTACGAGTATTATAAATGTGAAAGGTTGAATGTTTGTTGCTCAATCACAACGGAAGGACTGAAAGGATCGGGTTAAAATCTAGAACATAAATTTTATAATGAGACGGTACCGGGAACGGTACTGAGAGCTAAGCGGTTAAAATCTACAATTCTTATGAAGGTTGACGGGATTCACGACCATCTTGCCTGCTTTTAGGCAATGATGCGATCTATTTATAGTCCTATTAAATAAAGTAAATAAAACACAGTTACCCCTTATTTTTAATTCAATTCAATTCAAGTCAATTCGTTTATGAAATTTCATTCCTAATGACCGTCTAGAGCGGATATTTTTAAAACTGTTTACCTTACTAGATGGGCCTCACGGTTTCGCCATTTCTAACCCCATTCTAATTTCAAATCTGCCTGTAAATTCCCGTTAACAACGTGTTCAAACAAACGAGTAAAACAAAAGTAAGCAAAATTGGAAGCCAAAGGAACTGCCAATAGAAGAGAAAACTTATAATAAAAAATTTGATAGCTTACTTCAGAATTAGAATCTACACGGGTGAAACTGGAGGGCGTGGCCGTGAGCATAGGCCATCTAGAAATGCATCAGCATTGGACAATGGGAAATGCTCACGTATTTCTTGATGACCAATGGGAAATGCTGACGCATTTCTTGATGACCAATGGTCATGGTTCCGAGTTTACCCGAAGATTTCTTATCATTCCCGAGCATGACGCTAGAATTCAATTCACAGCCTACGAGAAAAATTTCTCTGTGGCGAGCCAAAAAAAAATAGGCACGTTATTTAAAATAATAGGAACGTAAGTAAGTACGATATAAATCAAAAGAGATGCCCTGAGCACCTTGAAATTGTTTATGAACTGCGTCTCTGTGTGTAGCCTGAGTGGTTTCTACTTGACCCTTAGGATCGCTATCGGCGAGGTATGTTGCAGTTGTACATATTTTGATTTTTGACAACGGATAGCGATAGGTATAAACGTGCGGCGTTCACACTTACTCTTGCCAACGATGGCATAATTCCGTGCGCCCGAAATTTGGTAGTGCTTATCCATTGATTTATATCGATGGCCTCAACAATTAGTTATTACGCATGTCGCTAACGCGAACTTACAAGATTTCTCAGATCTAAAAATCGTCTAACGCGCAAGTCCTAGACTCTCTTTCTACGAAATTACGTTTTTCGTAGAAAGAGAGTAAACTACTCCAGTTCACTCTATAGTACAATATGCAAAAAAAATAAATGAAATAATTCGAAAATATAATGATACGAGTAATATTGGTGGACATTTCTTACAGACCACCGTCTAGCCCAAAACCAAGAAAATAAAACGATTTACATTTAATGTTTGTAAATACAAAATGAAATAAAACCTCAGTTCCTTCGCGAGTTTGATTACATAACAAACCATGATGGATTTCAATACCTAACCGTTTTATTTTAGGTCTCACATGAAAATATGTTGTTGCAACACATATTGTTAGCTGTTACATTTAAAATTATATCGTCGGAATCCAGTGAAAATGGCTCCGTAAGTAAGTGTATCTTTTTTTTTATTATGACTTTGCAATTTTAATATTAGGCTTAAGTATGACCACTAATTAGACCTGAAAAAAGTATGTTTCCCGGCGGGTACCTACAATACACACTACAAGCACATACTACTCCGTATAAACGTTCATAAGTTTCTCTAGGCTAATAGTCCAAGAACCTCATGACAATGACACTCTTGTGCGTAAAAGACTTCAAAGTCTTGATCATCGCCGCAAAATCGCTGGCTTATCGGTTTTTTATCGGATACACTTCGGAGAATGTGCGGCTGATCTGCATGATCTAATACCACCTTGCCCTTTCTTCTATCGAACTTCTCGTTCCACGAAAGGGCGACATCGTTTCATGGTTGATGTTCCAAAAACGCGAACGAAGAGATTTGACTCCACGTTTGTGATAATAACGTCTAGGTTGTGGAATGCGTTGCCTAAGTGGGTTTTCCCTGATGGTTACAATCTTGGTGTCTTCAAATCGAGAGTGAATCAGTTTTTTCTAGGTAAGCACGTTCCATCGTAGATCTCATCATCGCTTAACATCAGGCGAGATGGTGGTCAAGTGCGAACCTATTATAGTTAAAAAAAAAAAAACCCAGAGCCACCAGACGTCACGTATTTTTCTGATGGATGAAATGTGGACGATTGAGTAGAGTTAGTACGTACTAAGAACACATGCTTACCCGCTAACTTGCTTAGACGGCCAATTTTGAGATATGGGGTCCAGAATATCTTCTGGACCACTTTACTTTACTCACTTTACGTATTTTCTGATAACCGATTTTCGCGTATGTTATAGGCAATGTTTTTAAAAATAAAGCCCCAATACTCCCAGACACTTTCCGTCGGCCGTTTTGCTTAACAGACGCTTTAAAACTCTATTATAGTCAGTTAGCAGGTAAGCATGTGTTCTTAGTACGTACTAGCTCTACTCAATCGTCCACATTTCAACCATCAGAAAATACGTGATGTCTGGCTGCCCTGGGATCTTACTCTATAAGTAGGCTACTCAGACAAAAGCTTAGAGCATTTAACCATAGTTTGTCTAAGAGCTAAAGTTGTATAATTTAATTTTTGTGTGTTTTTTTTTCAGTTAACAGTACGGGGGCATGGCATAAAGTCGGCCTTTTATTTTTTAACTTTAGAAAACCTTCCATTCATACATTATTAGGTTTAAATCAACCGTAGCTTCTAAAATTATCACGTAAAGTCATTACAATGTCATTAGCTAAAATAGCCCACCCTGAATCGTTCCTGGTCCAAATGTACCCAAAACGCTGGCTGCGTTGCCTCGCATAAAAGCGATTTTTTATAATTTTTTTTAATTTAGATTGACGAGACGAGTAGTTTATTTGCTTGATGGTAAGCAACATGCCTGCCACATAACATCACAGTGACACGCAGCTATTGAAACATGAAGAGTCCAAATCATTACCTAGCACTGCACTGCGCTCGTCACCCAGAGATCTAAGATGTTTTATCTCTAAGCCCTGTAATTTCACTGGAAACATTGACCTTCAAACCGGAACACAGTAATGTACATTACTGCTTGGCGGTAGAATAACTGGCAAATATGTGGTACTTCCCCAGGCGGACTCTGCTACGAGTCCTACCACTACTAAATAGCGATAGCTATCCTCTGGCTCAGGAACGAGCCAGAGCGGGAGCCGCCACTTTTGTTTCGTAAACGACGGCCAATCTCTTTATCTGAATATATTATTAACTTAAACTCTTATTTTTATTATTAATTAATCATATTAATTATTGTACAGTAAACTTTCACGTGGGCTTCGAAAACCCATCACCCATTGAAGTGAGGGCTGGACGTCGTCGAGGCAGCGATCGTCACAACCTGCGCATACGGAATGATCCCTTAGTTCGTTTTGACCCGGTAAATATACTCGTATAAATCTTATATTCCGAGGCCTAGCACCAAATTTTGGGTAGGTATTTCATTTTGCCCCGCTACTCACCAGCTCTGCCAGGTCTGCCAGGTCTGCTCTCTGCACCTCCCTGTTGGGTTAAAATGGGAGTGGTAGGTATGTGACAAGATTTCAGCTAGTCTCAAAAACATAACCTTCGAAAAAGCGGCACCGTTTCATGGTAGATACTCCAAAGACACGGATGAAGAGGTTTGACTCTACTTTTGTGATAAGAACGTCTAGGCTGTGGAATGTCACGGGAAAATAAAGAAAACGGAAACAGCGCAGGTAAAACCGCGGGACGCTGTTAGACTGCAGAGAATGTATGAAAAAATTGGAATAGAATGTTTTCAGTATCCACCTCATCGAATGGAAATTATACTTTTGGCAGATTTTGTATCTCATCACAGTGGCGAGCTTGCCCACTGAACCATAAAGTCACCATTTCGATTGCCATTCTGAAGGAAGAATTCGGAAGATAGTAGTAGCACAGTACAAAGAAATACTACCAGTAGTTCATTGCTTTTGATCTTGGGAGAAACGCCGATAATGTCTAGACACGGGGGAGGGTTGTCGTGAACAAAAAAATGTTTATTACCAAAATAAAATTAAAACATACGAAAGACGTCAGCCCTGAGTCGCGCTCCTGCAATACTAACATTGTAATGTAGGCAATGCAGGAGCGCGCTTCCCGCGTCTCACCACGCACGCCCCATACGATTGTTCCGTCTAGACGGCTTCGTCGAACGACTGTATGATTAAAATAGACTGTGGTAGTAGGAAGGATATGAGAACAACATTTTAATTCGACAGGCACCGAGCCTCCGTATCCGAGGTGGGAATGCGACCGACACGCTGAATTTTCCGTACATGGCAGCGATCATCATTAACGGGCGGTTGTGGTGCGCCGGCGCAATCGTCGATGAGAACTGGGTGCTTACTGCGGCGCACTGCCTCAACTAGTGAGTTTTCTACCAAAGTACAATTTAAAAAACCATTTTTTTGCTACAGATCTATCATTTAAGGATTGATTTATTCTAGGCAGCCGCGCTCCATCGTTGATCTTATTATCACTGAGCATAAGTCGTAATAGCATATAGCATAGTTCCGATAGCCGTCTCGATAAACGGCCTTATAGCGAAAAGTTTCTACCAACATTAACAGAGACTTTCGCTAGAGGTACTGTAAGATTAACTACCAGTATTTCGACTTCATACAAACAGACGAAACGCGGGCTGTACCTACGAGCCTCGATCTCGGGGCGCGCTCGGTGCGTGTTCCCAATGTAATCTCTATCTTAACATGCATGACATAAGGTAGCAGAGTCGTGTAAGTCGCATAAGCCTTATCGTTTGTTTACGTGCTCGCAGCCGTAGGTATGAATTTCAAATAAACGGCTGAGTTAAATTACTGATAGATAATATTACCGTACTAGAGGGTTGGATCAAAGGCCAGATGCACGCGGCGGTCATCCTCAACACAGCTCCCATCGATAGGAAGGTCCTCACTCTGCAGCCCTAACCACCGGTAGCTTGGGCCCTGCCCCGCTGCTGGCGATTGTCTCACACACACACAAATAACCATGGAATTACCAAGATAATTACGCACGTGACGTAAGGAATTTTAAAGGACCATCAGTGGCCAGTTGCCATGCGTCCCTTTAATAAAAAAATATTTTTTTACAGCGTTCTGCACGTAGCTCCAATGAAATCTCTATCTAACTACGTCAAGGTCCGCGTAGGGTCTGCGAAGGCCCATGAAGGGGGGAAAGTCTTGGATGTGGTGGGCGCCGTAAGACACCCCAAGTTTGAAGAGGAGCCTGTACCGCACGCTGATGTTGCGCTGCTGAAACTGGCGGAAAATCTCAGTAAGAAAATTATGAGTCACATTAATTAAAGTGGGTAACGATATTGAAGTGAGAACTTCTTGAGACGAACTTCTTAGCATTCCATGGATTCACTGTGCGGGTCCATCGTGTGGCAGACAAAGAAACCCCGAGTAGATCCCGAAACTTGTGAGCGGGTGTTGGTTTAAGGAGCCCCTTTTTGACGTACATTAACACTCAACTTCACTATTCGTGTTTCTCTCCCTGCCCAGCCAAATCTAATATAAACCTACTAGTGCAGCTTTAGATACTCGTTCTAGTATAGAACTTACTGCACTTCTGGACAAGCCAAGGTCTTTCAGTTGGTTATAAAGAGATTTTGCTAGTATACCTCTCGCTCCTACTTTTACAACGTATAAATTAACTACATAGCCGTTTTTAGAATTATTAGAAAGTCGTAATACTTATTTTGTTTCATCGCGTTTCTTTAGGCATATTAGTTTCCCACGGTACGGTAAGTTCTATGCGTTTCGTAGCTCTAGAAAATGTCCGGTCTGTATGGCAAAACACCCACATCCTCTGGGATTTTGTAGTGATTTTCATACGTGTCCATTAAAATAGTCCAATCAGGTGCTGTATCCAGGATTGAGTAAGAGTTGTTCTTGGAGTTTGAAGTTGAACCTTCTTTTACAAAGTTTATTTGTCTTTTATTTGTCGTCAATCCTTTTTGGGCTCTAGCTACTGAAAGGCTTCACGTATGATTTCAAGTAATGACTCGTAATAAGGAGCACCTTGCATCCCACCAATATGTGCCTTACTGTACATATCGCCTCTCTCTAAGTATAGCAACATTTTCAGAGGCTTTTCCCCATCTTACCAAGTTATTCTGATCAGTGAGGGTCAATTTTGCATTTAGATAAAAATTTAATAAGGCAGGAGATCAAGGTAATAGATCAAGATGCGGCACTTCAGAGATAATGGGATACAAAACTCACACCTATGGTGGACCACTTTGCATTTCTAAATTCATAGCGTACACTTTGTGACTGTCATTTTCGTATTGTTGTAGAAAGGTTACTATTATGTCTCGGTCTTTCCTTTGCTATCTCGCACCCAACCCTAAATTGTTTATGGAATTGAAGTCTATATTCAAGGTCTGAAACACTTTTGTCTTTTGGGCAAGACGTAATTCTAAATTTTCCTGGTTGTGGGTTGGGGTTGTGGCAAATATGCAATTTATATAGGTATACATTTTTATGTATGTATTTTTTGTCACAATAAATCATTTGTCATAATTAATTCATCTTGCGACTTTCCCAAAACATGCGTTTTTGTAATTCTTAAGTGTTTGTAGAGTTCGGGCGGTTTCTTTAGTTTCAGCCCAAAACTATTGTTATCCCTGAAGATAGTAGAGGAATCGGCAGATCCTTCTACTCTCTTTAGTCATAGTTCAGATTGACATATCCAACCGGACCATGACTTCAATATCTTTATGACATTAGCATCTAGCTTTGCCAGGAGGGTTTTACCGATGTCATATACTAGAAAAAGCCAAGTAAGACGTGCTGTCAGATAGTTGTCGTACATCCATGCTTTTTTGATATTGCTGATAGGCTGTTGGTCTACTTTATTGAGGTTGTTCATGAAATGTTCAACACTATCTCTAATGATGGTGTACTTCTTTTGTAATCTATCTTTCTACCAAGAAATTTGAAAGGCACTGCCTCGCATATCGCGTCTTTTGTACCGAGTTCCAATATGTACCTACTCGTCTCGGTGGGTGTCACGCCCTGCTTCCACTTAGGCACTAAGTGCTAAACTTGATTTCCCGGAGGCAGCCCGAGCCACGGCTGTGCCGTCCGAGGCACTCTCGCTTTTTTCGCCGCGCCATAACACGTCAATGACAATGTCATCTATGCTTTTCCCCTTAGTCAAATAGAGCATTTAGATCTAAATTTACGATTTATTCTAGTGATCTGTGATCTATTCTTATATGTAGCACCTACCTATTAATAACGTTATATTTGTTACTAGCTGAACCCGCTACTTCGTTCGCGTAAGCAGATGTTACTGACTTATACATTAATTGGAAGTATCGTGCGTCAAATATTTGGATAAGTAGACATTGAACGAACGAAAGTTAATGGTTAATAAAATACATACCACAATAGCAAAACATCGATTTAAATGGCCTTTAGTGCTTTTAGATTTAAACTGGCATTAGCGCCGTCTAATGAGAATATTATGTTGCTTGTTATTTTGATTGTGAACGCAAATCACCTATATTATCTACGCCAAAACGGGTGCATATATTTTTCATTTTTGGCTTTTACCTTACCATCGCATCAAGTTCCTGACGAAAATATATGCTTAGATTAATATGGAGTTAAATGAAAATGTAGACTTATTAGCCCATGTGAAATTTTAGACTCTAAACTATATGTGTTTCGTATGTCAACCCATATGGTTGTGCCGTTTTGACGTGATAGTTAATATTTGTTTTCTTAGGGCCCATGCTTCTTTTTAGGTTGATAGGTAATAAATACATAAATGTGGTATTTCAGACTATGAGTTATTTTTGTTTCAATTTTCTACCAAATTTGCTTAGTCTTTCCTACGTCACAGTAACCTATAAGTAACCGATTTGCTATCTCTGAGTTCAAACTACGTGTGTTTCGAATTCCATCCAAATATGTTCAGCCGTTCCAACGTTGTCCTGTAAATATTATGAATGTCACTGTTTGGATGTTTGTTACGTAATACATAGAGTACTTATACATAGGCAATGTTTAGACTATGTGTTCTTCCAGACTGTAATCTAATTCTATTTCAAATTTCAACCCGATCACTTGATACGTTCCGCCATGATTAAAGCGGCAATAGAAATACATAATATGCGAAAATTTCAACTGTCTAGCTATCGCCGTTCTTGAGATACAGCCTGGTGACAGACGGACGGACGGACAGCGAAGTCTCAGTAATAGGGTCCCGTTTTTACCCTTTGTGTACGGAACCTTAACAACGGTCTGCTTCGGTCACCGAAGCTTGTTGAACACTACCTTTAAATTTTAAACAGTATTTGTATTGAAATGATACGTTTTCTAATAAGTTACGACTGGTCTAGTAAGTTACAGCTGACCTAGTCGGGAGAACGGCGACTGTCGATCCGGAGACCCAGGGTTCAAAACCACGCGCACCACTATCTTTTCAGAGTCATGTTCGTAATGCCGGTAATTAAAACGGTGAAGGAAAACACCGTAAAGAAACCGAAATCTATCTATAATCTAAGTTCTTAGTCATATGCTATCCACCAACCGACACTTGGCCAGCGTGGTGGATTATAGCTTTGTCTCTCTCCTTGCGAGAGAAGGCCCCGACGCCCAGCAGTGGGAACATTTTTAATGGGTTGTTTATGATGCTACTTATTATGCTGATAAGTTTTCTCCAAAATACAAAAATCTACTTCAATGACAGGTAATTTAATTCTGTCATTCGACAAAATTTTATAAGAAGGTATAAATATGTCGTACAGATAAATTTAAGCTGTTTTTTTTTAAAATTTTAGTTTTTTGTTGATATTTGAAAAACTACCTCCCTGTTTTCGATATCTAAGATCACCTCTGAAGTATTTTCTACCAAACAAAAAAGGAATTATCAAAATCAACTAACAATTAGCGGAGTTATCGCGTAAACTAAAACCAAATAAAAAAACATGCAACCCGATTGAGAACATCCTCCTTGTTTGAAGTCGATTATAACCGAATGATGTTTGTTTTTCCACACAAAAATATATTTTTGACAATTATTTTGTCATCCAAGAAGACGCGACGCGATCACGTGGGCACTTTCTAGAATCTAGATATTCTGTGGATCGTCTGTGATACACAGAATACTTAGAAGTTAGTATGAACCGAACGCGCCGCGTCGTGTCGTTATTATTTAATGTTTGTGTAATTTCCGAACCAACAGACCGATATTGTTCAAATTTTGACGGGACAATATAAAAAATGTGTTCTTTCTAACAAAAAAAAGAATTAATGAAATTAAACAACGCAAACATGAGTTACAACCAAATACACATTCTGACTTTCACCCTCTCCCGCAAGAAAACCCATCAGAATTTGGGGATCAAAAGTAGCCTACAGCACTGTCCTTAGTATAAACTAAAATCATGCCAAGTTTCAGCTGAATTGAATCAGTAGTTTCGGCGTGATGCGTGATCCCTATACAGAAAGACAGACAGACAGACAGACAGACAGACATGAAAGAAAAAAAAATGCAGTTTCGCCACCAGTATCGACTATAAAGTGCCCCAAAAAAAATTTTTTCAAAATATCTTCAATGTACAGAATTCGACCCGTTACAGTTTTATTATAAGTATAGATAAGTTATCAAATTAAAATAAAAGCTTCTATTTTAATGTTACAAAATGTTCATTGGATAAAAACTTGAAATGTAATTCTTTTTTCCAGAATTCACGCAGTATGTGAACCTGATCAAAATATATGAAGCAAGAGTTGAACCATACGCACAGAGTTTCGTGGTAGTCACCGGGTGGGGTGCTACCAGGGTAAAAAATTATTCTGTTTTACAAATTTTGCTGGCTGGTCTAGCCGGGAGAACGGCGGCTGCCAATCCGTAGCTCAGTCTTAAATCCCACGTGCACCACTGGCTTTTCGAAGTCTACGCACTTGACTCAACTATCAACCAATAATTTAAATAATTTATTTCAGAGTAGCATATCATTCCATATTATGTAATTACAATACAACAACTACAAACGATGTGAAAAGTCATAGTATAATAATAACACCAATAGGTAATTGGACCCTGCCCCACTGTTGGCGGCACCCTAGTTTTTAAGTTTTTTTAAATGTTTAAATTGTTTATATCCATTGTAAAAAAAACTTTGAAATTAAGATAGAATGAAAAAAACTCTCCGCTAACTTAAAACAACGAAGAAAAACATCGACAGAAATGATATCCTCAGAATCTTTCGAGGTCATCTGTCATCCACCAAGCCGCACCGGGCGTGTCGTAGATAATGGCCTTGACTCTCTCCTTACGAGAGAAGGCCCCGAGTCCTAACATTAAGTAATATTTAGTGAGATGTTTATGAGGAACTCATAGGTTGTTTCTTTATATAATAAATACAGGTTTGCCCAAAAGTCCTTAAAAAAGTAAAATTTGAATTAAATGAAAACGGCGCGCGTGAGAGGTGCAGGGGGAAGCGGGAGCAGTAACTTCGGTTTCTGGGAATTTAGTCGCGATGGAGCGTTTCATCGGAGCGGACCGTGCGTTTTGTGTGCGCGAGTTTTATCAAAACAACAATTCGGCAACCGTTGCGAGGCGTAAATTTCGAGAACGCAAAGGTTTACACAACTTTGATGACACCCCAGCTCTCCAAACGATTAAGAATTGGGTTGCTAAGTTCGAGGAGACCGGTTCGACGTTAGATAAACCGCGGTTGGGTCGCCCAAGGACATAACGTACGGAACAAAACATCGGCACAGTGGCACAATCTATTCGTGAAAATCCTACACAGTCAACTCGTAAGCATTCCAGTGCATTAAACGTATTCAGGACATCGTTACAACAGATTTTGAAGAAAGATTTACTTATGCACTCTTACAAAAATTGCAAAACTTTGCAGGCTTTAATGCCCGCACATGGTTCCAACAGGATGGAGCAACTTCCCACACCTCCAATACTGCTATGCCCGTTATCCGTTACTTTTTCCAAACAAAGTTATCTCTAAGAGAGGAGACATTTCCTGGCCACCACGTAGCCCGGATCTGACTCCAATGGATTTTTTTTTTGTGGGGCTACCTTAAGGCTAAGTGTACGACCCTAACCCGCGGTCAATTAATGACCTAAAAGTAAACATCCGCAGAGAAATGGCAAGCATTTCAGCAGTGACGTGCCGCGCAGTCATCGACAATTTCAGAAGGCGTTTGCAAGAGTGCCGTGACTGTAACGGATTACATTTGGACAACGTTATTTACAAAAAATAATGCCCGTTTTTAACCGACTTCAAAAAAGGAGGTTTCTCAATTCGACCGTATGTATGTTCTTTTTTTTTTGTTTTTTTTTTTTATGTGTTTTCGCGGATAACTTCGTCGTTTATGAACCGATTTTGATGATTCTTTTTTTGTTGTAAAGGAGATATTCCAAGGGTGGTACCATGATAAGGAAACCAGGATCTGATGATGGTATCCTAGAGAAATCGAGGATAACTTTCGAAAATTGTAAAGATGACTAGTGCGTTAGTTAAGTTTTTGCTTGAGCATTTTAAAGCAGTATAGTTTAAAGATGGTTTGGAGTCGATCTGATGAGGGAACGGGAAGACGGTCGAGGGAACTCCTCGACGGTACATAGTAGTTACCTTGTGTTTGGGCTCGATGAATTTGTATTGATGAGAACTTTTTACATAGATGGGTTGTGACTGTCATTAGTGGTCTGATGATGAAGATAAAGGACAGTCAAGGGAATTCCTTAACGGTTTACAGGAACTACCCAGTGTTTGGGTTTAATTCATGTATTGAGATCTCAACACGAAATCGCGTAAATGCATTAGTGAAAACTTGTTTAGCACTAAAAAGGGTAAAATAAACTATTTTTTACAAAAAATTAAACCGACTTCAACACCACAAATAGGCACTCAAAAGCGAAAAATAATTTAATATAGGTAATTATTATAACCTCTACTCACTCATCTATATGAAGTCGGTGCCAGCCAAATCTAACAGGTAGGTAGTAGATAGATACTACTTACCTATGCCTACTTACTTACTACCTCGTACATAGTATATCTACTAACTTTTTTAACTAGCCTGGCACCGACTTCATAGGGATGAGTGAGTAGAGGTTATAATAATTACCTATATTAAATTATTTTTCGCTTTTGAGTGCCTATTTGTGGTGTTGAAGTCGGTTTAATTTTTTGTAAAAAATAGTTTATTCTAGCTATATTTACAAATAAAAATATTATTCATAGTGTAATTAGTTTTATTTTAATTATTTTTTTTCATTACTAAGGACTTATGGGCCCCCCTGTAGTTCACAAATATGCTTAATAGTTTGTCAGACACGGTTAGATATTCTTGTTTCAGTATCTTTTTGTAGATTTGTTTTAATTTTTATTGTTTTAGTTTTTTGTTTTCTATTTAGACTTTTGTTTCATTATAATAACTGTCTAAAAATGTTCCAGTTAATTAGGAAAAATTTATAGTTTAACTGTAAGGACTTTATTGTTTGAAATTTTGCACTAAAGCTCCAAGACACAAGTCTTGCACTTAGTTTTTGGTTAGTTAGTTAGTTTAGGGCTCACTGCTAATCAACAAATGTATTGTTTTGTCAATTCGGATTTTTTATTCTGTAAAAGTATTTAACCATGTGCTGGAAATAAAATTATTCTTATTAAAATATGTTCTTATTTTTTTTCCGGCAGGGATCTGATACTGCTTTCCGTGACCCCACGTCGGACCTGCTGACGTCTCGGCTGAAGGTCCGCTCTCAGCAGTACTGCATCGACGCTTACCAGCTGGTCCACGGGTTCCAGTTCACAAGAGACTTCTTCTGCGCCTCCCTGAGGAAAGGAGCACGAGATGCTTGCTTGGTCAGTCATTAACGGCCTTTCTACTGACTAAATCAGGTCTGGTTTTGTTATTG
This sequence comes from Ectropis grisescens, assembly GCA_017562165.1. NCBI lineage: Eukaryota > Metazoa > Arthropoda > Insecta > Lepidoptera > Geometridae > Ectropis > Ectropis grisescens. The sequence continues at coordinate 11,155,082 of CM029786.1, forward strand.
CCGTCTCTATCACTTCAATCGAAAAAAACAGAGATCAATAGCAAAGCTATGACCATTTTGTCGTGTCGTGTGTCGTGTGGTGGTGTTGCGGCGTAGTGAAGGTCTGCACCCACCTAAAAAGCAGACGGCTGCCAGCGAGCGGTCTGCTAATTTCTGTTGCCAAGGTAATCTATATTTTAACGAGCATGGCATATAGCCCATATCTGAGAGTATTTTATTTGTCGTGTGGCAGCGGAGTCGTACAAGTGAGCGCAGACCTTTAGCTTTATGGATGGGTAAAATCTTGTGAATTAGCGTCTCCGATGTGCATATGCAGTTACGTATAATGTACCATGCAATTTATAAATACACCTGTGACGAATTTGAAAGCTATGTTTGGCAAGTCTATTTGCGTCTTGAAAACTCTTACATTGCTCATTGAAATACCTAAATTAGGTTTTAAAGTTTTCCTAACAGCAACATACACTACGACCAAAACCTCAATATTTTAATTGCCGTCAGTTCGACGCAGGCGCCCCGGCCGTACTGAAAAATCGTCTGATGGGCATCATGAGCTTCGGTCCCGAGAGATGTGGCAGCGCATTCCAGCCCGCTGTCTTTGTGAAGGCCTTCTACTTCAGGTAGATAAATAAACTCTTTATTCCACTTATATTATAATAAAAAATTGGCAGTCATAGGAACTGCCCATAGAAGTAAAATTGAATTGTAAAAGCCATATACCATGATATTATTTTCTGTATGTAAGCCTAGTCTAGAGTAAATTTATAATTGTAATTTTATATGGCAAATAAATATTTTTTACTTTACTTTAAAAAAAGTGAAAATTAATAACTCAGAACTTGATAGCTCACTTTGAAAACTACGCGGGTGAAATTAAATCGATAATTAAATTAAAAGACTTGATATGCTATAAAACAATATAATTATCATTTATGCGTAATTATATAGAAAAAATTACAGAAAAACAGTGCCCCACTACTCACCTGCACCTCCCTTTTGTTGTTGGGGTTACTTATAAGATAACAGAAGAGGTTTTATTGAGGGTAAAATAAGAGATCTAGTTGACAAGTTTTCACCTTCCCTCAAATACCTACCTACTCAAAATTTGCTGCCAGCTCTGGGAATATACATAGATAAGTAGGGGAGGTCGGCCCAAAACGGGTAAGCTAAGGTAGGATGCCTAAAAAACTAGTTTTTTGTAATTTTAGGGGCTTTTATTTTAGTTACATCTTATTTTCCTTTATTAAACTTTAACAAATCAGTCTCAAACAGAAAAAAATGTCTTTTTTACTTGACAAAAAAACTAAACCTCTCCGAAAACCCGTTTTGCCCTGAGGGGGGTGCCTAAAGCGGGTAAGGCTTTTGGGCAAAACGGGTAGTGATTACAAAACTGATATCAATCAACCTTAACATATAAAATTGACTTAATTATTTCTGTTTTTAGACCTGGGCATATACCCCTTTTAATCAGTCTATAACAAACTCAACTAATTTAACATAATCGGCATCAAATTGACATTACTTGCATAATAGTGTATGTTTCATGGGCTCAACACTCATAATCATCACATTTTATCCATGTCATTTCTTTTTATAATTTTGAATTATTTGCTCACTATCTTCAGTGGGATGTTGTGTTTCAGAGATCCAATTTTCTAAAATAAACGGAGGCATAGATAGTGCTTTGCGATTTGCGATTTCGGTTGGTGCGATCGAAAAAACAAAACGATTGCACTAATAGAGTACTCGGAAGGTCGGACGCTTTTGACACAGGCAAGTGCGCTGCTCGCACTTCTGAGCAGAAATGCAGGTGAAACACCCCGGGTGATAAGCGTGGATGCGATGGCAATCGAATATTTAAGAGCGAGCGTCGCAGACCGGCTGGGTTGCATTGAGGCCTCTAAACATCATGAGGTTGCCGTATACGAAGACAGGGGAGTAAATCTGAGCTTCCTCAGACCCCTTCGCACGACCAAACAAATGCAACTGACAGCTGGGGACATCCTGTTCCTAGTTCGACCATCCAAACCGGCTCCGAAAGAGTACAGCAGAGGGCAGCCGCGGAAAAAGCCTCAGCCAACCTAAATGACAGCCGAGTACTAACATGGCGTTCGTGACTGCTTTCAACGCAGCAACAAAGAGCGCATCACATCCCATTCATCACCCCCCTCGACGTCAATGATCCCCAAAGCAGCTTCACAGCAACAAATGAGCCGAACGAGAGCCGACATAGGACAAGTTGAACCGCCCCGCTATGTCACGGCTTCGGAGCCGCGGAGCCATGCACGTAACGCCTTCATCGAATTCATAGCCACACTGAGCGCGACACGACAAATCAACCTCAAGACCTGCGAAAACATCATGCAGTCCTATAGGCTTGGAAGTGAAAGCCTTTTAAAGGCGAAACTCGAGGAGGCCGAAGCAGCCATTTACAATAATGTCACTTCCCGGGTCATCAAGGGAACCATGACAGGACAGTATATGGCAGCTTACAGTGCAGACAATGGTTTCATGACACTAAACGAGAGAGAGACAGAGCGCGCGGGAGTGCCTGTTTATGCGACACCACCAAACGACCCAATTGTAGTTACTGCCCGATGCACCAAAATTATGCTGAATTAGAGATGGCCAAAACCATCGAAGGGAACGGAAACGTCAAAACAGATTGGGAAAATGGGGAGGTACCAAGAATACAGTGGGTCAACAGAGTTCCAGGATGTGGAAAAACAACATGGGTGATTAGACACTTCGATGTGGATAAGGACGCCATCATCATTACAACAACCGAGGCAGCAAAAGATCTAAGAGAAAAGCTATCGCACCGAATCGGAAACCTGGTCAAAACCAGAGTGCGAACCATGGCTTCTGCTCTAGTACATGGTTTCGGTAGAGAAAGTTTCAGTCGCCTCATGGTGGACGAAACTCTCATGAACCATTTTGTAGCCATTGTGATGGCTTCAAGGCTGTCTGGTGTTGATAGTCCACTTTTCCTCAAGATCCATTGAAACAGGGCAAATCGGGTATGGGCAAGACGGGTATCCATTTTACCCTTACCTGATTTGCCCAAAGGCATACTTTTTCATTGTTCATTAATAACCTCGAAACCAAAGCAACATATAACAAAACACTACTCTGAAACGAAAGTCAAAATATATGAGAGTAATATAATCTGACTAATAAAAACGCTCAAGGAACTAGAATCGACTAAACAGCAAATAGTAAACCTCATAAATTTTAGCAGAAACAGTTAAAATCTTTGATACAAAATTACCATGGGACCGCTTGGTTCAAATTCGTGAGTAGACTGTCTGTGATTGGACGACGCGTGCGCCATCCTTTCTCATGTACACATTCGAACTAAATCCATAAGCGCGAAATTTAAACTGCCTACCCGTTTTTGGGCGGGCTACCCGTTTTGGGCAGATCTCCCTTACATTAACGTTAACCTAGGTCGATAAGGATTCTAAATTAAAATCAAAAAGTAAAGGAACACTCGTTTGTTTAATCAAATTATGAAAATAGTGAAAAAAAAATCTGGCGATTATTTGGCCCAACGCATAAGCATTGCTATTCAACGTAGCCGCTAGCATGCTGAGCCCGTTTCCGACTGGTAGTGATTTTGAACATCTTGATTATCTGTAGACCTTCATTGGTCTATTTCATGGATAATTCAGATGTCCTTAGTGTAAACAGTTAGGTATAAATAAATATTGGTGGCCAATTCACACACATCACCATCTGACCCCAAACTAAGCCAAGCTTGTACTATGGAAGCCAGCTATAATACTTATATAGTTTTAAATATATACTTATTTTACATTGAACACACCCAGACACCGTACAAATATATCTTATGTACTAGCTGTACCCTGCCACGCTTCGCTGTGGCACATTGTGATGCAAAAATTAGATAAAAACAATCCTTAATGCGGATTATATGTCACTTTAAAATTTCAGCTCGAGTTTTTGTAGCGTACACAAACCAACATAATATTTTTGTGTATAGAGATGTAATTCTTGTTGTATTTTAATTTTGCTAAAAATGTTCTACCCATGTTTAACAAAATTACGAGTTTAATAATAATGTTTATAGTAATTTTTTTTCTATATAGATAGCTAAAGTATAAAAACTTACTCGAGCCTACACCGTTCTGCTCGCAGAGTCTACCGACTAAATAAAATGTTCATAGGTTTGTTATTGCTCTCTCTTTTAGTTTCCCTTGAAATTATAAAGACAGCAATAGCAAAGCCAGATACGTTTTTTTTAGTTGACTGATGCAATTCCTCGCGTCCTGCATTAGGTCATGCAAAGTTGTCGGATTGCCATGCAGGGGGCTGATTCAAAACGTAATACGAACGATTCTGACATGGAATGACTATCGTTGTCTCTGCCATTCTAAAATAATAAGACAAGGACGGAGAGGTTTGATTACCTGTCGAGATTGCATCGTGAATAGGTTAAATCGCTAATTTGTCGCCACGTATTCTTTTCACAGAGACTTCGTTAAGAGCACGATCGCTTCATACAAGACTACAGCTGACCTGATCGCCGCCATGCAAGAAGCAGACCCTGACCTGAACAGGAATCCTCCAATCGTGGAGATGGAGGAGGCCACTGACTTCGAAGTCGAGAAGATTCCACTTGAACCACACAAACTTCCCGAAAAACCTTCAAGATTTGCAAAATAAATAAAGTTCCTTTGATGAAAATGATTTGGTTTAATGATTTTCTGATGTTAGTGATTTAGTTCTCGCCATAATTACCAGGATATTACCGTAAAAGAGGAATTTCTTTTGTAAAATAATAAAATTTAAGACGTAGGTACTGGGCCGACTTCATCAATTAGAACTTATTATTATAATACTATACTAGAATACTTTAATTAATAAGTATTAGGTACCAACCCGTGAATTAGAAAATTATTTGTATTCAAACAGAAATATGTGTCCTGAATGGGAACCTACCCACGACTTCCGGCTCAGCGGACATACTGTTAAAAAATATGTCTAAATCATTAATATTGGCTTATCAAATATTTATATGAAAACCAAACTAGGAAATTATATATGATTTCAAGATGCAAAAAATAGTAATTTAATAATAATTTCAAAGTTTCTCAATTGTGTGTAGTGTGGCCAATGGATTGTTATGTGAAATTTCTGTAATAAAATGAAAAATTAACGACCCACAAAATGGAAACGCCATCTTACAATCAAAAATTTCAATAGATCTTCAGTATCAAATAAATGTTGCTATGTGAATTAGACGAGAAAGTTCTCACGATTCTCAACCCAACAGTTATTTATCTATACGTAACTTATTTCACAGTCCTACTAAACGCGATAGTTTGTAAGAATGTTTGTTATAATTTTTTTATTCTTTCGCGAAAACACTACTGAAGAGATTTGGATGAAATTTGGTACATAGATAATGGTCCAGAATAACACAAAAGCATATTTTTTATCGTGGGAGAATAATGGGATCGAGAACTACGCCAATGAAACCGTGGACCGCTTCTGGTTAAAACATTAACATAAAAATGAATTCCAGAATTTTTGTAGTCCACCATCCAAGATCCCAGAGCTGCCAGACGTCACGTATTTTCTGATGGATGAAATGTGGACGATTGAGTAGAGTTAGTACGTATTAAGAACACATGCTTACCCGCTAACTTGCTAAGACGGCCAATTTTGAGATATGGGGTCCAGTAGATACATTACTCACTTCACGTATTTTCTGATAACTGATTTTCACGTATATTATAGGCAGAGTCTTTAAAAATATGGCCCCGGTACTCGGCCGTCGGCTGTTTTGCTTAACAGACGCTTTAAAACGCCCAAAATAATAGTCTGTATCTTCTGGACCCCATATCTCAAAATTGGCCGTCTAAGCAAGTTAGCGAGTAAGCATGTGTTCTTAGTACGTTCTAACTCTACTCAATCGTCCACATTTCATCCATCAGAAAATACGTGATGTCTGGCGGCCCTGGGATCATACTCTATTAAGGATAAAATAAGGAACATCAGCCGTCATTTTAAACAAAAGAAAAAGTTACATGAAGTCGTCAAGTCTTTGCGCTCCAAAAAGGACACAGCGTAAAAATGAAAGTAAGAAAGGTCTATAGAGTTCTAACAGCGCTTACTTTCATAGAAAGTGAAATTGAGAAATCAGTACAAGCTTAGTGCAGTTGAGACTAGGGTTGTCAAATCTACAATGACACTAATATTATATAGGCACACAAATGAATATTTTCCTACAATATGTAAAAGTATGTAAATGTTCGTTACCCTTTCAAACTAAAAAATGCTGAAGTCACAACAGGATCTGAAACTACGTATGTACTACGTACTAATGTACGCGGTTACCACATAGGCGTTGCATTTTTATCCCGTTTTAATTTGTAGTTGTTAAACCATAAGCTTACTTAGTAACGCAGCTACTGTAATATTTAAAAATGTCATGTCACGGTGTTTATACCTCTGCAAAACAAATTATTCGTACAGCCAAAAAGTAGAGACTGTATATAGGCTCCGATATTTCTTGAGAGATATTATCTGAAACTTTTCCAGGTAATCGAGAACAGGTCTCTTCTAGGTAAGCGCGCATCACCTTTGCCCGCACTGACACTTACTATCAGGCGAGTTGGCCTGATGCTAAGCGACTGTGCCAATCTTAATCTTTACATTATTGCGTTACGCACATAGGCTGTATTGGCAGATTGGCACGGTAGGAGTTTTATTTATCCTTATAAATTTTTACAATAGTAGAGTATATCTTTAACTAATCATCGATAAATACAACATAAATTAATATTTTGCAAGAGCCTTACCGTGAAAACTTAAGTTGTAAAGTATGTGTTGTTGAGAAATCTCATTTACATTTCCTGAAGATGTTTGACAACCCTAGTTAAGAATTGACTTAATAATAATACACTGCAATTATTGTACGAACTACGAAAACGTTCATTTCTTTGGTGGTATGACTAAAACCGAAAGTGAATGCTTTTCTCCTAGATAATCACACTTCATTATAGAGTACATCATCATCAGCCTGTGTTCGTCCACTGCTGGACATAGGACTCTCCCATATTATGCCATTCAGCCCGATCCTCGGTCTTACATCTCCAACTGTCACCCGCCGTCTTTCGTATATCGTCACTCCATCTAGTCTCAGAGCGTCCTACACTACGTTTACCGATTCGCGGTCTCCACTCCAGAACCCCAACAGTTATCAGGTCTGCGATGTATTCTCTATTATTATATAAGTAGAATACAACGTCGTTAATTATCAGGCAACGTGGCGGTCAAGCACAAACTTACTATCATGAGTAAAAAAAAATATCAAATCCCCCATAAAATGAAACTTCCTGTCAGCGTAGACCGTAGACGATAAAATTATATACAGACTAAGTATAAGTACACACTCTTAAGTAGTTGAAAAACTTACAAGTAAAAAGGGTTAAATCTATCTATAAAAAATTCTTAACTATTATTTATACGAGTAAAATGGGCAAGAAACATCTAACGGGTTTTCTTGCTTAGTTCCCGTTTGCTTTTTTTCGTCATTAAAAGCCTATGTGTTGTATCCATACTATTGTAATCTATCTCTATGGATAATTTTATACAAACCCATTGATAGTTTTTAGATGAAATAGCGACAAATATCCATACATACAATCTGTAGTAATTACGGCATTCTAAAACGGCATTCTAAAATTTTGTACAAAAATATATCGTACGAATTCGTATTCAAAATTAATTTTAGCAAGACCGTGATATTGTAATTAATCTACCTACTATTGAATATTCACTGAAAGTTAGTGTTTTGCTGAAACTGTTTATTTTTTGTGATATTTTTATCTAATTTAGAATCTACATACTCAAAGTTTGGTAAAGAGTTTTATCTCAAAGAAAATTTTCCACCGTTCACAACCATTAAGTCTCATCATACCCATTAATTCCAAGAATTTTCAAATATGACAGTACCTACAATTACACCATTCTATGAGCCATACCTACCCAATTTCGAACGAAACAGTATAGGGAAGCCCGTTACATCGTATGATGCATGACGCATTATCAAATCAACCTTGTTTTGAAGCATTTCGGACGCGGTCAGTTTGATAGAGTCTATTTCTTTCAGATACCTATTTCAGTTCACAATTAGTCAGTGCGTGTTCACATTTGCAACAAAACAGTGACCATTAGAACAAAGTAACAAACCGATTCACCCAGCCGCACCAACTTATCAACCTCGGTTTTACTCCCACAAACACACTCATCTATTGCAATAAGATTCAATATTGTGTAATTCGCCACACTGACAGATCAAAACGACCTTGGCGTCGCGACCAAAATAGTTTCAGTTTTGATAAGATTTTCATATCACAATTTTGAGCTCTATCGTTTTGATATAAGAAATGAGTGGTGTAATTGCAAAAGTAGGTTTTAATTTTGTAAAACGTAACTGTTTACCAAAGAAGTTCGTGCGGAATGCGCTTGCAAAGTGAGGTTAGGCTTGTTATGTAGTCAGTAGTCAGTGCGTGTCCACATATGCCGACGGCCGAATGCGTCGTGCCACTAGCAAAATAAAAAAAGTTGAATTAAAAAAAAGTGCGATATGACTTGAAACGCGAGACGAAGTGGTTTTTCTGTTGACATTTTATCTGTGTTGCTCTTATAACTGGATAACAGCAGTCCGCTAAATTATAACTCCGTTATTGTGTATTATATATTACGTTTATGGCATTTGAATCGTGAATTGTGGCATTTATTTAAAAACATGGAAAGAAATCGTCTCAATAATGGAGGTGGAGCAGGGAAACAGATCCTGACAGCTTTAATTGGTAAATTATTATTATTTATGATTTAATTTTAGTAATTATTAATTGAAAAATTACAAACGTTATCATTAAGGTATCTGCTTATTTTAAAATAGCGTGCATATTTTTATTATAATAAATTTGTTTGTGTTATAAAAAAAAGTATGGTTATAGCAATGAGTTCAAAAGGATACGCAGTAATATACGAGTATAAGACAATGGGTTATACTTTGCAGACAGAAGAATTGTACGTTTGAATCAAAGGTTTGAATAAACTGAAAAACTACCGGGCCGATTAAAATTATAAAAATTCTTCACCGATAAAAATACTTTACGAAGGAGTTACATAGATTATGTGCTGTTTATAACTTCTATCTGACTAACTATCTCTTATTATCGCGTGTAATTTATAAACGTTTCTGCGTGCGTATGGACCCTTCTGAATTATTTTTCGAAAGCCATGAACAAATTTTCCATAATCATTGGCTGTAACGATGAAGAAATACATCGTGAGGAACATCATCATCAGCATCCTCTTCCAACTTGGTCAGTACCGTTGCTTATAGGTACCTTAAATCTCTCTTTATGAGAGAAGGCACCGAGTCCCAGTTGTGGACTGCTTATCATGCTTTCGAATTATATGTATTTCAAAGTAACTACTAAGATACTATCATATTCATCTAATCTGGAGGCACGGCAGTACCCCCGCCAAATCGAGCGCGAAGCAAACACTGGCGCACCATCCTTTACTGGAACCATTTCGCTGCATTTTCAGGCCCTTATTTGAGAACCTCGGGATAAGACCAGAGCGCTGAAGCTTTCGTCATCTAGTAAGCTATAATAACATATTTAAAATCCATAATTTCAAGTCTGTACGTCATTTAGTTCCGAAGTTAAGTGAAAGCAAAGTTTCGCATTTATTTTAGTTTAAACGAGCAATGCTTGTGCTTTTGTTTGTGTATTTTAAATCAAAATCTCGGAAATTACTCCAAATATTACAAGATAAGTGATAATTATATCCTATCGTCTGAAAAAAATAATTGAATAGATTTTCATGAATTTTGGTACGCAGTGGGTTTCGGAAGCGCTAAATCGATCTAAGTAACTAAATTTCATTTTTAGGCAACGTTTTCCGTGTTTACACTGATCAAAACTCTGTAATCCAGGTACTAATTAAAAATCACAGCACCTAGTTTGTTGATTAAATACGTGCTTAGCATAGTTATTATTTAAACAATTTTAGCTCGGTTGACGTTTCCGCAAGTTATATTTCGTAGTGGTCGGACCATTTGTAGAATCCGCCTGGAAACACCACGCCTTTATCGGTTATTTTAACTCGATGTAGTAATGTGGTCGCACATTACTACGTCAATATTGCTGTGGCTTAAATTCCCTACAAAAGGTCTAGTTTTTGTAGCGTAAGGTTTAGGTTTTTTTTTTAAATAAAGTGTGACAAAACGAGCAGAACATGTGCCTGATGGTAAGCAACATGCCTGCATAACAGCACAGTGACACCCAGTTATTGGAACATGAGGAGTCCAAATCATTACCTAGCACTGCACTGCGCTCATCACCCAGAGATCTAAGATGTTATATCTCTAAGCCCTGTAGTTTCTCTGGAAACATTGCCCTTTTTTTTAGTAGTGGTAGGATTCTTAGCAGAGTTCGCCTGGAGAAGTACCACACCTTTGCCAGTTATTCTACCGCCAAGCAATAAAGTGCAAACATTACTGTGTACTGGTTTGAAGAGCAATGTTTCCAGAGAAATTACAGTGCTTAGAACAGTTACATCTTAGAACTCTGGGTGACGAGCGCAGTGCGGTGCTAGGTAATGATTTGGACTCTCCATGTTCCAATAGCTACATGTCACTCTTTATTAAAAAAAAAGATAATCATGTACCCGTATCAACCCATAGAGTCTACACTATTGAGGCACGGAGGGTCTACCGCCGAACTGGAACTGTCTTAGCTTTGATATTGCTCTTTCTTTTCTTTCCGGTTGATATAATAGAGACTGCAATAGCAAAACGAAAACCGGTTTAAACCCTCTACACACGAGCCCCAAAATCAGAGGAAATTATAAATCACCAATATGGTGCGATGTAGGGTTAGAGGTAGGTAACTGAGTAGGGCTTAGGCCAAGGAGGTCTACTCTATTTCTATGAAACGAAACTTCGCAAACGAACGAAAATAAAACAAAATTTCCGAAATTTAGGCCTAGTTCCATGATGACACACTTGCCTTCGAAGAGTTAAATCTACGATTTAACACACAACAACAGATTTCCTCACGATTAATTATTTCCTCCGCCGTGTTTAAGTTAGCGGCATTACACACAAGACTTAGGTAGGACAGTGTTACGGATGGGATTCAAGATTTCAAGCCCGGCCCTTCTACAGCCTAACTAAAACCTTAACTCTCTAAAATCTCACTTAACACACGAACCCTTAAATCAGAGGTAATTACGTAAAAGTAGTGGGGAGAACCCTACTTCGCACCATATTGGCACGTGTGTACCTAGAGCCTTGAGGGTTTAAGCCGGCTTTCGTTTTGCTATTGCGGTCTCTATCATTTCAAGCGGAAAAAAGAGAGAGGAAACTTAAATCCACGACAGTTCTAGTTAGGCGGTAGACCCTTCGGGCTCCAGATCAGCGGTTGCCGTGCTGCCGACTAGACCAGCCGTAACATTGTACTTCATCCCGAATATTGCGTCGTGTGTTTTGTACTCATGAACCAACTGTATACTGAAAGCCTCTAAAATGATAGTAGAGGCTTTTCGTTATAAAACGGCCATCACCTCCACTATCGGCACTATGATCACCGAATTAAAATGTTTATAATAAATCGACCTATGTCTCAATATCGATGGCAGAGTATCAAGAACTTGCAATTTAAAATCGTGAGTTTGTCAGTCGAATCCCGACTGCACCGAGTCTTTTAGCGCCTCATTTGACTAAATACCCGCACAGTGCCAACGAGGATAGTACTCTGTTCCATTTCTGAAACGGTCGTTTCTTGAAATTGAAACTCATTGTTTTTTAGTCATAACTTACTACGAATAGTAGACAGAGATTCACTGTCAAATTCCAAGCATTTACCGCCCACGTGAGTCTATCGGTAGTAAGTGCTGATTTACTAGTTTGTTTTCATTACGAGCTTAAACGATGAAGGGAAACATCGTTAGGAAACCAGAATGCTCCAAGAATCGGTAGAGATCATACGCAAATTATATAACCAACCTGCACTATGCCAGCGTGATTGGTTACGTTCTTAAAAGTCAAGAAAAAGAGAGCTCCTTGCGAGACAAGGACCTGTGTCCCAGTGTGGGGAACAATTTTTTATGTTCTAATCAGGCATGTCCTAATCAGACGCGGTCCAAATGGAGGACACTGGGGACTAGAATCCCTTCACCCACCTCCCAAATAATAAGTATTTTTACTTGACATTTGTATTTAGTATTGGAGACCCCTCCAAAATTTGAGTCTGCAGACACTTCTACTCCTAATGTTGATTTTAAACGCTTATCCTACCCCTCCTAGTTATCAACATATAGCGATGGCTATTTTAAGCTCCGTGAAACTTAACTTTGCGCAGGACCGTTCGTTGTGGAAATCTAGGGGGGAGGCCTATGTTCAGCAGTGGACGTCTTGCGGCTGATGATGATGGACCTTAACTGAATTAACTAAAAATCTCTGAAGAATGTCACTTGATTCCAAAAAGAGACGTTTTTTTTATATAACACCATACGCTAAAACGCATAGATCGTAGAAATCAATTAGCCTTCCCAAACTTCAAAACTTCCCAAACTTCATGTTGACGTTGGAAACAGTGAGCTCACTCTTTCAATTTTAGTCGGTTGTAGGACGCCGGTCGTTTTTATCTATCACTGATTTTGAACATAAGTAAATGTACAAGATTATGCTTAGGTACTAATACCTATCATAAATGGCAAAGTTTGGATGTTTCGCAGGAACACTGAACGGGTTTGGTTGAAATTTATAACACAGTAATATGTTAGTAAGTTTAACTACTAAGCAAGATACAGTTTAACTAATTTGTTCCTAAAACGATTGCTTAAGCCAATTTTCAGACAATGTAAAGCGAAGTCGCTAAAAATTAAATACAGCGGTTAATAGTTAACTTATGTTAGAAAAACAAGTCCTAGAATAAACTATGGCTTGGTTCCTTCTCATTCTGAATCAGAACAGGTTTGAAAACAAACTGGTATTTGTAATTTAGCCTTAAAGGGTTTGTGAACACTATACGACAGGCTTACTGTACTAGTTTTGGCCGTACCATGGATTCTTATTGCGAATATTCTTCGATGTAACTAAGGTATAGGATTTTGTTCCCCGCGACTCTGAGCCGTATGCCTTGGGAATAAGATTAGCACGCACGATACGCAATACCGTTGTAGTAGATGCCGCCTCTCTGTCCGAGTTCCTAAGAATTTTTGTATTTTACGAGATAAAAAAGAATTTTAAATTTCTGTGACTCAGTTACGTCGTAATGACAGAAAAGGGTTGAGCTGAAATTTGAAGCTCAAATATATTATAGTTCTGGAATAACATTTAGCCTGGGAGAAAACAAGCTTAAATAACTTTATTTAAAATTAATAAATTTTAAAAACCCGGCTTCAATAAATTTAAAAACCCGACAGCAAAAACTCAACAGATAAAAACATTATACATTATACTACTCGTATTTAAGAACACTTGGATGATTTAACGCATCTAACGAATATGTTAATTGTCAAAATCCATCCATCCATTTGGAAGAAACATGGGAATAAAGAAATTTACAAACATACAAGCACAGAACATATATCTGTTCTGTGCATACAAGATACCTACGCGCGAAAACCATAACCCTTCTTTCAGTCACATAAAAAGAGCCTAAATAATTTATAAAGCGGTCACGATAACAAAATATTGTGCATTAAATTCTCGCGTTAATGTCGTACTAAAACTTCATAGTACAGGACAGGACCAAAAGAGTAAATACAGAGTTATGTGGCATCTCCTTCTTAGTAATAGATTTTCATGCCCACTCCATCTACGTGGAGAAAGTAGGCCAATGCAAAACTAAAATAGTTAGGTACATTTATTTTAGGTGCAACAGCTAAGATGCTGATATAGTTAATAAATGTTTAGAGGGTTGCGGTCTATTTGGACTGAATGTTATATTGTACTAAAACCGTAATGAACAAAAGTTATCTACTAGTATCTAACCGTGACTTTGTTCATGTAAAAATTAGAAATTGGCCACTTCTTAGGTAACTAGACATATTTTAAGCTCTCGTGTAAGCTTATTTATGTTTTCTCAGATTGTGTTTTATTCTAGACCGTAATCTATTTGAGTTTTCAATTTCAGATCGATCTCTTCTATTGTTACGATTTGATTGAACAACAAGCATCCAAACATATAAACATACTATTTATCCAATTCATTACCTAGCACTGCACTGCGCTCATCACCCAGAAACCAGAAAAAAAAAGATGATTTTTCTCTATGCCTTGTAATTTCCTTTGAAACAATTCCCGTCAAATTGAAACACAGTTATGTTTGCACTAATAACCGAAACTATATGGAGTTACGATACACGGCAAACAAGCAGGTCTATGTCCATCGATGGACTAACTTAGGCTGAGACGATGATGATGATAAAATTAAACATACTTGTTTGTAGTCATACAAACTGTAAACATACATGTTTTACTTAATTATTTGTTATTTTGACTTTGACAAAGCCTTTTTCACAGCTGCGCTTAAATGACGAAGCCCCTTTACAGCTGCATTATTCATATTTGACATTTATTGTTATTGTATCTTATGTAGGTACACAGATTCTTTGCCATTTTGTAAATGACGTTACCAAGTGTTCTTCTGAATTTATGGTTCGAAAAATGAATTGAATGATGAATGTGCATTACTGCTCGACGCTAGAATAGTTGACAAAGGTGGTACTTCTCCAGGTGGACACTGCAAAGAGTCCTACCGCTAAAATCGACACCGATGCAACGACCACGTCACGAGACCAGTCAATGAATTAAACCTCTTGTATTTTCCCCAGCAACTGTCCCCACATTCACATACGGCATCCAGATCGGATGGCTATCCCCGATGGGTCCACTTTTGAAGTCTGCGGAGACCCCAGCAGCAAAACCCTTCACGGCTGCAGACATCACATGGATGGCAGCGGCGCTACCCCTGGCTGCTATATGCGGGATCCCGTTCTTCAGTTATGCATCAGATCGGTTTGGGAGGAAGGCTGCGGGAGTTACTGTATCCGTGCTGTCTTGTGTAAGTTAATCACTCTCCTTTTATAACAAATACTCTACAAAGATGGTCTAATCAAAAGAACGGCGACTGCTGATTCGGGGCCCCTGGTTCGAATCCTACGCGCACTAGTTTATTCGAATTTATGTGCATAATGCCGCTAACTCAAATCGGCGAAGGAATACATAGTGAAGAAATTGTGATGTACAAAGAATCTTTCGAATTTATGCGTCTTCCGCCAACTCGCAATAGGCCAGCCTGGTGAATTATTCTTGACTCTCCTTGAATCCTTGTGAGAGAAGGCCCCTAGTAACAGCAGTGAGCACATTTAGTGGACTGCTTGTGGTACTCTGCCAGCAGCAATGTTTCCAAACAAACTGGTAGGATTGCTGCTGCTGGAAGTTTAGTGGTACATACGTAAATAAAGGCATACCACAAAGATGCACTACTTATACCCCAAGGATGAAGGATAGGCGTATTAAGATTGACTGTGTCCCCAATAGGCAAACTGTGAATTGCCGACTGAGTTGGCCGCGTATCGGTCTAGTAGATGCAGCAGATGCTCCTAAACTTAGAGGACTACCTGGTGAATATGTGTGGACTGTGAAAGACAAAAATAGTCTCATCGAAAAGCTTTATGAATATACTTCCATGTATTTGAAATGGAATGTCCACAATATGCTAGATTTGCGCTCACAATACGCAATTTGCACTCAAAGCACTCATAACAGTGGACACTCCATTTGAAATATATGGAAGGACATACTAGACCGATACGCGGCTAACTCAGTCGGTCGCTAACAGTTTGCCTACTGGGGATACAGCCTAAGTTTCAAACTACGAGCTTAAACGCAAACAATCTCATTTGTTTTCCAAACTTCTTTTGGTACGTCGCCAAATGATAAGAATCGGGGAGGTGTGTCTTTACTACCTTCGGTAGGTATTCATAAGAAGGGTATGTAAATAAAACATACCCACAGCTATTTAACATGCACTTTGTGAATGCAGGTATTTACATGAATACTTAATTAGATGACCATTAGTTTTAATAGCAGTTTGGTATAAATTGCGAGCTGTAAACACTAAATAACAGTTAATAGGTATCCTGCTAATATTATAAATGTGAAAGTTTGTATGTTTGAACGGTTACTCATCGGAACAGCTGTACGGATCGAGGTGAAATCTGGAACTTAGTTAGATTATAGTCTCGAACAGCACATAGGCTGCTTTTAATCACGGTGAAATAATGGGTACGGTTTTATTTGATTTCAGGGTGGGTTATTTTAGTTAATGGCTTTGTGACACACGCATATTTTAGGTTATATCGATGTCATAAGAAGCCAGTTGGCATGGATCAACTTTTAAAATGTTTTGTATCATCCTATGCAAAAAAGATTTTTGTAGATTTGTATAGAAACATCACAATCTCTCGTCCTCAGATATCATGGGCAGTAAAACTAGGCTGCATCACACCTTTGGCGCTGATATCAGCGCGAGCAATCGCTGGCCTGGCTTCCGGCGGATGCTTCGTCGTCGTGCCTGTCTACGTTAAAGAAATATCCTCGGACTCTTGGCGGGGTAACCTCTTCTTTTAGGCTCCCTTCACTTTGATGCACAGCTCGGCTAGGCTCCACATCTGGATCCGTGGATACTTTTATCTCTTCTTGAAGAACCCACCGGTGGAATTCTTCCATGGAAAGCTTCCTGCCAACCTGTGTAAAGTTACGGCTGGACTAGTCGGGAGAACTGAATAACTTGTGTCAACTTTTAGCGTGTTATTGATGTACAAAATCAACATTCCAACACTTCTTAGGTCATGGCCAAACGGTCAGACGTTTGCAACATAGGTTGCGTTACAAACGCACCATCATTTTAGTACAAGCAATAAATCAAAGTGTATTAAACTAATTACGATTCTGGCACGAATTAATATTATTTGTCTCTGTCGTTTTAAACGGATAAGACAAAGAGCGAGAGGTTTGATTCCGCGTCGAGATCAATGTCACTGCTTTTGTGAATTAGGATACCTACTGGTCATTTGAGACCAACTCAAAGGTCTTCTTAGAGAAATCGTAAGCTTTTATAACAATAATCTTCATTAAAAGACCACACAATTAGAAAGTAATGTTAAACTACGATCTACCATGATATAGGTATTGCTAATAGCAATCTATTCTAGACAACCTTACCCAGAAATAGTAAAAATTAATAAATAATAAGTTTTTTAACTTTCGCAAATTGAACTCATATTGTAAACATAACACATGAATGCGACACAACGTCGAGGTAGTTAAAAGATCATTTAGGTTGGGGTACGTTTCATCATCATCACATTCATCTGCAGCCTGCAGACGTCCACTGCTGGATAAATGCCTCCCCCAAAGAATTCCACAATGACCGGTATTGTGCCGCGTCCATCCACCGCCTTCCCCCGACCCAGACAATATCATCGGTCCATCGTGTAGAGGCCGTCCTACACTGTGTCTGCCGGTTCGTGGTCGCCAATCGAGAACGCCACTCCCTAGCGGTTATTTTAAATATCCTTATTTTTGCAGGTGCTCTGGGGTCGATGACAATGACGGTATGCAAGCTGGGTGTCATCTTCGTGTACGCTGTCGGCATGCTGCTGTCATACCAGGCTAACCAGGCGGTGTACCTGGTGTTAGCGGCGGCACACGCTGTGCTGTTCTGTTTTATGCCAGAGTCGCCTAATTATCTTCTGAAGATCGGGAGAGAAAAGGTAAGATCCTTCATTAGGACGGACTCCACGGACTGGCATGCTGAAATTTGAATAATAGATTAGTAGCCGTATATTGGGCGCTATCAACTGTTCATAAAAGTTTTATGACGATAAGTAAATTGGATGTCATCTTGATGTACGCGATCGGCCTACTGTCTGTACTACGTCAACTAGGTGATGTACCTGTTATACTGTCTGGTGACTATACAAGCCATAGGTAGGTACTGTTCTTTCATGACCGCATAGGACCTCCTAAATTTCTGCTGAAAATTGGGAGTAAGAGGAACTAGTGGAAATATAAAGTCCTATTACCGTGTCGAACAAGCAGTGTTATTCAGCGTGGTAATGCCGCTAGCATTTTGGGCATGCTTCGGACTGGTAGTGGTCGATTATCTTGGGTATATATTACCTTCATTAACCTATAAAAAAAAACAACGAAATTGTTTGAAATTTTTAGTCACATATTTTATGTTTTCAAGAAATCATAATACCTACTCATTATGCTTCTAAAACTCCAACGGCAGCTAACCATTTTTTTTTTTTTTTTCCAAAAATTAAAAATTTTGACCATCCCCCGCCTACCTCAGATTTGTTATCTGTACAACATTCTACTAGTCAAGCCCTTTCATTTGCTACCCATATTAAAGGAGTTGTGAAAAAAGAAATGTATTTCGCCATTTTGTGGAAGCGGCCATCTTGGATTTGAAATTTGTCATAGTGCAATGTATTCTACTAGTCAAGCACTTTCGTTTGATACCCATATTGAGGTAGTAGTGAAAAAATTATATAATTCGCCATTTTGTGATGGCAGCCATCTTGGATTTCATTTTTTCTAGTGTATAGTATTCTACTAGTCAAGCCCTTTCATATGATACCCATATTGATGTAGGTTGTGAAGAAATATTTTGTCCGCCATTTTGTGGCGGCAGCCATCTTGAAAGCACATTAACCAAACATAGCTAAGAACATCCGCACGAATATTAACTTTCAAATAAAAAAACCCGCATCAAAATCGGCCCCTCCGTTTAAGCTCTACGGTGCCACAGACAGACACACACAGACAGACAGACAGACAGACAGACAGCAGACAGACAGACAGACATCGACGTCAAACTTATAATACCCCTTTTTTGGTCGGGGGTTAAAAAGAGATAACTTTGAAACAACTGAACCGATTATGATGACACATAGATAGATTACCTACTCAAGAGTACTCCCGGCTAATTCGCCTTTCAACAAGAACAAAATTAAAAATTTTGATTAACCCCCGACTACCTCGGATTTGTTGTCTGTACCAGGGTTGTTACGGATGCAAAAATTTAGACATCCGCGGATGCAGATGCGGATGCGGATTATTAGAAGTTCACATCCGCGGATGCGGATTCGAAGCGGATGCGGATGCGATGCAGATGCGGATTTTGGGATTTTAATAGGATAATTATTTAAATTTTAAGTGTAAAATAAGTCCAGATATTGCTTTTTATTGGTGGCGACATTTCACCTAATATTTATATCAAAATATTCATTAAACACACAAAAAACTATGAAGTACACAGTAAACACTCACTGTAACTATAATTTATTGACAATGAGAAAAAACACAACAAACAAACCTGTAGGATCTTGTTACCAATGTGCGCCTTTCTATTCGACAGTTACTGAATGAAGTTAGTAATTAACAAAACAAACGCGAAGCACGTGCCACTCTGGCTCCGCCCACTTTCATTACATGTAGTTACTTGTTGATGTGAATCTACATCCGTAAAAACTCCGCATTGATTGCTGCGGATGTGAATGCGGATGCAGATGTCTGAATTAATGCGAATGTTCCGCATTTGCGGATGCGGATGCGAATATTCGCAACAACCCTGGTCTGTACAACATTCTATTAGTCAAGCTCTTTCATTTGCTACCCATATTATGGGAGTTTTGAAAAAAGAAATGTATTTCGCCATTTTGGGAACGGCCATCTTGGATTTGAAATTTGTCATAGTGCAAAGTATTGTACTAGTCAAGCCCTTTCGTTTGATACCCATATTATGGTAGTAATGAAAAAAATAATATAATTCGACATTTTGTGGTGGCGGCCATCTTGGATTTGAAATTTGTTATAGTGTATAGTGTTCTACAAGTCAAGCCCTTTCATTTGATACCCATATTGAGGTAGGTTGTGAAGAAATATTTTGTCCGCCATTTTATGGCGGCGGCCATTTTGAATCGATATTAACCAAACATAGCTAAGAACATCCGCACGGATATTAACCTTCAAATAAAAAAAACCACATTGAAATCGGCCCATCCGTTTGAGCTCTACGGTGCCACAGACAGACACACACACAGACAGACAGGCATCGACGTCAAACTTATAACACCCCTTTTTTTGGTCGGGGGTTAAAAAAAACATATATACGGTCGAATTGGGAAACCTCCTTTTTTGAAGTCGGTTAACAAAAAGAATCAAAATCGGTCCATCCGTTCTGGAGCTGCGACGCGAGAGCAAAAAAACAGAGAGATAGAGATACGTCACACTTAGAACAAACCGCAATTTTTGCGGCGAAGGTTACTAATGATTAGAAGTACCTAATATTGAAATCACACAAGAAAATTCCCATTCATACTTGGCAATAAAACTCGACATAGGTATTAAAACGGTTGTGTTCCGCTAACGAGGAGAAGCAAATGCATCTACAAATTATTTATGTTTCGGATGTCTTTTGTTTTTAAATGAATAGTAAAATAAGTTCTATTCTTACTTAAGACAAATAATTATTAGTGTGACGAAGAAGTCATGTCTGTGTAAGGTGTTGCAAATATTGGTCGTCATTTGTACACGCTAGACCCAAACGAAATCACAATGTTTCATACCTAACCAACCACTTACACGAAGCACATCACTTAGCCATAGATTAACGAAGGTTTAGAGACAGTGGGATTGCATTGACAATTAAAGCGGGAAAAGTCAGCAAGTTTTCTTTCGTTCCTGAGACCTATCCAAAAAATAAATCGCATTATATAATACCTATCCCTACATTATAAATTATGTATGGAAAAGTAGGACTATGAGCTAAAACTAGGAATTGTTATTTCAGGTTCAGGAAAGTGACGAGTGTGGATGAACCTTTTTTAGTTTTTTTTGTTGTATTTAAAATTAAACGGAGACTTTAACTTAAGGTGTCATTGTATTTATAGAGACCTCGAGAGTCCCTTTTAAGTGCGAGGCCGAAGGCGAGTCTAGCGATACCTATCACTGATAATAAAGATGACCAAACCCACTACCAGAAGCATGTCCAGCATGCTGCTGCATTACAACGCTGAATGGCAATGTTATTTATTTCATGGCATCTCGTACCTATTGCGACAGTTTTAGACAAAGGGCCATAAACGTCTTAAGTCTCCTCAGCCACCCTGCTTATTCAGGCAAAGCCATAATCTCAGTCTCAGTCAATATTGAACAAGCAGTTATTAACAACACAAATAATGACGCCGGAATTAACGCACGGCTCACGAGCTCAGATTAGGTACCTTTTACAACACAGGCACAGATTTTACAGATAATGTAATTGTTTGGGAATAAGAAAAACAATGTTGAAAGCGAGTCTATAAGAGGGATTCAGTCTTTGATTAGACTTCGGGACTTCGTAATTTACTCTTTACGCCTGCGTTTTTTCCTTGTTAAACTCGACGAGATTGGTATCGCCCCATAATGAAACTGAAACTGGCCACTCAGACCAAGTTCAGAGCTCCGGTATTATGACAGAGAGAATATGAGTTTGTCATTATAATTGAGAAATTATATATTATCTGTGTACCCAAAGGCACCAAGTTTCAGAAGATCGTTGAATATGTGTAAAGAAAATCTGCGTGAATGATCCAAGTGTCAGTTGACAAGTCTTTCCGATCCCTTCCTTCCCATTCCCCAGAACATCTACTTGCACTGCTTAAAGATTGAGGAACGCGTGCGATCAACTGTAAGATCCCAGTGATCCCCAGGGTACACCCCCCAAACCTCGTACCCCATTCAGAGACATTCCTCACACAACATCATCTAGCTAGACCAGGTACAGATTTGTTTCCATCATATTTTTTTTTAATTTTGTCAGATTTTGGGGCCAAACCATTGGGATATATGTCTTAGCTAGATGGGTAGCCTACCCACAAAACCCTGGGTTATTTTATCCGTCATCCGTGTGCCGATGCTACGGGAACAATTTCGCAGTCTGCGACACCGGTAACACAAGTTATTGTGTCATTGATTTTTCAGAAAGCAGCCAAGACAATAGCCTGGCTTCGCAATGTAGACCCAGACCACAAGATAGTGGCCGGAGAGATCGCCAAGCTCCGAGACGAACACAGGAAATATCTGGAGATGCCGACAGTCTCTCTGCTCAGTGTGGGTAAAGTAAGAATGGACATAATCTATCTTCATCCTTTATCTTCTGTCTTCTTCTATGCGTTTTTGCAATTATTTCCTTTTATATTTCCTTTTTCCCCTTGTTTTTAATTTATTTGAAATTTAATCATATATGACTGTAGTTGAAATTCAACCACAATAATCATTTTTAAGGTTCCGTACCCAAAGGATAAAACGGGACCGTAGGTATTACTTAGATAGTAAGATTCCGTTTCCGTGTTTCGTGTCCATCCCTGGCTGTCTGTCACCAGGCTGTACCTATCTCATTAACCATATTTAATAATTAGACAATTGGGGTCAGATGGACGATGTTGTTGTGTGTGAAATGACCACCAATATAAAAAAATCCCACATATGATGTAGGTCATTGTAGGTGTAGGTATTGTCACTATAAAATAAAGTAAGAAACTAAAAAATATTTAAACAGTCGAATTTAGAAACGCCCTCCTTTTTTGATGTTGGTTAAAACAGAAAAAAAAATCTATTTTAATTTAAAATATTTTTATCATATAATTTAAAAAATGATATTTTATTTAAAAATATATAAGAAACATATTTTTACCTAGTTACTGTTCGATATTGAAAACGACAACAAATGGACGATTAAACGAACAGATATAGAGTTATATTATTTATTGGATAATATTTTAGGGATGCTCCTTTACAAAACAGACGTGATTTGTTGACGCGTTTATAGATAATGAATGGTACAGAACACTTCGGGCGCGAGTCCAACTCGCACTTGACGGTTTTTAAGTCTTTAACAGACCGTGATAAAATATTTAAGCCCATCGAAATCTTCATTACATCATTAACTCGTAAAACATAGAAATACTACTTAGTGTGTTAAATCCTAGTAGTACAACTTAGTCATCTTATAATTAACTTTGTTTTACAAGCGATAACCAATTATCACAAAAAATAATTAACAACGTTAACATTGGGAAATACATTTCTAATAGGTTGGTCATATTTAAACTATGTCATCTCATGAATAAATACTACATTTTAGGCATCAATACAAATTTTACTGCTGAGTAGGTAATTTTAAACGAAACAAACAAACCAAAAGGACGGTAATTTAAAATGGGATTGGGCTGGATACGTCTGCCGGTGTCGGTGGATCTTTGGACTAAAACAACCACTCCGTGGACTTTCAATTGGAAACGATATTTTGGCAGACACAAAAAGTGAAAAATTGATGGCGGGATAACCTAGAGACCTAGACCAATACATAACTGGCTTTTAAAGTTTTAGATAGAGACATTTTAGATATAATGAGGGCAGGGAGACGTGTGTCCTAGGTACATGTGGCGCGGTCCCAGCCTCAAATTTTGGAGGGGTCACCAGTACGCAGCTTCAGATTTGGGGGGGAGTAGCGCCCCACGACTTTACCCGCGTAGTTGCCGTTCCAGTTGTTTTCCCGCGTTAAAAACTAGTCTATGTACAATTTTTATTATTTTTATATTGTTTATTATATTTTTTAGATTTTTAATTTAACGTATGTATACGATTTTGGGAGGGTCATTTGCCCTTTGTAGTGTCGTATCAGGAAGTCAAGGAGAAGGCGGAGTGTAGAAGTATATGGAATGAACTCCACCGACAAGATCCGTCGCTCTTAAATTATGAATGAATGAATGTGCCCTTTATCCAACGACGAGGGCCGAGGGGGGGCGGTCTTCGGCCCTCGTCTGACGTCTGACCTTGCCTGCAAGAAATCGCTTTCAGCAATAAGGTCGCCAGTGGTTTTAGCAGTCTTACTGTTTTCCTAAATTGTGTCTCATTTTAATGGTTTGAACAATAAAGAATTTTAATTCGTTGAATCAATATTTGAATACCCATTTTTACCCAGTTTTATCATTTTCAACAACATTCAAAGAGAAGCTTGTTGTTGATAATAGCAGATTTAATCTGAAAACAAAGCCATAACACCCAGATAAAGAATAGATTTAATTTTACAAGGTACACCTTTATCTTAAACCACATTTTCTAGACAGTTATTTGTCTTGAATAATTCTTGAGAATTCCAGTGCAGGTAGAAAGACAAATTAAATAGCACAGATTTCTAAAACAAAAGGCAGATGGAACGTGCGGAACACAGATCCTTAGGTCCGGAAAGCAAATATCAAACGCCAAAGCAAATACAAACTCCAGTCAGTACGAAACTGACTTCCGTCTCGTACGGGAGTCCCGTGTGATTTTATGTTTTGTTTAAGATTATGCCGTCTTGTGTCATCAAACATTACAAACATTGTTCCCAAAAATAAAAAAAGGAAATTTCATAGGAAAGTTAGAATATTTTTACTGGTATTTATGTAATTTAGACGATTTTATTTCGATTGATGAATAGAAACACAACACCTCAACGAAAATAGGTCAGTGTTGCTATACTAAATTGAAATTATTTTCCCTGAAGTTAAGGTAAAATATAGATTCTAATTTTGTTTTGAAGATACTCGTAGACCAAATTATTGATGAACATTGTATAATTCAATTTTAAGCCCAATTTATAAAATCGTTATTTTTTTTATTTAATGTGAATCGATGCCAAGAACAAATTGTCGCCGTTACTAGGGTTAATAAAAATACTAATAGTGTTGATGAAAACTATAGTTATGAAACGAATAGATAAGAACAAATCCTCGCCGTTATAAAACATCTCGTCTATGACCTGTGGATTCTAACTTGATTTGTGCAGTGCTGTTAGTATATATATTTTCAATAATATAAATATAACATATTTCTTTCTTACTCCTTGTTGAATTAGAGCCTCCCAGAGCAGATTGTGTTTGATTGATTCGAAAGCTTTATTGTAGTCGACAAATGCAATGTATAGGTCTTTCCCATACTCTTGAGATTTTTCTATTAACTGTTTAAATACATGTAGACTGCAGGCCCGTGAACAAAATGTATGGGTCATATGATACAGCAGGAGACCTATGTAGGATGATAGAAAGGTATAAAGTAATAAGATTGAGCACTATGCCGTCACTTGTAAGCTGTCCAACTGAGCGCAGTTGAAGAGGGGGGTTCTAAACCTCGATCATCTCTCCCTGTCGCATGTTTTTGTACGGCATTGCGAAATAATGTATTAGAAGAGGTATTGAAACTGTATGGAACCAAAGCCGAACACAATCAAATGACCAAACTTACTCTGTAAATCGTCGGAAAATCATGAATTTTTTCACAAACTAACCATTAGAATTTTAAAATTTATATTTTTTATAGTTTCAATACCTCTTCTAATCTATTATTCCGCAACGCCGTACAAAAATCATGCGGCAAGGAGAAATGATCGAGGTTTAGAACCCCCCTCTTCAACAGCGCTCAGTTGGACAGCTTACAAGTGACGGCATACTGATCAATCTTATTACTTTATACCCTTCTATCATCCTACATAGGTCTCCTGCTGTATCAGATGACCCATACATTTTGTTCACGGGCCTGCAGTCTAATGCATATGATCAATAGTTGAAAACCCTGCTCTAAAACCAGCTTGTTCAATGGGCTGTTCTTCATCTATAGTCCTTGATATTCTATTTAGGATCAGCTTTGAAAAAAAAATTGTAAATGTTTGACATGAGGCTAATAGGTCTATAATTTTCAATTACGTTTCTGTCTCCTTTTTTGTGGAGCAAGTTATTAACAAGAAATCCTTGCATTATATATTATCGGTGTAATAATAAATTATTTTAAAATAATGTTTTATGCGTTTATTATACGTGAAAATTTCCAAAGCTTAAGACAACAATAGTGGGACTTTTTTCTTAAGACTGGGAACATTACACGCACACCAACGTGAGTAATTTGACAACGTCGGTGAGAGCTGTCACGCATACATAACTAATGACTGGCCTCACAGTGTCGTTCACGAAGGTTTCATCTGTTTAGAAATTTAGAAATCTGTGGTGCGAGCAATATCAAACCCAACCGTTACCGGAACCAAAGTTGAACGTAACCGTTACGTTCAACTTTGTTTTCTGAAACTAAATAAAACAAAGAATTTAGATGAAGATGAGGTGTTTCATCTGTGATGAAGATGATTCAAATTTTTATTGTATTACGAAAAGTTTGGCTATTCTACCTATAAATGAAAATTGATATCTGACAAAATGTCCACCACGAGCACGATGACAGATGTCGATTGATAGATTGATGAAAGGGATGAAAGGAGGTGTGTAATCTGTGGATTTATTTATTTATTCAATGAGCACACAAAACAGAATGTAATAAACACAAACTATAACATAAGAGTATACTGTACAGAACTGTATTACATTCCAAACTATGTGGGCCTAGTTGTTTAAATACAGTGGTTTGATAATAATATTAAATTAGAGATAATACATAAAGAAAATTAGGCCAACAGATCTGAACTTAAAACCAACATGCTTTAAAACAGTAGATGTGGATGAAAACATCAAAGTTTTTATAAACACTGTTTGGTAAAATGGCGGATCTATTATATAATGGCGTTAATTACAACACGGAATTTGAGTTTTAAGGCTGCAATTGATTTGGTTAGCTCCGTGTAGACTCTTTCCTTAACATAGCCCCCACAAAAATAATCCAGTGGTGTTAAATCCGATCTGGCTGGTCACTAAACCGCTGAATTTCGTGAATTTATGCGATCGGGAAATTTCGTTTGCAATAAAATTGATCGTTTGATTGGTTGTGTGCTGTGTGGCATGTGGCTGGATTATTATTTAGCTATTTCCTCGCTGAGGTGGGACGAAATGTTACGTGTTGGGCTCGAGTGCAAAGACATTTCACCTTGTGCTCTTTTGATTCCCTCACTAACGCTCAGGATCCTAATTTTTAATTATATGCTTGATCGGTTATTAAAATTGAGCACGCGGTTAAAAAGCAACTTTTCACTCTTGTATAACAAATAACTATTAGATATTCACCAAAGCAACACAAGTAGGTTGCATACCTACAATAATTAATTAATCATAGGCTGCGCATTAGGATAGGCTTCTATTACGGAAACCGATACGATTCTACGAAAATAAGTAGATAAAATAATACAGGAGGTAATCCTATGCTCCAAATTGTAAAGCAACATTTATGTTTCCAGTGCGCGACCGTCCGGCTTTCTCCGCCCTGCGCATGACTCTGGTCCTGATGGGCATGCAAACGCTCTCCGGGTGCTTCGCCCTCATGAACTACGCAGCGGATGTGTTCGCGCGCGCTGGCGCTGTGTGGAGCCCTAACACGCTGGCTCTGCTCGTGGGAGCCCTACAGCTGGCTGGCTCGTTCTTCACCACCGTGTTCATTGAACGATTCGGACGGAAGGTACCTACGATACAACTTACATTACTGAATATTGAATATTCCAGGCCGATTTCGGCCACAGCGACTGCTTGTGTAAATTATGTTACTTGATGCGTCCTCACATGTACATGTAAGGACTCCATTCTCATAGATATAATACATTAGCGGGTGGTTTGCTATTAATGTGATCTCTCTTAGCATCGAGCTTAGCCCTTCAAAAGTAGGTACTGTATGCCTCCATTCAGTGCGATAACCAGCGCGCGCTCTTCCCACGAGGAAGGTTCAATTCCACAACCTTTCATGTGCCTCTTTAAGACGTCTTTATATTATCTCAAAAACTGGCCCCCCACTCTTACGCCTACCTTCCCAGAGTTCTGAGTAAAAGATACGCTTGGCCAATCTTACCTTCGGCATTCTGGTGACATGCCCACCCCACCTAAGCTGTCTTCGCATAAGATTAACTTAGATCATAGAATAGATAATATAGATAGAACGGACACTCCCCACCCCCCCGCCAATTTCAAGCTTCCTCACCCCTCAGGCCGTTTCGGATACGCTAGGAGCACTCAACGAAGGGCTGGTATCGAACATTTAATTCCTAAAGAAATATCATCTTGCTGGGTTGTTGTGCTGTTTACGGCTGTCCGTCAACTAAACGGGACAAGATTAAAAGCTTTATTTTATTTCCTAATGATACAATAACGTAAGATTAGAAACTTTTCAATAACGTTGCTTTATCCTCCTGCGTACATCTGTACTACACATAGTACGTAGGAAAAATAATAATCTGTGGTCTCTATTTTCATTATTAGCTCTAAAAATATGTTGTTGACGACATCTAGTGACTACACTGGTTAATACAAAAAATAAAACAACACATTTGACATCTGTCATTCTTTTAAAAATGGCGTCGGAATGTGGACGAGCAAAGATCAGTTTTCGCAGAAGTAAGTTTATCCATTTTAATATTTTATATTTTTATGTGATTTCATAGTTTTTTGTGTCAAACAGTTATTGATAGTACAAACTAATTGATCAAAGTAATATTTTACCAAAAAAAATAAAATATTCCGAGCCTAACCTTGGTATTAGGTTTTATGTCCTCTGCAAAGTACAAGAGTATGTAATTAATATATTTCACGCCTGTCTTCCCGAGTACTATGTAAAGTACGTTAACGATTTCTTGTATTTTTTTTAGATTTAACACCTAACCTCATCGCAGATATTTAGAATCACTCCGACTTCAATTATTCTGGAGATGATTCAGTCTAAAATCCCGAGTTTCAACCACCAGAAACCAACCAAACAGTCTGTGATCTCCGTAAAAGCGGTTCCAGTAGTTCTAGCGAAGATGCAGATGACTTGGTTATTTCTGTGCCATCTCCAGCAACATCAGACAACTCAGATTGTCTCTCAACTTCGTCATACTTACCACGAACAAGAGGACGTTCAAGGGCACATCTCGTGGGCAAAGCCGTGGTTGTAGCCGGGGTAGAAGTAAGAACTCACAATTGACAACAAAGCCATAGCTTTGTTGGTTCTCTTGGAGGAAAGATATTTTTCCTTGGTGTACTCTTTCTACTTCTTACCATTCTTTATCATATCTTATTACATGTTTTGAAGTTTTGTTCTGGCGTCAATTCAGTCATAACGCATTTTAATCTCAGTCTAATGTGAAAAAATCGGCTTCGAGTCAATCGAACCAACTCGAAACCGATTTTTTCACATTAGACTGAGATTAAAATGCGTTTATGACCCTGAAGTGACGCCAGAACAAAAAATTCAAAAGATATAAGATATGATATAGAATGGTAGAAGTAGAGAAGGGTACACCAAGGAAAAATATCGTTCAAATGCGAGAATACAAACAGAATTTAGGCACCAAAGTAATTGATGACAATGAAGAAGATACTGATGATGATGGTGAAGTTGAATACGAAGAACTTGAACCGAAACATAAAGAATGTAAGATTTTAATTAAACCAGTTCCTTCCAAAGAAAATCGTACCAAAAGTGCAGCGCATTTGCCAGCATATGATACAAAACAATGTCGCTGCAGAAAGAATGCCTGTGATAAAAAACTACGGGATTTTGCATGAAATGTGAAATTTACTTATGTTTTACGCCTGTTGGGAATTCTTTTACTGATTTCCATTAAGACTGTTAATTCCTAGTTGACTGTTGAGTCCTACAAAGTTTAATATAAGTATAAATTATTGGTCTCTAATGTTCCTCCTATTGAATTACTATAAATTATAAAAAGAGTTTAGTTTTTTTCAATTCGTTATGAAATATAGTTAAATTTCTTTTAATTATGAAACATTTAGTAAAACTACTTAAAATTATACATCCAATCTATTATTTATTGCTCTTATTTGCTCACTAATCTTCCAAACATGGGCTACGTCCTTTAAGAAGCACATAATAGTTTAATTCCCTTGTACTTTGTATAGAACATAGTGAAAAACCAGGTTTTCCGGTACCTGAATTTTTCTAATATTTTTCCCGTACTAAGTGATAGTCTAATAGTGCAATACAAAAGTTTCATAAAGAAACAATAGAAAAAGAGTGTCTGGTACTCAGGAGGTTATAATATTACAAGCTTTGCTTAGTTTGGGGTCAGATGGTGTTGTGTGTGAATTGTCTACCAATATTTATTTATTTATTTATAATAACGAAGTCATTTTTAACTCAAAGTCCGTAACTTACACAGCCAGTAACTTATGTGCCCAAGCACGGATTGATAATGCCTGGAGGAATAATTATAGTGACAGAATAAAGTTTCCTTCATGGGTAAGTGTAAAATAAAATGCGAATGTGTACCTACTAACAGAAATAGATATCTAGGTACCTGATCTAATCTATCATCGGTTTCGTTTCATTTTACGCGGCAATACAAACACCCACAGATTTCTGAAACATTTAGAAATCTGTTCAAACACCCTTTTTAATTCGAATAGTATAATTTGGCTCCATTCTATTTATGTAGCTCAACATTAAAGCATGTTTATAGACTACTTTACGTCACCAGGTGAACTTAAGGGGCACAACTATTCAATAAAACAATTCAGTAGCCCTAGCTCTAACGCACACATTCACGCGAGTGTACGAACGACATCTGCGTAGTTGTGTGAAGAGTAGGCAGCTCCACAGCGGCGTTTGTATGGAATTTTAGTGGAGTGTCCGGGGTGTGCTTAGATTAATAACTTACATTAATGACTGTCATAAGTCCCATAGTAAAAAAGATTGAAAAATAATTTATTTTCTTTGTGATCCCTTTGTGATTTATTTTTTATTTGATTGCATCCCGTGAGAATAACGGGAACGGGAACTACGCGGGTAGCACCGCGGAGCGCTGCTAGTTTGAAGTAAATCCATATATGTGTATTTATATATATATATGGGTTTTGTGCGTGTGTTTGTCACTGAACTCATCCTAAACGGCTGCACCGATTCAAATGTAATTTTTTGTGTACCTTCAGATGGATTCCAAAATGGTTTAGATTCACAAATCAGCCCGGTAGATGGCGCTACAGTTGTTATCTAGGTAATTATCCGAGTGAAGCCGGAACGGGCCGCTAGTCTATATATATATGAATCAATGCCACTTCGTTGTAACTCCTCCTAAACGGCTCGTCCGATTTGAATGATTTTTTTTGTATACGTTTTCGTGGCCCTGGATGGTTTAGATTCACAAATCAGGCTGGCAGATGGCGCTGCAGTTGGCATTTAGGTTATTGTCCGAGCGAAGCCGGAATGGGCCGCTAGTCGGCTATAATAGGCATGACGACTTGACGACTCATTTTTGATTTAATGTGCCATCAAAAGGCTAACCGAAACATGGTGCTATCACCATGCTATAATGTTGAGCTACATAAATAGAATGGAGCCAAATTATACTATTCGAATTAAAAGGGTGTTTGATTTATTTTGTTGTTGAATTATTTTGTCATTTTAAAAACTTCCGATATCACGATTTTAAAATCACAATTTTGGACTCTCCCAAAACCGCTTCATACAAAAACACCACAGGAGCGTGACGTTGTTTGCATGGTAGCTATATTAAATATTGCGTTTAGGAAACTGGTTTCATAACAAAAGTCACTTGAAATTTAATGAGTTATCCAATGGTAAATACATTTTCTAATAATTTCGTACCTACATTTAAAATGGACTTGCCTATCCAGCTTTGAATGATCATAAAGTAAGTTAACTAAAAAATATCAAAATTAAAATTGGTACATATTTTATTCTATCTAAATACTGCCATTATATCAAATAATTTAATGTAATTGTAGGACCTGTCGTCACGCCTATTTACACGAAGCGACGCAATGTGTTCGTTACACGACGATATTATATGACATACCAACATAATTATGTACAAGTATTGTATGGATAGTAGATAGATATACGAAGTCATTATCGAAACCGCTGTAACCGCAATTTATTAACTTACCACAAACACTATGTACCACGAAACGACGGGACGAGTGGGACAGGTGCTTGATGGTAAGCAACCTGCCCATAACAGTAGAGTTTCACGTAGTTATGGAACATGAAGAGCCCAAATCAATAGGTATCCTAGCAATGCACTGCGCTCATCATCAAAAGATATAAAATCAATATAATTAATATTTTCTGTGCTCTGTAATATTTATGGAAACATAGTCCTTCAAATCGGAACCGTTTGCATACTACATGGCTATTAGACTACAGGCCCGTGAACAAAATATATGGGTCGTATGAACCACCAGGAGACCTATGTAGGATGATAGAAAGGTATAAAATAATAAGATTCAGCACGATGCCGGCATTTGTAAGCTGTCCAACTGAGTGCAAGTTGAAGAGGGGGTGTTGCAACTCTCGATACCCTTCTATCATCCTACATAGGTATCCTGGTGTATCATAGGTATGACCCATAAATTTTGTTCACGGGTCTGTAGTCTTTTAGCACAGTCTATTATTTCTTTTTCCTATGCTATTTTTTTGTTTATTAGTAATTACGTCAATCTCTATATATAAAAACGTTATGTTGGTTTGTGTACGCTTCAAAAACTCAAAAAGTTCTGCACCGATCGAGCTGAAATTTTAGAATGATATATAATCCACATCAAGGATTGTTTTTATCTAATTTTTGCATCACAATGTGCCACAGCGAAGCGTGGCAGGGTACAGCTAGTTACTAATAAACAAAAAAAATAGCAATATAATATATTGTAGTGGTAGGACTCTTGGTAGAGTCCGCCAGTACAGTAATGTGCAAACATTACTGTGTTCCGGTTTGAAGGGCAATGTTTCCAGAGAAATTACAGGGCTTAGAGACATAACATCTTAGATATCTGGGCGACGAGCGCGCTAGATAATTATTTAGACTTTTCATGTTCCAGTAGCTGCGTGTCACTGTGCTGTTATGTGGCAGGCATGTTGCTTACCATCAGGCGCATGTCCTGCTCGTCTCGTCACTCTTTATTCAAACAAAAATTGTACTTTTATGAATAAATAACTTTTGACTTTGCAGTTTCCATAACTGTTTTTCTCTATCCCCAGCTCCCGCTAGCCTGCAGTTCGGGTGTGGTATCGCTCTGCATGTTCGCCCTAGCGACGTGCTTCGCGGTGGGCGTGGCCAATGCGCCGGCGTGGCTGCCCGTCGCCGCCGTCTGTCTCTGCATCTTGGCGTACGGCGCGGGGCTGGCTCCCGTGCCCATGGTCGTCATGGCAGAGGTCTTCACATTCCATGTTAGTATACTATACGATACCTTAATTTGCAAAACGAATAACTCCATAGTAGCAAAATCCACAGGGACCACTAAAAACTTCGTATAAAAAAAATGTAAGCATCAAAAGAAAAAAACAAACAATTGGAAAAACCCTTTGGGAAATTGTGTTTCTTATTAACTAATAAACACTTAACATAATGAAAATACCAGTTACGCAATAGATTTTAGTGGTGATTTAGTGTGACCCCTGTGAAATTTGCTACTATGGAGTTATTCGTTTTGCAAGTTAAGGTATCGAATACACACTAACAGTTTCATACCCCAACTTAAACAAAGCCAAAACCCGAAGCAGTGTCAAACCCCAACATAAAACATTAAGTGAAAAAAATGTTGTGGTCATGAGAAAGGGTGAATCCAGAGAGGGGGTCCAAAAATTAAGTAGACCACCCATAACATCGCTCGCACGCACTTGTTATACGGTTTTGTTGTGACTTGACCACAACTATGTGACCCCCCCCCCCCCTGGCGCCAAAGCCTGGGGTCTACCGCGTAACTAAAACTGTCTTAGCTTTGATATTGCTCACTCTTTTCTTTTCGCTTGAAATGATAGAGACAACAATAGCCAAGCCATAGCAGATTTCGTTAGGCGGTAAAAGGGCAGGTAGGAACGAATTTCCTTCAGACAATATACTCGTAGAAGCAACACAATGTCCAATAAAATATTGCTTAATTTTAATTTATGGTACGATCATCTGAAAAATAAAGTTGGCAACACTGGTCACGGCTGGTACGCGTCACTTCCGTTATGTTTCTTACGGTTTTTAGTCTCACATGTTTTTCAGTACGGTCGCGCAGCATCTATATCTCCTCTATGGGTGGCGTTCAGAACTTCGTTCCAAAAACTAAAGCAGTTTCAAACCGAATCAAAATATTTCCAGTGTAAATCTCGTTAGCTTTCAATAAAATTAATAACTTTAACTTATCTATCCACAGCTCCGAGCTCGCATGGCAGGCGTCTCAATGGCATTCTCATTCTTCTGCAGTTCAATGACTGTCCTATTCTACACGCCAGTGGCTGAACAATTCGGCGTCTATGTCGTCTTTTATACATTCTCAGCCGTGACGCTGTTCGGGGTAATTTATACCATCCTGTGGGTACCAGAGACTAAGGGGAAGAGTCTAGAAGACATACAACGATATTGGAAATCGGAACCAGAACCGGTTTTTGTATGATACGTGTGATAAAGAGAAGTTTTGAATTGTTAGTTAGAAATTAGACTTTAAAAGAAATTATTAGTCTTATCTGTAAAAAAACCAAAACTATGAAAATATTTTATTTTTCTGAAATTTCGATGTTTTTTTGTACTAGGTATGTTCGCCGTGTTTGTACAAAATATAAAAGGTTTTATATGTCATAAAACTCACAGAGTTAGTATTGATATGCAATAGGTGAGACCTGTATCGCAGGGACTATCTCTTCCCTCTTTCGATTTTATGAAATGGCGTATAGGTACGGTTCGAAACTTCTGTTTTAGCCGATTTATAGATACTAACGGTTAGTCAAAATTTGTTATATTTCGGTCTATAATCGTATTAGAATTAATCTAAGAAAATGTTATTACG
Source organism: Ectropis grisescens (assembly GCA_017562165.1). Lineage (NCBI taxonomy): Eukaryota > Metazoa > Arthropoda > Insecta > Lepidoptera > Geometridae > Ectropis > Ectropis grisescens. The sequence continues at coordinate 11,189,954 of CM029786.1, forward strand.
AGTTCGGCTGTCTTTATAGAAGACAACCCCACTCGACTCGATCGATTTAATCGATTTAAAATATTCAGTAAGCGAACTCCCTACTAATAAATTATAGTTTGCAACGTCGCGCAACACTAGCAAATGCATAAGAAATTAGAACGCCCTAATCGGATACGAAAATAAACGTAAGTATTTTCCAAATACTTCTGCTAGAGCGAGCGTTGCGCGACGATAACGTAAACGCTACATATTCGTACCTCACCTTCACTTTTATTAGCATTTGATGCATTTTCATGAATGATGTAGGTAGGTAGGTAGGATATTTTGTCCATCAAAATTTTAACGAATTAGAGATATAAGTTAACTCATGTCTATTTATAAAAATTACTACTACACAAAATAGTTTTAACGGGAAACTAGTAATCTCAAATTTTATCAACGGTTCATGCAAGATCATTGTGATAAGTTGAAAACTGCTGGTAACTAGATAAAACTCTCGAAGGATATTTTTAGGTAATAACTCGAATGAAAAAAAACGAATAGGTATGTGTATCAATAATGAAGGTTTGTCACAAAAAGGATGCCAGGGAAAAATGAAAAGTGAAAGACTTATAAGGCTTAAACTTTCCCAAAACTTTGTGACTGCATTCAGTAGCGAATTTAGAATCCAGGTTAGCCTGAACTCGGAATCGGAAGCAAGTTTAGAACCATGCAATCCTCGCTTCTGAATTTAGTAGGTATGCTAGCTGCCTGAATGCTATTTCAATTTAGTAGGTAGCGACTTAATTTTGCAAAGTGTAATAGGTAAGGTTTTTATTTCAAGGCGAGATTAAATCAACTTTCCAGTTTTCTGACAACAAACTTACCTACTTTATATTTAAATATGTTGAACTGGCATTTATTTTTAATGATGAATTAAACGCCAGTTTCGCTGTCCTGAGTATTTAAGAATAGACTACAGGCCCGTGAACAAAATTTATGGGTCATATGATACAGCAAGAGACCTATGTAGGATGATAGAAAGGTATAAAATAATTGGATTCAGCCCTATATTTTCTGGAACGACCCGATATCGTTGAACAGTCGTAAAAATGTATTATTATATCATTATATTAACGTATTATTGTATAAATGTTGATACACTAATTGACATACCTCTACAGATCAGTTCTGTATCGTTGTTTTAAATGACTAAGCCTTAATTTATGTTCCTATTGGTTACTAGTCCGCCATTATACAAATTTATCTAATCCGGTGGGCAAAACTTGAATTAACGATGCTAATACATAATATCAATAGAATATCGCCGATAATAGCGACGCCTTTTGGACCAAATAACTTTGTATTACACACACAATAACTTTGTATTATACACTTACTGTACTTAAATATTATAATGTAAATGTTATAATAGACTGTAATGTTATTGTGCCAGTAATACGTACATTTATTTACCTATAACTTTGATGTACATGAAATTTGAGATGAAATAAAAGACTACAAATATATTAAGTTTATTTTATTTATTTATAGTATAACTAGAGCCGTCGAGACGGCACGGCGGCGGCCCCGCCGGGATTCAATCGCGTGATTTTGGTACACTCATAGAATTACTAAAAAATATGTTTTTTAACCTAACGTATCATCTTATCACTTCACGTTGGACATCTTTAGGGGAGCTAAGAAGATTCACACACAAATAAATTAAGTACCGAATAAAATTCGAATGTATTTTTGTACTTTAAATACGAATTCGATGCTCCCATCATAGGACGCTCTAGTACCGCAGAATAGAACCCCGCGCTTCTACAACTATCTGCGTCGGCTATGCTATTGCTGTCTCTATTTCAAGCGAAAATAAAAGAGAGACCTATTTCAAAAGTAACACAGTTTTAGCTACCCTCCGGAACGCTTAAACACGTAACCGCTCTCTGTCCGATAGAAGCCATAGTATCGAATTCGATACATTATTTGTGTATGTGAATCTTCACACGCTAGAGTGCCGAGTGCGATCTTTTTAAACATTTACCCAAATTATCGAATAAGCCAGCCATTTAGTTTCATTTGCACGTCACAATGCGGCATAAAAATAAATAATCATCGCTCGTATGTAATAAATCAGCATTTTATATTTCACACAATAAAATATGGTTTTAAAATCGCACTTGACACAGCGATTGGTGTGGGGGGAATATATAAATAGACACTGTAGGTATTAACAATATGGTTTTCAATATAATTCCAATAAAATGTACATTTATCAAAGTTGATCCATCCATCCCAATTTAAGTCTTAGACTGGACTTTAGAGTGACTGAGACTTTTTTTTTTATTATTAGATTAGGTATATTGTTTCTAAATAAACGTAGACGCACACAGTTTATAAAACTAAAGAGGATTTAATGTTAAGATGTCCAACTGAAAAATTAATTCAACAAAATGCAAACTTTCGAATCGGACAGTCACTATTACCCACTATACATAGAAATAACATTTAAAAAACTAAATTACTACAGCAGAAATTAAAATACAACTAAATCAACGAGCAAAACAAACGTTTACGACTTATTAAATAAGCTATATTACAGGCGTTTTTCTTCAACCATCATAGATTTATTATGGTTCAAAGTTCAAATAGTCACATTTCTCTTAAAACAGCACAAACTTGTGGCCAAGTAGTAGTCGAAATTCGACCTTAATCTATTACAATGTTGTTTATTAACCAACTGTCATAGATTAATAAGCGAGAAGACCAAAAAAAAACTAATTAGTCTATTAGTTAGATTGCTAAAAAATATTGTTTATAGACAACGAGCAACACGGAAGAGAGTAGAGATACACAGCGTTTCCCCTCTGTCAAAGTACAAGTCCGCGTGGACCATGGAGTTTGATAATACACTGTGGCTGAGGGCGGGGTTAGATTTCTGAATGGTGCTTTATTTTTTATGTGTTAGTGATTTGGCTGTGTATGATCGGCAATAGATCGGTACAGGTATGTTTTGTATGTAATAGTGCGGCTTTGCGCTAGTGTGCAACTTTCCCCTCCCGCAAGAAATGACAGAAAGATTTGAACAATATTTTTTAGCTAAGGCTTACTCCCTTCCGTGCTTGCGCGGGAGATCGAGTTGCTCGATGTTTATAGACGTCTTTTTTCTTTTGCTTCACAAACAAAGAAGGACGAAGATATAGACAGTGGATAGAAAGTGGTTAGTTCGAGACGTCACTTGCGAGTACGATTTTTACCCACGAGTGACGTCAAGATAACAGACTAACCCCGCCCTTCTACCGCCTAACTAAATTGCCTATGGCTTTGCTATTGCTGTCTCTATCATTTCAAACGAAGAGAAAAGAGAGAGCTACTTCAAAGCTAAGACAGTTTTAGTTAGGCGGTAGACCCTCCGGTCTGAACTCTGAAAATTTTATGTTTGACGATTTTTTATTTTAAAAAATACGTGTACCATATTCATCCATGATCTAACTGATGAACTAATTAGAATGGTTTATTTTTGACCCTGTCTTCATCCCTAGTTCAAGTTCCTGATTCAAGTACATACATTTCGCATAAACATAACAGTGGTCGAAATTGGACCACAATAATTAAATTAAATGTTGTATTTATTTCAACACTTCTACATAATATATTTTTCTCTCACATGATGTCCAAAATAAAATTACACAATCACGCAGACCGCATAAAACTAAATAAAAAAAAATGTTTGTATTATGTAAAGTCGGTTGGTTTACCGACGATAGTTTAACGTGACAACGTCATTCGACGTCAAACATTGGTAGATGCGGCGCAAACGTATAATGAGCGTAACGGGACACTTTTTCGTGTATGCAGCCGATCGTTCATAGATTAATTAGACGTTGTCACGTCGAAATAAACGGTATAATCATCACTTTAAAACTGTCGCTATGGGACCGACCCCAAGTTACGAAAATAAGATCAATTGTCTCATACAAACTTAAGATGAGTCACAGAAAAAAAATTTATGAGACCCTAGCTTTTTTAGTTACAAGATAGACTGAAATTCAATTAAAACCCTGTTTTAATCCAACAAAGAAAAACAAAAAAACTGTTAGGACTTGGTTGTTCGTAAAATATTATACATGTAATAGATAATTACAATTTTCAAACTTTTCTTCTTTCGACGTACTATTGTCGTTTTGCTTAACCTTTTATGTGTTTGATTTAAAATTCATTGTATGTAATTCATTTCATAAAAATTATAGATCTCAAGCTGGAGTGTGCCAAATAGAATAATGAAACGACCAAATGTGAACGTTATCCTTGTTTGTAATATTTTATTGAAATAGTAATAAAATGTCATTTGAATGGAACTTTTGTAACGTGACGTATTTTTAAGGATATTTGCAAATAAGGCTGAGACAAAAAGATCACAAATGTTCAATAGCGTGTTGCCGTGTTGTGATTTCATTTCACCTAAATTTGTACCGATGCTAAAAAAACAAATCAAACAATCAATTAAATTGTGGTCCAGGGTTACGAAAGATGACAAATGAATTGTCCTAACAATTAATTATAAACCCTAAGCTAACCCAAAAGGCTCTACTAATTTACTTTGGGTTAGTAGTCAGTTATCAAATGTGATTTGAGTAGCTATTGCTAATGACGACTAAAATACAATGCAACTTTCGATCTACAATTTGGCAAACGAATACAACGTCCAGCGTGCATTGGATTAGTGATTTCTTGGATACTCTTATCCTACATCCTATAAATGCGATGGTTTGGATCTTTGTTGCTCAATCACGTCGGTACAGATTAAAGGTTCGAATAGTGCAGGAATAGAAAGTAGTCAATGTGTATAATTAAGTATAATTTATCGGGTTTAGTGTTATCCTTTACCTTAGAATGAATTGATTAAAAAATTATACATAGATAATTATATGATAATGGCAAAGGAAAATTAGTGTACTCGTATATGGTTTTGATTATAACTCAAGTAGCTAAAATTAAATTTTGTGAAACTTAATTTGATATTAAGCCAAGTCTTAGAAAAACAAACAAAGGATAGATTTTAAATACGACGTTAAGTGATTTATATATTCGATTTATCGTCCCCGAAACCCTCTGTATACATAATTTCATGAAAATCGTTCGAAGGTATAAGATTTTATGGACCTATTCACCTTTATTTGTCCCTTTTATATAGAGTCGAATAATTCAAAAAGCTCTTTTTTAATTTGTAAAATATTTAATCATTACTGTTTCAGAGATTGTTACTGATTTATCTTTACAATGTTTTGGTAAAAATCTATGAATGATTCAGGTCTATTTTTACACCGCATTGGTAGTTTTCATCCAACCCAGCGTAAACAGAGACTAGAATCGATGCGAATTGATATAATCTATAAATATTTACAGATTACAACAATTTCAAACAACTAAATATAAAACATTATTCATTATTATTATTTCATACAAAAATATCCGGAATCAACAGAATTCACATCAAATCAAACTAAAACAAAGATTACCGTAACTTCCTCAACAATTCATACTCAATTCATATCGAAATAATTCTTTTAAATAAACCTTGGTCTTCAGTCCAGACTGTCCAACAACCAAAGCTTGTGTCCGGCATACCTTGACCCCAAAACTTGCTGTACTTCTACGCAATCGTGGTTCAAGTTATACATACGTCTTCTTTTTGGTTATTGATCAAAATTATGGTCCTTACAATCAAGAGCAATTAACTTATAATCATATAAGAACTAAAAACACATATCAATATTTCGTGTTGCTTTGCTCTGAATGAAATCAAAATAACTAAAGTTATTAGTACAGATAAATACATTCATTACTAAACGACTAATATCCATTTCACCGAATGCCTTATGACGTACAAGGCGTTATAACTTATTAGCTCTTCGAGCTTAAAACGAAGACTCAACGTTGATATTGGCAAAGAAAAAGGTATCAGTACAAAATTATCATAATTTGTGAAAAGAACTTCGCGTAGACAAGTGATTGGTCCTATTGTCAGAGTACTTATTAACCACTTGATATTTTTTGACATGATTGTATGTACAATAGTATTTTTAAACAAACATCCGTCACTGACGTAAATATGATGATACAGCTATAAATTTAGAACAAGTGGTCTAAGAAAGCCGCTTTGAGTGATCTCATAAAAAAGGGTGGTTTAATAGAACTAAAGTGTAATCTTTATCGCAATAGTAACAGAGTTGACATTTATAGGTAGAGATTTACTACGATAACATGACCCGCCCCTCCAGAATTCAAAACGTTTGAAAGTATTTGTGAAAGCATTTACCACGCATGTGTGCGTACTGCTACTGCAGACGAATAATTACAACTACATACAAACTCTTTCGTAAGAATGTGACTACACACATTAAAACAGTAATTTGGAGGGGCGGGCCATGTTATCGTAGTAAATCTCTACCTCAGGTATCCTTTACATATATGGCCAAGAAGGGCCTTGTGACTATAGCCCAAAGTTTCGTAGACAGTACAAAGCACCTGAGGGCAACTGCAGTAGATTGCTTAGTAATAAAAAAAAACATACTTTTGGTCCATTTTTGTAAAACCATGTTTCGACTTAAAACGGCCTTTTTAGATCTATTATCAACTCTGATGTTAAATTCATATTACATAATATGGTTAATTAACCAGTCTTTTGTAATTTAAGCGTATTTTATAATGACTGAGGTGTTGTAGTCTCCAGTTTGTTTAAAGGAACAAATATGTTTTTAAAATGGTGATATTACACAATTCAAAATTGACTAAGCCGTTCATTATTATCGCATATACATATATGTAGGATGTGAAATGTATCTCATAGGTCTTCCTGAATATATATTATACAACCTCCTCATCCATTTCGATGACAGCAAACTATTATTCCTAGGATCACATGATCAACAGAATAAACTTTGTTTTCAAGACCAATATATGCGATTGCAATAAAGTTGAGATGGAGGAAATGAACAACGAAGAAAACTTTATCTTTTAAAGTAAGTTATATTTATGCTCAACTTCTAAGCCCAATGACATTTTCAGCTTTTTGTTGCTCTCAAATTTCGGAGCAGAATACATTACGTTTCCGTAACAAATAACTGGATTTTTCACATGATTCCGAATCAAACTGTGTAATAACACCATATTTATTTAATCACAATATGAGAACATGATTGATATTATCATTATCAAACACAGGAACACAATTCAAATATAAGACAGGCATAGGGTATAGTGTACAAATCCAAAATATCATTTCAACACAAGAGGGAGAGAAGGAGCATGTATTGGTTAGTACACGAAAAGTTTTAAAATCTAAGTGAGGTCTACTCACATTCATAATACCTACTATTAGGTCAAAACTGGTCACACTGCCCAGCAGAGCGGACACCGCATTCCTCCCTCTACAGTTCATTCCTCTTAGGACACTATTGACATTTGTAACACATTTCGATGAAACATTTTTATGTCACATAGCTGATGGGTACATTTACAGGGTAAGCTTAACTCACAAAAATAGTAACGAAATTAAACATATACTAAAATCTGAGTTACCCGAATGTTTCCATTGTATCAAATTATAAACAATATAACTCTCTCCTTACAAGAGAAGGCCCGAGTCCCAGCAGTGGGATCATTTAGTAGGCTATTGATGATAAACAATATTGTTTTTTTTTCCTCATAAAATCAAAATACATTATGCATAATACAATATTTTTTTGTAACAAATTGATTTTATACAACTGGTGCTCCAAAGCAACATTTTGACAGGTGATTTCACATAAATAATAGCTACAAGTTTTTTTTATAATAAAATCAGTTACAAAATCAAGACTGATAGAGTCACTTACTAATTTATATAAACAGAAGCTTCGACCTAGCTTGGTTAAGTAACGTTATTGGCTACTCAAAAATTATCTATTTTTTATTATCAGCTTTATTTCTGCCGTAACGAATCATAGTACATCATTGAATGCTCTTATAATATTCTGTTCTATTTAGTAACAAAAGCATGCTAGAGAGATAAAGGCATAGCCAAATACTATCCAGGATTGGTTTTGTGTTTCAATCCAGAAGAAGTAGGACCAATTCTAGACAACACATAACAAATAGATGGCAAAATAAGAGACGGGCCTATACCCAGTTTTTGGATAGAGAAGGCAGCTGATTATGATTGATCTCCAAAAACAAGCCTCATTTCAAGCTGTCGATCTAGTATTACAAAATAGTTAAATAGAAAACTATTCTTGATTTGACAAACAAACAAACTAAAACAGCATAACACAGAAAATAGCGCTACTTACAGGTGGTAGTAACGAAGTTTAATCAACTAGATTTCGAAAAACTTATCTGTGACACAATTCCAACCAAAAATCACAAAACATTTAGTCCATGGCGATCCTAATCAATACCTCCAAAATAATGTTTCTGTTACTACATAGAAAGCAGGTAGACTTTAAAAAAAAGCACAATTACACTGTATTATCGGCATGATATAAAACATTTATTAAATACAAACTCATAGCTACAATTTCGTTCTGAAAAATTCGTGTAAACTCCAATTTAGGTACAGCTGCGAAACTCAAAAAGTGATCGTTCACCTGCCAATGATTTGTCAAGATGATGCGTGTGCGCCGATGACGTCACCCGCGCCGGCGCTCCCTCATTCGCTGGCTTGCTTCGCTGTGTCGTCGATGTCCGTTTCCGGTGGTTGTTCCAAGCCTGGCAGCTGGATTTGCGTGTCTGATGCTTCTGATGGCTGTGGAAGAAAAAAAGGTCTTCTATAAGAATCTGAGATGAAACTTAGGAAATTCTGATCAATGATTATAAATGTTATACACCAAGCACAGATTCGCTCTTGTATGGAATCTATGGAGTACTGTTCGCATCTTTGCGATGGATCGGCTAAGTATCAGCTGGAGGCTTTGGAATCGATCGAGAGACTCATAGGTAACTACACTCCTTAGCGAAAAAGACTTCAAAGTCTTAAACGTCTCAAAATTGCTAGCTTATCGGTACATGATCTAATGCCACTTTGTCCTTTTTAACCGACTGCTCGTAGATCGAATAAGCGACATCGTTTCATGATTCACGTTCCAAAAACACGAACGAAGATGTTTGACTCTACTTTTATGACAAGAAAGTCTACAATCTGTCACTGCTGCTGTTACAATCTTGGTGACTCAAGCCGAGAGTGAACCTATTTGTTTCTACGAGTAGGTAAACACGCTCCAGTCGTAGACCACATCGTCGTTTAACATCGGAGAACATCGCAGAACAAACATTCACACAAATATTTAAGTGAGAACACATCCCACCCACTGGTTTACTGAGCAGACTCACTACCAACTGACCCACTTAGATACTCGAAAAATAAATTACAACAGCCCCTCTACTGGCTAACTAAATCGACTATGGCTTTGCTATTGCTGTCTCTATCGTTTCAAGCGAAAAGAATAGAGATAGCGATATCAAATCTCATACAGTTTTTTTAGGCGGTAAACCTTCCGTACTCGTAAAGTAGGTACAGTGTCTTGAGGTCAAGCCCGGTGTAATTTTATAGTATGTTGTCAAATTGTCATAGACAACATAAAATTTGCATGCACAAGATTAATTATGTAGTTCTCAATGTACATCTAAGCATTTAAAATCTTTTTGTAATTACCCATTTTCCCAGATAAAGTAAGAAATTTAAAAGTCATACATTATCTCGTAATCTAATTGTCATGGAAAAATAAACCATAGTGTCATTAGAACAAAGACTACGTGTGCGTTACCTGTACGTCAATGCTTCCAGAGCGGGAGACCGGTTCAGGCACGACGGTAAGCTTGCAACACATCATACATACATGTTATTTCCCACAACACGCGTGGAGGTTAGCGGGGGAAATTGGGAGACAAATAAGGGTGAGAAAAGGTAAGCGTAAGGAAAGGTAAGGGTAAGGAAAGATAAACCACTTTAGGCACGATGGTAAAGTCGCAACACATCATACACACACACAACAGGCGTGGAGGTTAGCGGGGAGATTGGGAGGCAAATAAGGGTAAGGCCTAAGGAAAGATAAAGGCACGGAAAGGTAAGAGTAAGAAAAAGTAAAGAAGGGTAAACCACTTCAAGCACGACGGTTAACTTGCAACAAATCATACATCTTATTTTCCCACAACACGCGCGGAGGGAGGATAAGTAAGAGTAAGAATAGGTTAGGAAGGGTAAAGAAAGGTAAGATAAAGTAAAAACTACTCGTACGGATTTTCATTTGACAAATAACTTGTTATTGGATATTAGCAAGCAGTATTAGAACATAGTGAAGCTTGAAGCGAGCTTGGTGGGCAACATACTATAACGGGCCAAAATACTTTTCCTGTCTGCTAGGGGTGATCTTCTAATTTTCCACACACTTATATCGTGACTAACTGAAACCTGCGCGCGTTGATACGCCTCGTTTAACAAAAAGCCATACATCTACCATACTAGCCAAGTGTGGGTTGACGGACGATAAATGTCCTCTAGTGTGTCCAACAAACAACGAAATACATTTGTATTTCGTTGGACACGTCGTTTTCCTAACGATTCTTTTTCACCGTTAAAGCCAGCGATGACAAACAAGAAAAGCTCAAAGTGGCTCTAATTTCACGGCAATTGGGCACATAATGACACCTGTAATCAAACTGTGACTTTATGATTGATATTATTCGCAAGTGAGTTTTTTATTTGTATTTTATTAGTTGAGTTGGTTTGAGTTCTTAACAAGTTTCAATACAAAAAAGATTATACCTATTGCTTGTTCATTTCATGCAATTTCGTATTAAAATAGGTAATTTAAAAAAAATCACAACTCGTTTTCACTGTTGAAGTGATTTTTAATTATTATTTTATTTCTTCACCATTTAAATTATTTTTTATTATTATTTTATTCACAAGTGTGTATTGCCATAGTACAAGCTTTGCTTAGTTTGGGGTCAGATAGTGCTATGTGTGAATTGTCCACCACCACCAATAATAGTACAAATAATAATAATGGTATATAATAGATATAATACTTATACATATTTATTATGCATAGAACACACCCCACCCAGACACAGTACAAATATTTGTGTTCATCACATAAATATTTGCACTGGGTTGGAATCGAATGTCTACAACAACTATGCCACCACTGCCTTGCACATCGCATGTGAATTTGTTTGGTTAAGGTATGTGTTACCTCTACGTCGTTGGCGTTTTCCTTCGAAGCGTCGCTGAGACGCCGCAGCCGTTTCTTGTTTCGCGGATTCAGGTCTTCTTTGGTGGCGCCACGTTTAGGCTGGAACTGCACAGAAAAGGCACACTTTAATGACTAATTGTGTTAGAAGAACAAAATTAAAAATTTTGATTAACCCTCGACTACTTCGGATTTGTTATCTGTACAACATTCTACTAGTCAAGCCCTTTTATTGAATACCCATATTAAGGAAGTTGTGGAAAAAGAAATGTATTTCGCCATTTTGTGGTAGCGGCCATCTTGGATTTGAAATTTGTCATAGCACAAAGTGTTCTACTAGTTAAGCCCTTTCGTTTGATACCCAAATTGAGGTAGTAATGAAAAAAATAATATAATTCGTTATTTTGGCCGTAGCGGCCATCTGGGATTTGTTTTTTTTTTATAGTGCATAGTATTCTCCTAGTCAAGCCCTTTCATTTGATACCCATATTGAGGTAGGTTGTGAAGAAATATTTTGGTCGCCATTTTGTGGTGGCGGCCATCTTGAATCGATATTAACCAAATATTTAATATCGCTAAGAATATCCGCACGGAAATTAACCTACAAATAAAAAAACCGCATCGAAATCGGCCCATCCGTTTGAGCTCTACGGTGCCACAGACAGGCACACACAGACAGACATCGACGTCAAACTTATAACGCCCCTTTTTTGGTTGGGGTTTAAAAATTAAAAAAATAACAAAAAACAACATTTCGTGGTCTCATCCATCATCTTGTTATTGAGGGAGTTGAGATAAACAATGTAGATTGCTATAAGGGTGTTTTGTCACGTGGCCAAAATAGGAACTAAAGCGCCGCCAAGTCACAAAGGATTGCCAATACCCCATTTCCAAAGCTACAAGCTAGCGAAGAAGTCCGGCTGCTAAGTACATGTTAGGGATGCAAGCGTCGGGCGGAAAATAACGCAGCTCGAACGACTGCGACTTGGACCAACCCGAGTCCTAACAGTGGGAATATTTAGTATAAACGAGGCCAAAGACCATGCGCGGTCCGGGGGGGGGGTCACAGGGGTCATGACCCCCCAAAATCGTATACGTTAAACTAAAAATAAAACTAATAAAAATATTTTTTTTAACACGGGATACAACTGGAACGGGAACTAAGTGGATAAAATCGTGGGGCGCTGCTAGTCAAGTATTATGTACTCGATTTATTGTATTCCTACTGGTGACCCAAAATCTGAGACTGCGTACTGGTGACCCCCTCCAAAATTCGAGGCTGGGACCGCCGGGTGCGCGTGGGCCAGACAGCCATTATTGGTAGACCTGTCATTGTGTAGACTCGTAACAAGATCGGGGCATACCCCGGACACTCCACTAAAACTCCATACAAGCGTCGTTGTTCAGTTACCTACTCTACTACTACCTACTCTTTACACAACTACGCAGAATGTCGTTCGTAAACACGCGTAAATGTGTGCGTTAGCACTAGGGCTACTGAATTATTTTATTGAATAGTTGTGCCCCTTGAGTTCACCTGGTGACGTAAAGTAGTTTATAAATTTGCTATAATGTTGAACATGTTACATAAATACTTAGAATGATGCCAAATTATACTACATATTTTAGTTAAAAGGGTGTATGTATTGCCGCGTAAAATCAAACGAAACCGCTGATAGATAGGTACCTCCTAGATATCTATTTTTGTTAGTAGGTACACATTCGCATATAATTTTACACTTACCCAAGAAGGAAACTTTATTCTGTCATTATAATTTTTCCTCCAGGCATTATCAATCCGTGCCCAAAACTGGCTGTGTAAGTTACGTTAACTTTGAGGTAAAAATTACGTTATTATAAAGCAACGCTACAACGTTTAAAAGTTTCTAATCTTACGTTATTTTATCATTAGGAAATTAAATAAAGCTTTTAATCTTGTCCCGTTTAGTTGACGGGCAACCGTAAACAGCACAACAACCCACCATGATGATATTTCGTTAGGAATTAGATGTTCGATACCAGCCCTTCGTTGAGTGCTCCTAGCGTACTGGAAACGGCATGAGGGGTGAGGAAGCTTGAAATTGGCGGGGGTTGGGAGTGTCCGTTCTATCTATATTATCTATTCTATGTCGGAGGCTCAACCGATTGCACCAGACCATTATTAATCGCGATCACATAAACTCACACCGGTTTTACATTGGTTTTTCCATGAATCTAAGGCAGATTTCCTAAGTACCGTACCTGTAGTTCTGGCGGTAGGAAAACCCTCGTGTTGGCGAAGAAGGCCGGCTGCGGAGCGAAGTACATGGTGGGGATGCGAGCGTCGGACGGGAAGTCGCGCAGCTCGAACGACTGAGACTTCGCCCAGATCACAGACATCGCCATGTCGCACACCGCCCATAGTTTCTGGAAACAAAATTAAAAATGTTTTCTTTGGCTTTTAGCTTCTTTAAACTTTACTTTTTGGTAGGAAAAACTCGTCGACTCGACATCGTTGCCGAAGTCAATACTTCTTTTGGCGAACCACTTACTGATTTTTCGTGGGCTGTGAATTGAACTCAAGCGTCACGTTCGTAAATGAAAGAAATCTTCGGGCAAAGTCGGGACCATGGCCATCTAGAAATGCGTCAGCATTTCTAGATGGTCAGGTCATGGCCACGCCCACTGGTTTCACCCGCGTAGTTTCCGAAGTGAGCTATCAAATTCTGAGTTATAAGTTTTCACTTCTATTCTCAGTTCCTATAAATAAATAAATAAATATTGGTGGACAATTCACACACAACACCATCTGACCCCAAACTAAGCAAAGCTAATATATGTAATATGGCGGCCAGATAGCTGATAGAATACTTATATAGTTCTAAATACATACTTATTATACATAGAAACACCCAGACACCGTGCAAACATTTGAACTCATCACACAAATATTTGCACTGGGTGGGAATCGGTGTCGCAGGAAGAGTTACTACCCACTAAGCTACGAGGCCAGTCGTGCCAACTTTATTTCTATGACTGCCAACTTTATTTTATTATTTTCTAAGTCGCTTCCTCTTTATAAAGTAAAGAGTGATGAAACGAGCAGGTCATGTGTCTGATGGCAAGCAACATGCGTGTCCACAACAGCACAGTGACACAGAGCTATTGGAACAGGAAGAGTCCAAATCATCACCTAGTATTGCACTGCACTCGTCACCCAGAGATATAAGATGTTTTATCTCCATGCCCTGTAATTACCAACACGGAACGCAGAACGCGTTCCGAATTATAGTATTCTAGTAAATAGTAACTCACATAGTTGACAGCATCATCTGTCTCATTGACGGCGTCCTTGTGAAGCTTCATGCGCTCGATGAGGCTCTTGTAGAATCCGTAGCAGAAAAAGTCGTTGCGAGTGATCAGCGGCTCCAGGATAAACCACAGGCAGTTCTTCACAGTCTATCAAACAACGACATGTATTACAATACCATACCCATACAAGAAAAAAATTAAAAATTTTGTTTTTCCCCCCCGACTACGTCGGATTTGTAATCTGTACAACATTCCACAAGTCAAGCCCTTTCGTTTGATACCCATGTTGAGGGGGTAGTGAAAAAATAAATGTATTTCGTCATTTTATAGTGACGGCCATCTTGGATTTGAAATTTGTCTTAGTGTAAAGTATTCTACCTTTCATTTTGATACCCATATTAATAGCTGGAGAGCTACTGAACCCTCCGAGTAACGGTCGTCCTGTAAGGTTAGAAATTTGTACACTTATGATTTATAACATGCTAAGGGTAAAACGCTCCACACACGAGTCCTAAAATCAGAGGAAATGACCTAAACGTAGTGGGGAAGGGGCTACATCGCACCATATGATTGGTGAATTATGGTGCGCTGTGGGGGCTCGTGTGTAGAGTGTTTAATAGTCATGACCTGGCAAGCGTCAGCCAGGCACGTCATCAGCCCTTTTATTTTTGAAAAAGTAAAATAAACAGAAAAAAATAACTTGTTCCTGTAAGCTTAAAAAAATAATATGATGTTTATTTATTGTAAATTGTAAAATAAGCACAAGTATGTGACAGACGAGTAGAAAGTAATTTTATTTCTAATTTCGTCAATAAGGCCTAGTTTGGTATGCTGTTTCCTGTTCATTCACGGTTGCCTGGTAGAGATCGCTCTAAGCGATAAGGCCGCCAATTAAAATGCAAAATTAACAGTATGCTTTTTTATATTATGTTTTCTGTTTTTGTGGCTTTTAATAAAGAGTTGTTGTATTGTACTGTATCAGCTTTGATCTCATGACATAGTTACCTTGAGCTGTGCGACGTTATCGTAGGCAGTGAAGGAGGGGTCGTGAGTTAATATGGGCACCGCGAATACCAGCATGTAGTCCGGCAGGATATGGGGCAACTGGGACACGGCTCGCTCCACTGAAAAACGACGA
Source organism: Ectropis grisescens (assembly GCA_017562165.1). NCBI lineage: Eukaryota > Metazoa > Arthropoda > Insecta > Lepidoptera > Geometridae > Ectropis > Ectropis grisescens. The sequence continues at coordinate 11,205,581 of CM029786.1, forward strand.
ACATTACATCAGATATTTATTCATAACAACGTTATGTAATAAAGATAACTTACATTTTATTGGCAGTATTTTCTAGTGCCTGGTTACTGTTAATGCCGGGTTACCGTCAGTGCCGGGTTACCGTCAGTGCCGGGTTACCGTCAGTGCCGGGTTACCGTCAGTGCCGGGTTACCGTCAGTGCCGGGTTACCGTCAGTGCTGGGTTACCGCTAGTGCCGGGTTACCGCTAGTGCCGGGTTACCGCTAGTGCCGGGTTGCCGTTAGTGCCGGGTTACCGTTAGTGCCGGGTTACCATTCGTGCCGGGTTACCGTTAGCGCCGGGTTACCGCTAGTGCCGGGATACCGTTAATGCCGGGTTACCGTTAGTGCCGGGTTACCACCATTCGTGCCGGGTTACCGTTAGTGCCGGGTTACCATTCGTGCCGGGTTACCGTTAGTGCCGGGTTACCGTTAGTGCCGGGTTACCGTTAGTGCCGCGTTACCGCTAGTGCCGGGTTACCGCTAGTGCCGGGTTACCGTTAGTGGCGGGTTGGTTACCTTTAGTGCCGACGGTGATGTTCCGGATGTACTCGCGGCGCCGCACCACGTCCGCCATCATGTACTGGCGCACGAGCGCGCGGATCCGCCGGTCGGGCTCGCGGCCAGCTAGCGCGTACATTCCCATGAAGTCCAGCGGGAGACATTTGTTTGGTATGCCCTGTAAATGTAAAAGACTCAATCAAAAAAAAAAGTACAAATATTTTTCACTCATTTATTTCCATTCTTAGTTTCTAAGTTTTTTACAATACATTTAAAAAATATAAACATTATAAAAAACTTTAAAACTAGGGTACCGCCGGCAGCGGGGCAGGGCCCAAGCTACCGGTGGTTAGGACTGCAGACTGAGGAACCTCCTGACGATGCGCGCTGTGTCGAGGATGACCGCCTTCTGCATCTGGCCCTTAAACCAACCGTCTAGCGAAAGTCTCTTGAGATGTTGGTCGAGACTTTTCGCTATAAGGCCGTTTGCCGATATGACTATGGGGACTATGATCGTGCAATCAACATTCCACATGGCGGTAGCCTCGTGCGCCCAGTCAAGGTACTTGCTAAGCTTGTCCTTCTCAGCTTTCACGAGGTTCTCGTCATGTGGTACGGCGATATCGACGATCACAGCCCGACACTGAAGACCGGTCTACCAGCACGATATCAGGCTTATTGGCGACAATAGTCCTGTCCGTGATGATAGAGCGGTCCCAGTAGAGCAACGCATGACCATTCTCGAGAACTGGTAGAGGTGCGTACTTATAGTACGGCACCTCGGGACAAATATTATTATTAGTATTACTAGCAGCGCCCCCCCCCCCCCTCCCACGTATTTTGCCGCTCATTTTCCGCACCCTGTTATTTTCCTGTGATGAAAATAGCCTATACAAATCGTGTTCCGAATTTCAATACAATCAGACGTTCAAGATCAACAAACAACCTTACATTAATATTTATAATATTGGCGTAATTTTATTTAAAAAACCGTCAACTTGAAAATTAACACTAAACATCGTATTTATTTGCTATATTATTATCATCATATCCGCCGAATAAGCTTTCTCCGAAGATATCCACAAATTGTGAGCCAATGTTTACTGTGAGCGTTAACCTCGTCTTTCAAACTCTTTCAGGGCCAGCCTAGTGGTTGTATTTGTATACCCTCCTAGTATGTATTTGTATTCTATTTAAAAGATAGTATTATCAAATACCTACATCCCAAGCTTTACTTAATGCGGGACTAGAAAGTTTTGTGTAAAAAATGCAGGAACAAAACTATTAATAAACTAAAACAATTCAACCTGCTTTGACAGTTAATAAAAAAAAAAAATTACCTTTGATAGTCCTTTGTGTAGTTTTGTCGCGAAAGCTTCTCTTACTTGTGGTACTTCATCCTGCAAAGAAATGCTTTTTTAAAGACATAGTATGTGAAGAGTTCGGAGAAACTGGGAATATAAAAATTAAAGCGCATTTGGAAGATTTCTGTTATGTATTTTGTTGTGGTACCATACAAAACAGACAGGCCAATTTAGAACTTAAGACAATAACTATAGAGTCGTAATATCACATGTGTAGTTAACTTTTCTTTTACGTGTTTGGACGGTGTATGTATCTAGGATTTGCTTACGTTTCGCGACATTCAACTTATAATTCTTCATGATCAAGTTTCATATTAGTGTTCCGAGCACTAAGACAAATTATTTTAAACCGTAATACTATAAAAATAAGGTAGTAAATCACGAGATGCGTATTGTACACCGCATTATACTCGTAGTAGAATGTCGTATCGCAGACTAGGTAGTAGTTAGTTGTAGGACTCATTGCAGAGTCCGCTTGGGGAAGTACCACACCTTTGCCAGTTATTCTACCGCCAAACAGTAATGTGTAAACATTACTGTGTTCCGGTTTGAAGAGCAATGATTCCAGTGAAAATACAGGGCTTAGAGATATAACATCTTAGATCTCTGGGTGACGAGCGCAGTGCAGTGTTAGGTAATGATTTGGACTCTTCATGTTCCAATAGCTGCGTATCACTTACATAAAAAAAAAAGACTACAATAATATTGACTGCCGGAGTATCATAGATAGTAGTATCGTAGACTGTAGTATCATTGATATTAGTATTATAGACCATAGCACCATAAATCGTAGTATCGTAAACCGTAGAACCAGAGCGACGCACAAGATTGCTTTACTCTATACTCAATATTTTTGTATTTATTAACAAAGGCCTGCTACGTGCAAGGTTGTGTCCCATATGTATGTATGCCTGGTATGCATATGTGGCAGACGATTTAGAACTGTAAAGTGATTGTATTAAGTCCAGTGCATATTAGTATTGTAGTCCGTAGTACTATGCATAGTAGTATTGTATTTTATTTTGTAATTGCATTGTTTCATAAATGGTAGTATCGTAGACCGTATACCACAGATAAGTACTATCGATAATAGTATTGTACATTGTAGTTTCATAAATGGTAGTATCGTAGACCGTAGTATCATGTATAGTAATATCGTAGACCATGGCACTATAGATGGCAGTATTGTAAATCATAGAACGGAGGGTCTACCATGTAACTAGAACTGTCTTAGCTTTGATATTGCTCTCTATTTTCTTTCCGCCTGAAATGATAGAGACCGCAATAGCAAAGCGAAAGCCGGTTTTATTAGGCGGTAGACGGGCGGGAGTGACTATGCAATTATGTATCTAGCTTATATTTAACAACATGACCGATGTGTATCTGTGGCAGACGATTGTGAACCGTAAAGTGACGGCAGTAAGGCGGTACTTACGGCCATGAGATGCGACAGGTTGTAGAACTGTTCGGCCGTGAACTGGTCGCCGACGCCCTTCTGCTCGCAGATCTTGAGCATCGCCGCGCCCGCCGCGAGACGCAGGTGAGCCATCTCCGCTTTAGAGAGGCGGTTTTGCTGCAAAACAAAATAAAAACTGATTGCTGTTCGTTAGTCTCGCACTCGAGAACAGCTGGACAAGTTTGACTGAGTTAGTTTTGAATTACTTTTTGGGAGTCCAGGGAAAGTTGTTAAAAGGTGAGTAAATATGAAACGAGTCGGACTAGCGCGCCATATTTCAAATTATTAAAAATATTTTTATTATACCCATAATGTAACCAAAAATTTATTTACTTCATACATAGTAGTTAATATACTTATGTATAAAGCCTTTCCCAATTTTTCCTGAAACTATCAAATTTAATTTGAAATTTCTTGTATTTTTTTGTGGTTTCGAAACGCATACCGTCGGCGTCGTTCAGAAATCAAACCTATAAATCTATCTACATATATAAAAATGGATCTTCCAAATGACTGTAGGCTCGTAACTTTTGAATGACTGCAACAAACTGAATGATTCGTTTTACGCGTTCGTAATTGTCAGGACAAGGTTTTGTATACAAGTTTTTTTTTTAATATCAACGGAACGGATGATGGATTTATGATTTTTTGCGTTTTAGAATTTGTTTTCGTCCAGCATATGATAAAATTATGATAATAGGAGCATGAAAATATGATATTCATCAATAAAAAAACTATCAGACAAAACATCAGTCTAGCTGCGAAAATCCAAATCTGACCATTTATTGCTTCTTAGGTGGAATGAAGTTATTTTGCTGGAAAATATTATAATAAAATACCTGTAAAAGGTCTCCTTTATGAACGATGAAAGCATTCAGCATCCTGAACGTCTTCTGTGCAGACAGTTCATCTTTCTTGAGTCCGAGCAGCCAACGGGCCATACACTTGAGCCCCTCCAGTTTGCAGCGAGTCTCCTCGGGTAGATCTTCCTCGCTGCACCACTCGTCTTGGATATTGCTGGTGTTGCCGCCGCTGCCGCCGCTTTCGCGGACTAGGAGCTCTTTCACTATCTGAGGAAGAAGTGTAATCATGTTACGAAGAAGTCTTTAATCAGCTGACTACTGTTTAATTAATTTTTTTTTTTAAATAAAGAGTGACGAGACGAGCAGGACATGTGCCTGATGTTAAACAACATGCCTGCCACATAATAGCACAGTGACACGCAACTGTTGGAACATGAAGAGTCCAAATCATTACCTAGCACTGCACTGTGCTCGTCACCCAGATCTAAGATGTTATATCTCTAAGCCCTGTAATTTCTCTGGAAATATTGCCCTTCAAACCGGAACAGTAAATTTTTGCACATTACTGCTTGGCGGTACAATAACTGACAAAGGTGTGGTACTTCCCCAGGCGAACTCTGCAAAGATTCCTACCACTACAAAAATATCTATCCTAATATTATAAAGCTGAAGAGTTTGTTTGTTTGAACGCTAGAATCTCGGGAAGTACCGGTACAAATTGAAAGATTATTTTTCTATATATCAGGATAGTCCATTTATCGAGGAAGGCTATAGAACATAACGCTACTGTTAATAGAAGCGGAGCATGAATCAAGAATGTAACAAAATCGGGAAAATAAAAAAAAATATTCCTTTTTGAGTGTTCATACGTTTCGTGCTTTGACATGACACATGACAGCATGTGTCTAAGATTGCGTCATTGAATAATAAATAAATATTGGTGGACAATTCACACACAACACAATATCACAGATTAAACACCTCTTGAATATAAACCTTTGCTAATCAAATTTATTTCTAGAGTTGGTACGACCAATTTCAATTCGTCAGGAATTACTGAACCGATTTCAGTATTTCTTTCACCGTTGTATATGTACGGGATCCTGATGAGTGTTATATAATGTACCACGGGCGAAGCCGGGGCGGACATCTAGTATTATATAAATTACCTACATTGTATAAATTAAGACTAAAACAAATTGTCTTCCCAGACATATTGCATACCTCTCGAAGAGGCCAGTTTGCTTGGTAGACTTTTCAGCAATCATCTTACCAGCAATAAATATTTTTGTATTTGTATTCAAAATAGTGTAAATGCTGCTTCTTACCTTTCTAGAAACAATGTTCTTGATGTGTACGGGGAAGTTATCGGGTAGGTTGTGGGCGATGTGACCGAGAGTGACGATCGCGGTGCGGTAGTGCTCGGACGACGGGCTGAGAGTGGCTTTCAGTGTTTCCAGGATTTCTGTAAAGATCTGGGATCTTTGCTCGGGGACGTTGACGAAAAGACATCTGTAATGAAATATTTACATAGAATAGTGAGTCAACATCGAAAGTGTATCTTATCTACATCTAATACTAATATCACAGTATAAAGAAATGCAACCAGTAGCTCATCGCATTTGAACTTGGGAGAAACGCCGATAACGTCTAGACACGGGTAGATAAAAACCGCATACTGAACCGCGCTCACGAAATACTAACATTGTAATGTTGGCAATGGCGGGAGCGCGCTTCCCGCGTTTCACTCCGCACGCCCTGCATTGATTGCCCCGTCTTGACTACTCTGTAGCACGATTTAATAGACTGAGCTAATATATTATAATTCCATCTTAATTATAACATACCTACCTCTATACATCAACTTCTTCCATACCTATATTAGTTTGAACGTTATGTGTAAAGGTTTTGGATTTGAAAAATCGCTAGAAGGTATTAAAGATTATTTTTTTATAATTTAGATTTTCCATACTAATTTGACTTATGCCTGATGGTAAGCAATATGCTAGCCACATAACAACACAGTGACACGCAGCTATTGGAAATTGAAGAGTCCAAATCATTACCTAGCACTGTACACTCCGCGAGGTATAAGCTGAGCTTTGCATTAGTGTGAGTGATCACCAATCAGGCAGGAGCTTGAAATTTTGTCCGCGAGGTATAGGCTGAGCTTTGCATTAGTGTGAGTGATCACCAATCAGGCAGGAGCGCGGCGAGACAGAATGGCGCCGCGCCTAAGGCCGGTTGTCACACCTACACTATCCATGTACACTCACACAAATGCAAAGCTCAGCTTATGCCTCGCGGAGTGTACTGCGCTCGTCACACAGAGATCTAAGATATTATATCTCTATCCCCTGTAATTTCCCTGGTAACATTGTCCTTCAAACCGGAACACAGTAATGTTTGCACATTACTGCTTGGCGGTAGAATAACTGGCAAAGGTGTGGTACTTCCCCAGGCGGACTCTGCTAGGAGTCCTACCACTACTACATTTTTTGTTGTTGAGAATTAGGTACATGTACTGAAACGTTGGCGTCCCATTGGGGGAGAAATTAGGATAAGAGAATATAGTGGTGGTTGAAATTCACTTCTTCAATGAGAATTGGCTTTCCAATACACAGCAAGCTAACCTTCAGGTCTTCTGTGTGCTCATGGCTATGCCTCTTCCTATTAGATCTCCACGCTCTATGAACACACACTCAAACATGAACACTATGATAATTAAATGTATTCCATATCGGCCGGCTAGTCGGTCAACTTGTTTGAAGGAGGAATTAATTGTTGCAACCTGCTGACATTCTTAGCAGCGCTTGTGAATGGCAGGTTCCGATGACAAACGGAATGTTCTGATGAGACACAGAGACACACTCACTGCCCCTCTACCTAACTAAATCGGCTATTGCTTTGCTATTGCTGTCTCTATCATTGCAAGCAAAAAGAGAGAGAAATATCAAAGCTAAGACATTTTCCGTCCCCAGATAGTACAAAATATGGTTTCAAATAGTTACCTGACAGCATTTTTAGCTTGCTTCGGTGAGCCGACCTCAGCGTACGCCTTGCATAGTGAGATTAGTTTAGGGAACATTGTTGGGCACGCTTCTCCTGTAAAACACGAAACACACATTACCATAAGTCATTTTATTACTTACTAGGGGTTCACCAAGGCTTCGCCCGTGGTACATATATATATAAAGCACTCAGGGCTCCCGTAAATATCCAACTGTGAAAGAATTTTTGAAATCAGTCAGTAGTTCCCCAGATTATCGCGTTCAAACAGACAAACAAACCCTTGAACTCTATATTAGCAAGTATATATTAATTCAAATTGGTTTACATATAAACTTTACTAGCGGCACCTCGCGGTTTTACCCACGTTGTTCCTGTTTACGTTATCGTTCCAGGTTAAAAATAGTCAATAAATATGTACTACCAGAATATAATCTATTTGTGTTCCAAATTTCAACCAGATCCGTTCAGACGATACGACGTGATTGAGTCACAAACATCCATACATTGACATTTGTAATATTAATATGATAGTCTTCAGTACCTGAGAAAAACTGAATAATCTAATTTGATTATTAACGATTTATTAATGGCTTTAACGCGTTTTTAAGGTGAAAACCACAAATGTTCGAACAATTGCTCGTTCGGATAAAGAATGTCATTGTTCGGATAAACAATTGAGGGTTCGGGTATTCTAGGTTTGGACAATGTAAGTTTATTAATAATTAATTTATTATTTCTTTTTAATTTATTAATAATTAATCGAAGTTCGGATAATCGAAGTTGAGATAATCGGAAAATCGAGGTTCGTTTAGCCTCGTGAAATGCATAAAATCGAGGATCAGATACACAAGGTTCAGAAAATCGGATCATCGAGGTTAAGATAATTGTACAATTGAGGTTCCGATAACCGTAGCGTCGTGAAATGAGTACAATCGAGGATCAGACAATCGGATAATCGAGGTTCATGTAATTGTATAATCAAAGTTCCGATTGTCGAGGTTCAAATAATCGAGGTTCGTATAGTCTCTCTACTGTATCGCACTCACCCAGCGGCCTGTATTTCCCGAGGAAGGTGAGAGCGGCGAGGATATGAGGAGCCACCGGTTCCTCATCCAGCTCCAGGAGTGACGTCAGTCGCTCCAGCACGTCCTCGTGCAAGAAATGCGCCGGGAACACGAAGGAAAGCATCACGAGGAGCCTCAGGCCGCGCTCGGCTGCTTTGTGCGGTTCTATGCCTGAAATGGAAATATATCTTATTAGCTGCGCCTCGACTCCGCGCTTTGTGTTGTTAATTCTACTTTTGTAGGAGAGATTTGACTCAACTTTTGTAATAAGACCGTCTAGGCTGTGGAATGCGTTGCCCGAGTGGGTTTTTCCTAATGGTTACAGTTTTGACGTCTTCAAATCAAGAGTGGGGGTTCTTTTAGGTAAGCACGTCGCATCGTAGACTGCAACATCGCTTAACATCAAGACGGCGGAAATTATACCTAGTTACCTAGGCAGAGCCCATAGAGTAAATATCCCCAAGAGCCACAACGTTTTACTTCTGAATTCTGCCACAATAAGGCGATTTTGCGCAATATCAATCCGGCAAACGAAGACTAATTGTGACTAGTATTGTTCTATAAAAAAAAATGAGGTAGGACCGACAGTAAAACTTCCAGTTATCAGAAAAAGGGTTTCACATTTCACTCATACGTAAATTATATTAAAATGTTTTGTTTTCTTTTCATGTGATTCCCAAAATCAAAGAGGTCTAGTTACGCTGGCCAATCTGTTGACCGGCTGCTAGCGGCGTCTCATTCGCACTCGCTGTGATTCTGGAATCTCCTTTCCTTGTCTTTACTGTATCATAGGGTTGATTGGTAGGTCAAAGTCAAAGTTGGTAGGTCAAATCAGAGCGAGTTAGACGCCTCGAGCTTGGGCAGATTTGAAATCGAAACCATTATAGTCAAATTGTTACTCTCGGATATTTACTCTATGGTAAAGCCAAAGTCATACCTACAACATATAGCATAATAAGCATAAGCAGCCCACTAAATGTTCCCACTGCTGGGACTCGGGCCTTCTATCGCAAGGAGAGAGTTAGGCCATAATCCGCCACACTAGCAGTGCGGGTTTGGTGAATGACACATGACCTCGGAAGATTCCGTTTTTAAAGACCGTTTTTAAGTAAGCGGCGTAATGGCGCTAAAATGATAGTCATATAATGAAAAAAAGTTGATAGACTATTATTATAACAATTTTACATGAAAAAAAAATGAAATTCAATGTTTAAAATAGGCATAGATAAATTAAAATTAAAAAAGTCGTATATAACGTACCACACTCCTCAGCGATGCTGGGATCAGTCCCCTTCACTGCTCCCTCCACATATCCCACTAGTATCAGCAGAGAATCGTGGTCGATCATCACAGAGCTGACTCGTTCTAGAAGCATCTTCACCGTGTTGTAGTAGAGGTTCGTCATCACCGGCTGTCCGAGCTTCTTTAGGACATTTGACTGGAGGGAAAGAGTAGAGGTATTTGAAAATAATGTTAATGGCTCGAAAGATTTGGTGCTATTATTTTTGAATAAAATATTTGTTTATAAATTTCAAGTCACAACATCGTACTACCCAATTTAGAAACTCCCTTGTAAAAAGGTTTGACGTAGTGACTGTCTATATGTGGCAACCTTGCATGGTACCCAAATGATCAAAATTTATTTATTTATTGAATGAAAACTTTTGGGGCACACCACACACAGAATTTTCGTGGGCTGTGAACGAAGCTCATCGTCACGTTCGTAAAATAAAGAAATGTTCGGGGGTACTCAGGACCTAGCGCATTTCTAGATGGCCATTCTTAGAAGAGTTATCTCTAAACAAGTTCGCCAGGAGACCGCGACACGAGACCGAGACGCGAGGCACTTGACTCTATAGAATTGTATGGACGCCAGTTCGCGCCGAGACCGCGACACATGTCTCGCGACACGTGTCTCGGTCTCCTGTCGCGGTAAACGTTCGTAAAATAAAGAAATGTTCGGGGGTACTCAGGACCTAGCGCATTTCTAGATGGCCATTCTTAGAAGAGTTATCTCTAAAGGTACAAGTTCGCCAGGAGACCGCGACGCGAGGCACTTGACTCTATAGAATTGTATGGACGCCAGTTCACGCCGAGACCGCGACACATGTCTCGCGACACGTGTCTCGGTCTCCTGTCGCGTTAAACGTTCGTAAAATAAAGAAATGTTCGGGGGTACTCAGGACCTAGCGCATTTCTAGATGGCCATTCTTAGAAGAGTTATCTCTAAAGGTACAAGTTAGCCCGGAGACCGCGACACATGTCTCGCGACACGTGTCTCGGTCTCCTGTCGCGGTCTCGGCGCAAACTGGCGTCCATACAATTCCATAGAGTCAAGTGCCTGTCGCGGTCTCCGGTCGCGGTCTCGCGTCGCGGTCTCGTGTCGCGGTCTCCGGGCGAACTTGTACCTTTAGACGACCACGCGATTATCGACTGAAGATTTATTTTAGACTAGCAGCCGCCTTCGGTTTCACGCGCGTTGTATCCAAAGTGAGCTATACAATTCTGAGTTATAAGTTTTCACTATTGCAGCACCTATGACTGCAATTTTTTTTTAATGCTGTTATAGGTTTCTAGCTGCACCTATCCTACAACGAACAAAACGAAAAACAATTGGCATTCATAGCAACATTCAACGGAAATAAAAACTTATAATTTAGAATACAATTTAAACAAAGGTAATGGACCCACGAACTAATGAAGACGATGATAGTGCATGACGGTAATGCGAATCCAAGATTTTCACTAAATATAAGAGCTCAACGCGGCTACAGAAGTTTTCACATCAACAATAAACGATCGAACATCGCCGAAAAATTGCTAGCTTACCGGTTTTTTTATCGGATACACTTCGGAGAGTGTGCGACTGATTTGTACGATCTAATACCACCTTGCCCTTTTTTCTATCGGAATGCTCGTAGCTCGAAAAAGCGACATCGTTTCATGGTTGATGTTCCAAAAGACACGAACGAAGAGATTTGACTCTACGTTCGTGATAAGAACGTCTAGGCTGTGGAATACGTTGCCTGAGAGGGTTTTTCCCGATAGTTACAATCTTTGTGTCTTCAAATCGAGAGTGAATCGGTTTCTTCTAGGTAAACACGCTCCATCGTAGACCGCATCATCGTTTATCATCAGGCGAGATGGCGGTCAAGTGTAAACCTATATAAGTAAAAAAAAAATCGAAAAACAAAACTTACGGTAGTACGGACGCAGACTTCACAACTGACACTGGGATTCAATATCGTCTCCATTCCTTGCAGCAATTCCGGAGCCTGTTTCATATGCTGCGAGAACTTATTCAAGAACTCTTGCGCCTTCACCGACTCCGGCAGGAATTTCGAACTTATGTTCAGGACCTTAGCGATCATTTCCTTTTGCACGGCCGGCGTCGGGGGGTTTCCTATGCAAGTCGACCCATTCAGCGACTGTGCGGCGAACGGCCAATTGGTGTTTCTGTAGTTCGATGAACGCTTTAGTCGCGTTATCGTCTACGTTTGACATTAGGTAGTACAGTTTCTTCATACGAATCGGCGGCGACAACGTATAGGGGACTAGTGACGTGTTCAACAATCTTTCGACAAGCAGACGATCTTCTAAAGCAGTCATATAGTACCCGTGGAGGATTTTGTCTTTAATCCATTGGGCCGCTTTCTCAGTCGCTGGAGGAACGCTCTCTTCTGTTAGGTACTTCTTGTAAATCATAGCGAGACCCGACATAGCTTCTTTGCGGATCTTGAATTTCTTGTCCAGAGTTCTTTCTCTGACGAAGTGTAGGAGGTCTTCGGACTCCGCGACGGCGTTGAAGTCTCTCTGCGCCGTCGCTATGATGGCCATCACGACTTCGTATCTCACTTGTTCGTGTGCATCGTGCTGTCTCAATTTCAAAGTCTCCGTTATGTCCTTTCTCAAGTCCGGGTGATGAACAAGAAAATGCATGCAGTATTGGACGCACTTGATGCGTATAGGTACAGATATATCGTTGAATCGTCCTAAAAATGCACGCCATAGAGCCGGGTATTGCTTGGCTAGTTCTGAGCCTGGTTCGGAGAACATTCTAGCGAGTAAGGCTACTCCGCTGAGTCGTTCTTGGAACTGAGCCGATTTGAGTTTGCACTCCAGTTGAGGAAGGACTGCTAGGAGGATGTTGGGGCAACATTGGTATAGCTCGTAGATTAGTTCGTATACTTTTGAGAATATAAGCAGGTGTTTTTCTTCTTTGCCGAGGATTAAAACATGGTTGAAGAACTGTAAAGAAACATAAGTTCATATAAATTAACCCATGATTAAAACCAAATTTTAAGACGAAATCTAGTCATTTATTTCACTAGTTTAGTTTTTTTTCTGCTGCCGCGAAAATGTTTTATTAGATAAACTTTCATTTATGATTTGTTTTGTCAAAACTAACCTCAATTTTTTTTACATGATGAGTCATATCCGACCCCGAGCCCGAATATGGGTTCCGCGCCGCTTTACGGATTGTATGTCAATAGCAACAGATTAATAAAAAAAATTATAATATGCATGTATTAAAAAGAGGCTTGAAAAAATCACATAATGTCACCCTTTCCCCACTACATGTGGAGAAAGGGTGTGCTGAGAGTGAGAAGCACCACACCTTTAGTCATTCTACCGCCAAGTAATAATGTACAAAACCTCATGCCCTATAGTGTCTCTGGAAACATTGCCTGTGTTTCCAAAGATTTAAATAAAGTGTTACTATTGGGCATAGAATAAATCATCTCTGGATGACGTGGAGAGAGCAGTGCTAGGATTTGGACTCTTTGTGTTCCTATAGCTTCGTGACAATGTGTCGCTACGGCCAGGCATGTTGCTGCTTGTTGGCAGCAACGCGGCCTGCCAGTCTCCAAACGCTATACTATAAAATATCTTAAATTTTAGAAAAATATGCTTACTAAGAACACTTAGGCAATTGAGACGAATCTAACGATATTTTAGTTGTCAAAATCCATCCAGCAATTTGGAAGATACATGGAAACAAAAAAAATTTACAAACATATAAGATACGCGCGAAAAACAGAACTTACTTTCAGTCAGGTAAAAAAAGTGTGGTACTTTTTCCCAAGCAGACTCTGCAAGGAATCCTAGCAAAACAAAAATGTTAAAGTTATAAATACTCACAGCTTGTATATACGGTTCCAGGGTCTCACTGGTCTTGATGATGAGCTCCTTGGCGAGAGCGTACGCGTACTTGTGATCCCTCTTGTTGGGCTCCACGAGGTTCATCAAGATCACGTTCAGCAGCTCGTTGGAGACCACGTCCGACTCCGTGATGAGCGGGCAGAGGACGTCCAGCATGAAGGACTTCACTTTTGTTGAGTGTTCCATACTGAAAGGATATACATCGATTATTTACCTTGACGCAGCCAGACTGATAAGGTAGAGTATGAAAAAAGTAACCTTGCAACAAACAATAGTTAGGAGGCGTTCAAATATTATGGAAAACAATTTTTAAAGATTTTATATTTTGTCTGACATGTCTGTGGTAACAGTTATAGTTTACGAGCTATGCTATGGTGCCCTACATTTTTAGTGTAGTGTCCCTAGGGATCGCAATCCAATAAGCCCTGATGATGCATGCGAATCCGCAAGCATCAGCCAGTACATATTTAATTTACTCAAACTGCCGCTTTTAGTCTACGTACCTATGTAAATGTGAAAATGAAATGAAATTTATTAGACATTTACAAACGTTTCAAGTTCATAAAATAATTATGTAAAAGATGAAAAGAGAGGAAACTATTGTGTGTGTTTGTGTTTTCTTTTATATTATGTAATGTCTAGGGGAAAGTGAGAGGAGGGATGAAAGCAAATGTTATGGTACATTACAAGGGAGAAGAGGGAAGGCACACAATTAAAAAAAGTTACATAATACTTGAACACAAGGGACGTTATAATTTAATCTACATACTCACTTGACAATCTTAAACATGAGAGAGAACAGTGCACAGAAGATCTCCTGGCAGTCCTCGAGCTCGGAAGCACATGTTGAAGGACTTCACGTAGGCCAAGTTCTCGAGGAGGTAGAAGTAGCGCTTGAAGGCTGGGTCTTTGGGGTCGCGGAGCCCTTGCAGCTGGTTTATGAGGAACAGGAATATTGTCTTCACCTGGGGACACACATAGATTTTCTTTAGTTTTAGTGACAAAGAACAGGAATAATGACGAAATAGGACAATGAGTCAGCCAACTGACTTATTAAAAAAAATATAGGACATATATTTCTTCTTTTGATTCACAAATAAATAAACGAAGATACGGTGCTTATAAGTTTCGAGTGACGTCACTTCATTGTAATTTTTTTTACGAAGACGTGACGTCCCAACCACACACTCCGGAAGTATGATGAGCTATAACTTTGTCGATTTTTTATAATTTAAATTTTACTCGTGCCAATACACCAAAATGGTGGTTAAAGGTAACAGTGTCGCAAGTGCAATTGTTTTTCCCATCTCAAAAATGCCCAACGCGCAAAATACGTTTTCACTTCAAAAACATAAATTGTGTTGTTGTTTAGTCTCACCTGCCCAAACTTGTATAATATCCTGGCTATCTTCGCTAGTGGACAAGTCAACATACTTATACAGTCACTTGCACCCAATCCCCAAAGGTTAAAATGCAATTTCCGCCACAAAATCTTCCTTCGCACGCACTGGAATCCTTGATGGATCAAGACGTGGTAAATGTCTTATATGACTCAAGAGTCCAACAATTGCGTGAATTAAAGAAGGAATTCCACGTATTAGAAAGGTTTATTATACCTGTTCCTGGTCCTTGTAAGGCGCCTCCGGAGCGTAGACTCGGAGCACGTCGGCGATACAGCACGCGATGAGTAGCTGGACGTCCCGCGACGGGTTCGAGAGGAAGAACTCATCAGCCAAGTGCAGAGCCAGGGGAATGTACTGCTGGTACATACCCTCATCTTGACCGAGACCTTGCAACGTATGCGCTAGAACCTGGGAGATAAAGAACTTTGCTTGGTTTGGGGTCGGATATTGTTGTGTGGAAAATGTCCACGATTTTTTTTTTTTGTTTGAGTAAAGCATTACACAACAGTGAAGTATTTAATTAAGTCAACGGATAACTCACGTGTGCCCTGTGATATGGTCGGTAGAATCCGACCCAAGTTTCGGCCGCATCCGGCGGCCTTTATCAAGGAGAATGCACGCGCGTGATCCCTGCCCGTTTGGCACTGAATTTACAGAGAGACTTCGCCTACTTATACGACTACAACTTTTTCTTTTGGCTT
Organism: Ectropis grisescens; assembly: GCA_017562165.1. Lineage (NCBI taxonomy): Eukaryota > Metazoa > Arthropoda > Insecta > Lepidoptera > Geometridae > Ectropis > Ectropis grisescens. Next base: position 11,221,065 of record CM029786.1, read on the forward strand.
CCATTCGGTAATGTCACCGTAATTTCGCCAATGCCCAGTGTTTGAGCATTGGGTATATCTTTGTTATATTAAGTTCTTAATTTAGGTGATCAGTCTTCCATCTTCTTTATAGCTTCTGAGAGTTTTGAGCTTGATTTTCGGAAAACACGTGAAATCGAGGTAGCAGGGTTCTTGCTTCAAATATTCCAAACGTTTGAATGTATGTGAGTTTAGTGAGTATATGTAGAGTATAAAAACCAATGGACATATAAAAAAATATATATATCACTCAAATATCAACAAATTAGCAGACAACTCGCTGACAACCATCTCCTAATTTATGTTGCCAATGTAATCTATATCTTACGGGCATGACATAAAGCCCATATTCGAGTGTAGTGGGCTACAACCTTTTTAAGCTTTCTTAGCTGCGTAGCTAGCGAGCTTAGCTGCTCTAAAGTTCAAGCTTGGTCATTGTTACAGCTGAATGAAGCATACCTTTAGCCGTCTGACCAGCTCATCAGGTCCAAGGTCATCGGTGATTGGTCGGCAGCCTTGCGGGTACACTATGTCCGCCATGCTGCCAATCTATAACAATACAAGACTTCAAGGCGCTTATTACAAATCTAATCTTTGTTTGTATTAGCCTATTTTGCCTAAATTTTGAGCAAAGGTTAAGTTAAAGGTTTTTATTTCCTTCCTTCCAATGGTCTCTTTCGAAAGCTAGTGCGAGCCAACTCTATTTAAACAAAAAAAACATTGTCTCAAAATTCTAACCAACCTAAAGTAAAAAAATCTACTAAACTATTTTAGTACCTACAATAGAATATCCTCATTCATTCATTCAGAATATGCTCACTATTTGTGAAGTAAAGAAATGCAACCCAATATTTCGCGGTTAGAGATTTTGCTATCCGCGGAACAAAGATAGATAGTTGTTAAATGATCGTCGCTATATTGGTTCGGCTTTTCCTGTGACGTAAGCTACCTTACCTCGACCTAATACCTAAATCAATGGATAAAGTATGTGGCAGCAATTGACATATTGTCAATTATTACATATTAGATTATCCGTTTTTTGGTAAGAGCCGCTTTGCATGTTTTATTGATTCATCTTTCCTTTCGTTAGTAAAACAATCAATCCGGTAAAAAGTTTTAGTTAAATAGATTTTTCATGTATGTATTCATATGTATTTTACCTTGTCACCAAGGTACATATCCCCTATAATCCTATGTAAATTACCATTTTATATTCACGGTTTCATTGTGTATAAAATTACAAAAAGAACAAATTAAATAAAAAAATTAAATAAAGAACTTCTTACTATTTTAAAGATTTTTAAAAATATTAAGTTTTTTAATTATTTTCAAGTAAAATTTAAAACTGTATTATTTCTTAAAAATAAAATACTTTTTTCAAACTGTTGTTTAGGTGACCCAATTATAAGGTTTTTTGTATGATTCAATCATAAAATCCATTCACAACTATAAGCAGATGAGGTAACTTCAAGGAGTTTGAGGTAAAAAAAACATTAAAAAGAAACAAATAAACACTCTGCGAACCTCTTTTAGGAAAGTCAATTTTAAAAACAACTTACTTAGTGAAGCACCTACATTAAGCCATTTTCAAGATGCAATTAGTCCTGTCCAAATATAGTTTTAAATTTTACCAAGTGTAGTGCCAAAGTAGTGTTTTTTTTTTAAATAAACAGAGATGAGACAAACAGTACATGTGCCTGATAGTACACAACATGCCTGCCACATGACAGCACAGTGACACACAGGCTATTGGTACATGAAGAGTCCAAATCATTACCTAGAACTGCACTGCACTCATCACCCAGAGATTTTTTATTTATTTTTCATTTCATTATTTTTCAGAAGCCGAAATAGCAGGTTACGGTTAGAGCCGGTTCATATGCTCCGTACGAAGAAAGTTATAGCATCAATGAAGCAATGATTCCATACTACAGCCCCGGATCTTGAATATTTTTTAGGCAGGGAAAAATCTGATAATGCCGCCCCGGTCCACTTAATTTCACACACTGGTCCACAGCATATGCATAAGAGACCGGTCATGAGGATCGGTGCATGCATGCATGTTCCTATGAAGCTTGCACTTCTTTTTCCCTTGAGTATCTAGCTCCCCTAACTTCTCCCACATAAGGAAGGAAGAATGCACGATAATAATGTTGGATCGGATATTACGACGATGGCTTGAAATACGTGATGAGTCGGTAATCGCAATCAAAACAAAGGCAAACATGAAGCTGCACGAGAGCGTGCCTCATGCGGTCGTCGCAATCTCACGGCACACAAGGGACTTCACGTACTACGCTGACGACACCGACGACGCCATCCGTCGGTTCGTACGGCGAGCGTTGATTGCAACACCGAAGACCATCCGAGAGTTCAATTTGCAGATGGCCATCAAAGACAGAAATTCAGTCGTAATGGAGGCGCTGAGCTGGGAGAAGGCGGTTTAGAAAATAAAATAGGCCTAGAATTAGAATGAAAATGTTCCCTACTCCCCCTATTTATTTATTTATTTGTTGAATAATAGGCCAGCAGCTTTTGCTGATATGCCTATATCTCAGTGTTGAAATAACAAATTATAGGTAACTGTCTGTTAAAATGATTTTGTCTTTTACTATTTACCATTTGTCAAGTTTGTTCTTAAAAGAGTTTAATGACTTTGCCAAAATAACATCCTCAGGCAACCTGTTCCAGTTGTAAACCACTCTGTTGCTGAGGATGTGATGTGCAGTGTTGGGCAGTGATGGGACGTGGGACAACTGGGACTTATGACGCCGACTGTCTCTCTTATGCTCCTTTAATCTGTACAGGTCCTTATGTGAGGGAGATTATACAATCCATTCAGTATTTTAACTGTATGTATAATGTGTTTTTTGTATTTCCTTTTCTTCTCCTAATCCAAGATTTATAAAAAAAAGAAAACAAATTACAAAGGTCACGGACACCGGAGTCTGTTGAGTTGCTAAATTAAAAAAATAAAATAAATACATGATGAGTCGGTCAACTTGGCGCCCCCTGAGGGGTGCCCGGGGCACGGCCCCCGGCTTGCCCCCCCCCCCCTAGATCCGGGTCTGGGTACCCATGTAAACAGCTTATCTGAGGCATACTTAAATAGGATTATAAATTTGGGGTGGGAGCAACTCCTCTTGAATATGTCATTTGGTTTCTGCCATGCCAAGGGCTATCTGGAGTGGATATCAGTGACTACAAGGAGCTTGGATTGGGTGCGCAAGTGTAGTTCTGCAATACTCTGATGTTCTTGGCAAAATGCACAGATCACTGGGCAACCAGGCACCTTTTCATTTATTTTTCGAAAATTTATTTTCTTTTATACCTCGGATTGATGAGCTCCACAAAAGAGATTCAAGACTACAGGCACCATCAGAGAAAATCGGCTTTCGTGGTGTCCATCACCAAAAAAGAAAGGACTACAGAATACTGAACGAGATACATCCAAATATAATTTGACGAGAAAAGGAAACATTCTTGTGTGTAAATGGAATGACAATAGTGTGATGAGATACACCTTAATTGATCAACCTGATGCTATCAAGGTCTATGATGAAAAACATTTCTTTATAGAGTAGTTTGAATTTTATTACCCACCTACACTGCTAAAATATATTTAAATAAATAAAAGTACATCTGCTGTACAGCAGTACATATTACTAGCGTTCCATATAAACATGGTTTTCCAGGTTTTCCGTAAAACTTTTTTTCTCTTATAGTAAACCTATGATTAATATGAAAAATCAGAATGGTTCTCCGAAAAAAGGGAAATCCGTAATAACTGGGTTAATGTAGTCAATGCAATGACTTTTTTTCTTTCTATTCATTATATTAAACATGTGCATACAAATTAAGTTGCAGAGCGACTGAGTCAGATTTTGCCTCGAAAAATTATCAATTATATCTATTTATTAATTCAATGAGCACACAAAACAGAATGTAATAAATATAAACTATAACATAAGAGTGTACTGTACAGAACTGTATTACATTCCAAACTATGTGGGCCTAGAAACAACAATTATTTAAATTCAGTGGTTTGATAATAATAACATTACATTAGTGATAATACATAAAGAAACTTAGGCCAACATATCGCTTAATTTGCTTATGTGTGTATAGCCCCACACATATATTGATGAAGATTTTCGACAATCTTGAATTGACAATATATTGTGTGTGTGTGTGTGTATGTGTGTGGCTATCCTAACAATAATTGTGACAATGTATCAAACATTGTATTAACTTTTCATCCTGAATAAAGCCTGGGCAGACTTACATTTTTATAAATTTTCTATGTTTACATACATGCTTAGAAACAAGCATATTCATAAATAAGTATGCTCAAAGCAAACATACAGCATACAGATATGCTATTTGGCACCAGGCTCGCTCACCGCACCCGCAACAATAGCAATATTGCAACACACATGCTACCAATGAGAATATGCTAAATAAAAGCATGCTTTCATACAAGTAATGAACATGTCTGTCCATGCCAATAAGTCATTTAGGCATACCAAGAACAATAAATATGTAGTGTTGAATTTTTCAACATATTATTACATTTAAAATGTGGTACAGCTAAGAACTACATACATAAAAAAATACTACTTATAAATTGTTATTTTTACCATACCATTATTTTAAGTACTTCAATGCTCATTATATAGAGGCACACATATACAAACATCAGATTACAAAACAAATCACATATATAATCTACATAACGGCTACAACTAAGTAAGCACCAGGTCCTCCCCTCTTGGGCCATAGGTCATAGGTCACCTGTTCAGGAAAAACATACCAATCTATAACTACCTATTTCTACCAGTGGCAGCCCCAAGTCAAGGCTGTTTTCATATGAAGTGGCCCAGCACTAATGATAAAATGACAAGTAGTACTTATTCTGTTTGGTTAGCATATTGGAATGATTTCAGGTCGAGTTTACAAACGGACATAACAGTAAATTTTAAGCCTAGGTCAGCTGGTCTTTGTGCCTACTGCATCAGCCCAAAGCTCGGTAAACAGTACAGGAGGTAAATAACTGCCAGAGATAAATTCCTGTGTGATATCCTTTTATTTTTACCGTTGATAATAGGATTTGATGAGGTGTAAAAAAACCCCAAATTCATTCCAATCCCAAAACCTTGAATATATCACATATTGAACTTGTCAGGCACAGCAACGATATATTTTCATATTATTTGTGTGAACCAATCTATGAACTCAAAACAAATGTACTAAGCAAATGATCCAATGCAGTTTTTTTTGCATGATATCTGATGTGTTTGTGATGGCACTTAGACTAGTATTTTTAATATTGTCTTAACATATTTATGGTGAACCCATACATTTAAATTGTCAATCCTGAGTCTTAGTCTGGGGTGAATTTGTGAAAGTAGTAATGGTATAGGTGATCGCTTCGCAAGATTAAGACTTCTAATGAGATCAAAGAATGTTGCATTTTATGAAAGCTTGCTAGATCAATCTGAGGTGTCAGTATTGACCAAATATCCACTAGAGCATACTAAAGTAACTTCTTGAGTATTATCATGAAAACTAGACAAATAAGGATGTTACAATACAACACAAATTATGAAGCATATGAATAAGGTCAAGGCTCAGTCTTACAACAAAATTGATGTTTACTAAATTATACAAATTACATCTGAATTACATTTAGCGATTAAAGGATTTATTGATTGTTGTTGCTATCGGCGAATGCGGCTGAATGTTTAGCAAACAGCAGAATACCTGCGTAGTTATTATACCTACAAAAGCAGCCCTGTTTCGTAAGCAGATTCAAAACAATTGTAAAAACTCCAGAGTTTAGACGCCGCCAATATGATTTAGTTCCTGCCAGGTAAGCAAACACACGAGAATGACAACTTTGCTGGCTAGCATTTGGTGTGGCAGTCACAATAGCGTAGGTATAAATCATCGGAATACGAATTGTGATAGACATTTTACACAGTATCGAACTACAGGTTGATCTTCATTCGTAACCTAAAATATCACCCATATTATTCAGTTTCGTGCATCCGATGAACGTAAACATAGAAAAACAATGATAATGGCTAAAATACTTACAAGAAGTCATAGACGTGGTCCTGGAAGCACGTCCCGATGTTTACAAAAGATGTTGATTTCACTTACAAAAATCAGACTGTCACCAAAGTACCATAATATTTACTCCAAATCTACACTAGCACACAAACAATAAATCAAAATGTTTGTGTTTCAGGCTCTAAAAACATAGAAAAATTAGAAATAATTTCACAAATTATGTAGACGCCAAACTGCGGGAAAAACTACAGTGAAGTTAGTTGACAAAACCCTGCAGTTCAAGGTCACTCTATAATCTATGGAACAAAATTTGTAATCACGTCTATGGTTATCAAGTCCATAGTTTTTGTCGTGCGGTTTTTGTCTATGACAACTTTGTGAAACACTTTAAAAATAAAAGTCTACAGTTTCTAAGATTTATTACGAGAGGGATTTCATAGAAACTCGACGAAATTGACCAATAATTTGCAGTGGTGCGTAAAGTTTGTTTTCAGTCACTTCATTGAAAAAAACTCCGTGTTTCGTTCAACTGAGTGAAGTTAGCAGGTAAATTTCAAATTTTTCATTAGTTGTCGTTGTTTCCGGTGTACCTATTCTAAAGTCATAGACGAATGTATGTCCTCTTTAGAGTATAAGTGTTCTGTGTGTATGTCCCACAGATTACACGTATGTCCGGATGTGGATGTGGTCCGGATCCCAGCGCTAGTAACATTATATTGTCATGGCTAATGGCGTTTTTTATAAACATAAATATACAAAACATAGACGGAGCCGAAAGCGTGATGTTGATGATGATGACATTTAATTATTTACAAATTTTATAAATACTAGATTTCATAGTATTATGAAATATTTTTTTTTATTATTATTAGATGGCGCTTACCTTGTACCTTTGTGTAGTGGTAGGACTCGTTGCAGATAAGGTGGCTGCAGAGTCCGTCGTACCACACCTTTGTCAGTTATTCTACTGCCAAGCAGTAATGTGCAACATTACTGTGTTCCGGTTTGAATCAAAATCAAAAATATTTTATTGCCTAAAACTGTGTACACTATGTTTCTACTGAAATTACAGGGTATAGAGATAAATAAAATATCTTAAATCGCTTAGTGACTAGCGCAGTGCAGTGCTAGGTAATGATTTGAACTCTTCATATTCCAACTAGAACAAAAAAAAATAACAAAATGAAACTTTGGTGCCACTTTATAGTCCAAGATCCCAGAGCCGCCAGACGTCACGTACGAGGGGTGATCCAAAAGTAATGATAATCAGTTATTTCTAGTGCACACAAAAATACAAAAAAATTACAGTCACTTGCTCAATTACCCACTAGTTCAGGAAAAAAAAAATCATATAAATAGGCCACGATTCCCGGGAGCTACATTCATTTGAATACGGACTGTCAAGGAGTGAACATCAAAATGGAAAACACGAAATCAGAGCTGTCATTAAATACCTCTGCTTGAAAAAATGTCTACCAAAGACATACACAGCGACTTGGTGGAAACATTAGGGACTGTTCTCCTCCATATTCCACAGTTGCACGCTGGGCTAAGGAGTTTAAGCTGGGAAGAACATCGACGGAAGACGAACACCGCGAAGGGCGCCCATCGACGTCCCTCACTGGAGAAAATGTGAAAAAATTGAAGAAGTTGTATTGGAAGATCGAAGAGTGACTATCAGGCATGTAGCTGAGGTCACAGGGATCTCATATGGCAGCATTCAAAGAATCCTTGTGAACGAATTGCATATGAGAAAGGTCTCCGCGCGTTGGGTACCGAAAATGTTAAACGACGAGCAAAAGAAGAAACGAGTCGACATGTCAAGAGCAAATCTCGAAAAGTTCCAGGCAGACAAGGATAATTTTTGTCACGTTTTGTGACCATGGACGAAACCTGGATCCACCATTTTGATACTGAAACAAAACAACAATCGATGACATGGAAACGATCCGATGAACCGACGCCGAAGAAATTCAAAGTGTCAAGCTCAGCAGGGAAGGTTATGGCGTCTGTTTTTGGGACGCTGAAGGAATAATCATGGTGGACTACTTGGAAAAGGGGCCACTATTACAGGCTCCTACTATGCAGAACAAATAAGAAGATTGCGGGAGGCTATTAAGGAGAAAAGGCGAGGCAAACTGCGGGCTGGAGTGCTGTTCCATCAAGACAACGCACCGGTTCACAAAGCTGCAATTGCCATGGCTGCCATTCAGGAAGCGGGCTTCGAGCTGGTGGAACACCCCCCTCTATTCACCAGATCTAGCCCCCAGTGACTTCTATCTCTTTCTACGACTCAAGGAACACCTCCGGGGCAAGAAATTTGACGATGATAGCGACGTGATGGCCGCGGTTGAGGACTTTTTTGAGAGTCAAGATAAAGATTTTTTTTCTAAGGGAATTTTAGGTTTAGAAAAGAGATGGACTAAATGTATAGACTTGCTAGGAGACTATGTTGAGAAATAAATTTAGTTTTTGATTTTATTCATTGTGTTTATTATTGATTATCATTACTTTTGGATCACCCCCTCGTATTTTCTGATGAATGAAATGTGGACGAATGAGTAGAGTACGTACTAAGAACACATGATTACCCGCTAACTTGCTTAGATGGCCAATTTTGAGATATGGGGTCCAGAAGATACATTACTTACTTCACGTATTTTCTAATAACTAATTTTCACGTACCTGTGTTATAGGCAATATCTTTAAAAATAAGACCCCAATATTCCCAGACACTTTCCGTCGGCCGTTTTGCTTAACAGACGCTTTAAAACTCCCAAAATAAAGACATAACTTCACTTAAATTCTCATACCTACTCCATTTGTATATTATGTTTATCATTCATCCATCAGAAAATACGTGACGTCTGGCGGCCCTGGGATCTTACTCTAACAGTCTACGTACTATTATAGCCGGCATCGGAATCATGCGTTTTAACAACATTTCAACACGTCGAGGTTATTTTGCGATCTGTTAATAACTTTGAATAAAATTTTCGAAGTGCCTTCAATTCAAAACAATCGCAATGCCTATGTTTGAATATTTTTATAGGTTGTTTGAGGTATTCGTTTTGTAATGAGTTTATCGGGATGCAAATATAACTGTCAAAGATAGTTCAGAATTCCGTCAAAGGTGTCACCTTCTATATTTTATTTTGTTAGATCTATCGAACAAAATGAAACATTAGCGCCACGTTTGGTGAAATTGAGAACTACCTTTGACAGTTTTATTTGAATTCTAATAACACCTTATAAATAGCTTTTTAATGGATATCAACTTAGGATAATGATTATAGGATTTAGGTTCCTAACTAATAAAAAAACTAGACAATTTTTTTATTTTACTATTATATTGTGCATACTTTTAACCTTGAAGTTCTATAAAACATCAATATTCAGCCAAGAATGGTAACGTGATACCACCGATACGGCTGTTACTACATCCCGGGGTCCTACCTAAAATGGTAGCTTGTTTATTGCGCTCTCTTTAAATAAGCCGTTAAAGAAGATAGAGAGCACTAGCAAATCAAGCATAACCATTTTAGACAGGCGGTCAAATTACTGGAGCCATATTTTGAAATCCTTTGAATGATAATGAAATCAAATGTTTCACATTGTGTCGAGTCTAAATAGTGTGTGTATACCACAAATAATAGCGAATTTTTTTTAGTTATTCTCAAACTGTCATCAGTTTGAGAATATTTGAGTATTCGTTTTCTTGGTTTTATGGTTAGAACCTTGAACTAGACATTTAGTGACAAGTGCTAGTTTTTAAGTCTAGTTACTAGTTTCCAGTAGGAAAGCGATAGTAACTTCGCGTGGAAACGGTAAAGAGTCACAGTAAGTACTTTAGGTAGTTAGTACTTGGAGTGTAAGCGCTGAAGATAAGGTTGTCTTTTTTATTGTTTTTGTAAGTCAAATCATCTCAAAAAATCGGCTCCAAATTTTAATTAAAGTTAAAAATTACACAAATATTTATCTTAGTTTAAAAAAACGCGAATATCATGCCTATACATAAACTTAGATCATAATATTATGTGTACAAATAGTTAGTTAATACAGAGTATTCAATTATATTAATGAGAACACAATCATCCTATTTTCAAGTTGAGATCTATAGCAATAAAAATCTGGAGTTATTTTCAAGATGCAAATAGAACTGTCAAATATAGTTCAGAATATAGCAACTATGGCGCCCGTGTTTCATTATATGAAATTTCTATTTCACTTCTCATTCACTATCTTTAATTATTCTATTTGTACCTGGAAAACGCCTCATTATTTATGAAACACATGTAAAATCGTCTGTCCAGACCGACTTTAGCTTTAAACGTGTCTGGCAGTCTTTTTCAAGGAAGGACTACTTCTCGTTAACCAGTTAATCAATTAAAAATACAGTAAGGATACCTCAATAACGGAATTCCAGATCTGGAATAACAAGTTTATCCCGATGATTCTTTAGAATGAACCACTGTGAACTGTGTAAGGATTTAAAAAAAAAATAATATGCACAAGTGACGAGCACCTAAAGCATAAATTGATGAATTGCTGTAAAAAAAAAAATCGTCCAAAAATAGGTTAAAATATTGTTTAATAAATCTAAACAGAAACGCCGTTTTAACACAATTAACAGAAGGATTTATTTATAAATTAATAATGAGGTATCTTTAGAATGACAGGAGAACATAAAACATGTCAAAATAGATCTCAAGACCGCCTCAGGTGACAGATTTTCTGACTTTAATGTTTCTTATTGTTACGTTTTGTAGATGTTTTATAAGTTTAATGACAATTTTAGTAAATTATAATATTTTATCAACCGTGCTGTCACTTTATCTGTCATTTAAAAAACAACTCATGATTAGCAATAGAGAGACACATTATGTTCTAGTTATATTTTGTGCATATTTATATTAAAGTTTTGGACGGAAATAATATCACTATTTTAAATAGAAAGGAGAGAAACTTTAAATCAATTTTTTTTGTTATTTGAAAAGCAAGCCCATATAAAAACAGAACGGAAACTAATCTCAGAAATACCGTGTTTGAAATGCTGTAGGCTGTAGGTGAAGTACGGATACTATCGTCTTCATTTACATCACGTATAAGAATGGAGGATTAAGTAATAATTTAAAATATGAAAGCTATGGCGCAGCCACTCTTTCTTCTGTTCTACTAATAATTCTCTTAAAAATAACAACTCCACTGTTAGATTTCAAATCCACTCGTTCAAAGATAGGATATTGAGTCAAATAACAAAATAAGGAAATAATCCTATTTTACAAAACATATTATCTAATCAAGTTCCAGTTTCCTAAAAGAACCAGCAGTTGAATGTATATCCTGGGTCAGATCATTCTTCTCCAACGCGTATAAGTCTACTGACATCTCGTCAAGAGCTAGAAGATCGTTTCTGTGTTTTAGGAGCTTTCTCTTGAGCTCCTCGATCATGTCTCTGAGGGGGACAGTTCCGCCGTACTCTTTGGGCAGGATGGAAGGGTCTACATGCTTCGTCAGGTCTTCGGCTGTGCGGTGAAACTGTGGAACGAAAAATACATTTGATTTTATCGTAGACGAGCAGCATAAGATATCATATCATCGAGTTTTAACTGATCATTAAAATGGAGATCACTTTTTTATACGAATAAATACAAAAACAAAACAAACACGTTATGGTGACTTAACATTTTTTGTGTCTATTGCAAATTTTAGCTAAGGGCCACAGCAGGCATGCTACTTTTAGCATCGGCGATGGACGATTCTGCGATTGTATTTATGCTGTATCGCATCTTGGCGACTCTTTGCGTTCAATCGCAGCGTTGAAATCGCGCATTTCAGCGATTGTATCGATGCTGCACCGCAATTTTGCGACTGCCTGCTTTCGGACGCAGTATGAAATCGCGCAGTTTAGCGACTACTAGTCAAACTCTTTCATTTGAAACCCATAATGAGAGAGTTGTGAAAAAATATGTAAATTGCTACTCGTATCTTGAGGCGGTGATATTTATGTATATAAACGTTCTTACTATGACACGATCCTTGAGTTTATCGCTGAGTAGGGAGACTGCGAACTCGAAAAACCGAGCGCCGTAGTGAGGGATGTTCACGAAGTGAGTCTTCTTGTGACGCATGGGCGTTGAATTCTGTTGACAAAACACCAAATAAACGTTATTAAATCGTATTTATGTTTTAGTACTACTCTTCATAATAGTTTTTTTTTTTTTTAAATACAGGGTGTCGACTGGGAAAGTTCATATTTGAATTCTCTTTAGTGAAGCAGTGGCTGAGGCTACAGAGCGGGAGGGGGGGGGGGAGTATCTGTAAAATGGGTAAATTATTTAAAAAACTAAAAACGTGACTGCATTGTTATAAGATAGATTTTCGTATCCCAATCGCGCAGTATTGCATCCGCCCCTAAATTTGTATTATCTTGATGATGTGTGCATCAGAACTGCATATTTAGAACAGCAATAGTGTTTACTCTAATATAGGACGTAGATCACGTAGGAGCGAGGTTAGTCAATCAGTTCCCCTATCAAACTAATTCCTGCCATTATCGAAATACGATTACTAGATCGTGTTTCCGTGGATGTCAATAAAAGTGTGCAAATGCATGGAAAACTACAGAAGCGCCGCTAGTGGACATGACTGCTGTATGATGAAAGGTGTAAAGCAGCGAGTTGTCATGCAATTCTGCTATGAATGCAATTTTTAATTGAATGCAGTCTGACCCTGACGTCATTGAGACTCCTGTTACTAACGTGGGGCATTTACTTGTCCGCCTCATCGTTGTCGCATACGTTGCCCAGAAAGTAAGATTTGTTACAACATAATGTACTGCTGAGATAGTTATTTAAATGAATGCAATTCAGCATAGTCCTCGTGGTAATAATCTTGCAGACCCTGAACCGTGCCTTAGCATTCTGGATTACCTACTAGAAATGGCAGAGATAATCATCAAGTAGTGTTACCATCAAAGTGATTCCTACCTGAATGCAATTGAGCATGATCCTGACGTCACTGATGCTCCAGAGACTGACGTGGGGCATCTGCATGCCCGCCTCGTCGTTGACGTGCGTGTAGCCTAGGAGTTGGGAGCGAGGTTCGTCGAGGAGTAGCTCCACTATCATAGAGTGGACTCGGGCCATCACGCAGCTGTCGTACAGGTGCGGATCGAAACGACCTAGTGATAGAACGAGTAATATGATTAATACAACGTGGTTAATTCATAGTCTCAACACCGCTTGTATGGATGTATAATACTGGTTTGGAATCTCCGCTTATTATGAGGGTGGAAGCCATCATAATTGTACAAAGCCACTGTCTTACTGAGAGTTAAGAAACTTGCATCTATTCTATCTTTGAAAAGTTCATGAAACGGGTTTTGTAAAGCCTCGTATACATTAGTAAACATTTGTAAATAAACACTGTTTATAAACTGTTCATATACAATGTTTCATCATCTCTGTAAACAGTTTGTAAACAGCTCATAAACATAGGTGATGAAACATTGTTTATGATACGTGTTGCCGTGCTCCCCACTACGAGTGGAGAGCAAGACGAAACATCTAGTTTATAAACAAAAGTCAACAGGTGTGGACGTGGTGTTTTGCGCGAGTTTATGAACATGGAGGTAGTGTGGTCCAACAACCATATTTCGATGCTCATAGAGCTTTATCACCTTTTAAGCAGCAGAGAGTATCACTACCTCCTCAGACGACATCCTGTGAACAACTGACAAGTGTGGACGGCCAAGTTTCAGGAACATGTGTTTATTGTAAACTTGTTTAACGCTAGTCATAAACAGTTTATCAACAAATGTTTACTAATGAATACGTGGCTTAATAATGTTTTTCGATTTACGTAACGATATATCGCTGAGATTTTCGAATTACGGACGTCATAACTTATGGGATTACGTTGTACCCTTCAAAAATATTTCAGTCCTGGACATCAGTCATACAAGATAAATAGATAGATTAACTCTTTATTGCACTTCACAAGTAAATAAAGTCACAAAAAGGCATGCAAAGGCAAAAAACAAGAAGGCATTACAAACATATTTGCACTAGTCCAAAGTTCAGATGCAGTAGATGCTACTTGAAGCCAACTGCTTGATAGTGGTAGGGCTCTTGGCAGAGTCCGCCTGAGGAAGTACCACACCTTTGCCAGTTATTCTACCACCAAGCAGTAAAATGCAAACTTTACTGTGTTCAGGTTTGATGGGCTATGTTTCCAGAGAAATTACAGGGCTTCTGGGTGACGAGCGCAGTGGTAGGAAATGATTTGAACTCTTCATGTACCATAGCTTCTTTTATAAAAAAAACTATACAAATAATCTCACCCATGCATGACAGCACAACCCTACGTCCTTCAGAATCCCTTTTCGGCAGTGGAACCAAGTAGCCAGCATCGATAACCGCTGCAATCTTCGGATCCAGGGGGTCCAGTTTCTGGAACCATTGAGGGTACATCTGCCGGATGGTAAGGTAACGTTCTAACATAGAGCATGCTTGAGGAATCGAGTACTTCTTGGTTCGGAGGAAGCGTAGCAAGAATGGTGCGTCTGAAAAAACAATTACACAATATCATTAAAGTTGTTGGCGAAATAGTTACTGCTCATCACTTGCTTAGCATAAGTAGTTACTAAATTTCGGATTTCTGAGATTTGAGACTTGTTCTCACAAGAAGTTAGCCAAGGCCATAATACACTACGCTGGGTCAGTGCGGGTTCCCGATCTGGGATGACGTATGACCTCGAAAGATTCTAGGAAAGTGACAGTTTCACGATCTTCACTTGGAAAACTACTCATAGATGCAGGAGGGATTCGAACCTACAATTTAGCGATTATTAATCGCTCGTTCTAGCCACTAGGCTACCACGGCTGGCTTAGACCATCTCTTGCGGGCTCGGAGCTATAATAATACCCCCTAATCGTATACGTTTAATAAAAAAAACATAATATTTATTAGTACATACGAGTATGTTATATTTTAACGTGGGGAAACAACAGGAACGGCAACTATTCGGGTAAAATCGTAGCGCGCTATTCTTTTTACTCGATTTATTGATTTATTAATTGTATTCCTACTGGTGACCCAACCCCCAATTAAGGCTGCATTCTAGTGACCCGTCGGCTACTTGAGAACTTTTTCTTAAGTATTAATTGCTGTGATCTGTGATCTAGTGTTTTTTAGGTTTTTACCTATCTATTTTTAAAGTGCAATGTATGCATCGTTATTTCGTTTTATCAACTAAATTTGGTTTCGATAAACATTTTTTTTTGTTGGATGAAATTCGATCGAAAATTTATCGTCATCATTTGTTTCATCTACGGGCTCACTTTTCCCACTACTAGGTATTTGCCTTTCTATTACAATTCCTCCAGCTATTTCAGAAGTTACGAAGTTAGGCTCTGAATACCGGTGAAAGTTCGAAAAAAATGATAAGTACTTAAATCAGTTCCTTTTAACAACTCAGCGTTACCACTTTCACTCATATATCCAAGATTTTGGTTCGGTGTTTTCATTTCAGATAATAAACACTAGATTATAGTATCTCACCAGTTCGACATTTCTTGATAGCAGGATGTTTAGCAATAAAATGCCTCATCTGCTCTAACGCCTGGTCTCTCAAAGCCGGTTCTTCTCTCAGTTCCAACCTCGCTTTCTCCCGCAACTCCTGAGGAAGGTCGCTGGTCTCTCTTTCCTTGGCTTCTGTGCTGGATAGACGGTCATCTTCTGTATAGCGGGAGACGATGTCCTTCGGCTCATGTTCTAGGCGGCGTTTTTCTGGGTGCAGGACTGATGTTGCCATGTCTGAAACAATAATTAAGAGTCCATGAATGGCACATTGGCAGCTATGTGTTATTATCACACACACAATTGTCACATCAATTGATATGGTCCAAAATCCTGAACAGACTTTTGTGACAGAATCCAATCGGAATACCTTCTACTGAGCCTCTCATCATCATAAACTATAGCCTTCTTTATCCCACTGCTGGCTATAGCCTTTCTTTAATCATACCATTTTTCACGGTCCTTTGTCAATCGAGTCTTTTCAGCGTCTTAACCGGCAAAAATTCTGAAACCGTCACATAAGTTAAGCCGTTTGGTGTGAGACATTGAGCGCTGCACGTTCAAATAATGTATCAGAATCCAAACAGATTAATGACAATGACTTATGATGAGGATAATTTTACTGTCTCTAAAACCACAATTTTGCTACAGTCCTCGTTTACGTTTGAATAAAATGTCAGCACTAACTTAATATAAGTACTCGTAAATACATCTTTGTGTAAAAAATGATAGTATTTCAATCACGTTGCTCCGCGTCGTCTGTGTGGGTAATATATATTTTAAAATAATGCACACTTTAACTAGGTATAGATAAAACAAACATAGCAGGTACTACACGCAAATTCTATAAAATCTAGACATAAAATACCAAATACCTAATTATATTTATATGTATTGCTGGACATTCCACACACAATACTAACTAGCCCCGAATCCTGCAAAGCTTAGTATTATGGGAGCCAGATAGTTGATATGGTACCTATAGGTAATAAACTATTTTCGTACAAAAAATTAAACCGACTTCAAAACCACAAATAGGCACTCAAAAGCGAAAAATAAACTAAAATCATTATTATAAGCGCTACTCACTCATCTATTTGAAGTCGGTGCCAGCCAAATCTAACAGGTATAGGATAGATACTACTTACCTGTGCCTACATAGCATCAATCTACTAACTTTTGACCTGACTGGCACCGACTTCAAATAGATGAGTGAGTAGCGCTTATAATAATGATTTTAGTTTATTTTTTCGCTTTTGAGTGCCTATTTGTGGTTTTGAAGTCGGTTTAATTTTTGTACGAAAATAGTTTATTTTACTCTTTTAGTGTACAAGAACAAAATTAAAAATTTTGATTAACCCCCGACTGCCTTGGATTTGTTAACTGTACAACATTATACTAGTCAAGCCCTTTCATTTGATACCCATATAAAGGGAGTTGTGATAAAATAAATGTATTTCGGCATTTTGTGGAAGCGGCCATCTTGGATTTGAATTTTTTCACAGTGCAAAGTATTCTACTAGTCAAGCTCTTTCGTTTGATACCCAAATTGAGGTAGTAATGAAAAATATAATATAATTCGCCATTTTGTCGTGGCGGCCATTTTGCATTTGAAATTTGTTATTAGCATAGTATTCTACTAATCAAGCCCTTACATTTGATACCCAAATTGAGGTAGGTTGTGCAGAAATATTTTGTCCGCCATTTTGTGGAGGCGGCCATCTTGAATCGACATTAACCAGACATAGCTAAGAACATTTGCTATGGTATTAACCTTGAAATAAAAGAAACCGCATCGAAATCGGCCCATCTGTTTGAGTTCTACTACGGTGCCACAGCAGACAGACAGACACACAGACAGACATCGACGTCACTTATAACACCCCTTTTTTTTGGTCGGGGGTTAAAAACAAGTTTTTATTAAAGCATTTACACAATTTTGTATTGACAGGGTCGAGATTCATAACTTTTGTGAAATCTACAACTACGTCATCCAGATAATTGCACGCAAATTTTCAGTTTTTGGTTCATATTTCAAAAACAACTTGACCGATTTCGAAAAGATTTATATGGGACCATTCGGGAAGCATACCCTTCCGAACACAAAAAAAAATGTTAAAATCGGTTCAGAGCTTCTCGAGAAATCAGGTAACATACATTAAAAAAAAACATAGGGGTCGAATTGATAACCTCCTCCTTTTTTTGGAAGTCGGTTAAAAAGAAAAAACGACAATCATAGGGTCTGCCGACAGAACTGAACATAGAATTTTAGTACCTATTAAAAAGCGCTAAGCGTTGCAAAATACGTTACTCGCATAACGACAAACAGGTACTACTAATATTACGTATATAAGTCACGTCAATTTACAAGATTTTACCCATCCAAAAAGCATCTAGTGTGCACGTCATGTCCCGCTGTTCCGCCGCAGTCCTACGTTATGCATGTCGGTAACATCACCGATATAAATCAATGGATGTGCCCTCCCAAACTTCAGGCCCACGGAATTTTGTTATCGTTGGGAAGAGTGAGCTCACTCTTTCCGTTTTAGTCGGATGCAGGAAGCGGTGAACGTCGGACGTTTATACTCGTACCCTATCACTATTCGTTATCAACAACCAAAATAAGTAAAACTGCAACATACCTCGACGCTAGCGATTCTATAGCTCAAGTAGATTGTTAGTTGTAAACCACTCAGGCTACACACAAAGTCGCAGTTTGTTAACAATTTTAAGGGGCTCACCGCACATCTTTGGATTTATATCGATGGATAACACGAACCCATACGTTCACACATTATCCCTGTCATTTGATATCAACTCGATCAACCTCATCAGCAATCGACTCACGCGCATTCAACTTGCTTCTACAAATGTTATAGCTCTAACGTCATTGTTCTACCATGATACTTTATTTCGCTTCAAGTTTGCGTGACTAAAGGCGTGTAGAATATTGAATAATCAAAGAGAAAGAACGCAACAGATTGCCCTATTGCGAATCACTTTCACTTAGGATGCACGAATTTTGTGACTCACTTGAAAACGGCGAAGAAAAAGTATTACCACAGTCATTTTTAAGAGTTCAATGCCACAGTATGAAGATGCTAGAATATCCTAATAGAAAAAAAACAGTAGGTCTATTAAGACCTACTGTCCGTGTATGTCGTGCCTATGCGGAAAAATTGTTTTGCCTTATTTAAAATATCTAATTATTAAGAAACTAATTATTACTACAATAGGTACTATTTCCGATACTAAATAAAGTAATTTACCTATTATTTACAATTACTAAAATAACCAAAAATCATCAATTCTATTTATAATAAGTATGTATTTAAAACTATATAAGTATTATATCAGCTATCTGGCCGCCATAGTACAAGCTTTGCTTAGTTTGGGGTCAGATGGTGTTGTGTATGAATTGTCCACCAATATTTATTTACAATTTATATTCACCAATTTATGTACCTACTTAGCATGCACGGTGTTTTAAATTGTCAATCTCTATACCTACTCTATATGATTTTTAAACCAAGAAATAAAATACTTTTTTTCGTTTAATTTAATTCATTTATCCGTCCGTGTGTAAACGGTGAAACCCCCAGAATGTGAAGTTGCGACCGCTCCTGAGTAACATGGCCTACTTTTATCATAGAAAAATAACGGGGCGCGGGTGAAACCGCAAGGTGCTGCTAGTTTTAATTAAAAAAATAGGTTACTACTGGTTGGAAGTGTATAATTGTACTTACAGTTTTCACATTTTCTTTTCCCGACGTCACACGACGTCCAAGGGCCAAGGCGCACTGACCAAGGGTCGTTGTCCGGGCCCGTTAGGTACTCCCGAAATGTTGCAAACGGCCCTACCTTTGTGAGGGCTATTGCCCTTGGAAAAACTGGTAATCTATATAGCAGTACACTCAATACTGGGTTATGCAGAAACCCTGTAACTATACGAAAAGGGTCACTTTTTTCTCCCCCCATTTTGTTTTCTTCTATTACATACTACATGTTACTCGTAGCATATCACACAAGCTTACATTTCTAACCGACCTCTAAAAAACGTTCAATGCATGTTGTATGTTTTTGAAGTGGAAACTTTCTTTTGACGCACCAAAGACATATTTTTCGTCGGCTGTGAATTAAGCTCAAGCGTCACGTTTGTAAATTAATGATATCTTCGGGTTAGCTCGGGGCCAGAGTTAATGGCCACGCCTGCCGGTACAACCCGCGTAGTTTCCAAAGTAACCTATCAAATTCTGAGTTTTCACTTTTGTCGGCAGCCCCTATATACAAGCAATTTTTTTCATGTATTATTACGTGATAACTCCGCTAATTGCAAATCGATTTTGATGTTTTTTTTTGCTGGTCAGAAAATACTTCAGAGTTGATCCCATATAATTTTTATACAAATAGGTTGGGTGGTTATCGAGATAATTATGAATAAAAAAACTAAAGTTTCTCTGGATGACTACATCATAACTTCAACAGTCTGAAGCTGTCTGTCTGTCTGAGTTTAATTTTAAGTAGAAGTCGGTTTTTGAACTGGAAAATTCTTTCGTTTAATTACAGGGCTTAGAGATATAAAATCTTAGATCTCTGGGTGACGAGTGCAGTGCAGTGCTAGGTAATGATTTTGACTCTTCATGTTCCAATAGCTGCATGCCACTGTGCTGTTATGTGGCAGGCATGTTGCTTACCATCAGACACATATACTGCTCGTCTCGTCACTCTTTATTAAAAAAAAAAGCGGTCTTAGACAACCAGCGCCTATCAAATGAAAGTGCAGTGTATGACAGATTACAAAACGAAGAGGGTCGGAGGGTCGGAGATAACTCAACATTTTATGTTTATTCAATTATTAACAGTACCTATTGTAAGCAAGCCGCTAACCTAAAAACGGTAACGAAAACATTCCTGTTCCGACATTTATCTAGAATCTTTAGAGGGCATGTGTCATCCACCAACCCGCACTGGGCCAGTGCGGTGGATTATGGCTTTGACTCTCTCCTTGCAAGAGAAGGCCCCGAATCCCAGCAGTGGGAAGAGTTAGTGAGTTGCTTATGCTAAACGAGCCAGCGATTCTAATGGGTCGTCGCTGTAAGCAGTCAATAGATACAACAGCGTACCAGCTTCAGCTGTTGCGCCATCTCGAAGATGTAATTTAAGTTTAATTACTATCTTACATAAACCGATAGCAAGTAGATAACAGAACCAACGAGTATTGCTAATTTTACGCAATTAAATCATCATCAGCAAAACAGGTTCGCGAAACAATATTTGATGGATCCACAAAACCATACGAATGTTAAATAAAATCAGTTAAATAATATGTCATTTACATAGTCGTTCCTAACCGGATCTTGAGGTATCTTCCACGAACAAAGATTCTATAGAACAATAACAAAGACAAAGCATCCAAGCAAAAACACAGCAGACGAGTTACGAAGACGATGCACCGATATCTTCATCTTACGTGATATGGCGCAGTTTTAATTTTTTATTAATTTTCGCCGTCGGTTTCCTTTTTATTTAGAGGCAGTTGGCCTCGGCATTTTGTTCGGTAGGCAGCAGAAGGCTGTCTGGTTAGCACAGAAATTGGAAGTCCCAATAAATAATTACATTTGTTTAATTTAGTAAATTAATACCTACATTACTCAAATGTACCTACATATTTCTAATTTCTCAAACTGAGGAGCACAACTGTTTTATGTGGCCTACTCACGTCGAAATGCAATATATTATGGTTATGTTTTTTGTTAAAATCATAATGTGACTATTAATGTGTATCTGGTTAAGCTGGTCATTGTTGTTTTGGTCTGTGTTTGCTACGCTTTTACCAGAAGTCAACATTTAAAATAAATAAATAAAATTAACTAAAAATCCGATCCAAAGTGTCGCCAACTATGTTAAATTATTCGAATCTAAACTAACTAACTAACACAACTTACGCAGATACTTAGTGCATACCTATAGCATACTCGAAGCATTCCTGAAAGTTAAAGACGCTAATATTTTATCTTCGCCTGCTGAAAACTTGCTCTACAAAAATCATCCTAATCGGGAAAGATACAGTTGGATATAAATCATTGGGACTGGAAAGTAATAATAAGTCTATTTCTCTAACGATAATTGACTATTTTTCAATTGACGTCAAAAAATGGAGAGGTTTTCAATACGACCGTGTTATTATGATTGTTACCTCACCTTACGACTGAGTGAACCGATTTAAATAATTTTTCTTTTGTTTCTTGTTCTTTGTTCTTTTTTGGTTTGATTTTCCGAATGGTCTCATGTAAATTTTATCGCTGATTTTGTCACTACATCCTGTTCTACAGATATTGTCAAACGTTAGATTTGAATCAAGCTAGTTTTAGTTACTTATACAAGTATTGTTGGACCACAGGCATAGAATAGATAAGAAATATACAAAACCAATACACCACAGGTACAATTTCTTGGCGCAAATTAGACGCAATGTTACAATTCTGTAGTCATCATGTTCGTAGCCTAAGGACTTATGGCAATTTTTATGGCACATGTTTAGCAGGCATGGTTAATACCTGCGTCATCTTCAGTTTTACAGATATTTTACACTGATCTTTGTATATCTGCGAGGATATATCTATGAATATCTATGTTGATATGGACAGTCCAGACAGATGCTTGCTTGCTCGTCCAGTCACTCTACTTAAAATAAATTTTATTTTTAAAAAGGAAAGAGTGAAGAGACGAGAAGGGCATGTGCCGGATAATAAGCAACACGCTTGCCCATAACAGAAGTGTCACTCAGACTCGTCACTCTTTATTAAACAAAAGTATGTACAGCTATTATACGAGTATGTAGAGCTAATATACTGATAGCTATATTTAGGACGTGATCCCTGCTCGGGTCTCTATCTGGCCCAAAACATTTCTTTGACCATACAGCGGGGATATGCCGCCAGTCTGATGGGCACTTTTGGTTGGCCATTTGACGAGTGCGGAGACTAAATTGATGACTCCAAACTTGTGTTTGTAGTATTTAGGTTTTTTGACATATAACTTTTTTAATTGCCATGTAAATTGTAAACATTTACATTATTAAAAATTTATTATTTATATGCTAATAAATATGTAGAGATGTATGTATGTATTTTTGAAGTGAAAACTTCTTTAGCCGCGTTGAACTCTTTTGTTTCAGTTTCTAGCCCATCGGCAGACCGTTTTTTTTCCTTTCTAATTTCCAATATTTCGATAATTTTTAAACACATTTTTATATTATTTATATTTTAAATACATAACGGGTATTTTTGCAACAGCTATTAAACCGTTGCGTAAACAACGTTAGTCGTAATATGGTGTCATATCTGGAGAACACAGACTATGTGTAAGACTGTATAATACATCGAAAACTTACGTAAAGTCGGATCATAATACTACTGTGTGTAAATATAGTGATCGTATACAGTGAGAAAACGATCTAGGAAATGAGTATTTTACTGCATTTCCGTCTAGGTATGCATAATACGAGTACATCTTAAGGTGCGTCGCGCAGCAAAACAGGTTTTTTGTCCAGTTTTCAGAGCCAAAACAAATACCAACTGGTAAAAATTACATTAAATTTCTACAATTTCTTGGTTTCAAAATGGTAGTTTCCTTTCCTTTTTTTTTTGATAATGTATTTATTGTTTAATAAATAATGTCCTCACAAAGAAACCATAAAAATAGAAATAATTGTAATTATCACGCATCTACTCGAAAACCCGCATTATTTAGATTTTGTACTAAAACCAACGGATAGGCAATTCCATCACCAACATTTTGGTATAAATATTTTTTCAAAGGACCAAAATCTAATTTTATAAAGAGGATATTATTCTAAAATTTGAGCGTAAAACAACGACAAATTCTATTGTTTTCCTCTTGCTCTTTCTTACGGCGTGCGATAAGGTAAGGAATACTCAAGGTCATTTGCTCGAGGCCTTAAGCCGCGGCATTCTGAGGACAATATTTTCAAATGGTATGTAACCTCTTTATTTTTATACCATTTAAAAATATATTTATATATCTAAAACTAGCATGACCCAGCGATTTCCGTTATTTTCCCGGGGTAAAAGGTATCCTGTTGTTGTTCCGGATTATAATCTGTGCTAAAAAAATTAACCCGTTCCGTTTAGACGTTACGATGTGAAGGGCAACAAGCATCCAAAACTCACCAGCCAGGTTCCTTCGTGTTGAGGTATAACAATAGAGGTATGTGACAAGTTCTCACCTTGCCTCAAATACCTACCCAAAAGTTGGTACCAGCTCAGAAGGTACCAGAATATTAGGAAGATTGAATCTTTCAGTTTTGTTATTTATTCTGCTGCCCACTTTGAGAATAAATAATTTTTAGTGACCCCATTTTCATTTACTTAAAAACTACTATAACTTATATCACATACAACTTACATAGCTTATGACTTATACTATACTAACTAACTAATCTACTAACTTCACATTAAATTAATTAATTATTGGGAGTTTTATTAGCCGAGATAAACATTCATTCTAAACGAGAGTTTTACTAACTTGAGGCCTGAGCCCAGTCACACGACGGACTCCAAACATCTATACAACGACCCCATTTTTTTCTGGGTCTCTTACCTTTAGCCCTTTAGCGTCCACGAGGGATCGTTATCGCCCACTTTGGGAAAGGCTGAACTATAGAAGGTAAATCTAAAAATGTCATGTGACCTTATTTTTACAACACTACAAGTAGGTACCCTAAAAATCAACAATAGAAGTCATGTTTATGAAGTCGTAAATTATTAAACTGATGGGGCCAACTAACTCATTACCATCCTTAAATAGGAGTAATTATTATTAAATACAATGTGTAGTTACGTCTGTATCGTTTCGTACTCGGAAAACTCATTGCGGAAGATTTATGGGTAAAGATTTGGAGGTGAATGCATTTTAGTCATGTCCTGAATGACATTTGATGATAGATATAGGCAGGGTTTTTTTATGGAGGCATGTGAAGTCACTAATAAATCTGAAAGATAAATTAGAAAAGCCAAAAACAGAGTTCAATTTCAAATTTACAAAATTTCATATCTTTTGTGATATCTACGAATACGTCGTCCAGATTAAGGTAGGGTAATTTTAGTTTTTGTTGATATTTCGAAAACATCGCTACACCCATTTCGATAACATTTACCTATGTATATGGGACCAGTTCTGAAGTATTTATTATCTACCATACAAAACAAGAATCATCACAATTGATTTCACCTTCTGTACAAAATCACTATGCATTGATATACTCGTACCTATCTCTGTAAATGTTTTCCTTCAAACCGGAACTTAGTTATGTTTGCAGAGGCGGACTCTACAAAGAGTAGATAATTCACACTTAAATCCCTACGGGCCTTCGAGTATACGAAGGCATAGAATGTGATGTAGGTAGTACTTATGACGTAGGTAGCACGTATGACGTAGGTAGGATTGGTCATTCGCTGTGTTACAACAATTCCCTAAAAGTGTGTACTTTTGCAAAATTATAAGTAAACTTATTGATATTTCAAGAAGTACTACTCGTAGTACGTACGTAGTTGCCGTTCCCGTAATTTACTTAGGTTAAAAAGTAGCCTATGTGTTTTTCCTAGCTATAATCTAACTAACTAACTGTGTTCCAAATTTCAGCCCGAGATTTCAGTTCGTATCATTTAATTCAGTTCGTAATTTTAGTCGTAACGTTTGATACGTTTTTGACGTTTCGACGTGATTAAACAACTAACATCCATAATTTGGATGTTTTGGATGTTCAATCACGAATCCAAACATTGACATTTACAATATTAGTAGGATATATGTATATGTAGTAGGACGCTAGCACGCTACTGACTTCTGCGGTAGCCCAATGATGTCTAGGCAATAGGCACATGAGGCCATAAACCTAAGATCCCTGTTAAAAAATACTTACGAAATATCTTCAGTGCATCGAATTTCGGTGTCAATATGCGCGCGCTTCGTAAAAATCCACTCCGAAGAGACAATTGTCGGCTAACTTCATCATATCGTATCTTTGGCTGTTAATCAAAATTCACTCCCATCATTTCCAAGTGCACCAAACGATGTTTAATTTATAATTATAGGCCCTAGAGCTAGACCATAGAGTCCGTTTAGCTGATATATCACGTCTAGAGGATTTATAAAGCACTTTTTTACTGTAACCTTGAGTTATGGAATACATATATTATTACACTACGTACTTGAACTTAAAATATAAACAAGCTCTTAATATAATCACCATAATACTGTCATTACACAACTTTTTATTTAACTATTTACCTAAGTATTTAAATAAATGCAATCAAACTTACCTAGTAGCCGTGAAACTGGGCCTCGTACCAAGATATATTTTCAAGTTAAATTAAATTGATACTTTTCGATTCAAACTCTACAGTTCTTGCTGTGTGATAGTGAATCTTATTTATTGAAGATACTGTTCACAGTTGTGCTTTACGAAATATTGATCGTGGTGAGATTTTCGTTATACATAGTTAGTGGTACGGGCATAAAGTCGTCATCTCGCCGGTGAAAGTCTTGGCCAGCCGACCATAATGGGGGCAGACTGACTCATTCTGTTCTGATACTAAGTAGAAATAAAGTATGTAAACTTTTTAAACATAAATCCTTTGACAGACATATAAAGACTTTTTGAAGTTATACCTCTTTTGGCGCGTAAAGGAAAAATAATGTTAATTTTTACATTGGGCGCAACCGCACACCGTCACGGAAAATCAACACCCTGGAGCAAAGACCCATTTGACTGATCGTACGACTCCCCCTCCGTAGCGTTTTATAAGTATAATTGCACATCTACCCTACCGTTGAACCCGTTGATGTCTTTCTTTGCATCCTGCTCTGTGCTTAGAAGTTTGCATAACTCTATCTCGTTTTGACCAATCATTGGTGGAAAGTAGTGCCACGTGACATGTATATTCGGCTTATCACAGCGCGATTTTTATCTCGTCCCGCGTGACGCTGGTGACTTATGAATTTAAGCAGATTCGTTTTATACCCGATCAACAAGGTGCTTAATCTATGCCCTGAAGTTAGCTAGTAAACATTTTAGTAACTAATTTAACTAATAAATGCTGGTTAATACTTCTTGCTTTGAAGATATTATCTATTCTATAGTTGCACTTTACGGTCGCACTTAGACTTTTTAGCACGAGGAATAACGAGAAGTACCCATTAATTTCTTCCGTGCGTATCTATGTACATAATAATATAGTAAATACACGCACTTTTTTATATTTAATGCCAGTTCTTTTGAAATAAATACTATTGTATTGTTTTTAATAAAGAATTGTGTTTTCTCAATAACGGTCAAAATATAATAAACTTCAGGCACTTTCACGCCATCCGGAAATGCCAATGTTTTTCCATGAACTTAAATTTAATGTTAATTGATGACCAAAGGGTGTTTTTTGTTTATTAATAAGGAAAGCTTGAGCTTAATAATAATTATCAAGAAGCCCTTGTACTCAATTGAAGACAGCAACCGTTCTTGACCTATGGGACGGTGGCACCTTACCTTCCGTAGTAAGGAGGATATCTTCAGTAGATAGATACTCTATAGGTACCTACCGGAGAATACAGCCGGGTGTCTATAATTTGTTTGGAAACATTATCCTTCAAATCGGAACATAATGGGTAATAGGATAATTGGTAAATGTGTGGTACTTCCCCAGAAGAATTCTGCAAAGAGTATTACCACTACAAAAAAACTATTATATAACACTAAACCAGATAACTATTTGCTATGCTATTTATGTCTTGATGAAAAAAACTGTAAAATTTAGTCGAGAGTCGGAATTTAATTTGAATTCGGTTTTTGCTCGTTCGGTCTTAATCAAATTATGTAATTTACGTTCATCTCTTGAACTTAACATTAAAAAACCTTCCTAACACGGAAAATTTTTACTGGGGGAAAAATACAAAATGGACCTGGGCAACACTTTGAACTAGGTATAAACAACTTTTTTTTAACATTTACCATGGAATAGAATAGAATAAATTTATTATCAATGCTAGTTACACTCACAAAATTATTATTATAACTTATTTATAACTAAACATCCTGAGTATTTCTCAGCAGACTCGTCAAGTAGGTACAAATTTGTAGGTAGGTAATTACATTGTTAGTTAATAATAATTAAAAATAACAACAACAACATGATTAATAAATTCAGCTGTAAAGGGGCTGTGTTTTCTTTTAGTTTGTAATAGAAATAATAAATAAATGAAAGCGACAGTAGCAAATATTCCCTAAGATTAATACTATAGATGCAATGATCCTTGCTAGTCGATGGGGTGAGAACAATGTAATTGTAATCTGACTTACATACTAATCAGAAGGTCACTTCTAAACAGTCCATTTATCCATGTCCCTGGAGCATACGAGTAGGACCTGCCTCATTAAAGTCTGTGGCTGGACGTCTACTCTCTCTCTACGAAAAACGTAATCTACTTCGATCCGTCGTTTCGTCCCGTTTAATCACAGTAGGCTAAGATTAAACGTCAAACAATGTTCGATCGGACGAAATGAAGTAGGACAGGAGTAGGAAAGTCGCGAGTATGTTTCGAAATTATTATTATTTACGTTAAATTCAAGTTTATTATTTATACGATACAGAATTCTACCCAGTGCCGGATTAAGCCAGCGCGGGCCTGTAGCAATTTCTGTCAAGGGGCCCTTGGTTTGCTTAGGTTTAGTTATGCAAGATATTTTCGCTACATATTTACAGTCAGACAGACGTCGGAGCGCGGGGCCCCCAGTTTGCGCGAGGCCCGTAGCATTTGCTACTCTTGCTATATGACTAATCCGCCACTGATTATACCACATACAAACATATAGTGGGTTACCTACAGCTAAAATTGTGTAAGTACGCCTTTTTAAACTTTGGTATACAATAAAGCTATTCGAGACTAAATGTCATAGGTCCTTTTATTACTACAACAGACAAAAGCTGTGATCACAGACAGTTCCAATGAAGCTCCTGGTTCACATAAGCCGTGCCCACATTTTGCGAAACCGTGGACTAGGCACGGTTACCTAACATCACGTTTACCCATTGACCGACTTTCTGCCCTCTCCTGTTATGTGCATTGCTGCAACCATCGAGTGTTTTTGAAACTATTCGAAACGTCGGAACATTTGTAGAGTATGTTTGTGAAATTTTATTAAATCGGTGCGTCTGTAAGTGGTTAGATATAATGTTATCCTTTAATTATTTTGCTATGCGAATTTAAAAATATGTACTCAAGTACTCATTTTGTATTTTCAGTCTTGGTCGTCTTGATTACCTTTGTTGTTCTATGGATAATTCAATTTGTACTTAATGTATACCTTGCAAATATTTCGTTTTGCATGTAGTGCAGTATAGTTCTCATTGTAATTTAGTTTTGTTATAAAGGCTCTGCCCGATTTCTTTTATATTTGTTTCTTTTTTGGCTATTCATCATTACAAAATTTTTCTCACACCATGATCTCTACATTTCTATTTTCTATCTTGAAAACTTTTCTGTGTTAATCGCCACTTACGACAGACAGAGTATACCGAAGCTAAATTCTGGTTACGACCTCGGCTCCAGGGTCAAGCTAAGAACCTAACTACTTACACTAAGCACGAATTATCCATTATCCATAGACCAATGAATGTCTAAAGATGATTAAGCCCTCTGCGAGTTAGTTGAGTTAAATTGATCATTTTGAAACCGCTTACAACACCCGCAATGCAATTTATAAGGTTGACCGCATACTTTACGAAATTAAAAAAGTTGGCTACTGAAATGCCTAGCTAAGAAAACACTGTGAAGTAACCTTCGGCCTCGTAAATATCGCTAAAAAAATTGCTAAAATAGGAAATTTTACCAACACTGACCTTATTATCTATTTTGGTAGGTATCTCTTTACAGCAATACAGAAAGTATGCAGCTGATCATGCAGATCAAATACCATCAATATATATGGGCGTGTCCTCCCAAACTTCAGGCACACGGATCTTTTCAGTCTTTTCTTTCTAATCAGTTGCAGGAAGGGTGAACCCTGGACGTTTTTACCCTTCACTATTCGTTGTCAACAACCAAAATAAGTAGAACCACAGCATATCTCGCCGTTAGCGATTCTAGGGGTCAAGTACGATACACCCAGCGACGCTGTTTATTACCAATTTCAAGGTGTTCAGGGCACGTCCATTGGTTTATATCGATGTCTAATACTACCGTACCCATTTTTCTACAGTACTGCTCATAGCTCAAAAATGCGACATCGTTTTATATTTGGCGTCCCAACGAATCATACGAGGAGGTTTGACTCTACTTTTGTGATAAGAACGAGTTAAATAATTAAAACGCTCCACACACGAGTCCCAAAATCAGAGGAAATGACATAAAAGTAGTGGGGAGGAGCCTACATCGCACCATTTGATTGGTGAATTATTGTGCGATGTAGGGTCCTCCCCACTAGTTTTACGTAATTTCTTCTGATTTTAGGGCTCATGTGTAGAGGTTTTTACTCTCATCATTTTACCGTAACGCGCCAAAAATGGTACTTTTTTGGCGCAACTTCAAATTTAGAAGTTATTTTCTAGTTAACTTCAAAATTCGAAGCAAGATCTTTGTTTTGAAATCTCAGTTTGAAATACATATACCTATTATGAAAATTAGAATATCGCTGCGATTTCCATAGATGTAATATGTAACAGACCGTCCTTGATCGCTCGAGATCAAATGAGCGAGTCAGACCTTGCCGGTTGGCACACCGTTGATGCCGTCGTTAATTTGGGCTTGTGTAACCGCCGCACATGGCAAGCTGACGTGAACTGTGCCAATGTCGCACCTTTGCACAATACTGGCGTTATTGTTGAATCATCATGATGTGATAAATTTTGACCTGTTTATAAATAAGGTAAATATTGGTGGACATTTCACACACAACACCGTCTAGCCCCAAACTAAGCAAAGTAAGCTAACTATGGGAGCCAGATAGCTGATAAAATAATTGTTATAATTTAAATACATACTTATTGCACATGAAAAATGCATGAAGAAAATGCCATGCCTGGGTGAGGCACGCTACAAATATTTGTATTCGTCTATGTTGTCTATTATGTTACAATTCTGCTAGAAATCAACGTTGGATGCTGTGAAGTTATAAGAAGTTATTTTACAACTAGTTTTTATTTGTTCTACTCTTACATTCCGCGCTGTTTTTTCAGTTATAAATATCATGAGGACATCGCTCCATCATGAACTATTAAAATATTGTTAAAAAATGTCTTTAAACTTAATTATTGATTCACTGTGGTAAATAAGTATTTGTATGCGGTAAATAAGGATTAAGTGCATCTGTAGACAGACATAAACAATGTAGGTACCTACTTATTAAAATTCTACGGTGGCTTCCTCCTCATTTGTCATAATAACTACCGACCTATTGTTCTGTCTAACCGACCTCCCTGAATCACACCACGGCGTTCAATATGACCTAGTGTACCTACAACACCTACAATGAAAGCAAGATTTGAAAGTAAAAAACGATTTCACTTTCAGCAATTTAGCCGGTGCGCTTTGGACCTACTTTTTTCGCTTTGCAAAATGGCGGCACTTTCGATTTAGACTTCTTTTTTGGTGTTTTTTAGGGTTCCGTACCCTAAGAGTTAAAACACTATTGCTGAGACTTCGCTGTCCGTCCGTCTGTCACTAATGTATCTCAGAACGTTGATATCTAGACAATTGAAATTTGGCACAGATGATGTATTTCTATAGCCACTATAACAACAAATACTAAAAATAAAATTTAATAAATAAATATAAACATTTATATTATAAATGTTTATATTTATTTATTAAATTTTATTTTTAGTATTTGTATTTATATATTCCATACAACAAATTTGATTTTTTTTACCGTTTCTTGCTCGATACTAATAACGGTGACAGGTAGACGCTTTAACTATTCACATTTATTTTTATGTTCTCTTTTAATGTAATTAATTAAAATAAAAATTAAGAGGGCGCCCTTACAATAAAATAGTTTTGCCGTTTATTTGCTAATGGTACGGAACCCTTCGTGCGCGAGTTCCACTTGCACTTGACCGGTTTTATTTATTGGATACTTGCCTCGCAACTTTACCCAGGCAGTTCTCGTTTAAAATACAGGTAAAGGTATACAATAATATGGTAATCCAGACTATAACTACTCTATGTTCCAAACAACCCGATTCGTTAAATTTTTCGTATAAAATAAATACGAACTACACTAGTATTGTTGATTACCTACGTGATATTTACTGATATTTCGATACAATCTCTTGCACATTATCCACGGGTAGCTCCACTGTTTACTGCTGCTTGATTTCGTCCCTGAATGAGGTCTAAGTTTGAATAGGTAGTACGTAAACCTACGCACTTAAGATATTTTTTTTTAACCGACTTCCTAAAAAAGGAGGAGGTTATAATTCGACCCCTATGTTTTTTTTTTTTTTTATGTATGTTACCTGATTTCTCGAGAACCTCTACACCGATTTTAAAATTTATTTTTGTATTCGGATGGGTATGCTTCCCGAATGGTCCCATATAAATCTTATCGAAATCGGTCAAGTGGTTTTTGAAATATGAACCAAAAACTGAAAATTTGCGTACAATTATCTGGATGACGTAATTGTTGATTTCACAAAAGTTATGAATCTCGACCCTGTCAATACAAAATTGTGTATATATTATGCTTTAATAAAAACATATTTTTAACCCCCGACCAAAAAAAGGGGGTGTTATAAGTGACGTCGACGTCTGTCTGTGTGTCTGTCTATCTGCTGTGGCACCGTAGTAGAGCTCAAACAAATGGGCCGATTTCGATGCAGTTTTTTTAATTTCAAGGTTAATACCATAGCAAATGTTCTTAGCTATGTCTGGTTAATGTCGATTCAAGATGGCCGCCTCCACAAAATGGCGGACAAAATATTTCTTCACAACCTACCTTAATTTGGGTATCAAATGAAAGGGCTTGACTAGTAGAATGTTGTACAGATAACACATCCGGGGTAGTCAGGGTTTAATCAAAATTTTTAATTCTGTTCTTGTACACTAAAAAGGGTAAAATAAACTATTTTCGTACAAAAAATTAAACCGACTTCAAAACCACAAATAGGCACTCAAAAGCGAAAAATAAACTAAAATCATTATTATAAGCGCTACTCACTCATCTATTTGAAGTCGGTGCCAGTGAGGTCAAAAAGTTAGTAGATTGATGCTATGTATGCACATGGTAAGTTGGCACAGGTAAGTAGTATCTATCCTATACCTGTTAGATTTGGCTGGAACCGACTTCAAATAGATGAGTGAGTAGCGCTTATAATAATGATTTTAGTTTATTTTTCGCTTTTGAGTGCCTATTTGTGGTTTTGAAGTCGGTTTAATTTTTTGTACGAAAATAGTTTATTATTAAAATTAATTTCAATATTCTCACTTAAACTCATAAACTATTTTAATTGTTCTTATTGGTTATTGAATTAAGTAGATGTTTTACATTCTATATGTACGTACTATAAAATTATACACGCATTATCGATTATCGAATGTTTGAATTTGCCATTTATAATTTACTAGCTATTTTATCCATTCCAGTTATGTTCCTGAGATTTTAAAAGCAGCCTATATGCTACTCCAAGCTATATTCTAACGTTGATCCAAATATCAAAATCCCTTCAGCTGTTTTGACGTGATTGAGCAACAAACAAACGAAACTTTCGAATGTATAATATTAGCATGATGTACACTATACATTGTTATTAATTAGCTAGTAATTAATTAAAGTAAATAATAATTACCTCTCCGTATCAGCTCACTTATCATTAAAATTTAATTAGGTAGGTAGGTAGGTTCAGAAATTACTACAAAGATTCAAAAAAATATTTCACCAGTAGAAAGCTTCATTATCACTGCATAGCATTTACCTACTTGTATTGTTAATCTATGCATTAGTTTATTTTTTATCGCAAATAGTTATGCGTTTTATGCCATAGCGCCTGATGTAAAACGAGGAACCTCTAGTAGAGGAAAACCTCAGATCTAGATCACTACAACACTATACCTACTAGACTAGAGCCTCTTAGATTATACAAGCTGATTGACCATTGGGAAATACCCACTCGAGCAGCATATTCCATTGCTTGCTATATGTAGCTATACGGAAAGCAGACCGTGTATCCAAAACTCATACCAAAGTGCTATGCTAGAACGAATGATGATAGAACAAAATAATAGCTACTACAACTACAGCTTTGTAGAATATATAACAGCTTAAGTATAGGTACATATAAGTAAGTAAAATGAAGTGTAATTTGTTTAAAATTCCCTAATAAATAGCCGTTATTTACATAAACAATTTTTTTCAAGTATTGTTTGTTTGTCTTTTTTTTATTTTTTCAGGCTAATCTCTAAAAATGCAGGACCGATTTTAAACGGGTCTCTCAGATCTCAGTCTCGTATCGTGTTTTAACGAGTAACTCAGAATACTTTGATTAAAACAAAAGAAGAAGATTTCCGTATCAGTAATAACAAAACTGAAAAATTTTGAACGGGTCAGTTAGGTACCGTAAAAAACTTAGGTACTACCTACCGCAAAAAAAAATTGACTACATACTTACATAATACGAGTACATAATATTTATATCAGAACACAATAAATATTTATGCATAACGATTACACCTAGTTAGAAAAAAAATTAGAAATGTAGTAACTATTTTATATTGACTTAAATAAAAAAAATATGGCTCTAGAAACTTGTTATTTTTTTTACCAATAGATTATTTATTCTAAGAGGCTGAATAATGCCAATTTGGCGGCAAAATCGATGGAAAATCTATGTAATTATGACACTAACAATTGCAGGGAATATTTTTTTTTAATTATTGTTTACTGAAACCATTTTGGACAAAATCATCAAAACGCACAAAATAACGAAGTGTGTAAATTGGTGCTAAAATCAAATTGTATATAACGATATACCTACGTACCGACTTTACTTAAATTTGGAGCAGAGCCAGAATTAATACAGAACACAAAAAATAATGGATCGGTATTGACAGAAATATTGAAGGATAAGTAAGTACCTACTTACTCTTTAATTCAGAAGTTCGAACTTACTCTTTTTACGAAGTCGGTTAAAACAGCTGTTTTGTAGAAAGTTACAAAATATTCGTAGGAAATACCTACTATTGAAATAAAAGTTAGATAGATAAATGTTTCAAAGCCGTTTATAATGTTACTAAAAGCACCATAAATACTGTCCTTTCAATATAGTCCCTCTTTGCTTGGCTTTACCCAACACGTTTATTCAAATAAATAAACAGTTTAAATATAAATAAAATGAGCTTACTGTCTTTTTAGAGTAGACGAAATTCCAGGATTCAGGAACGAAACTCACAATTTGTCTTCACAAAAACTTTATATCACGAAAATTCACGGTAAATAAAAAATAAAGTGTGGAAGTTATTAAAAAGTTAACAAAAAAAAATTAAAGAGCTAGTGATGGGGCGATATACAAAACGATACCGCTCCAACGACTGCCGTAGACGCACTGAGTCAGTAGGACAGAGTAGGCCAATGATGCAGTCACGCCACTGTAGAAATACCACAGCTACAACTAGTTATAACTAAGAACGAGGCGCTATCATCAATAATGACCAACACTTTCAAAAACTGATCCAAACTAACAGTGAGTTCCAATATTTCGCCACATGTCGTGTGTGACGGTAACATTAGACGATCATTGCATTCAGACAATTGGACTTTCTATACAATCATCTATTTTGTTTTTGATCAAATGTTACATTATAGATTTATTGGCTTAAGAAATCAGGTTTTAGACAAAGCTCATGTTGTGTAAGTAACTGTTTGAAGTATTGTAAATTTAGGTCAAAGATTATTTCAGTTCTTGTTGCAAAAACATTCAAATCATACAAAAATACTTCGGGAAAACGAGAACATTATTCGTCATATTTTGTCATACATTTTCCATTTAAATAGAAAGTAAACCTGTCTAGTAATTATGTACCAACACTAATTAATTACAGCGTAGATTTGGTAATTTACCACTAAATAAAATGTCTCATTTATGGAATTGCCTGATTAATAAAGATAAAATATATTGGCTCTTTTAAAAATTGCATGAAACATTTAAAGTAAATAAACATTAATTTTCACTATACTTATGCTCTTTTACTTTTAACCGCATCGAAAAGTATTAAAGTACGCTACTTAAATTGCGAGACTAAAAATATTGAGAAAACTTGTTACTAAATCATTACGCAATAGACCGTGAAAGAAAAAAAAGCAATCAAAAACGTTAATTTGTCGATAAAGCAACATCACTAGCAATCCGGTTTGCCGCTATCTCGCCGTTTCCCCAGCTTTCTTCGACCTGCTTTTTGACTAAGTATACAATTTAGTTTATGTTTTTTTGTATTGGACTTTGATCCTTGGACTTTGATACAAAATTTTATGGAATTAATTGGTTTGTTATTTTATTAAGTTCCAAAAAACGACACGTTTTTTGAAAAAAATAGAAGCGGGCTCGTATAGGTACATTATGCATGACTATATCGGCATGTTTATATATAAACTAAGAATTGTGTGTGTGTTTGTTTCAACTTTTATAGATTCACACTTGACCGTAATCTCGCCTGATGTTAAGCGATGATGCGGTCTAAGATTGAGCGTGCTTACCTAGAAAAAACCGATTCACTCTCGATTTGAAGACAAAAAGATTGTAACAATAGGGGACATCCACTCAGGCGCGGTCCCAGCCTCAAATTTTGGAAGGGTCACCAGTACGCAGTTTAAAATTTGGGGGGTATTTGGTCACCAGTAGTAATACTATAAATCGTAAATGTTTTTTTAGATTTTTAGTTTAACGTTTACGATTTTGGGGGGGGGGGTCATGTGAGTCCTAAGTCTTCCAGATGAGGGTCCTCCACGAGCACTCGGATTAGCAGAGTGCTCAGTGGAAGGACAAGGGCCGCGATGCGGCCATAGAGGCAGAACCGCGGCTGTCCCTAGCCGCGGTGCGGTGCCTAGCGCGGACCTCTCGCTGCCGATCATCTTCGCCATGAGAGGCGAGATGAAAGTCTCTCGACAGTGAGAGGTCGCGTGAGTTAGGGAGCGAGAGTTGGAAACCTCTCGCTCCTTAACTGAGGCGGAAGGGGACACGGGGGCGAGCCTAGAGAGTAGCCGACTATGGGCTTGCACCCCGTCTCCACAGATCTTCTTTTTATTATTATTATTTAAATTAGCCACTCCACAGACTCCGTGGTCCGTGATCTTTGTCATTACAATTATATTTATTTTTTTACACATTTCTTGGATAAGGTTCTCCTTAGAGGAAAATAGGAGGGAGTTGGGTACTTAAAATCTAATTCTAGTGCTCGTCTGTAGAGCCGATCACTACCGGTTGGGATTCCGTTAGTAATCGACTCGACATCGAGTGTTTGCCTAATCACACAAAGTGTATGCCGTCTCTACAGGTCTGGGGCGTTGGATGTTTAGGGCCGTCCGACGCCCCATCTAGGGATAGGCCTTCGAGGAGGTGACGCGCCGCTGATTTCCGGTGCGTCACTAGAGCCAAATGTGGGTTACTAACGCCCCCCGCGAGGCGGGTCCGCAAGGACAATGGCAGGGCGTCAGGGTCGTCGTAAGAGTGCGAAAAGTGACCCCACGACCCTGACCCCTAGCCATGCATGAGTTTTAGTCGGTAGGGGCACCCATGGTGTCGTATCCCATGGTATCAAGCCCGACATATCCCGCCATGTCCCTGCATAGTGGGCATACATAAAAGTATTTCCCCAACACAAAAAAGGCAGTACAGGCCATTGTTTGATGCAAACTGCCGTAAGTCCTTAAACACTTGTAAATAAATTCATCTTAGGATGTCGTTTAGCGCCTCGTTAAAAATTTCTTTGCATATTTTTTTTGTAACAAATGAATAATTTAAAAATAATCCTTAACCAAAAATGTTAAAATATGTACCATATCTAACGAGAAAGTATGTATGTAGTAGGTATAGCAAGCTACCGGAGTACATAAAGATAGCCCCCAGCACCAATGATAATATAAGTACCAATAGGTCTCTTTGCATTTCGTCTATAGAAGTTAGTTTAAGTTGTTAAACGACTTAAGTGTTACCTATTTAAGTTATTTAAACGACACTCACTCATTGAACACATCCCTAAAAACCTAGAAACACCACAAAAAATAACGGAACCAAGCGTTTTGATAAAACGGCGACATCCTGCACTCTTGCGCAGGTCAATTTTATTGTTTAGGAATTCTAACAAATCTGTGTCGTTCGGTTGACGCAATGACGTTATAGCAGATGCAACTTGGGACGGCATTCACTGTTGCATTGGACATAGTCCGTATGATGCAAACTCTCATCAGCATAGGCAACCTCAAAACATCAAAAAATTATGTGGACATATTTTTTTCGTGCATTTTTGAAGTGAAAACTTAGTTTGGCGCACCATATACCATGTGCGGTCCGAAGGGGGGGGGGGTCAAAAGGGACATGACAAAAAAATCGTATACGTTAAACTAAAAATCTAAGAAAATTAAAAATATCTAATAGTACCTAGGTACATAGGCTATTTTTAACGCGGGAAAACAACTGGAACGGGAAATACGCGGATAAAATAGTGGGGCGCTACTAGTAAAGTATTTTTTTACGCGTAGTTTTCAAAGTGAGCTATCAAATTCTGAGTTCTTAGTTTTCACTTCTATCGGCAGTCCCAATGACTGCCAATTCTTTTTTTTATAGAATATGCATAGTGACGAGACGAGCAGGACATGTGCCTAATGGTAAGCACCGTGCCTGCCCATATCAGCGCAGTGACACATAGCTAAAGACTTGAAACATGAAGAGTACAAATCATTTCCTTGCACTGCACTGCGCTCGTCACTCAGAGATATAAGATAAAACATCTCTTAGCCCAGTAATTTCACTGGAAACATTGTCCTTCAAGCCGTAACAAAGTAATGTTCGCAGATGATTGGCGGTTGGATAACTGGCAAAGATAAAGATAATTTATTGAACAGATATTAAGTTACAAAAAAAAAATTGCGGCTCTGCCTTCTGCATTAGTGTAAAAACTGTGTCGCAAAAGGCAGCGTCTTCCATTATTACACTTAATTATAATGTTCAACAACCTGATGTAGTGATAGATGTAGTGCAATTAACTATTAACAATTATTGATTTTGTGACCTGCAATGAATGTCGTTACCAATAAAGAATCTGAATCTGCATTTACGCATGTGTGCTGTACCTATAGGGGCACGGCGATGGATATCGGGCTAATCACCCCTATCGGTAAAGAGATGTTAGAAGTAGAAGAAGAGGTGTTATAAGTTTGAAGTCGATGTCTGTCTGTAGCAGCGCCGTATCTCTCAATCGGATGGATCGATTTCCCTTAGGCCTCCACAATAGAGACTTAACCTGAATTAAACCCGGATTTTGAGGTCCGGATTTTAAGGTAAGAGCTTAAATACGAGATTATCAGCCCCCGGCACCGGGGCTCCACACCTCTAAATCCGGCCCTGTCAATAGGTATAGAGTACATGCCCGTGAACAACATTTATGGGGCATATGAACCACCAGGAGACCTATGTAGGATGATAGAATGGTATAAAATAATAAGATTCAGCACTATGACGTCACTTGAAAGCTGTCAAACTGAGTACAGGTGATAATTTCTGTACGGTATTGCGGAATAATTGATTAGAAGAGGCATCTAATCCTAATTAGGCTAATAGTAGAGTATAATTAGTATCAGCATTCCACCGGTGCGAAGCCGGGTGGGTCGCTAGTATAGTTGCCGGCAAACAAGTTGACCCAATGAAGTTAGTTGTGCATGGCTGCGCAGAAACGTTTTTAAGGTCTCTTTGGTAGAAGTGCACGTCAAAGAGAATGTAATGTGCACATGCGCGAACTTCCCCTTCCATGACACTTTTGGGTCAACTTTTTTGCCGGCCACTGTAGGTACTACATAGTACTTGCTTGTAGATGTCCAGGCTGTAGGATTTGTTGAAGCAAGCATAATATCGCATGTACGATGTAGGTACCTACAGTATGACAACCTTACCTGGCCTTCTGACAGTGAAACAAATCGTTGGTGTCGAGACATTCAGCCCTTGAAGGCTCACTTTCAAAAATCTTTCCAAACGCTGGATCGCCGCATTACGCGATCTAATTACTAGTGGGAAGCTCAACAAACATTGCCATTCAGCGTGGTAATACCGCGAGAATGCTGAACATACTATAAAAAGAAAAATTCAGGGACTACCAGATTATCATGAATATTACTATCCTACGGTTGCCTGGAAGAAATAGCTCTTAGCGACAAGGTCGCCAATTTCTACTTTATTCTAAGATCTTTCTGGATTTTCTTTATGTTTATAATTTAAGTGCATTAAAGAGTTTTTGTAGGTGGTAGTAGCAGTATGTGCAGGTAGGTACTTATATATATCTAAATCTTCTGTAATTATAGTGCCTGTTTTCTAATTAGTTGGAATCTCTTAATGGCTTCGTAAATTTTGGCCAGTAGATTAAATAAATTTGTAGTTCTGTAGCATGCGAGCATTGCGTGAAGACGGGACCCAGATTAGGTGAAATATAATCTATCTTACTGATATTATAAATGGTTTAACCACGCTTCCTCCGTTCTCATTTTTCCGTGATATTTAATATCCTAGATGCTATTCCAGACTAAACTCTCTCAGTTCCAAACTTCAGACCAATTCGTTCAGACTCCAGACATTCCGACGTGATTGAAAACAAAAATTTCGTATTAATAACATTAGTAGGATGCGGAAGTTAGAATGTTTGTTGCTCAATCACGTCGCAACGTCAGAACGAATTTATTTTTCAAGGAAAAAAATACGAGGTCGAATCCCAAGCGCACCACTCTTTAATCATCTTTTCGAAATCAAGTGCATAATGCCTCAATTATTTCTCACGGTGTTTGCCTTCAACATAACGAGGACATGCTCCAAGAATCCTTACAAGTCACGCGTCATCCACCAAGCCTCACTGAGCCGGCGGCGGCGTTTTGGATTATGAGCTTGACTTTCTCTTTGAGACAATGAGAGAGGCTCCAAGTGCCAACAGTAGGAAAATTAATTGGGCTGCTTATATTATTACGCAAGTAACAGTCCTAAATCTTTACAGAAAAGCTCTCGTGGTGTATAGCGCAGGTTTAAGGACCCGGCTTTCTACCGCATATCTAATTCGGCTATCATTTCAAACAAAAAGAAAAGAGAAACATCAAAGTTAAGACAGTTATCGTTCGGCGATAGACTGCCCTATGTGGAGCCGCTAGGCTTTTCCGCCAAGCCAACGGAGATGCATCCAAGAGGGAGTCACATGCAGTAAAAAAATAAAACAATCTAAATTAACGTAATTATATTGCAACTATACACATTTATTTCCTATCCTTAATGGTGGTCGGCCTTAGGGTCGTATTTCCCGTACTCCTTCTCCCAGTTGGCAATGAACTCCTTCTTGCGTTCTTCGCGACGCTTGAAGTACTCGGGGTACTGCGCCTTTTCGAGTGGGTGCCAGTAGTCAAGGACCCAATCAGGGGGTGGGACCACTCGCTCATAGGCGACGCCACCGGGGCTGGTCGCGACTGGAAGAGAAAAAGACAAATATTTCACGGTTGTCACAGGTAGACCCTAGGTTGTGATAGTGTTAAATACCCTCAAGAAAGATCGCCAAATAAATGCTGTTAAGAAAGACCGCACAAATATCCAAATAATATTACATAGACGCGATAGTTTGAATGTGTCTTGCTCCCCGTCTTATCGAGCGTCTACGTGCTAAAAGGCGCCAATAAGCAAAATTTGAGTTCTAGCATTTGTACTTTCTGAGATTTGATTTCGCAATGATTTAGCCTTTAGATATATAGATTTAGCGACTCTATAGACCTTTTAGGGTCCGTGATCTTTGTCATTTCAATTCTCTTTTTTTTTACATATTTCTTGGATAAGGAGAAGAAGAGCAAAATAGGGAGGAGTTGAGAACATTTTTAATTTAATTCTAGTGCTCGTCTGTTGAGCCGATCACTACCAGTCTGCTAAAAATCGACTCCACATCGTCATTTGCTTCAGCCGCCTCCTCCGGCCCAGAGCCAGGCCGGAGCCAGAGCCGGCCGAGTAAATTAAAAAAGTCACCATGAAGAAGTTAAGTAAAGAGCCGGCCGAATAAGTTAAAAAAGTCACCATCAAGAAATAACTTACAACATCTCGGGATGGGATGCTGCTTCAGGAAGAGTTCCTCCTCGCCCTGTTTGAGGAGTTTCTGAGCCTTCCTCATGTCGGGTTCCTTGGCGTGCTCGTCGAACCGAGCCCGCAGCAGCACGGCCTGGTAGCGATACACATGGCTGGAAACCACACCACATGATGTTAATATTTGTAAAGTGAAGTAATGGGGTTCCAGGCGAGATCCTAAGGCCCCACGAACCTTGCCTGGACACACAGGCTCACACTCACGAGAGCCATGACCCCTCCGAAAATTATATACGACATGTTGAAAGTTGAAAAATTTACTGAATAGTACATGGCTATTTTTTTTACAACTGGAATGGCAAATACGGGGTGATATCTTGGGGTGCTACTAGTAAAATATTGTTTCTAGCTGTACCCTGCCACCCTTCGCTGTGACACATTGTGATGCAAAAATTTGATGCGGATTATATATCATTGTAAAAGTTTTGCTCGATCTCAGTGCAGAACTTTTTGAGTT
Organism: Ectropis grisescens; assembly: GCA_017562165.1. Classification (NCBI taxonomy): domain Eukaryota; kingdom Metazoa; phylum Arthropoda; class Insecta; order Lepidoptera; family Geometridae; genus Ectropis; species Ectropis grisescens. The sequence continues at coordinate 11,263,566 of CM029786.1, forward strand.
TTTGAAGCGTACACAAACCAACATAACATTTTTATATCTAGAGATTTATATTATAATTAGGCACCCCCTTCAAAATTTGAGGCCGCTACCGCTCATGTGTGCAAGTAATACGTAACACAATATACTCGTATAATGCTTGACAGTTTTCTGTATATTAATTATTGTAATACAGTAAAGTAGTTGATTCAAACTTTGAAAATGTATACAATTTGTATGCTCTTTCTTTTGTTTTTAATTTTTATTAATTGACGTGTAAATTGTGCATTTATGAATAAAGTACTTTGACTTTGACTCAATTTGGGGGAACGAGGGACTTAAAAGGGAAAGTACTAGTAGTGAATTAAAATTTTCAAAGTTGATGTTGTGGTGACTTTTTAGGTAAAAATGGTCCCATGAATGTTAGGTAACGTTTAGGCAGGAGAGGGGTTCCACATTGACGAGGCTCAGAGGAACCCCAGCGCGGGAGGAGTGCTGGTATTACGGTGAGGCGTTTTTCTTGACCGCCGCGGCCTTGCGTGGTCGCCAACGAATGATGATATACACGGTGGGACTAGGATACGGGATCGAACATCAGGTTCGTCGCGGGGAACCAAGGGTCTCCAGACGTGAGGTCGTCTAGCACCCACTTACTGGTAGGTTCCAGAGATTGTTACAGCGTGCCTTGGGTTCAGCCCCTGAGGTGGACCTAGGAACGGGCACGCCACGGCGGGATTCGTGGTAGAATGCGAGGTTTATACATACACAGAATGTGAACACCTGGAGGTTTGTGTTAGTTAGGGAGCGTGCATCCGTGGTGTCGTTTCGGACATTACCCGACCATCCCGTTTTGGGCTGAAGGGTATGCGCAACTGCATTTCCACATGCAAAAAAAATTACAAAACTGTGGGACACAGTTAGTAATAAAATAAAAGTAAAGATCCTTTAGCACACACAGCAACCACCAGATTGGATGCAGCTTCAATATAGTTATCGTCAATACAATCACGACTACAGCTAGGCTAGGTTGTGGAAATGCATTGCCTAAGTGAGATTTCCCTGATGCAATGGTTAGAATCTTGGTGTCTTCAAATCGAGAGTGAATTGGTTTCCTCTAGGCAAGCATGCTTCATCATAGTTTGTATTTAAGCCTAACATCACGCGAAATGGTGGTCAAGTGTAATCCTATAACAATTAAAAATAACAACAACATCAGCGTGATGTATTATTTTCTTGACTCTCTCATTGTGAGATGCCTTAAATTCAATAATAGTTTAAAAAAACAACTTATCCAAACCACTGACATTTTATACAATCCCTTTGATTTCTAACTAGGACAGAACTGATGATTAAATGATCAAAACTATTTAAACTATTATGTAATCATAACTAGAATCTGAAATAAATCCTCCTTATCAAATAAATACAAACTCAGTAACAGAATTATACAACTATACCAGGTTTGCAAAGAAGGTAGTGTTTAATATTAACTGGACAGGGGGGTAATCTATACAAATACTATAAAATGCATATTATGTATTCAAAAACTGTAGGACCAAATTGATGGCTCCCATGGAAGTTTTTGTATCTCCAAATTTGTGAATTATTTACAAGAGAGCATTCCAAAGACAGAAAATTACATTTACAACATCATTTCTTGTTATATTTTTGTAAAATTTTATGTATGTATTGTTATCCATCCAATTAATTATGGAACCCTCTCCTGTAAAATCACAAATTTGGAGATACAACAACTACATGGGAGGTATTGCAATTTGACAACCTTCTTTCTAATAACATGCCACATCATCAGTGAGTCACATATAACATACCTATTACTATGATGAATTAGATGTGTATGATAACTACATTTGTGTAAAATGAAGTCTAAAGAAGAGACCTATAAAACTGTTAACTACTAACATCATGTGCGCTGCCAAACTATGGATCAAAGAAAAAAATAATGTAATGTAAAATAAAATAAACAAGCATAGCAGGTGGAACATTAATCAATGGCTTAGTGCCTTAGACACATACAAGTAGTTGTGTCATAAGGAAATTGATGAGCTTGGTAAAGAAATGAGAATGTACGTATATAAGGAAGTAGTGAGGAAATTAATAATTTGAATGAACTAAATATAACAAGATAAATTGCCTTGATCCTGGACCAACCAGTAAAATCAAATTCTACTGATAATGTATTAATTTTCAGGGAATAGATACCTTCATCTGTCTAACTATATGCTAAAATGTAACCTATTTACTAAGCAAATAAATATTCAAAATAACCTTGTCACGAATTAAATCAACATAGCCGGGAAATAAAAGGCACTTAGTTGGAAATAAATTAAGGATCTTGGAAAGGATATCTGCGAAAACAAAATTAATATTAATTCGCGAGAACGACTGTTAGTAAAAATTACGTAACGCGTAAACAAATACAAAATTAAGAGATTAATTGACATAGGTACGTAAATGTGATTACCGTCTGTCGTAGAACGCCTCCAAATTACGCAAAGCTTTTTTGTAAAGGCTGCAAACTTTTTGAGAATGGGTTTTTAACCCAAAAAGCGCAGGGCTCGCCATATTTGTTTTGAAATTTCATTGAAAACTGAAATTGAAAATTGGCAAATTATTGACAGCTATAACATGACATTTCATTTTTTTTCAGTTGTCACTGATAGGAGTTATAGTTTCGCCACGTCTAAATCAAATCATCCTCACTTTTTTAAACTGATTTGTTTTAAAAATGGATTAATTTTCCAATTTCTTTGAAAATGGATGATGTTTTTGGGCTTGTGTTTTGAGCTCAAGCGTCACGCTCGTAAATGAAATAAATCTTCGGGTGAACTCGTGACCATATAGAAAAGCATGCCCAACTAGGTCTAGATGGCTTAGTAGACTTACATGACGACAATGCTTTGAAGAGTTTCACCCGTGTAGTTTCCAAAGTCATCAGTGAGCTATCAAATCCTGAGTTATAAGTTTTCACTTCTATCTGCAGTTCCATTGACTGCCATTTTTTTTTATTCTATCAAAAAACTTCCATAAAACAGCACCAAAAAATTTCTCAATTCATTAATGTTTTGTTTGTCGCTAAATAAAAGTATGTAGGTAGTAAGCTAGTAAGATTGTCTAAGCTTATAAACTGCTACTCCACAAATCACGGGAAAATCAGGTAAAAGACAATTTTATTGTGTAATAAAATTAAAACTAGTTTATGGAAGGTAGTTAATTTTATTTCTGCTTTAAAAATAGATCAGTAAAATATTTCGAATAAGTAGTTTTAGCAATGTCTCTCAGCAAAATAGTGTTTTTTTTTCAGTAAGCAAAATACAGATAATGTCGTCTTTATTGACATGAAATTAATGAGTGTTTTGTCTTGTCTCAAAAATTGTTCTCAATGCGGAGTTTTCAGAATAGCGGATATAACGATATGAGTGATAAATGGGTCAAAAAAATTTGGTCAAAGTTATGTAAAAAAGTTTAACATAGGTTTCTCAATTTTCTAACAAAGTGAAACATTGGCGCTTTTAGCGAAATTAAGAATAATTATTGATAGGTATGTTGGGGTACTCAAATCACCTCATTGCACCACAGATGGCATTATAATATACAATGAGGCATTTTCTGAATTCAAATAGGTCTGTCAATGATATCTCTAGATGGTGGTGGTTCAAAGATGGTGCCAACGTCCATTTTGTTACAGTTTAACAAAATGAAACATTGGCGCCATCTTCGGCGAAATTGAGAACTCTTTTTGACATGTAAACTTCAACTTAAACTTTTATCTTTGGCTTCTGTAAGCAGCTTTGCCGCAACTTCGCCAACGTCTTGTGTGTAGTTAGTGGCACTTTCTTCTTCAGTTGTTTCGGTGTTAATGCAGCGTAGCGTTGATGATGGCGGATTTTCAGACGAGTACTTTTGATATGTCTATTTGCATTTTGAAAATTTATTTGACATATCGTTTCATTCTTTGTCGTTCACATCTGTCATTCTGAAAACGCATGATTAAAATATCGCTTTTAGCGGACAAAAGACACACCCTTCAACAGTGGCAACACTTAGCAACAATGGGTAATCTCTTTAAATTTCAAGCGAAAATAAAATACTATAGCCAAAAACATGTTAGGATGTCTAGGGCTAATTTCGCAGACTGATAAACCATTGTATCAAACACAGATATACTAAATACATATGAATATTTAGTCTACACTCTACAGAAATCATATTGAAAATCAACTTCTATGCCTATAAAGCATGCAAAATAGAGAACAAAATGGTTCATAAAAATATCACATTATTTCATTGTCAATCCCATGTACAAAGGTGGGAGGATGGGATAAAGTTGATGTGTCTGCTATGCTGTCATAGGTCTTAAATATATGGGCCGATTTTGATAATGGATTATTTATTTAATTTGAAGGATGACATGATGAAAATGGTTTTAGTTACAATTTGTGTCATGAGTAGCTTTAAATTATTAATTTTACCTTTGTATTTAACACATAAATATGTTCATGTTGGATCATAAATGAGTTGTTTTCAGTATGACAGATATAAATGGCTAAAGTATAACAGATATAATTTAATAAAAAAAATATCGACAAATTTTGACAGGTTAAAAGTTGCAAGTCAAAAACGCCTTATTGGGCCAACATAGTAGTATATCGCCCAAACCTATACGTGACCCAGCAGTGTGTCACATATGAAGCAGGTAAAAGCAAAATTATTACATACTAAGCAACATCCTGCAGTTCCACCTATATGGTTCCTAGTATCATTATTTTGCTGGAACAAAACATACTCTATGTATAGACCAAATTTCCCTTTCCATTCTGTAGTTTTGCTTGAAAGAGTAACAAACAATTATATATACAAACTTACGCATTTATAACATTAGTAGGATTATAGTTCAACTGTATAGAACTTCTCTAAAAAATACTTAAATCGAAAAAAGTCTGTGTTATTCCAAATTATATGTATCCGAGATCCAGGTTACATTTTTTAAATTTTTACAAAGTGGTTTTAAGCGACAACTAAACATGATGTGAGGTGCGTGGTCATATTTATAATTTTATTAACTGTGAATACAACGAAAACACAAGGTTGTTACCTCCACTAGATTCTTATTTACATCATACATAATAAACAGTCAAAAATTCATTAAAAATAATAATTTTCCCTAGACTCAATGAGGTTTTATAACTTACAACAAATTTATATAGAATTTTAGAATATCCTATAGCAACGATAGAACAGAAATGTGTTATGAAAATTACAGAAGTACCTATACTGTTATATTCCAAACATTTTGCTAAAGCTTATGCAATCCGAAACTTTCAAATTTGAATAATGTTAGAAATATGTCAGTTAAAATTGTTAGTTATTGTTGAATTATTATGAGTTTGTCCCACATCAGGGCAAAGGCCTCATCCTTTAAAAATTTGATGATGGTATCACACTTTTTTTTTTATGGTTGCCTTTGCAATAAAATATGACAGTCATGTATCAACTCTCATATATTTTTTAATTTACATTTCATATTAGTATGATATCAAACAATTGATTAAAAAGATATTTAACTTTATAAAAATTTCATTACGACGGCTGCAATCCATTTTGTATTTCATTTTAAAGATCTAAGTTTATATACATTTATCATTGTATATACAAATAAAATCACTGAAACGAAAATTACGCAGATACATAACACACGTGATATTTTCAGACCGACTCGACTGCATCAAATTCGATAATTCTTCAATAAAGAAACTTTATACACAGATGTCAATATTAACAGTTTGACATATTTTTTTTTACCTATTTATTTAACGGTCGTATTTGTCATATTGAAAAGTTTTCAGTATGACAGGTGTTGGGGCAATAGATAAACACAATTAAGATCTGATCAACAGTTTTTAAAGTTATCCTCAATAATGACCATTTTCTTGAGTTCAACTACATGTGTGTTGTATTTATATCTCCCTCACTTACACATCATTTTAGATGACCCTTTTGAATTAAAAGAATATATTTTTAAATTGATGGCTGACGTTATGTTATTAAAATAATCAACTAATTATTAGTTGTTAATAAAAATTGGCAACTGCAAAATAAATTTACTGTCCATACAGTATGTTAAAGCGAAACGCATATTATAATTATTTACATTCAAAGACTAAACTTTAAAAATAAGTATTAAAAGTAAATTTAAACCGATTTTGATTAAAATAAATTGTGTGATCCCCTTTCAAAAAGTTTACTTACATGGTTTGTCTTTCTACAACAAACATAAAAACATTTACAAAATATTACAAATATTATGTCTAGAATCCTTCAATTTAATTTGTACAAGCAATTATGCTATTCATCCGCATAAGAATAAAGTTTAAATCCATTGCCCGTGCACAATCAAATATCTTAACTACTATGATCATTGTTCCTGGATAAGGTTCACATTGCTCAGTTGTTGTTGAACAAGGAAAGATATTAACTATATTTCCTGTTCCATCTGGATAAGGTTTAAAGTCCATTGCTGTTGTCATTGTATGATCGAAGATGTTTACTAGTCTTTGTTCCAACCGGATAAGGTTCAAAGTCCGATATAATCAGTCGTTGTTGACTCAGTTGCCACCGAGCGCTTGCCCGCGCCCCCAATTGTGGCCTCCGAACATGGGGCGGCCCGGGGCTGCACGCGGCGCCGTGTTGGGCACGGGACCGAAGCCACCCATCTGGCGGGTGTCCGGGAAGATTTGTTTTCTGTAACGTGACAGTGACATTTGAGTCATTCCAACAAACCTATAGAACATTTGTAAAAAAAATGTATTATTTCACGTAAACTGAAACGTTGATCTCAATTTCTACACAGAATCTCATTCTCATAATATTTGTTGTCAAAAACTTAAAAATTATGACATTTAAATAAGTTAATGATATAATATTGAAATGCTTACAGGAAGGCGGGTGGCGAGAGTACCGCAGGACCGCCGAACTCCTGGGGGTACTTGAAGAGCAGGAAGAACGCCAGGTGGCCGATCAGGATGCCAATCAGTTCCATGGCTCCGCTAGAAATATTACATATTATTAATAAAATATATTACATAGTTATTTGTTTCCACAACTAAAATGATTCACAAACATAATGCGTTTAGTGTCCCTCCTCGCTGGACGAAGAGGAATCGATTGACGTGTGAATCATAGAAATCGGCCCAGGCCATTGGTCTGTACAATGCTCCAAAGGAACATAGGTGGATAAATAAATTACCACTCTTTTGCGTCGCGCAGTCGGGTAAAAACTAAATTGCGAGTACATACATTAGTTGACAAGTTTTCGTGAGAAACACATTATTGTATGTATGGTGGTGCACCACCATACACAGATTTTTTCGTTGGCTGTGAATGAATGTGAGTCGCTCATTGTCTCACTAGTCAATAATATACATTTTCGTGTGCCTAAGCGAGAAAGTCAGCTGCTACTGTCTGTCTGGTGCCACAGCCTTTTTTTATAATTTATTCTTGTTGTTCATAGTTGTTAAGCCGCATCTGTTACTTTTGAATTTACTATGTTCAATTTACATGTTATAATTTTTATTTTTAATTAAGTATTAAAATTATTCAATAACAAATACTAAAAATCTAAATATTATAAACTTAAACATACAATCACAAAAAAACAAGACAGTTTTATTTATCCATAGGTTCACACTCGCCATCTCGCTTACGTTAAGCAACGCTGCGGTCCATGATGAAGCTTTAACCTAAAAGAGACCAATTCACTCTGCTTGAAAACACTTTCATTCTGAAAATTCTCATTTGATCATCATCATCGTTTGCGTACCCTTATCCCACTTCATGTGGGGTCGGTACAACATGTAACACGTTTCCTCCATTTATCTCTATCATTCGTCACATCTGAGTTTACTTCCTTCCTACTCCTGTCCTTTTTTCACACAATCCATCGACACTTTCTTAAAAATTTAAATAGAAAATTAATAAAAAAAAATTGAAAGTTCTCATTTGATATTTATTAACTTTATTTTAAACTTGTTAAATAACACATACCCTCCGCTGATGACAAGGTTGAAAGCCAGCAGCACCCAGGGAAGGTACATAGCCTTGAACCGCGTCCCGAACCAGAACGAGACAATCATGTCTTTGTTGAGCTGACACCATACGTACAGCACAGAGAGAACCATTGGGTCCATCAGGATCTACAAAGCACAGAAAATACAAAAAAAAAATATTTTACAGACACTTGACCTCCATCACACCCCAGACACTCCACTAAAACTCCATACAACAGTTGCCTGGAAGAGATCGCTTTAAGCGATAAGGTCGCCCATTGCTACTTTAATTTTAGTTTTAGTTTTTTTTTATGTATTTTTGTTGTTATTAAGTGCAATAAAGAGTTAATCTATCTATCTATCTATCTACAACAGCCACTGTGGAGTTACCTACTCTTCACACAACTACGCAGATGTCGTTCGTACACACGCGTGAATGAGTGCCTTAGATCTAGGGCTACTGAATTGTTTTATTGAATAGTTGTGCCCCCTTGAGTTCACCTGGTGACGTAAAGTAGTCTATAAACTTTCTATAATGTTGAGTTACATATCGACCGTAGCAATTAACATAGTCGTATGTGAAAAGTCGCTACTTTAGAGTACAGCTGTTCAAAGATTCAAATATGTATAAATTGTGCACTAGCCAGTGTACAATAACCAAATTTGGCATGACATTTAAATATTAATTACTTGATTTAATAGAATAGATGAGTGTATCAAAAACTGAATATAAATATGTGAAAATGCACATGGAACATTATTAACTGATAAGTCACGCAACTATTTTGTCGGAAACGGCAGATACGACTTTGTTAACGGAACTTTAATTCCTGCATTTGTCGTATCTGGCACAACCCGCAGTATTCCCTGGACTTTTAATTCTCATGTATGATGGATGTGCCACTGCCTACATTATTACCAGTAAGATGAAAATATTTTGTTTCGTAGATACAACTTTGAGTAAAGATAAATATATTAACTTACGTAACTGAGAACCTCCTCCTTTTTTTAAAGTCGGTTACAAATGGGACCTCTTTGCGCATTTAAAGGCATTAGTTTTTCAAGTTTATTATTATTTATCTATTTAATTATCATAATAAAGATCTAGATATAAAGTTTTGTAACAATTCTTGGTCTCTAGAAAAATGTATTATCCATTCAGTGGGTTCAGGGAAATATTTATACCAAATAAATACATTCGCAGAAAATAAGAAGTCACTGTGTAATGTAATGAAATTAAAATCCTTTATTGGAACACAAACAAAAATACGGAGTTTCTTAACGCAAATACTAATTTTAGATAATAATATTAGATAACTTATTAATATATGAATCAACGAGATAGGAACTAATAATGACAGTCTTCGCAAGTTTTATTTGAGATCAGCCGCGTTTTACATTAAACTTATTTGGCTTGTAATCTACTAACCTTAATCACAAACACTAGAATCTTAGACAACATTAATAGAATTAGGCTACAGTAGAGAGATTACAGAATCACACTTTTAGTTATAACTTTTGGTGGGAACCGTAAACAATGAACATAAAAAATTCAAAATGAATCTATAATTATAGATTATAATCTATCATTTAAAGAAATATGTAACATACGGATTATGCATATCAAGTTGTATCTTAATTTACGTATTGTTGTAGATTAGATTTAAGACTTGTTGCACTATGCTCCGAGTATTCGTACTCAGCAAACCACCATAGACTTTTGTCTATGGTGGTTTGCTAGACTCCTAGACCTAGACTCTTTGAAAGTGTGAGTTTTCATTAGTAAAAGTCAGTAGAATGACTAACATATTCAAACTAAAGTACAATGTTTATCTAGGTATAGTTGATAACTGAATAAGCTTAAATACTCAGAGTACTGTGAAACTAGCGATAAATCTAATTCGCTATTAACCTAATCTATTTCTGAATCGCTTTCTTCCAAAGCACGATCAGAAGCATTTGTATGAGGTAACTTCAAATAAAATTCATGATAACGCTCAGGAATGATCCCTCCTCTGCAGAGATCAGCAATATCCTTGTATTTTTCTTTAGTGATAGGCAAAAGCTCTTGATAGGCCTGTTTTAGTTCAATTTCATTTTCTAGCCTTTTCTTGTTTCGCGTACCGGATCGCAACACGACGATTGTTTTTGGTTCGTCATCAAAGTCATACTTGTATTCTATTCGGTCACTATGTTCAGCATTTACTCTCACCTCTTTTATGGAACTCCATGAAACTTTTTCATTTTCTGTATTTTTTGCCCAATTTTTGTTTGTTATCAAGGCTTTGAAGTCAAAAACGTTTTCTTGTGTTACTTCTTTTACAACGTAAGGATGGCCTTCAGATTTTGCCCAACGAACTAGGCAAAACCACTCTTCTGGCGTCCAAATCGTTTTGTACTTGCTGTATCGTTCTATGGTAGCGTGCACACTATCTCCCTCATTTTGGGTATGGCCTTTTTCCAAAAAGCGGTGAGTAACAGTCACACCGAGCTTTTTTGCAACATACATGTAGAGACAGAATACTATACGGTTCCTATTCTGGCCTGCGCAGTTGTCAGACCAGAAACGAAACTCCTTAATGCCTTTTTGAGAGTGAGATTTGATGAAGTCAAGTAAACAACTAGATACTTCGATAGAGCCACGCCGAGCAATCGATTCATGCCACATATAGCATGTAGCTATTTTCGATACTACATCGTATACTGTGAAATCTAATGTAGCAAATCGTCTCTTATAGTAGAGTACGCTGATTTCTCCATAAGGACATACTAACACTTTTTGAAAGTCAAAAGTAGCGGTAATGAGATCGTTGTTGACTTGAGCTTCATGCTTGTCAGAGTTCTTTAGATCTCTTGCCCTTTTTTTGCGATTCTGGTGTATGTCATATGCAGCTTTCTCTTCGTCCGTTGTTGTTAATTTGTTTGCGAATACGTGGCAGACATCGCATTTATCTTTTTTGGGTCTGTGCAATGCGATATTGAAGTTTTCATTAACTACTTCTCTATACTGCCTTTTCGTAGTTGCTTTTGAAGAATATTTCCCAACATCAAACCATTCACAGTACAACTTATACATCCGAGATACGCTGTCAACGCCTTCTAGGTATAGTTTACTTGAATTCTTACGAACGTAGTGAGCTTCAACTACTGGAAAACATCTTACGTGGTCGCAAATGCTTTTGACCATGTCATCATTATAAACACGTTTTCCATGTTTGTAAACACCTCTTTTATCTTCTTCTATCACCGTGTTCCCATCAAATTTCTTCCAGGCTGTGCTCACCACGCGTTCACTTAGTGCTATAGTATTGAGGAACATTGTCTTGCATACCTTCACTGATTTCTTTTCTGCGTCCGGTAAAAAAGTACTGATAAGTATTTTGTCTATCATGCTTTGTAACTTCAGTTGTTTGACGTCGCTTCAGACTCTTCTTCGTATTTTTTATAACAAATTCCCAATGTTTTCTCTTCTCACCTAATAACCAAAAGTATTTAAAGATACGATTTCTATCTTCCTCGGAGATTTTTTGGGTACACTTCAATCGGCACTTATCGGTACAAGGATCCTTTAATTTTTTACTTTCGACCACTTTGCCCGATTTGTTCACGAATTCTTCGCCATTATTTTTTTTTAGTTTTCTTTGGACTACAAGCCACTTTTCTTTATGGGCAAGACGTTTTTTTCCTTTATCAGTCTTATAAGTTTTTTTTCTAGATTTGGTTGTAGAACATGGTGTATGAACATGACTCACAGAAGAAATCTCGGATGGCGTACCCATATTTTCATACACCTCGTGGGTGGGAAGACCGTGGTTTACAGAAGAGCTCTGAGGTGTTTCTAGGTTTACACTCTCACCTTCAACTTCGTTAGGAATCCAAGAAGTAGGACTCGGAGATGGTATTGGTGTTGGTAGAGTGTTGTCAAACTGTGTGAAAGCTTCATTATCGTTGGTGTCTAGAACTTTCGGTGTATTGAGATCTGTTGCTAAACTGTGAGAAGCTGGAACACTTGGATCTGGTGTCTTTGGCGGTGTTGCTGGGCTCTGAAAAACATAATGTAATTGCATTACCATGATGAAAAAACTAAAACATAGATTTTTGTAAGAATTTCAATTTGAAAAACTCTACATCGGAATTACCATTTCAGGGACATCTTCCACGTAGCTCTTTGCACTGTCATCAAAAATGTCTCCTATCAGATCTTCCAGTTGTACAAGCTCATCTTCAAAGCCAGCAGGAAGAGGCGATGACTCTCCTAAAATAAACTTTACTGAGTAAACTATGCAAGAAACACAAATCAACAAAAAAATGTTTTGAATATGTACATCCAACACCCAGAAATTAAAACAAACAGTTGAAAAAGTTATAACTGCCTTATCCGACAGATTCCCTCAAAACACCTAACAGTTAATAATGTAGGAAGTGGTACATATTACAATCTTAATTATGAAATAAGCATGCAACAAAGCTGATTGTACCATATCCGACAAAATCAGACTATCACCAAACAATGAATAATGCAGTATGTGTCAGAACCGACATAGTAAAGGACTAAGAAACCCGTAAACATTGACGGATCTGGCATATCCGACATTGTTTCCCGTTAGGCGTAGTTTACAAATTTTTTTGGGGAAGATTAAATCAATAAGACACTAATACACAAACAATAGTTATTTATGTTTGGGATCGTTATGAAAAATCGTTAAAACACACGAAATAAGAAGGTACTTACTTTTTCTTTTTCGATGAGTTTCCAATTCAGTGTCCGTTAATTCAAAATATAGATCGTTCTGTGGCGGCACTGCTGGATTTACTAAGTCTAATATCCTTCTTGACCTCGACATAACGGTAACATTAAATTAAATTAAATGGATGGAAAATACTTATAGCTTGAAGGGTAACACCGGCGCGTGCGCTCTCCCCGCTAATATTGTCGGCACTGGTAGATCCGCGCCGCGCGCTCGCGTCTTTACCCCTCCCGCGCCCCGCAACTAACGTATCAACATACTATGCAACTTTATTAACCGTGCGCACGGAATACATATTACTTTATTAACTTGGTAACTTAAAATTGGTTAACTTTAGAAATTTTATAATTTGTGAGGGCATTTTTAATACTTTTCTACTACTTTTAAGCAAATAAAAAAAAATCGCCAAAATTAAGATCCTACGATATTAATTGCTACAGTCGATATAAATAGAATGGAGCCAAATTATACTATTATAATTAAATGGGTGTATGTATTGCCGCGTAAAATCAATCGAAACCGATAATAGATGGGTATCTATTTCTGTTAGTAGGTACACATTTGCATATTACTTTACACTTACCCAAGAAGGAAACTTTATTCTGTCACTATAATTATTCCTCCAGGCTTTATCAATCCGTGCCCAAAACTGGCTGTGTAAATTACGAACTTGTAAGTTGAAAATTACTACATTACTATAAAGCAACGTTATTTAACAGTTTCTACTCTTACATTATGTTATCCTTAGGAAATTAAATAAAGCTTTTAATTTTGTCCCGTTTAGTTGACGGACAGCCGTAAACAACACAACAACCCACCATGATGATATTTCGTTAGGAATTAAATGTTCGATACCGGCCCTTCGTTGAGTGCTCCTAGCGTACTCGAAACGGCCTGAGGGGTGAGGAAGCTTGAAATTGGCGGGGGGTTGGGAGTATCCGTTCTATCTATATTATCTATTCTATGCCTCTATCTCACCTGTTATTAAGCGATGATTCCTTTAACAAAGGAGCATGTGTACCTAGAAAAAATCTATTCACTCTCGATTTGAAGACACTACTACCATTGTAACCACCTAGAAAACCCCACTCAGACAATGCATTCCAAAGCCTAGATGCATTTACCCACTGGTGATTTTAACATCTAGTCAAAAACAACACCATAAAGCTGATGGTATCCCAAAACAAAGTATGTTGTTTCTGTATTATAATTAGTACATCTTTACTTAAGTATTATTATCAGCTAACCGATTTTCCAAAGTCAAAGTTTTGGTTAGATTGGAGTTAGAACATTGCACATTGTGCAAACCCATCCAATGCAAATATTTGTGTAATAATTACAAACATTTGTTCTGGGTACTTTGATGTATTACTTATTGTTGTTATTACCAACTACACAAGTATTTTATCAGCCATCTGGGCTCCAATAGCACAAGCTTTGCTTAGTTTGAGGCTCAATATTCAATCATTTGTTGGTCTTATATAAACATCTATACAGTTAATTAATAACAACTACTACAACTAGTAATCTTTGTTTCTTTATTTTAGCCCATGTAATTGTGTATGTAGGTAGTGTGTTGGAGAATTGTCGTTCTCCAACTTCTATGTTGTCACATAGAAAAAACATATTATTTGGCTTTTAAACTTTTATAAAGATATGTTCACCAATATTCAACTTACCGGTAGTCCAACAAGGAGTCCAATAATAACACTACAGAGCCAATTAAATGCCAGCATGTAGAAGTAGTCGGCTGGTTTTCCGCCGAACATGCCTTCTTCCAGCCGAGAGGAGTATGTGTACAGGAAGTAACAGTTTATGAGGAAATGGAACCCAGTCCCTGGGCTTATCGGGTAGAAAAACAGTGCTGTGAATGGTCGCCATATCTGAAAGGATATATCAAAATGATTTTTATCATGCCTAATATAATAATACCAAGGGTATTTTTTGTGGGGGCACACAAAGGTACATTGGTGGCATACCCAGTTCTTTAATAAATTATAGACTTACAATTTTTGAAAATTAGTGTCTCCCCAAAAAAGTCCTGATAATAACTAGTCTTAATGTGTCATAGGCATTAATAGTAGTATTAATGGAACTCATCATCTTGTTGTGAAAAAGCATCCTAGATGTTTATCCATGTTTCATATTTACAACTATGTAAGTATTATATCAGCTATCTGACCTCTGACCGCCATATTACAAGCTTTGCTTATTTTGGGGTCAAATGGTGTTGTGTGTGGATTGTCCACCAATATTTATTTATTTATAATATTCAGCATATTGTAACTAGGTCAACAATCTATTTTAACGCTCACATTCACAGTGAATGTATGCATGTCAGCATGTTTATGACAGCACACTAGCCAACTCTATAGACACAATTTGTTTTTAGCAAGCGTATGTACAACTTTTTTTTTATACATCCATGATTATAACAATTGATATAAGTAAATTTATATAAAAACAATAATTGTAACACATTCATGAAAGCTATAAAGTTTTGTTGAAAATAAATAAATGTCTGTCCAATATTGGAACAGCTTTACAAGATACAGGAGAATATTTGAGTCTTATAAAATGACAATAGACAGCTTCCCCAGGGAGCTTATTGTTAGTGTAAAAGATACACAAGAAATAATTATTTCAGCAGATTCCCACAGCACGGCAAGGGCTTTCCTATCCTCTCTCCATCTTATATGAGAAGTAATGTTTTAAAAAAATCATTATCGTCAGTCTCTATAGCTACAAAAAGGGCTCCTCATATGATATTTATTGTGGAACAAATTCACGAATGATTGTCAGTCATGGGGGTAATGCTACAGTAAATGAATACTGTCACAAATAGAGCTAGAAGCAAGTCTTCCTTATTTTTTAACTCTTTTTTTATGCTTGACCACAACCTGACTGATATTGTGCGATAAATACGATCCACGATAATTATTAATAACCAATTCTATTTCGAATTGAAAACAATGATTGTATTTGTCAGTAAAAACTCACTCAAGCAATGAATTCTACAGCCTCACTGTTCGTATAAAACTGACATCGAGCCTTTTCTAGATTCTTAGACCAAAATAATAACAAAACTTACCTGGAACTGGTTTATGAAGGGATTTAAATCCAACATCAAATAGTAATAGCTTAGGATGCCAAATCTACCCAACAAACTGAACCCTATAGTCAGGGCCAGCCAATATCGGGTGAAAAATGGTACACTATAGAACCAATCCTTAAATTCAGACATTTTTGAATCTCTATTACGAAAACGGAAGAGATAACAGCGGCAACCTTTGTTGTAGGACACTGAGTATATTTGTAACGATTACAACTTGTTTAGCCGGTGACTTGATAAAACTTGTTGCAATACAACGAACTATGATGAAAATGAACACAAATTACGACAAGTACACGTGTACTTTGAGAATTTGTCGAGAAAATTCAAGACGGAAAGAATGATTTGTTATTTTGTTTGACGTTTTTAATTTTTGACAGCAGTCAGAACGCGGTAGGCTTGGGCAAAAAAAATCGATATATCGAAATATCGATTTTATTTTCGTAAATAATCGATATTTATCGTCGATTTTTTTATTTCCGATGTATCGATTTTCGATATTTATTTTCGGATATCGAAAACGATATGTTTTGCCTCGAATTTTCAAGCATATATACACTTTAATTCTCCAATTACCTTATTTAAATGCTATATGAAACACAAGCAACTATATTCGCTCAGAATATTCTTCAGTGTCAAATTTATTCAGGACATCGTTCTCCAGATGTGAGGTCTGACCGAGCAACATCAGCAAAAGCAAAATAAATAAAACGTCTATATGGTGCAGACATGAGCAGCTTTTAAATCTGAAAACAGCTACGCCAGAGATTCCGAGCTCTGGATCTGTCCCCAATAAGCTTAACCAGTGTCTGGACCAACCACTTTTTGAGAAGAAGTAAGATCGGATACACATCGGATTTCCACGATCTAATACCACCTTGCCCTTTTTTTAACCCCCGACCAAAAAAAAGGGGTGTTATAAGTTTGACGTCGATGTGTGTTTGTCTGTCTGTCTGTGGCACCGTAGAGCTCAAACGAATGGGCCGATTTTGGGTTTGGGTTTTTTTTATTTGAAGGTTAATATCCGTGTGGATGTTCTTAGCTATGTTTTGTTAATATCGATTCAAAATGGCCGCCTCCACAAAATGGCGGACAAAATATTTCTTCACAACCTACATCAATATGGGTATCAAATGAAAGGGCTTGACTAGCAGAATACTATACATTATAACAAATTTCAAATCCAAGATGGCCGCCACCACAAAATGCCAAATTGTATTATTTTTTTCACTACTACCTCAATATGGGTATCAAATAAAAGGGCTTGACTAGTAAAGCACTAGGACAAATTTAAATCCAAGATGGCCGCTACAACAAAATGGCGAAATACATTTCTTTTTTCACAACTCCCTTAATATGAGTATCAAATGAAAGGGCTTGACTAGTAGAACGTTATACAGGTAATCCGAGATCCGAGGTAGTCAGGGGTTAATCAAAATTTTTATTTTGTTCTTGTCTATCGTAATGCTCGTAGCTCGAAAAAGCGACATCGTTTCATGGTTGGTGTCCCAAAGACACGAACGAAGGAATTTGACTCTACTTTTGTGATAAGAACGTCAAGGCTGTGGAATACGTTGCCTGAGAGAGTTTTTCCCGATAGTTACAATCTTTGTGTCTTCAAATCGAGAGTGAATCGGTTTCTTCTAGATAAACACGCTCCATCGTAGACCGCATCATCGTTTAACATCAGGCGAGATGGCGGTCAAGTGTAAACCTATAAAAGTTAAATAAAATCCAATTGATTTTTGGGTGAATTGCCAAATTTTTAATCCGGTTCTTTTGGAAATCGCTCTAATATCCGAAAGGGTAGCTTCAGTCGTTAATTTAACAGTGCCGGATAATAGGAGCAGATTGACAGGTAGGCACTTTAAAGAAAGGTTGCTGCTGATGTCTATATCAGACTATTGTATATGTAGGTTGGAGCGGAGCTAGTGACAACACGGTGGGTAAATGCGCACTCATGCACCTACATAACACAGACGAATACTGATTTCAGTGATGGTTAATTTTGAACATTAAAATATGTACGAATTATGAATAAATAATAAAATTGGTTGTCTGTAAAGTCGGTTAGTTTACGAACGACAACGTATAACAAAACACTGATAGATGCGGTGCAAGCGTACAATGAGCGTCATGGGACACTTTTTCGTGCACGCAGCCGGCGTTCATCGATTTATTAGTCGTTGTCACGTCAATAATATGCCAGATATTATGTATTTTCATTTATCTAATTAATAAGTGCTTAATATTTAAGTAACCTTCTCTTGAAAAAAAATCGATATATCGAAATATCGATATTTTTGAAAATATATATCGATACATTTGGTAAGTATCGATACTATTAATATCGATATATTTTGTTTATTTGCCCATCCCTAGAACGCGGTGCGCGGTACGCTGTGCTGCCAAGCTGCCAGCAGTGCTGCCAACAAACAAAAATTAAATCCACCAAGTTAGTTGTGAATTTCCGTCAAAAATCCAATCTTTTATATGCTCATACCAAACGTTAAATTTCTAAAACTTTATATATGCAAATAAAACAACTTTCCGTACATATCCTATTAATATTATATGTAATATAATCACGTCGTAATGTAGTATGTACCTACCTACAGATCGGGCAAATATTTAGAACACAGATTGTAGTTCGGAAGAAAACAACATAGGCTAATTTTAATCCTGGAAAAACCAAGACAACAAGAACTACACAGGTAAAACTGCGAAGCGGTGCTTGTAATTTGTATACCAAAACATTCGTTTCTGATTATTTAGCAGCAGTGAAGTCATACCACGTGATCTTTTTGAGCTGCGTTTTTGGGTCGTAAACTTTAGGCATAGAACCTAAACTAATATTATAAAGCTGAAGAGTTTGTTTGTTTGAACGCTAGGATCTCGGGAAGTACTGGTGATTATTTTCTCTAATTCTAAAATCTAATTTTCTATTAGATAGTCCATTTATCGAGGAAGGCTATAGGCTATAGAAGATAACGCTACTATTAATAGAAGCGGAGCATGAAATGAATGTAACAAAATCGAAAAAAATATTCCTTTTTTGAGCATCAAACTCTTAAAAACGCAGAAGCGGCCAACGCGCTTCTACAATGGCGATGTAAAATCAGGTGACGTCTCCTGATTTAGTCTCAGTCGCAACAAGGAGTTGTGTACGTTCGCTGACATTTCAATTTTCAAATTTTTCGAACATATTTTAGCCACGTTATGTTTTCTTTAGATTATGGCATACCTCATCTTCGTTTCTTTAATTATATCGATGTTTTTGAGAGATTTCCGTGCTTTGACATGACACATGACAGCTTGTGTCTAAGATTGCGTCATTGAATATCACAGATTACATACCTAGTTAACTTTCGGGAGCGCGAGAAACTGTTTTTAAAACCTAAATTTAAAGTTAAATTAAAACTAAATACGTCTAGATGAGCCGAAGAGTTTTTTCAGACTGCCTTTGCTTATTACAATTAGCCTTAAAGAAAACTTATAATCTAACCCAGACGCAACTATACATTTCTGGGTGGCATGGCGTGATGTCGCCTGATCCTGCGTAGGCGCAAACGCTAGGTCAGCAACTTATGCAGGTTCGCGGGAACATAACGACCTCTTGTATATAAAACATTTACTAATCAAGTTTATAAATCTGAGTTGGTACGACCAATTTCCGACAGGTGGCGTAGCTGGTAGCTGAAGAGGTGTTTTGTTTGAAAGCAATATTCTCAGGAATGACTGAACCGATTTCAGTCATTCTTTCCCCGTTGTATATGTACGGGATCCTGATGAGTGCTATATAATGTACCACGGGCAACGCCGGGGCGGACATCTAGTAGATAATATAGATAGAACGGACACTTCTACACCCCCCCACCAATTTTGAAGTTTCCTCACCCCTCAGGCCGTTTTTGGATACGCTAGGAGCACTCAACGAAGGGCTGGTATCAAACATCTAATTGCTAACAAAATATAATCATAGCTGTGCTGTTTACGGGTGCCCATCAACTACACTGGACAAGAATAAAAGCTTTTCTAAATTTCCCAAGGATAAAATAACGTAAGTTTTAATAATTTTTACCTCAAAGTTCGTAACTTACACAGCCACTACAGCGTGGCCAATCTAGTGAATATTTACTAAAACTGGTAATAGTTTATTTAGATAGCGCAGTAAGTGTGCAAATTTTCGTTTTATGACAACAACTGTTGGTTATTATCTAATTTCAAAACTGTTTTTTTTTTGTGTTTCTTTGAAATTAGTATTGTGCAGTGTCCCATTAGTAATTGTAATTGCATTTTGTACGTTTTACCCTCGACCAAAAAAGGGGTGTTATAAGTTTGGCATCGATGTATGTCTATCTGTCTGGCTACATGTCTGTGTGTGTGTCTGTCTGTGGCACCGTAGAGCTGCCAGTCTACCATTCTGTGGCACGAATGGACCGATTTTGATGCGGTGTTTTTTATTTGTAGGTTCATTTCCGTGCCAAGGTGGCCGCCTCCACAAAATGGCGGACAAAATATTTTTTCACAACCTACCTTAGCAATATGAAAGGATTTGACTAATAAAACACTAAACACTATAAAAAAATCAAATTCAAGATGGCCGCCACCACACAATGGCAAATTACATTTTTTTCACTTCTATCTCAATATGGGTATCAAATTAAAGGGCTTGACTAGTAGAATACTATGATGCACTATGACAAATTTCAAATCCAAGATGGCTGCATAATCCATACTAATATTATAAATGCGAAAGTAACTCTGTCTGTCTGTCTGTCTGTCTGTCTGTCTGTCTGTCTGTCTGTCTGTCTGTCCGTCTTTACCGCCTAAACCAACCAACCAACAGATTTTGATGAAATTTGATACATAGATAGAATAGATCCCGAGAAAGGACATAGGCTACTTTTTGTTCCGAAAAAAGGGTTAAAAGGGTTAAAATAAGGGATGAAAGTTTATATGGAAAACTTCGTCATTGTTGAAGAACTATGAAACTTTACGTCTAGATATTTAACACGCAACCATAAAATGTATATTTAAGCAGTTTTGTAGTTTCGAACTGTACCTACGGGGGTGGAATTGGGGGTGAAAGTCTGGAAGTTCAATATTATTGAAGATAAAACCATGAAACTTTGTATCTAGACACTTGAAATGGAGTCGATAAACGTTTGTTCCAGCAATTTTATAATTTCTAACTATACGGGGATACTTATATAACCGCTTGATACACTGGCCGCTTTTCGCGTTTTACAAATTTGGCGGGAAAACGGGTGTCAGGTTACATAAGTGCGGTGTTTATGTTTCGGCATATGAAGTGCCACCTTACTTTTACCCGTTTGAGCCATTTACTCTCAAGAGCGTTTCAAGACGCTTCTAGCGGTATCATTTATTTATAATTAATGTACTTAAATAAATTCAAGATGGCCGCCGCTACAAAATGGCGGATAATTTATGTTTTATTAATCCCATCAATATGGGTATCAAATGAAAGGGCTCAACAAGCAGAATACAATATACTATAAAAAATTGAAATCCAAGATGGCGGCCGCTACAAAATGGCGGATAACGTAGGTTTTATCAATCCCATAAACATGGGTATCAAATGAAAGGGTTCAACAAGCAGAATACAATATACTATAAAAAATTTAAATCCAAGATGGCGGCCGCTACAAAATGGCGGATAACGTAGGTTTTATCAATCCCATCAATATGGGTATCAAATGAAAGTGCTCAACCAGTAGAATACAACGTACTATATAAAATTAAAATCCAAGATGGCGGCCTCTACACAATGGCGGATAACTTAGGTTTTATCAATCCCATCAACATGGGTATCAAATAAAAGGGCTTGACAAGAAGAATACAGTGCACTATCCAACCTCAATATTTAAGATGGGCGCAGCCACTAAATGGCCATGGCATTGGACTTTTGGCAATGGACAAATTTCCATGGTGTCTTATCAAATGTTATGCATGATTGACGCTCGATTAAGGCAAATTAAGAACTGCGAAAATGAGTTTTTTGGAGGAGTAAACGTATTACTTTTCGGTAATCTTTTACAACTGCCTCCTATAAAATGACCAGGAACACCTGTTTTCAATTCTAATACGAAATTATATATATGAAAGTAGCTCTCTCTGTCCGTTGCCGTCTAACGCCTAAGCCACTTAAACAGTTTGTTACAATTTGGTGCACAGATAGACTAGACTTAGGAAAGGACAACGGCGACTTTTTATCACAGAAAAAGAGTTGAAAAGAGTGGAAATGAGGAGTAAAAGTGTGTAAGGAAGGATCTTTGCCCTCTTTGTATGCAATTTTTAACCGACTTCAAAAAAGGAGGAGGTTATCAATCCAGTTGTATTTCCAATTGTGAATCAATTTAGATGGTTATTTTTTTGGTTGGTAGATTATAGTTCAGAGGTGGTCATATAAATTTTATCGAAATCAGTGGGGCGGTTTTTGAAATATGAACAACAAACTAAAATTTGCGTTCATGTAATCAGACGATATATCTACTAATAGACTCTAATAAAATTTGGTGGACCGTCCCAATATGATTTTAAATTAAAGTCTGTTTTTGATTATTTTTTTGAGAACATAGTTTTTTTTTGTAATTTGTCGTGTAAATTGTACATTTATTAATAAATATAAAACTTTGACTTAGACCGATTTTGATTAGGAAACGTGAATTTGTATGGTAGTAGACATACGAGTAGGTACTGCCTCAATTACTTTAATAAATATGTGGCGCGGACGAAGTCGCGGGTAAAAGCTAGTGCTAAATAAAACTACTTACTAGATCCCATTTAAACCAATTTTCGTTGAAAATTTACAGGATAATGTACGACATATTTTTTTGTTACTTTTGTCATGCTCCTAATTTAGAAGTTAGGTACATGGACACACACACACATTTTACCACTTTGGAATAGCCTCTAGCGCAAACTAATCAGTTTAAAAAAAAATCTTAGAAACGTCCATATCATTTTTCAAGACCTATCCATAAATATAAAACACACGTATGATTTTGATGAAAAAAAAATTGCGTTTCAGTTCTTAGTATGGGACATTTATTGTTATTTTTCTTTTTTTTGTATGAAACTCTTAATGCGGTTCACTGAATACATCTATTTACCAAGTCTCAAAATTATAGTTCGTATTAGTACCCAGTTGTAAAATTGGAGAGTGTGCGACTGATTTGCATGATCTGATACCACCTTGCCCTTTTTTCTATCGGAATGCTCGTAGCTCGAAAAAGCGACATCGTTTCATGGTTGAAGTTCCAAAGACACGAACGAAGAGATTTGACTCTACTTTTGTGATAAGAACGTCTAGGCTGTGGAATACGTTGCCTGAGTGGGTTTTCCCCGATGGTTACAATCTTTGTGTCTTCAAATCGAGAGTGAATCGGTTTCTTCTAGGTAAACACGCTCCATCGTAGACCGCATCGTCGCTTAACATCAGGCGAGATGGCGGTCAAGTGTAAACCTATAAAAGTTAAAAAAAAAAAATGTTTTTCTTAAATGTTACTGTCACGAAACAAACCTGTAATTTAAAACGTTGAAGTCATAATAATTCATCTACGAGTATAAGCATCTAAGTACGTATTATGAGTTAAGAGCATAATATAAAAAAAAAAAAAACTTGTCAACGCAAGTTGGCAAATATTCGGTTTATTTTTTCTTTCAGCTTTTCTTCGTTTTTAGGCTGGTTTCTTTATATCAGCCGCAAGTATATTTAAGGATTTTTGCAAGGTATTGTTTGTAGAGCTGGGGATAGTCCAGATATTAGTTTTTCATAGTTCTTATAATTTCCATATATTTTGACAGATTACCGCTTAGTTGTGTTTTTCTGTTTCCATGACGACGCCATCCGGCGAGCCTGCGCGCTCCTCAGGCAACGTCATCGCCTGACGTCTCGCTGTCTTGCGGTCGTCATTTAGGGACACTAAGATATTTTTTATTTATTTTTAGTTTTAGTCATAATATGGCATCTTGCACCCCGGTTGGACGCAATGCGTTGTCTAATATAGTGTCGTTGGAACCCATGATACAGTGCACAGAATGTTCCCAAGTGCGACTTTTAAGGGACAAAAGGGCTCAAAATTCATCGGGCTAAATGCCACAAAATTTGCAAATTCCGCTTTCGGCTCCGATTGCGGGTTAGCAGACCCCAAGTGGCAGCTTCGTGAGCGCTGCTACGCCTTCCCAACCTTTTGGGAAGTGTTGAGCTCACTGAAAATTCATTTCCGATCCTTAAGCGCATCCCGCGTGGTGCTCGTGTTTCGGTGGCTCAAAGTTTATCGTTTGTTATCAAAACTGTTCTGTCACAAAATTCGAAAGATGCTTGGGAACATTTACTCACTCTCCCATACAGTGTACTTTATGTACCTTTAGAACCGTCGAACAAAAAGTCCCTTACCACTAGGGTCAAGGAAAATTGCATTAAGTACACTGCATCAGTGGAAACCCCTTTAGATTTGAGTAGTTTTATTCCGCCTAAGCAGCGGAATAACATAAATTCTAAAAAAAGTGATGATTCGGCTATAATTAAGATAGTAAAGAACAAAATTAGCGATGGCGACATCAAAGGCGCTGCACGTATTTTGTTTTCCAGTGACACTATTGCGCCAAATACAACACACACCATTCAGTCACTTCGTGACAAACATCCACCTGCGACAGCTAATCTCCACCTCCCTGATCCCCCACAATCAGATGACGTCACTATTGAGGCCACATCGCAGGAGGTTACGGCTGCGATTACATCTTTTTTGAGTGGCTCAGCCGGAGGCCTAGATGGCCTGACACCTCAACATCTAAAAGATCTTCTATCTTTTAGCTCTGGTGAGGTCGGAGAGTCCCTCTTGAGAGATCTAACCTCTTTAGTTAATCTCATGTTATCTGGTCGAGTCAGTAGTGATATTGTCGAAGTTTTGTACGGCGCTAATCTGTGCGCACTTTCCAAAAAGATGGTGGGATCAGGCCAATCGCTGTCGGCACCACATATCGTCGCCTTGCTGCCAAGGTGGGTTGTAGGAAAAGGTTGCTCTTTTGAGCTCCCTTTTCCAACCAATACAACTCGGCTTTGGTTCGCGGGGTGGATGTGAGGCTGCCGTTCATTCTGTCCGGACCTTCCTTCACCAAAATTGCGGAGAGGTGCTTGCTGTTAAAGGTGGACGTCAAAAACGCTTTTAATTCGGTTGATCGAGGAGCCCCGTTGGCCCAAGTGAAGGATAAAATTCCTGATCTGTACAATTTTCTTTGGCAATGTTATGGCGCGCCCACAAAATTGACTTATCAAAACAATCATATGCTATCCTCCGTTGGCTGTCAACAGGGTGATCCCTTCGGCCCTGCGACCTTCGCCCTGGCCATTCACCCTATCATTCAACGTCTCCAGTCCAAACTAAACGTTTGGTACTTGGACGACGGAACGTTGGGGGGCGATGTGAATACTGTTTTAACTGATTTACAAAAACTTGTAGACAGTTTTCGTCTCATTGGTTTGGAAGTAAATTTCTCAAAATGCGAACTTTTCGTTTGCGACACATGTCCAGATAAAGATTCGATAATACAGAAATTTAATGATCTGGCCCCAACATCAAATCAGTTGACAAACATTCCTTGCGCCTCCAGGGTTCACCGATATTAGATGAGTCGTTTACACCTTTTGTCGAGGAAAAAAATCAAAATTTTACGAGAGCCTCCGATAGGCTACTCAAAGTAAACGTCCATAATATATGGCGTTTACAATTATTCGGCATTGTCTCTTTGTTCCGAAATTTATGTACGCTTTACGATGTAGTCCACTGTGGAAACATGGTGAGCTCCTTTGGAGCTTAGACAATGTCGTAAAGGAATCTTTAATATCGGTGTTGAATGTGGACCTGAGTGGGAGGGCATGGTCACAAGCCTCACTACCCATAAGGTTGGGAGGCCTAGGGGTCCGCCAAATTTCAAGTGTAGCTTTACCGGCATTCTTGTCCTCAGTTCATAGTACTCAAAATCTAATCGAAAAAATTCTCGCACCCTCATTAGGCCATTCGGATGTAGTAATAGATAATTTGTGCGAGGCTAAGAATGCTTGGAGGCTGGCTTGTCCAAACAACGATTTCCCCAGATGTCTGTCATCTCAGAGACAGTGGGATCGACCGATCTGCAATCTAGCACGGAACTCTCTTCTCGATACGTGTCCTAGTATCGCGGATCGTGCTCGTATCCTTGCTGTGTCTGTGTGGGAATCGGGCCTTTGGTTACAAGCTTTTCCATCTTTCAATACCGGTAGCCTATTAGATCCAACTGCATTTCGTCTAGCTGTTAGCTTGCGCTTGGGTGCCAGGTGCTATGAAGCCCATCGCTGCCATTGTGGTACTGCCGTCGACCAACTCGGTCACCATGGTCTCTCTTGCTCGAAAAGCGCGGGTCGTATTGGCCGCCACGCCTGCCTGAACGACATCATACGCCGGGCTTTTTCCACCGCCAATGTCCCAGCCATACTCGAACCGAGTGGTCTTGCGCGTGACGATGGCAAAAGACCTGACGGCATGACTGTTGGGCCTTGGAAGTTGGCCTTGGAAGTTGTCGGCCCTTAGTATGGGACGCAACTTGCGTCGATACTCTGGCACCATCACATCTTCCAGAGACACATAGTAGGGCCGGTGCAGCGGCTAATTCAGCTGAGCGACTCAAACGGCGCAAATATGCAACCCTCGGAAGTGGTTACATATTTGAGCCCTTTGGGGTTGAGACATTGGGACCGTGGGGGGCCGGGAGCTCACCTCATTTTCAAAAGCCTATCCGAGCGCTTGGTCGACGCGACGCGTGACCAAAATGCTGGCGTTTATTTGGCCCAACGCATAAGCATTGCCATTCAGCGTGGTAATGCCGCCAGCATGCTGGGTACGCTTCCGATTGGTAGTGGGCTTGAACATCTTGATTATCTATAGACCTACAGTGGTCTATAGATAATTCAGGTGTGCTTAGTGTAAGTAGTTAGTTAGGTTTGTAGTGTATGTAGTTCTCATTGTATTTTAGTTTTGTTAATAAAGGCTCTGCCCAGATAAAAATAACATTATATACCTTTATGTACCCGACTTTTATTTAGGACTTTGTGTCCATGTGATATAACGTCTTTGATCTACTATGTATAAATTTCAATTAAATTTAAAACGTCTCTTAAGAGTGTGCCATAACATATAATATGAGAGTGTATAATTTCATAAAAACGTAATTAGGAAAAAGTCAAATCCGAAACTAGTAACTAGTAAACACTGCCGGTGCGAGTGGTGCGACGCCTGCGCCATGATTGAATCGCCGTAAAGCGCAATCTTTTGTGTTGTTTTGGTAAATCGTAATTCATTGTTTGTTGTCGTAGTTGTGAATAATTGCGTTTTGTTACTTATTGCAGTGTGCCTTGTTGTATGATTGAGTGAAAGTGATTGTGCCCAATGCATTATAGATTACAATTAAATGTGTTTAAAGGAATGTTATGTTGTGAAGTTAATATCCCAAGCTGCTAGTTCTGGGCACGGATTTTAAATGGATAATGCCTGGAGTACCTAATGGTTAGTTATAGTGTCAGAAGAAAGTTTTCTTCTTGGGTGAATGTAAAATAATATGCGAATGTGTACGTACTAATAGAAATAGATATCTACATAATTATCTAATCATCTTTTTCGTTTGATTTTACGCGGCGATACATACACTCTCTTCATTAGAATAGTAAAATTTTGCTCTATTCTATGTATGTAACTCAACATTAGATAAAGATTGTAAATCACTTTACGTCACCGGGTGAACTAAAGAGGCACAACTATTCAATATTTAATAAAACAAGTCAGTAGCCTAGATGAGGGAAATGTGGATCACATATTCTTCAGTTGTCCCTTGATGCAGCACTCCTTATATGATGTCATCCCCCCAGTTATTCCCCGTCCTACCTCCCTTAAATCCCTCATCTCCCTAGTTAATACTCCCTTTGTATATATTTTATGTAAATATATTAAAAAAAAATATAAATATCTATACTTGTATATATTCTAATATATGTGGAAATATATATTATGTGTGTGTTGTCTTGTGCTCGTCCTGTAGTTAGAACTAAGCCCTTTCTTTTTCAGAAAAGGGGGAAAACAAAAACACACGAATTGCAGTCAACAAAGGTTACCGTACACCAATCTCCCCGTTTGGCGGACATCTTTCTACAATAAAAGCCATAAACCAAAAGTTGAAGTTGAAGTCAGTAGCCCTAGACATAGCGCACACATTCAAGTGTGTGTACGAACGACAGCTGCGTAGTTGTGTGAGGAATAGGTGACGCGTCAGCGGCTTTTGTATGGAGAAATGCTCAAGTGTCCGGGGTGTGCTTTAGCTCCGATCACGCGATTTTTAACTCCCACGTTTAAGCGAGAGTTAAAAATCGCGTGGTCTGGCTTCAATGCTTCGTTAACAGAGGTAAGTGCCACCTAAACAAAGAAAAGTTTGTCAAACTACAAAAACTACAAAAGACTACAAAAGGCAAAAAAAGTCTTTGATTGACCTTGTTGTCATCATATATCACATTATCATATAAAATTATTCGTTCATATTAGGTACTTACGTTACCGTTTGAAAAACACAATAGCCATTTTATGGATGAAAATATGAAGTTTTTATTTCTTTTTAATAAGGTTGCCATCTTTAAAGTTTGGGAACCAGGACAAGACTCGCGAAAACCCTGGATTTTCCTGATTTTAGAGCCCAAAACCCGGATATGTCAATGGATTTTTTTACACATAACTTTCTTACCTCGTCTTACATTGAGACAATAGAACAAAATTTTTCAACCAGATATTTTAAACCCGGACTATGATACTACGAAGTCCGGCCCGGACGCTCCCCGGACGCCCTCTAAACTAGGACAAATCCGGGAAAATCCTGACGGATGGCTACCTTACCTTTAAATATCCCGTTAGCCGTTAGAAAGTTATTTTCCCGTTCTCAACAAACCCAAATCCGCTAGATATGACGGGAAATCTGTTAAGCTGGCAGCACTGGCTGCTATCTGTCATCATATTTTTTTTTACATGTACCCAAAGATATAAAATGAAGCATGTATCGATTTAAAAAAAAACTTGATAAAATTATTTTCTGACATAGAAGAAATTAATATAATTTATGTTCGGTACAAAGATTATTATTACAACTATTTAATTGCTTAATTCATTTTAAACTAGAACATTCATCTAGAACAAACTGAAAACAATCTTTATATCCTATTTCGTTCCTCGTAAAATGAAACGAAAATAACACATGGACAATAACAATAATATAAATATAAAGTACAACAATTAATTATTGACTGTGGAATACACAGAACTATCGATTTAAAATAAAAAATCGGATATAAATCCGACGGTTTTTTGTTTAGCACACATGTTTGATATGAGAGCAAACACAACAGCTTTATTGCGTCAACTTACAACAACATACTTAAATTACAAAGTTTCACAAGCCATGCCACGTCAAGATAGTGGATTTACGCGATATTGGCTCTATGCAAAAAATTTCAATTTTAGGCAATCCATACTCTAACACGCACCACGCTGCATGTTGCATGTCAATGCATAATATTGCAGTACTTCTTACGGGAGTGCAGATAGTCTGCATAATCGAGTTTTTCACGAACTCACGCGCGTTTTGTGGCTTCACATTTCACATCAGCATGTTTGTACCTTTTTTAGTCTTGCTCGCATCCACGTCCATAGTCCACGCGTGAGGATGCGTGTTTCTCCGCAAGTAGGTGCGTGAACTGCATGAACGCGTGTACATGTGATGTATTTTCAGTGTGTTGGACTGCAGGTGTTGGCTACACAAACGGAAATACTTACATACTATTATAACGACAGAACACGCATTCTACGCACATCACAAAAATTCGTTCTGAAGAAATAGCAACAGTTTTTTTGTCAGCTGCCTTCATCATGAAGTTTTAATGCTTGTGCGACAGTCAAAAAACGTAGTTGTGAACACTGTGCGTGCATAGTTAAAAATTTGCTCCCTTTATTTCTTTCGAGCGTGCTAAAAGATCTACCCATGACTTCAAAAAATGCCTCATTAGAAAATCTAAATGTTCACAGCGGAAATTAGAAATCGATTTCCATCAATCCATCCATCGATTCATGATTCTCCTTACCTATCGCAAATTCCAATTTTCTCAATTTCTCAACTCTAAACTAAAATTATTTTTTGTTTTTGGTTGTTATTTGACTTTGAGAATAGGAATAACGAATAAGATTTTACAATGAGGTTTCTTCTGAGGCGCTTTGTGTTGGGAAGTAATTTAGCCTCCAGGTCAAGCAATATCCGCCTATCGTCTTCCAACAGTGAAGCGCAAAAAAGTGAAAAAGCCGATGATATTCAGGAAGTAAAAAAAAGTAAGGTTATGTTTACAATTTTTCAAATGTTATAAAATGTTAATTTGATTGTCTTCAAGTGTTTGTAGTTGAAGCATATAGTAAACTTTTTCATGCTCTTTCAGATATAGTAGTTGAAAAGTTTGGCCCAGTTGTGACTTTGAATATAGACCGTCAGAAAGTTCGGAATAGTCTCGATGAGTGTACCTTGCGTGAAATGGCTGCTGCCATCGAGGATTTTGATAAGGACGATCAAGCTAAGGTCCTGGTGTTCAACGGAGAAGGTGGCTCTTTCTGCTCGGGGTTTGATATTGATGAAATTGGTGAAAAGGGATATAACAGCTTGAAAGATGCTTCGGTAAGCATTCAAATCATAAATTTAGTAATATAGTACCTATAGTAGTTTAGTAACCCGGCGTGAATTCTCTACGAGAAAGAACAAACGCTTATTTAATTCCATCCAATTTTTTTAGCATCGTCTAATGAAGAGGCCCCTGTGTGATAAGGTCACAATAGCGGCAGTCACTGGGTACTGTGTAGCAGAGGGCTTCGAGCTGGCTCTGGCGTGTGACCTGCGTGTTATTGAAGATACGGCTGTATTGGGATGTCTCGGCAGGAGATTTGGTAATCCTAGTAACATCATAATTGCAAAAGTTTTTTACAAAAACAGCTTGCTGGAAAAATTTCATGCTTTGATTTGGATTTATTTTTGTTTAACTTATTTTAAAAGTAATGAAAATATGAGGGGGTAATGAAAATATATATTTCCCACCATTCTGTGGCTGTGGCAGTGGTCATCTCGAATCAGCAAAATCTATTTTCATCAAACGTAGCTCAGCACACTCCCAACTAATTCACGTTTCAATCAAAAATTAAATTCATTCTTTCGAGAGCTACAATGCCACTGGCACACGCCCGAATACTCACTAACACATACGGACAGAGAACATTTATACATTATTAATTTCCAGGTGTCCCACAGAGTTTGTACGGTGGCCGTAGGCTTACATCGCTGATTGGGCTCTCTCGGGCTCTCGATCTACTTGTGACGGGGAGACTGATATCTGGATCCGATGCCCACCACATGGGACTGGCGACTAAACTCACAAGTACAGGCACTGGTAAGACAAATAATTATAACTAAAATTAATCTTTCAGAAGTGAACACTTTTGTTGGTACACCACACACAGATTTTTCGTGAGCTGCGAATGGAGTTAAAGGTAGCATAATGCTTATGAATGAAAGAAATCTTTGGGTGATTCGGGACCATGGCCGTCTAGAAATGTGTTAGCATTCATAGCCGTCTTGTTTGGATGGCCATGCTTAGAGACATATTTAGACGGTGTGTTAGGGAAATATGATAAATACGGTCAATCTGACTCGAGTTTTGGCCGCGTCCGGCGGCCTTTTTCAAGGAGAGTGCACGCTGACCGATCCTATTATACATGAGTGTCCCGTTATCCAATTAAATTCATGTTAATAATTCTGGCATGGGACAAAATCTGTAAAGTTATAGGTACTATGACTGGCCACTGTCCCTTAAATAAGCACCTATCTACTATAGGTGTGACAGACAGCCCTCTATGTAGCGGATGCATGGAGGAGGAAGAAACGCCACAGCATGCAATTGTGGAATGCAGTAATGTGGCAGATCAACGGGCAGAATTCCTCCATTGACCTGCAGTTGCCCCGGAAGCCTTCAACAACCTATATAGGTTGGTTGGAATAGGTTGCTTGTCTTCTGGGATAGCCTGGGATGGTTGGAGTAAAGGGAAGTATGAGCCATGCACATTGGCCCAATTAAGAGACTAAGTGGCGGAAAGGAAAGTAAGCGGAAAAGGCCCCAACAAACTAACTAATACTTCTTGCGTTGAAGACTTTACCCACTAGCAGCGTCCCGGAGTTTTACCCGCGTAGTTCCCGTTCCCGTTATTTTCCCGGGATAAAAAGCCTAAGTTTATATTTCAATTTTTTTTCAGCTCTCGGTGAATCAATAAAACTGGCAAAATCAATAGCCAAGTTCCCACAGAACGCCCTCATAATGGATAAGTTGGCTGCAGTCAATTCTCAGCTGAACCCGAACAGTGAAGAGAGCATGAGAGATGAGGCTCTCATGACCAGCCTTCTGGGGGCTGCCATTGATGATATGAAGGAAGGAGTCGCTAAGTTTCAAAGAGGTGTGTATTTAAAAAAATTCTAGTGGTAAGACTCTTTATAGTGCCCATCGGGGGACCACACCTTTGGCAGTTATTTTACCACAAGGCAGTAATGTGGAAACATCATTGTGTTACGGTTGAAAGGGAAATGTTTTCAGAAACATTACAGACATATCTAAAATCTCTGGGTAACGACACACCCTCACCACTAGCTATACGGCGCGCGATATTAACCTACTCGTTCGGGTCCACCCGGGTGTACTAAAATCACAGGGGCGCCGGCCGCTTGCCCGAGCTGACGTGCGTACGGACGCCGAGTGCGCGCATAAATAATGTCGCGGCGTTATTGTATTGTCGATGGCTGCAATAGCAATACAGTATGTTGGAAAAATTGCAATGGTATGTAAAGCATTAGTATATATATACATTTAATATATCTATTATATCTGTATGACGTGATGATAAACTTAGCCAAAATTATAAAATTCTAGAATTCGAGTAAGTATCTGAAAGTTTCTTTTTTTTCGGAGAAAATTTAATTGTTTGAAAATAATATTAAAATATCTATATATATATTAGTCGTTTCAGTCTTTTTTTACTTGCATAAAATTAGCCTGGATCCCACAAAACAGGTCACTATAGTGGGATCTAGTTCACACTAGCAAAACATGTTAAGTATTCATTCTTTGCACCTGTTTATTGTCACATATATGTATTCTTTGTATATATTGTCGCTTTGTATTTAATATCCGGGAGCGCGTGAAACTGTTTTTAATAACTTTAAGGCGGTAGACGCTAGGTTTTGTAGCTTTTCTTGTGATTTGGTTTTCGTTATTGAGATAATAAACATTTTTTTTTCATTTTCATTCCATTTAAATAAACAATAAAGAAAATTACAATTTGCAGTTTAGTTTTTTTATCATCTTATCATATTTTGTACAACCCTAGCACGTTTGGTCAGTGACGTAAGCAGACGACAAGCCACACGGGGCGCACGGTATTCTCAACTTTGCGTGCTTGTGCAAAGGTGTATTTTTGCTTGCAAGTAACAGTAGGTAAGTAGTTTCCCGAAAGTTTAGGTTATTATCGTGTAGGTATTTGCGCTTTTGTATGGCAGTGACGCATCTGTTACGAAGTAACTATTTTCTGATCTGTGGTAACGACCCCAGTACAGTGTAGTTCAGACTACATGTTCCAATAACTGCGTGACACTGCTGTTTTCGGCAGCCATGCCGCTTACCATGCACCTTAACTCAGGAAGTAGGTACCACACCTTTACCAGCTATCCTGTCGCCAAACGCTAAAATGCAAATATTATTGTGTTCCAGTTTGAATGGCGAAATTTCCACAGACTTTATAGGACAGAGAGATCTTATACTATACCTATATATAGGGAGACAAGTGCGGTACCGTGCTAAGCAGTCATTTGAAATCTTCATAGTTATGTTTGTTAAGATGTTTAATAAAAATGTTTTTGTTATTTGTAGGCATCGGGAAACATGGGAAGTTCTACAAACTGACTGAAATGCCCCTCAAAGATTGGGAGTTGGAAGAATCTTATGAAGAAGTAACTATAGAAGTAGATCCAAAGAAGGAGAAACCTTAAATTTGTTGATACATGTTTGAAACTTTAGGAAAGATTGTTGAAATGTTATATAAGTAGGGTTTAATTAAAAAAAAAATATTGTAGTTGTAACATTTTACTTTTAGTGAAAGCCGTAAGAAGCGGAGTCCGGGCGCCGCGCTGTTCCGTTTGACTTCACACCATATTTTCAAAGGCTTAAGGTGGAAAGTTAAACGAAACAGCACAGCGATCGGGTGTCTCTTGGTGTTTTACAAGTAAATTAACGAGCTACTTCATGCCAAAAGAGACGCGGTCATGTCCGCGCTATCTATTTGAACTAGAGCACCGAATGCGGTTGAAACTGGACTGACTAACTTATGATCCTAACTTATTAATTATTTGTCCGTCATCATCAGCCTCTCTTAGTCCACTGCTGGACTATAACTTGTTAGTAACGTGTTAATTAACTAAACATAGCTACAGTAGAAACTCGATAACTCAATCCTCGGTAACTTAAAAACCTCTATTCAAATTAAACATCTCTGTGTTAGTCTTATCCGTGTAGAATGTCAGAGACAAAGGATTCCGAATTTGAGTAATTCGGATTGTTTAGAAATATAATCGACTGAATTTAGTCGCTACTGAACTCTGAAAGCTAGATGTCCTGCTATTCTTTCCACACCATGTCACTGAGCAGAAACACAAATTTTATAAAACTTTGCCAGCACTCTTTCAGTCGAAATCAAGCCTGACTGACCAAACTTGCAACAGGTATAGTGCAATTATCTTATACCTTTAAACAACCAATTCTTGTAGGTATATATACATTTATAGAATCTGAATCTCGGAAACGGCTCAAACGATTTTCATGAAATTATGTATACAGGGGGTTTCGGGGACGATAAATCGATCTAGCTATTATAGGTTTTATGTTTTAAGAACATCATTTTATGCGCGTTGTTAGACATTGAAAAACCCCTACAATGTCATTAGAATACGATAACTTATTTCGCCACTGTTCTTTAAGTCTAAATGGCTTAGACGGAATGTGCTCGCCCTCGGAATCAACAGGCCCCAGTTCGAATCCTGATGGTTACACTCGGGTCTTTTCTTTGTTCTTTTTTTTCTGAGATAATCTTTTACTTCGAGCCCTTTACAAACGCATTTAAACTGAACAAAGCTCGGTCAACCAGGTACTGCTAATAAAACGCTGAAGAGTGGCAGTCGTACGATCAGTCCAATGGTATATTGTCATTGATATTATCTATCCTATGATTGAAAGTATCAAGTTAAGATTTCTTAGCACACAAGTTTTTGGTTCTTGCGTGCGTACATACACACAAACTTTTTTTGCATTCTAAAAATGCACATATATCTACCCAATTACATTTTTTTAAACGGCATCCATTGAATACCAAAATGCATTTTTTTGTCATTGTACTCTTGCCAATTGATTGATGTTACTAAAATTAAAACATGTACTTTTCTGCTAACCTACTTACTTAGGTGGTAAGAATCTTTTACTAGCACTGTGCAGCTTGAATTGTAATTAATATTTAATACCCTGTAGTATTGTTTATTTAATTCTAATTAGTACATAATTGTTTGTAAATAAAATATTGTTACATTACAAGTATGTAGTTTTATTACTCGACATGGTTCGTTACAGTTTTTTCAGATAACGGAACGAGCATTTCGAATATATGTATATTCAATTTGATGTTATCTATTTTCGTATTTTGCAATAACAACACATCAATAGGCAAGACTTTGATATTGCTGTTTATTTTCACTTGGAGATAAACAGACCAAGAGCAAAGCCAATACCGTTTTACTTAGGCGGTCGTAGAGTGACTTTATATTGATCCATCACCCCTTCGTTTAGGGATAAGTCTTAGAAATAACACGATCGTCGGTTACATTACAAGTATGTGAAATAAAAATGCAGGTTAGGTTACATTAAAAATACTGTAGTACAGTATTTTTAACTCTACGAAACTCGTTAATAAAGGTCAATGTTAGGCAACATTAAAAATACCTTAAATAAAACTCAACTACAGGTTACATTAAAAATACGTTTATTATATCAAAAATCCACCCTCTACTCAGTGACGCGGCCTTCTTCCTCTTGGTACTTGTAGTGCAGGTCGGAGCAGTCCTGGTTGGAGATGTTGACCCAGCCCTGGTCGTTGATGTGGTACACCCGGATGATACCGCCGGAGTACGCGTCGCGGTGCGTCGCGTGGTAGATAGCACGACGGCCCAGCTCTGGGACAATATAAAAAAAATTACAGACATACTCAAAATAACACTATAATTAGGATGATGACTCTGTCAAAAATATGCTATTATAAATAGTCCGCCAAGGGGTCTACCGCCGAAAGAAAACTGTCTTAGCTGTGACGTTTCTCTCTCTTTTCTTTTCGTTTGAAATGATAGAGATGGCAATAGCAAAGCCAAATTAGCCGATTTAGTTAGGCGGTAGAAGGCCGGGTAGATTAAGGAAAAATATGGAATACGCATTTTTTTGTTTTATCAAATTACAAAAAATAGGCAATGATTTCGATCATCAACTTCCATAGGGCCGTTATGACGTCACGGCTACATAAAAAAACGTACAGCCGAATAGAGAACCTCTTCCTTTTTTGAAGTCGGTTAAAAATTATATATAGAGGTGACGTCACTCGAAACTTGTAAGCACTATATTAGAGTAAGATCCCAGGGCCGCCAGACGTCACGTATTTTCAGATGAACGAAATGTGTACCATTGAGTAGAGTTAGTACGTACCAAGAACACATGCTTACTCACTAGCTTGCTTAGACGCCCAATTTCGAGATATGGGGTCCAGAAGGTACACAAAAACATTTATGTACGAGATTATGAGTTTAGGGGATGACTGGCCCCTTAGATCGGTCTGTCTTTTCGGAAAAGGCTTTAAAATAGTTGTCTGATAAACATATATAACAAATGGAGTATGAGAATTTAAGTCATTATTTTGGGAGTTTTAAGTCTGTTAAGCAAAACGGCCGACGAAAAGTGTTTGGGAGTATAGGGGCTCTATTTTTAAAGATATTGCCCATAACATACGTGAAAATCAGTTATTAGACAATACGTGAAGTAATGTATCTTCTGGATCCTATATCCCAAAATTGGCCGTCTAAGCAAGTTAGCGGCGTGCAGACACCTGAAAAGAGCATAAGTTTATGACTTTCATGTTTTGTCTAAAATCACCAACACACCTTGCGCCTCCAAGTCTGTCAAGTCCCAGTGGTACCCGGAATCGAGCACACCGAAAGCGTACACAGATCCAGATCCCACGGAGAACACCTTCCCTGGTGTGCGTGTGCCTTCACTGTCCACATAGTACAGCTGTGCTCCCTGACAACAAACATAAGTAACAGAATATTAAAAAAAGACGACAGTCATAGTGAACACTTTTTTATAGTATTGAGTGGTGAGAGGAGCAGGATACGTGGGTGATGGGTGGGTGATACGTGGTGATACGTGGGTGGTGAGTAGCCCAGGGGGGTCATGGGGTCATGACCCCCCCCTGGCTAGGCCCAGTACCTACTTATCGTGTACCAACACGTACCAATCGTGTACCAAGTGTACACGTATCGTGTACCAAGTGTACACGTATCGTGTACCAAGTGTACACGTATCGTGTACCAAGTGTACACGTATCGTGTACCAATACTTATCGTAGACCAGCAGCGATCACCGTATGGCAAGAGGCACGCTGAATCTTGAAAGGTCATGTCTATTGAGGTCCACGCTCTGACCAAATTATGCTCAAAGCTCGATAACTTTCACCTCGAACTTCAAAATCGCTTCGAATCCCTAGATAAGTGAGTAATAAGAACAGCGAACGATATAAACGACAGGCTAGTGGAAACTGTTTATGCAGTTGGTAGAAAATACATACTATAAGAGCCGACGCTAAAATAGAACCCAAAAGCTTTCCGATCATACTCTAATTCTCATGGCGGCTAGGCAAGGTAAATATGTGGTTGCAGTCTTCAGTCGACATGACGGTCTACTGACGGCTCAATAGACAGCTCTCTACTCGTGTGCAACGCAACATACACTGCTTCAATACTACGAGTATTGAAGAAGCGATCAAGGAGGACAGAAACGCGGCCGTAGTGGAGGCTCTGCGTCGAGAGGTGGCGGCTTAAGCAAAAGACGATGTCGAGTCGATTACTATCGGAATCCCAACCGGTAGTGATCGACTCAACAGACGAAATCGGACTGACTAGTATTAGAATTAAATGTTCACAACACCCTATTTTCCTTTTCTTCTCCTAAACCAAGAAATATGTAATGACAAAGGTCACGGACCCCAGAGTCTGTGGAGTGGCAAAATTTAATAAATAGATAAAAAGCGATCAAGCGGAACAAAGACTCGAAAGTGTTCGCAAACAATCTGTCTCATGGTCATGGGCAAAACTGACCAAACTGAAGAAAAATAGTGGTAACGTTGAAGCCCGAGATTTTGGACGAGATTGAGAGGTTCTATGAATAGTAACAGTTATACACCTCTACTCAAGGACAACCTGTCCTGACCTGACTCGTCACTTTGCCGAAGATATCCCAAAAGTCAGCCTGTACGAAACTAGGATGGATCTCAAAACAAGTTAAAAACAACAAGGCACCAGGTGACGACGGAATTACGACTGAGCTTCTGAGAGTAGGTGGACAAACGGTACTTAAAGTCCTCCAGAAGCTATTCGACTCCGTCATACTTCATGGTAATACGCCTGAAGCCTGGAGTAGAAGTGTGGTGGTGCTCTTCGTCACAGAAGGTGACATCACTTTGTTGAAGAATTACATACCCATTACATACTTCTCAGCCATGTTTATAAGTTGTTTTCGAGGATAATCACAAATCGTCTCACATGCAGGTTTAACGACTCCCAGCCACCAGAACAAACCAGTTTCCAAAATTGCGACAGCACTATAGACCATATTCGTATGGATGGCTTCGGTAGATTTTACAGAAAACCGAGGAGTATAATAATCGGCCACCATGTATAGCGTATGTAGACTATGAGAAAGCCTTCGATTCCATCAAGACCTGGGTAATGCTTTGGTCTTTCCAGTGATGCCGCATCGACTATCACTATATCGAAGTATTGAAGTGTATTTACAGCAAATCCACAATAACTGTCCGATTACATGACCGGTACACAAAACATATCCGGCCATATAGGTAGAATCCAAACAAATATTCAACAAGATTTGACAAAGAGGTCCAGCGAAGGACCCAATTCGAATGGGCAGCGTTCGGGAAACTTCGCCACATCTTTGAGTCCAAAATACCCCAATGCTTAAAGACCAAACTCTTTAATCACTGCGTGCTACCAGATGTGAGACGTGGTCATTAACTGTGGGCCTCATAATAAAGCTCGCACAGCGAGCTATGGAGAGAGATATGCTCGGAGTCTCTTTTCGCGACAGAATCCGTAATGAGGATATTCGCAGAAGAACGAAAGTAGCCAACATAGCTCAAAGAGTAAGCAAGCTGAAGTGGCAATGGGCAGGCCACATCGCTTGCAGAACTGACAACCGATGGGGAAGTAAGGCTCTCGAGTCGCTACCACGAACCGAGAGACGCCGTGTTAGACGGCCTCCCCACTGCTGGACAGATGACCTCACAAAGGTTGCTGGAAACCGTTGGTCGTGGAAATCTAGGGCGGAGGCCTATGTTCAGCAGTTGACGTCTTGCGGCTGATGATGACGATGATACCCTAATTATCGCACAGTTTTATGCCTTGACTACGGTGTTACTCCCGCCCCCTCCCTCTCTGGAGGCATGTGACCCCCCCCTGGAGCCAAAGCTGGATCCGCCCTTGTATACAAGATGGAATACAATTTTGTTTCTTTTTCACACTACTGCTTGGCGGTAGATAACTGGCAAAGGTGTTGTACTTCCCCTGGGAGACTCTGCAAGGAGTCCTACCATTACTATAGAAATGTAATTTTTTTTCAATAATTTAAGTTTATTTTGTGTTTCTATATTGTGGCTTCTAATTCTAATTCAGGGTAGGGGTGATAGGCCTGCACTGATGTCTCGCTAAGGGTGTACTGTGCACTTCCCCCTGACCAGACTAGACAGTCGAGTTCTATAAAAATATAAATGTACGAGCGAAGCCGGGGCGGGCCGCTAGTTAAAATATAATATTTATTAACAGGTAAGTAGTAAGTACTTACTTATTGAAAAAAAATTGAAAATATGGGCTTAGAAAACTACCTTTTACTAAATTTTGAACAGGAATACCTATAAAATACTACTATAAGCAGTTTGAATGGTTTCATTAAAATATAATATTTATTATCATATACTTATTTACCTACGAAACGAATTCAACATTTTTTCAAGCTAAAATCATACGATCACGCACACGGAGCCGCGCGGCACTTTATTTTATCACATTGACTTCCCCGTACCCCAGTGACGCTTACATGGAGCCTACATCGCATGCTGGCTAGCTGAGCGCGGTGAGCGACAACCACGCGACTTTTTTCTAATACGTAAAATATGCATTTTTAAACTCGTGATATCTTCCGAATTAAATGTAAAAAATTATAAAAAGGTATTAACTATAATATTTAGACATATGCTGTCGCGACACTTTTTGTAGATAATGATGAGTTCTGCAAAGTCGTAGTAAATGATTTTGTTCTATCATCAATAGTTTTCGCAGCGCACGCGACGTAAGGAATTTTTCAGGTCTTTTTTTTACACCTTATGTTACATTATTGGAGTTTTAGCAAGGATTCCTATTTTTTTTTTAAATATAATATAGCCTATGTTACTCGGGGATAATGTAGCTTTCCAAAGGTGAAAGAATTTTTGAAATCGGTCCAGTAGTTTCGGAGCCTATTCATTACAAATAAACAAACAAACAAACAAATCTTTCCTCTTTATAATATTAGTATAGATGAAAAATAATGTTATTACACATTTCAAATAAATACACGGGTAACTCACGTTTGATATAGACAGTCCAGTTTGACTCAAGTTTCGGTCGCGTCCGGCGACCTTGCTAAACGAGCTGATCACGCGCACGCTTTCTCTTTGAAAAAAATCGCCGGACGCGATCAATACTTTAGTCGGATTGGACAGACTATATCAAAAAGATGTGAGTTAACCGCGTATTTATATAAAACTAGCGATTAGCCCCAGTTTCACTCGTGGTACATAATACATAGCTTATATCACTCAGCGGCCATGTAAATATCCAACGGTGAAAGGGTTTTTTGAAATCCGTCAATTCGTTGCTGAGATTAGAGCGCAAACAAAAAAACTATTTAGCTTTATAAATATTAATAAAGATATATTGTCGCTTTTAATAATGAGTTTTCTGATCTATCTCACTAAACTTACCCTCTTATCGATGCCAGCGAGCATCATGCCCATGCTGAGGCCCATTCCCTTGTAGTTGTAGACCATGTTGGCCATCAGCTTGCTGGCGGCCGCCACGGAGATGCGCTCCCGGTTCCTCAGCTCGTACAGCCGGCACTGCTTGGCCAGCACCCGGTCCCAGTACACGCAGTCTGCGGCTCCACCGGCCAATGTACCTGGAGATACGATAAAACATAATAAGTCACTTATTAAAAAAACAACTGATCCGATTTTTTCGTACTACTCATTTGGGATATAGCACACATTTCGTAGGGTCCAAGAACAGGGAAGAGGGGCCATCCATAAATTACGTCTCACATCAAGGAAGAAGGGTTGATGAAGTGTGACATTGTGTGGGAAGGGGTGGGGAGGGGTGTCCTAATTTTCTGACGTCGCATTGTTAAAAATGTCGTATTTCATATCTAAGTATTACAACACTAAATTTAAACGAAAATTGCAAAATATGTGACGTCACACTAGGTAGGTAGGTCTTAAAAATGTGACCAACTGTGAAAAGAACAGGGGGGATAACAATCACGAAATTCGTGTGACGTAATGTATGGATGGTCCCAGCGACTAGAGAATAAGTCCGCCAGATTATTAAAAAATATTGTACCTACACATTTTTTTTCACATGAAAAAATGACGAAGTTATTTTCAAACAGCGGGCTATGAAACATAGTACCGTTTACGAAACTCCCAAGAAACAGACATTGGCAGAATTACGACAATGTTGTGCCCAGAAAACCCAGAACTGAACTGAAGATAATACTCATATGTACAGTGCTCAGGCTAGAGGCGAAGTGCGGAAAAGGCCCCGTCTAACTATGTCCAGTGCTCAGAAGTTTCGAGTGACTTAAGTTGTTTTGTTTTTTTTTTAAAGTTGACTATATCTACCTATGTCGATTTTAAATATGTAAGTAATTTGATAAAACGAAAATTACGTGTTTTCCATAATTTTGCTGAAAAACTAGCTAGAATTTTCAAAAAGTTGTTATCAAAACTTGGGATTTGGGACTGGGGCAAAGGTTAGTGGATGACACATGACCTCGATAGGTTCTAGACTGTGGGGTCACCGTTTTCTACACTAGACCAGCAATAATTTTAGGAGATACAATAAAAAAATGATAACTTTCTTATTACACATCTTGGTTTAACTCTCACCTACGACATTTGTGTAATATATATTACACAAATGTTTATTCAGTGTCTCGGTGTTTATATCTATCAATCTTAGTTAGATAGATAAACTCTTATATATGGATAAAGTTTTTCTTTATTGTACTAAATAAAACAAAAACAAAATCTTAAGAAACAACAACTTAAATAAGAAAATTTAGTAACAATTGACGGCCTTATCGCTAAAAGCGATCTCTTCCAGGCAACTGTGGCAATCTTATATTTCTGGGTGACGAATGCAATGCAGTGCTATACTCGGAATTTTAATTCGATTCCAGATTTGACATTAGCTATTGTCATTTTGTGAAATAATGATACCACATATAATAGTGTAGTGATGAACACAAAAATCGATAAACAATCAGCTAGACCCTATCAAATTGATATGGGCGAAGGTAAAGAGGCATGTAGCTCGAAATAATAAAACCTTCAAATTGACAGACGTGAGAAATTTATTTCAGGATAGTATTAAAAAAATTACGGCTTCCAAATGGTCTAAATGCGTATCCCAAGTTGTCAAAGAAGAGGAAAAAAATGAGTAGGCTAGATATGTTAATTGACAATATCACAGACACATTTATAATAAATGTTACAGAAAGTGACTGCGATAGCGATGACGGCGACAATTTATAAAATAAATTATTACCATAATACATCAATCTGTTTTATTTTTCATGTTCCTTCATGATCACATTTATTTATTTATTTCACACACAATTATAAAAGAAAAGTCTCAGATCGTTAATTAATCGTCAAAACTAAATTATCGGTTCAGCAATATTTCATTTCCTGATATACTTAGTTTACGAGAAGAATCGATACAGAAATATTCCATTTCCATTTTGAAAAATTTTGCAACGACACTATTTAGTACTTGTCATAACGTTGCAACACTGAAATTGTCAAATCTGGAATCGAATTAAAATTTCGAGTATAGGTAATTTGGACTCTTCATGTTACAATAGCTGCAGGTCACATATACTGCTCATCTCGTCATTCTATTCTATAAAACAAACTACATGAAAGGTAAAAGTGATTGACTAATAGATCAACACAGGCCATACTCTAAGACTAAGACTAGAACTACTTAACATTTCTCTAATGACACCAAACTGCTAGAATATATGAGAAACTTACTTAAGTATACATATGTAATTAATAACAACTAAGTTAAAATTATAATCATGAGTATACAACGCATGTAAGTAAATTGGTTAACTTTAGTTTCAAAACAGAAAGATCAGATTTTCGATTGTATTTGTGTGTCTAAATCTTAAGTCTTATCCCTACGTCCGTAGATAACAGTCACTTGTGCAATTCCAATCTAGTAATATATGCAAAAGTATGCACCTAGGACATAAACACACTAATATCATTGTAGAATATAAACCCACTGTACCCACATGTTTATTCTATTATAATGTAAGGTGATAAATAATCTTGGTATGAACAATTCGGGTTGAAATTAGAAACACATGTAGAAGAACACATAGGCTATAGGCTATTTAATCTCAGGAAAATAATGGGTCAGGAAGCATGTGGGTAAAACCATTACACATAAAACCATTGGTTGATAGTTAAATGCTTTACAGCAATTGCACAACAGCTGTTATTAAATATGACTTCTGTTTTCTATATGTCAGATTAGAATCCCGGAACTTATAAATCTAGTAGCTTACCGAGTAAATAATCATTGATTTCCACAATCTTCTTCATGGATTGGGATCCAATGAACTGGCCTCCAGTGGCACGAGAGTCTACTGCCAGTAGGACTCCACCCTGTGAAACAATTTAGCAGATTAATATTAAAATTAAGTCACTATTATACATTTTATTTGGATATACAAATTGGTGCATTTTTATAAGAGCTATGAAATTACTGAATTTACAAAAAACACATCAAAATGTAAACTTTTTTTTAATGTTTGTTAAAATTTGATTATAAAAATGTGTTAGTAGATTTTTATTGTAAACCCTCCTTCACTACAACTTCTAAATTCAAAGGCAGTATCAGTCTCAAAGTTGATATTATATGTTTCATGGCATGAGAAAGAAGTGTATTCTATGATAGTTAAAACTTATTGAAATAATGTCGAGTCATTGCAAATCGTTAAAATCATATTTGTACATATTCTTTGCAGAATATTACATGTTTATTTTGAGAAACAGCCTTACCTTGTATCGAAATCCAAGAGTGGTAGTACCATGATCAAATTGGATTTTGATGTCACG
Organism: Ectropis grisescens; assembly: GCA_017562165.1. Lineage (NCBI taxonomy): Eukaryota > Metazoa > Arthropoda > Insecta > Lepidoptera > Geometridae > Ectropis > Ectropis grisescens. The sequence continues at coordinate 11,308,405 of CM029786.1, forward strand.
TCCCGTCTCATCCTTTGAATTAAACTTAGCCAAAGTTTCAACAGGCTGAAAAATAGTTAAAGATAGTGTTAAATGACAATATTAAGCAAGAAAAATCCAGTAAATAAGTAAAATAACCTTACGTTTGCGAAAGGCGGCGTTGCAAGTTGAGTGCTGTGAATGAAATTTTGGCTAAACCCTAGCACATCATTCTGGAAAGACGCAAGAGCATCAGCGGGTTTAATGTTCACTTTTTCTTCCAAACGACACAGGTCTACCAAAGCCATTTTTAATTATTTTCCAGGGATAAACTAAAAACAAAACTATTCAACAATGAATGACAAGCGATTTCTCAAAAATGCCGACTGTTTTGTGATGTGATAGTGACATTTGTGACTTGTGACACTTGTTTTAATTGTTGACTGTGACAGATCCTGTTTTTTTAATTAGACGGTGACAGATCCTACCTCTATTTTTGGAATGTTACCATATTATATCAGTACGGAAACAAATTTACTGAATGGCAACTGTAGTCAAAGCTACTGCTACTCACCAATAGATGGCAAAACTTTACCAAACTATCTGATACAACTTTATTGTCAAGTGGTGTCAAGTAGAATTACAAGTTATGTAGCTGTATGTGATATCAGTTTCTGACTACCTACTAAAATATGCACAGCATCAAAAATAGATGTCGCTAAGATAAGAGATCTTTAATTGAGTTTTGAAATATTTTGGGCTAATTAATTTCACTGATTCCTCAACTACATTGATATAAAATTGTAGATAAAACTGACCAGCCTGATTCCGAGTTGCGTCTCAGCCTTCGACCGTCTTGAAACTAAAACTGTTGCTACCATAATTAAGTACTGCTTAACCTAATAAATCGCTAATAAATAAATAGCTAGGTTCGTTTACAAATTACTAGTTAGACCGTCGATTTTCACGGAACAAACGGAGATTGGAGGGTTCGAGGAATCCAAGCGTACGGATAACCGATAGTTTTGGAGACCTGTCATTATGGTGACTCAGAAGGTTCGGTCGCAAGAAAATATGTAGATTATTGTAGACGGCGTGCTTAAATTAAATAATTGGCAGGTGCAATACGCGACGTTCGGGTTCTTAAACTCATGTCATTTAAACCAAAGTTATAAAACTTGACTTATCTAAACTCGATTTTGCTTTATGATTTCATTTGAACATCGAATATTGTACTATAATAGTTGTAGTGGTAGGACTCTCGGCAGAGTCCGCCTGGGGAAGTACCACACCTTTGCCAGTTATTCTACCGCCAAGCAGTAATGTGCAAACATTACTGAGATCCGGTTTATAGCGCAATGTTCCCAGAGAAATTACAAGGCATAGAGATATAACATCTTAGATATCTGGGTGACGAGCGCAGTAGTGCTAGGTAATGATTTAGATTCTTCGTGGTCCAATAGCTGCGTGCCACTGTGCTGTTATGTGGCAGGCACGTTGCTTACCATCAGGCACACGTCCTGTTCATCTCGTCACTATTTATTAAAAAAATAATCTAAGGTCTAGGGACGGACAGAACGGACGGACGTGACTTTATTCTATGTAGGTAGTGATAATTCTATTAAAATTAGTGTTTAGTTAATATTAATAACATCAAAATACATTTAACATTTTTCTGAGATACAGTTTAAATACTATTTGTGTATCATTTCGGTGCTAGGTCATTTAGTTCGTTAGTTAATATGCACTTTGAGGTGAACGATGGATCGTGACTCTGGTTATGTTTAGTTCCACGACTTTTGGGGCTTGATGAAGGTTTTAAATTGAAATTATAGGTTTACGCACTACACAGTGTGGTTCGTATACAGGGCTACGTTGTAAGGATGCACTAAGCTAAATTACAATGAAAACTAGAATAATATTCATATTCAACACTTTTGAGTTTCTTATCTTCTATGCAAATAGAATGTTTGTCTGTACATTCTTTTTTTTTATATAGAGTTACGAGACGTGCTGGACATGTGCCTGATGGTAAGCAACATGCCTGCCACATAACAGCACGGTTACACGTAGCTATCGGAACATGAAGAGTCCAAATTATTACCTAGCACTGCACTGCGCTCGTCACACAGAGATCTAAGATGTTTTATTTCCAACATAGAAACATTGCCCTTCAAACCGGATCACAGTAATGTTTGCCCATTATTGCTTGGCGGTAGAATAGAATAGAATAGAATATAGAATCATAAACTATGCTTTGTATCACGTGATGATGTTTAGCGAAGTTGTTGCGCATGAGCCAAAGGTTTCTGAGTTTATATGACCAATTTTTGAAAGATGGCGTAGCAACGCGCGCTATTAACCAACCTGCATAGTTAAGTACACTAGGTGAATAGCCTTTACAAATAGTCCAAGATCCCAGAGCTGCCAGACGTCACGTATTTTCTGATGGATGAAATGTGGACGATTGAGTAGAGTTAGTACGTACTAAGAACACATGCTTACCCGCTAACTTGCTTAGACGGACAATTTTGAGCTAAGGGTTAGCTAAATTCTGAGCTATTTCCAAAATATACATTACTTACTTCAAGTATTTTCTCATAATTGAATTTTACAAACGGCCGACGGAAAGTGTCTAGTAGTATTGGGGCCTTATATTTAAAGATATTGCCTATAACATACGTGAAAATCACTTATCAGAAAATACGTGAAGTATAAGTAATGTATCGTTTGGACCCCATATCTCAAAATTGGCCGTCTAAGCGAGTTAGCGGGCAAGCACGTATTAACTCTACTCAATCGTCCACATTTCAACCATCAGAAAATACGTGACGTCTGGCGGCCCTGGGATCTTACTCTAAAAGTCTTGTGACGCGTCTTTAGCACCCAAACTATACAATAAAGGTGCTATTAGTAGATAACTACACATCATAGGTATGGTGTTTTCTGATACCTAGGTAGGTCTACCTACATCTGCACATAAAACATACCTTCAAAATAGACTGCAGGCCCGTGAACAAAATTTATGGGTCATCTGATACAGCAGGAGACCTATGTAGGATGATAGAAGGGTATAAAGTAATAAGATAGAGCACTATGCCGTCACTTGTTAGCTGTCCAACTGAGTGCTGTTGAAGAGGGGGGTTCTAAACCTCGATCATTTCTCTTTACCGCATGATTTTTGTACGGCATTGCGAAATAATGTATTAGAAGAGGTATTGAAACTGTATGGAACCAAAGCCGAACACAATCAAATGACCAAACTTACTCTGTAAATCATCGGAAAATCATGATTTTTTTTCACAAACTAACAATTAGAATTTTAAAATTTATAATTTTTATTGTTTCAATACCTCTTCTAATCTATTATTCTGCAACGCCGTACAAAAATCATGCGACAAGGAGAAATGATCGAGGCTTAGAACCCCCCCTCTTCAACTGCACTCAGTTGGACAGCTTACAAGTGACGGCATAGTGCTCAATCTTATTACTTTATACCCTTCTATCATCCTATATAGGTCTCCTGCTGTATCAAATGACCCATAAATTTTGTTCACGGGCATGCAGTCTATATATAATCTGTGGTCAAGTAGAATTGGAATGATGACGGGTCAAACATATACCTTTCGAATTAGTATCCACGTCAGTTGTATTAAATAGGTATGGAAAATACGAGACACGAATTTTAGTTTTTTATCAAATTATTAAAAATCAACAAAGATATATAAATATAGATCAATCAAAGCTTCGGAGGGGGTGGGTGCCCTTGTAACCTTGTGTCTTCTTCTTCTTTATTTCTGGCTTCCATTCGGCTGTATGACCACAATTTCGTCAATGTCTTGTGTTTCAGCAGGATGTTGTAATAGAGATAATTAATAGAATTTGGCCGGTTAACCTTGTGTCGTCACGTCTACTTAAAAATTGTGTTTAGACGTAACGAAATTTCTACGCCACTTCTACGCACTAAGTATAGTTTTAGTCATTTTTTTGTTTGTAAAACAAAAGAAAAACTTCGGGTACAATACTTTTTTAACAATCTGACTTATGAACTTCCTAGTATCCTAGTACTTTTTTTTAAAGGGGGCTGAGCCTTTATCAGATCTAAAATACAACTAGACTACATACCTACCTAACTATCTACTTACACTAAGTACACCTGAATTATCCATAGACCACTGAAGGTCTACAGATAATTAAGATGTTCAAGCCCACTACCAATCGGAGGCGTACTTAATTAGTTATTGAAGTGAAAACTTCTTTTGACGCGCCATGACAGATTTTTCGTGAGCTGTAAATTGAATTCTAGCGTCACGCTCGGGATTGATAAGAAATCTTTGGGCAAGTCCGGGGCCATGGCCATTGACCATCTAGAAATGCGTCAGCGATTCCCATTGGCCATCTATGATGGCCATGGTCATGCCCACGCTCTCTGGTTTCATCCGCCTAGTTTCCAAAGGAGGCTATCAAATTCTGAGTTCTAAGTTTTCACTATATCGGCTGTTCCTATGATTGCCAATTTTTTTTAGTTGGTTTCCATGCCTTTTGTCGTGAGTCTCCTGTTTTTTTTAGTTTTACTCAAATTCGGTGAACCACAGTAAGTTGTCCAGGATAAAATTTAGACCAACTATTAGTGCATTCCTATGTAGTGGACCAGTTAGGTTCCCATAGGAAACTGAATTTAGGCTGCCTTATCACGCGATGGTCAGATTTTCTGGCGGTTCGCTACAGTTACCATGGATTTTGGGGAAAACTGGGACATAAAATGAAAATAAAAGTTGGTAGTCATGAGGGCTGCCCATAAAAGTGAAAACTTATAAACTCAGAATTTGTTAGATTATTTTGGAAAGTACGGAAACCAGAATGTGCAACCGGAGGGCGTGGCTATGAGCATGGCCATCTAGAAATGCGTCCGCATTTCTAGACGACCAATGTGAAATGCTGACGCATTTCTACTTGTCGCCAAAGGCCATGGTCCCGAGTTTACCCGAAGATTTCTTGTTATTCCCGAGGGTGACGCTAGAATTCAATTCACAGCCCACGAAAAATCGGTATGTGCTGCGCCAAAAGAAGTTTTCACTTCAATAAAAGTTGGTAATCATCAGGGCTGTCAATAGAAGTGAAACTTCGAATTTTAGTAATCAAAAGCACTAATGTTACACTCCAATATTTTATCTACTTACCACTAAATAAAACACCTACACGCACACTAATAAATAAAAATAATCACACTGATAATCGTACTGTATAGACACTCATACATAAACATACTCATTATGACAAGAAAGAAGAGCGAAATTGAATAAATTTAAAGTAAATAAATACAAATCTATATACAATGTTTATAATATTATAAAGTACATATTATTGAGTTTTAACGTGCTATAGGAACTACTGTACTTACTGATTTCAAAAATTCTTTCACCGTTGGATATGTTAAAATATATACGTGATTTTGAGTGCTATAGGCTATATATTATGTACCATAGCCAATGCCGGGGTTGACCGCTAGTAACAAAATAAAGAACAACATACTTGGATAACAAATAACATACGATTATGGGTAGGTAATGTGTCTATAACAAAGAATACGAAAGCAGCTAATTTTCTTTGATCAACTTTAAATGAAACGTTGATCATAGAAACATATAGATCAGTATTCCAAAAACTGCCTAGTATGGTTACAGTAGTCCCGCTCGAGAGAGCCCGCCCCGTGGTCGCGTAATGCCTCGCATTACGCCGGCATTTTAATGGCACCTCACGTCGGTTTGACGGACAAATCGTTAGAATTATTGACGATTATTTTATTACGGACATAGAGCTGTATTGGATTAATACGTATTTACGTAAAGTCACGTTTATATTTTATATATTTATAATATTACATTATAAGGCTGAAGAGTTTGTTTGTTTGTTTGAACGCTAGGATCTCGGGAAGTACTGGTCCGAATTGATAGATTCTTTGTCTATTGGATAGTCCATTTATCGAGGAAGGCTATAGAAAATAACGCTACTACATATTAACAGGAGCGGAGCATGAATCAAGAATGTAACAAAATCGGGAAAAAATATTCCTTTTTGAGAGTTTTCGTACGTTTCGTGCTTTGACATGACACATGACAGCATGTGTCTAAGATTGCGTCATTGAATATCACAGATTATATACCTCTTGAATATAAAACCTTTTTGCTATCTCTCTCTCTCTCTCTGAGTTGGTACGACCAATTTCCGACAGGTGGCGTAGCAGGTAGCTGAAGAGGTGTTTTGTTTGAAAGTGAAGTTAAAGCGTTTGTTCCAACTCTATGTACTCGTATATGTAAACTCTTTGCATGCGTCCCACTAAATACTGGAACAAGGGCGGGGGGGCCTTTCTCTCTCTATATGGATGTATGTACGTTTGTTTGTATGGTCATAGGCACTGTCGATACAAGTAAACATTTATAACTTAGTATTCTCTTAAAGTAGGCATAGGACATTTAAACGGACGCAACGAAGGATCGAAGAAGAACAAGAGTAGGAAAGTCGCGAGATTATTTCAAAATTACCTACATTTTTTGCGGAAAGAGAGTAGATTTCCAGTGATGAGAACTATAGACTAAGTAGAGATGCAAACCCATTAATTATAATATTCCTACAAAAAGATATCAATACGCACATGGAAGTGTTCATTTCAGAAAAGTTCTGTAATACGTAGGTGCTCTCTTTCGGCGTAGGTGCTTAACTGCGACCCTATAGCATGTACTGACACGAAATTACATGGTACATACATATTATTCGATCGAATAGACGCATAAAGCTTTAGATAAATCTCCAAGATAGACAAACTACAGCCGGGCTGGTCATTTTCATCATTAGAGCAGTACAGACACACATGATTATAACGAGACAGAAAGAGATAGAGGAATATGATGTTACGTGATGTGAAATACGGTGTAATGCTGCACTCCTTATTAATATTCCAAAATAAAGAATGTTACCATTTCGCCGCGGGGGAAGGGTATAGTGTAGTGATGGGATCGTACAAATATCGACAATATTTTTGAGTCACAAAAATCGACAATGTTCTTGATTACCAATTTCTACTCCGGCTCGTACTTGGTACAAAAGTTATATTGTTATACACATTTGCGCAACTTTTTTTTAAAACTATTATATGTATACACTCAACCGCCGTCTACGGTTTACACTCAAGCGACAATGTGGTCTACGATGGAACGTGCTTAGCTCGAAGACCCCAATTCACTCTTGATTTGAAGATACCAAGATTGTAATCATCGGAAAAAATATACTCAGGCAACTTATTCCACGGCCAAGACGTTCTTATCACAAATGTAGGTTCAAACTTCTTCGTTCGAGTCTTTGGAACGTCATGAAACAATGTCGCTTTTTTTACCGATGAGCAATCCAATAGAAATAATGTGCAAGGTGGAATCTGATCATGTAGGTCAGTTGCACTCTCTCTGAAATGTATCTGAAAAAAAAAACCGACAAGTTATCAATTTTAACGTCTTTTTAACCCTTTGAAGTTTGAAGTCTTTTTCGCACAAGAATGTGGTACTTGCCTATGTGCTTTTTGGCACATAAAAGAAAAAACAAACAAAGAACCTAAATTTCAAAGGTCGTGGGACCCCGAAATCTAGAGAGTAGAGATGCTAGTTGCTAAATTAAAAAAAAATGCCTTTTGGCACGTCTCTAGAATAATTCCAGGACCTCCAAAGCTAGAATTGATCCATCTCAAATTTATGTGCGAAGAGTACTCCAAGAGCGAATCTGCGCTTGCTGCAATGTGAGCAACTGTTTGGATTTGAAGTACCTTTGCTCTATTTAGACGACTCTTGGTTTCTTAGCAACTAGCTAGAAATAGTTTTGATGATAGCACTCACCCACTAACCTGCTCTGGGCCAACGTGGTACGTAACCTTTTTTTTTTTTTTTCCCAGGGAAAATTCTACGAGTAGTGGTACGTAACCTATCTTAACTCTCCCCTTGGGACAGAAGTCACAGGAGTGGGATCATTTATTTTAGTGGGCGGCTTATGCTATGCTGACGCTGTGATGATAATAGTAACATAGAAATATTTGAGTATCGATAAGGTGCGACAGGAGTGACGCGCTTCACTAGCGCCGAGTGGTGAGCGATGGCAGTGGTCGCGCCGCGGGCCCGTGCGCGCCTCCCGCTCATTTTCTAATTATACAACTGGCAACACCGCCTCGTGCCCGCGACTCTTCGCTTTTTCTCGACGACCAATATGTTCCTGACGATGCCGATGGTTGGATCAGGGCACTTACTGATTTACAACGAAATCCGAACGATTCAAATGCGGAATGACAATCCTTTATCTTGCTGGAGCTATTCTGAACCCAGTCGGATTGATCACGGCACGGAATCAAATCGGAAGTCTTTGTCTAACCCGTTTATAGAGAGAAGGAGTGTCATTCCGAATTTGAGTCAAGCGGATTGCGTTCACAATCAGTAGGTACACCCTGCTTCACAGTGCAATCCGAACGATTCCAGCACGGAATCATAAATACTATTATATCTATCTCTATATGTAAAAATGTTATGCTTCAAAAACTCAAAAAGTTCTGCACCGATCGAGCTGAAATTTTACAATGATATATAATCCGCATCAAGGATTGTTTTAATCTATTTTTTGCATCACAATGTGCTACAGCGAAGCGTGGCTGGGTACAGCTAGTATTCTGAAAGTATATTGGTGGATATTTGACACACAGCCTAGCCTCAAACTAAGGAAAGGTTTTAATATGGGTGCCAGATAGCTGATATAACACAACATATATTTTTAAATACATACTTATTATATCAAGGAGAAGGCGGAGTGTAGAAGTACATGGAAAGAACTCCACCGACAAGAGCGTCGCTCTCAAATTATGAATGAACTTATTATTTATTATTTATTATACTTATTTGTATTCATCATACAAATACCAATATACACTGTGTGGGAATCGAAACCACGACCCACGGCTTCGCAGGCAGACTTATTACCAAATTACCAACTAAGCCACCAGGCCAGGCATGACGCCAGCTAACCAGACATTCTATGATAGAATGCTAATACTTGTCTCTGTCATTCTAAACGGATAAGACCAATCCGATTGCGTTGTAAATATACGTTCAGGAAACGAAATACCTGTGACTTTGCTAATGTCGCGTATACGCTACCATAAACCATAACATTTTAACCATCCACATCACGAAAATCCGACTCTCTGAAGTTAGCTAGTCAATATTTTTATAAACACTGTAACTAAGTTTAGGTTATTAATTAAATTGCATTGAAGATTTTATCTTTTCTATGATTGAAGTCAGACTCCTTAGCATGAGGAACAATGAGAAGAATTATAATTTATTGCGTACATACATAAGTACCAACACCATTTATTCTTTATTATTGCTTTTTGAAATTAAAGTTTCTTTAGTTGCATTGAGCACTATAAGTCTCAACAAATCTATCAAAATAAAAAATAAAAGCTAGCTTTATCGTTAGACCTAACCCAGCTGGTCCAAGAGGCCACAAGAGTACCCGACGTTGAGTCGCATACACCTTATTGCTTAGACCTCCTGCTGACAACAGATCCAGACCGTTATTCCGTGGTGGTAACTTCGCCGTTAGGCAGCTCCGACCACTGTCTGGTGAAGTCAGTATCTGTCTACCATCCGCCTGACCCCAGCCCTAGAGGCAACCGGCGGATGTGGCGATACAAGTCAGCAGATTGGGATGAGATGCGCTCTTTCTTTGCATCTTACCCATGGCAGCCATTGTGCTTCACTTCTGATGATCCCTCAGTCTGCGCGGATGCTGTGACTAATGTAATACGAACGGCTATGGAATATTTCATTCCATACTCCGACGTCACATTATCCAGCAAAGCTCGCCCTTGGTTTGGTTCTCAGTGTAAAAGTGCTGAAGCATTTAAACATGAGACCTACCTAGCTTGGGTTGATGCTCGACAGCGTAGGGCAAAGGATATACATCAGAAGAAGAAAGCGTTCAACAAGGCTGCTAAGGCATGCAAAAAGGTTCTTCAGAGGGCTCGTTTTGACCACATTAGTCGAATAGGGAACAAACTAGCTTCGTACCCTGCGGGCAGCAAAGCGTTTTGGTCCCTAGCTAAATCGGTCGAATCGAACTTCTGCCGCCCCTCACTGCCTCCAATGCTGAAACCTGATGGGACACTGGCTCACACCGCAATGGAGAAGGCAAACTTGTTTGCATCTCAGTTTGCGGAATCTTCGCGTCTAGATGCTGGTAGCGCGACACCTCCTACTTCACCTGGATGTCCGACTTCTATGTCAGAAATGCATATTCGCCAAATGGAGGTTCGCAAAGTGCTGCGCAATCTGGACGTGAATAAGGCTAGTGGCCCAGATGGTATTCCTGCCGTAGTGTTGAAGGCTTGTGCGCCTGAGTTGTCTCCAATACTGACGCGCCTGTATAGACTCTCTCTCGAAACTGGGCAAGTACCGAAGTCTTGGAAGCTTGCCAACGTGCAACCAGTACCCAAGAAAGGTAGTCGTGCTGACCCTGCCAACTACAGGCCAATCTCGGTCACGTCCATACTCTGCAAGACTATGGAACGTGTCTTAAACCACAGGCTCCTGGCGTACCTAGAATCGAACGATCTCCTCAGTGACCGGCAATACGGGTTTCGCCGAAACCGGTCCACCGGGGATATTCTAGCGTACGTCACTCACATCTGGAGTGAAGCTATCGAGAAGCACGGGGAAGCACTTGCAGTCTCCTGGATATCTCGAAGGCTTTCGACAGGGTTTGGCACGATGGCCTTTTAAGCAAGCTTTCAGCTTATGGTTTGTCTCCAGGTTTTATAACGTGGATATCGGACTTTTGAGGATCGATCCATACGAGTGGTCATTGATGGCTGCTCGTCGGATCAAATGGCTATTAATGCCGGAGTCCTCAGGGTCGGTGCTCTCTGCGACACTCTTTCTGCTACATATCAACGATCTGTTGAAGCCCGGTATCTTTGGGTACGCAGATGATAGCACCGTTGTAGAGAGCTACATATCGAGCGCGAGAGCCAATAGTCAACAAACTCAGGTACTGAGAGAGTTTCATCGAGCGTTTAAACTTGACCCTTGAGGCAGTCTCTAAATGGGGCGATGCCAATCTGGTCAGGTTTAACGAGGGAAAGACGCAGGCGTGTCTGTTCTCCGCAAAAAGGAGTTTTTTCCAACAGACTCCTACTTTTCGTGGTGTATCCGTGCCGGTATCCGACCATCTCGAGCTGTTGGGCGTTACTTTGTCATCGACTCTCAACTTTGGCTCGTATCTCGAATCTAAGGCTAAATTAGCTGCCAAAAAACTAGGTGTCCTCTCAAAGGTGCGAAGGTACTTCAAGTCTGAACAGTTGCTCACGTTATACCAAGCACAGATTCGCTCCTGTATGGAGTACTGCTCGCACCTTTGGGATGGATCGGCTAAGTATCAGCTGGAAGCTCTGGAATCGATCGAGAGACGTGCCAAAAGGCTCATAGGCAATGACATTCTCGTGCGTAAAAGACTGCAAAGTCTAGAACATCGCCGGAAAATTGCTAGCTTATCGGTTTTTTATCGGATACACTTCGGAGAGTGTGCGACTGATTTGTACGATCTAATACCACCTTACCCTTTTTTCTATCGGAATGCTCGTAGCTCGAAAAAGCGACATCGTTTCATGGTTGATGTTCCAAAGACACGAACGAAGAGATTTGACTCAACTTTTGTGATAAGAACGTCTAGGCTGTGGAATACGTTGCCTGAGAGGGTTTTTCCCGATAGTTACAATCTTTGTGTCTTCAAATCGAGAGTGAATCGGTTTCTTCTTCGCTTCATCGTAGGCCGCATCATCGTTTAACATCAGGCGAGATGGCGGTCAAGTGTAAACCTATAAAAGTTAAAAAAAAAAAAACGTTTCAGCGAGGCATTTTCAGTACATACACAAAAGTTCCTATCGAAATAAGGCAGCATCACACACATCATTATCCATCAGGCACATATCCTGCTCGTCACGTCACTCTATAATATAAAAAATGTTCTCAATTTCGGCACATGTAGCATAACATAATGTGAGTTTGTTATTAAATATGTACATTTTAATAATTTGATATATTTTTCTATTACCTGTCATACATAACTCTCATTTTGAAAACGCTTGGTTTTGTACATATTACATTCTCATCAAAATGCCTTAAGTAATACTTATTACCTATTTGTTTATTATCTTCACATTTCCCTTTCACAAATTTTCTTACATAAGTTGGGACTCATCTTGCGGGTTGCCAGAGTTGTCCTATCAACTTTCCAACTGACCCTGGATCAAACCAACCTTATTAGTTTAAGAACCCAAGTAGGGATCGAGTCCCGAAGTTAATAACAGGAAGATAGAGCAAACACTGTCACGTGACTTCGTACTGGCAGGCACGTGGCCGCCCGCAGACTAGCAGATTGCAATCTTTGGCGCGCGAAATTGTCTATGGTCGATGCGCGCGCTTTTTGATGTCAGCATGCAACTTTTGGAGTGCAGGATGTTTGTGAATTGTGTCTGTGGCATTGACATTGAGACTAGAAAAGTGTAATTATTGTTTGCTGAAGCAAATAAAACACGAATATGTATTGTCTTTTATTAATAGAATCTAAAAACGTAAGTTTCATAGTATGGTAAATTGGGTCACTCTCCAACAAAAAGGGTCGTCATAATCCACCACGTTGTATAAGTGCGCGTTGGATGACACGTATTCACGAAAAATGCGTCTTTTGGAACAAATAAAAACTCATTCGACCGTTCTGGAAATAAACTTCATAAGTGCGGGCGGGACCGGAACCTATAATCTGATGATTGTGAAATCGGATATCCTAACCACTGTGACTTACTTAAACACTTCATTTAACTAAAATAACAAACATTTTACTGGATCAGTTCTTTGCTTTACATATTCTGAAGTCACATCCACCGAAATCTTGAGATCTTTCACAAACAAGTGGATCCGAAAGTAAAAGCTACCAATACTTTCAAAAGCTGACCTTTAAGCTATGAAATCTCAATCTATGAGGTGATTAATTACTTAGAACAACTATAATTACCATTACAATCTTTGTAATGGATTACTAAGATTACAATATGGCGGGACAAAATGGAGCCCGAAGCTAAGAGCTAAATATCAAAAATGTCGGTCAATTTCACGTTTAACGAGATAAATACTGTGGTTACTGTGACAGCGATAATTAATTCGGTTAATTTGATGATTGATGCTGATAAAAAAGAGCTCTCTAGGCGTTCATTAAGGTTTTGGCACGAGCTTCGAAATTTCCTAACCGCAGTATTTAAAAATTTTACAAGAAGGTGTCCTTTTGAATTCAATTTTGAGTGTACCTTTGACGTCATAAACGTACCAAAATACTATCTGGGCTTGCTCAAAAATTAGACGCATCATCAAAAATTAGGTCGAATCCCACGCACACCGCTGTCATTTCACAGTCGCGTAATGCCGTTATCTTTAAACTGTGATGGAAAACATAGTGAGGAAACCGATAAGTTCCTAGAATCTTTCGGCTATGTGTGTTATCTAAAAACCCGCACTGGGCCAGCATTGTGGATTATGGCCCAGACTAACTCGAGAAGAGAAGGCCGCGAGTCCCACCAGTGCCCCACATTTAGTGGACTGCTCATGATTTTTTTTATATAAATTAGAACGTCTAACCTCACATGCATGAGGGCGTATGTTCGATTCCCGCCTGCACCTTTGAATAGCTTTCTTGGAACATGACGGTTTCCAGATAATGTTTTTCTTCACCGTAATTGCCAGTCATGATGACAATTTCTCACGGTCGGTAATAATTTCGGGTCACCAATGATAATGTTATATGTCGAGTAAAAAAACTTTACTAGTAGCGCCACACGATTTTGCCGGCGTAGTTGCGTTCCAGTTGTTTTCCCGCAGTAAAAATAGCCTATGTACTTGATATTTCATAATTTTTTACAGTTTTCAATTGAATGTTTACGGTTTTGGGTTATTGAAATTTAGTCGACGGCTTGAATGTATGAATATTGTGTGCCAAAAATATTATATCTGAATTTATTCATCACTTATTATTTAATTTAGTCTTAGATAAAGAATAAGTAAATAGAGGTTTTCGGCACTGCTCCTCTTTGTACCAATCGTAAGCAGATGAGGTGTGTGTTAGCTATGACAACAGAGTGATGTAGGTACCTACCGCGACAAAAGTATGACACTTCCACAAGAGCGACAAGACAAGAGCAATCAGAACCGTGTTTTCGGTGTTAAGCGTTTATTCTGACTATACCTACGTAATAGTATATGTAAACTCTTTGGATTTAGTAGTCTCAATAATTCTCAGTTCAATAACTAAAACAAATACCCTCAGCTAATAAACCGCCGGCCATAGAGTGCACTGTGATCTGATGTGTCAACACTTTGAGTGACACTTGACGTTTCTAATCCAACCCTGGAGCGAGGGGACGTTTGGGAGGCGGCATAAAACTTGCCGAGAACGTGCAAATTATGATGAAAAAAAAATCACATCAGAGTATATAGAACACGACGAAAAAAAAGTCTGAGTGTATTTGGGTATTGTACGCACGCAAGAATCTTTATTTTTCGTGCTAAGAAGACTTACCATAGAACAAACAAGAACAAAATGGTTTACCATAGAATAAATAATATCTTTAACACTAGAAGTATTAATCTGAAGTTACTATGTTTAAACAAACAATTGTTGTTGTTGTGATGTTTAAATATATTTTTTTGTAGGGGGTAAGACTCTTTGCAGAGTCCTCCTGGGGAAGTACCACACCTTTGCTAGTTATTCTATCGCCAAGCAGTAATGGGAAACATTTCCGGTTTGAAGGGCAATATTTACAGATCTTAGATGTCTGGGTGACGAGCGCATTCCAGTGCTAGGTAATGATTTGAACTCCTCATGTTCTACTGTGCTGCGTGTCACTGTGATGTTATGTGGCAGGCATGTTTTTTACCATCAGGCACATGCCATGCTCGTCTCGTCGCTATTTATTTAAAAAAAACATTGGTGGACAATTCACACACAACACCACCTGACACCAAACTAAGCAAAGCTTGTACTATGTTTACTAGCTAATTTCAGGGTTGTTGATGTTCCAAATTCAGTAAGGGCACCATGTCGTCTCCCATGGTGTCGAGCCAGACATACACGACCATGTCCCTGCATGGTGGGCATACGTCAAAGTATTTCCCCCACATAAAAAGAGTTGTAAATTTTATATGATGGTGCACGCGTGCAATGTTAACGTTTACTCTCATAATTTTACCCCAACGCGCAAAAATAAGTATAAATTGAAAAATTCCTTCAAAGATATAGAATGTGCTAAGAAAAAATCACATCAGAATCCGTCTAGGGAACCGTATTTTTGCCAGTTATTCTATGGGTAAGTAGTATTTTACTAATTTTACTGTGCTCCAGTTTGAGGGAAAATGTTTTCAGAAATTATAGGACAAATAGATAAACCATCTTATATGCAGTAATTTGATATCTTCATGCACAAATATTGTTAAAGGTGTTGCTTACCACCCGACAGAAGCAACATTATATTATAAAAAAAAACTAGCAAATAACTGTCATACAGAACTACTAATCACAACTGCCACATCCAAAACCCCCAGACTATGTTGAACACGAACAAAAGCGCCAAGTGTTGATTTTTGTTCTCAACTCAATAAAGGGCCAATATCCACCCGCGGCTTTCCCAAGCTTAATGAATATCATTCTCCAGGGAAATGGCCGGCCGTAAGCCAGTTACCCTGGATAACAGACTTATCCCATGGATAGATAAGCCAGTTATCTTGAACTTGAGAGAACTGATAATCTGGTTTAGAGCGCGGTGCATAAATTTTTGGCCGCAAAGTAAAGGAAGTGTGGAGCAGGTAAAAATTGGGGTATCTAGGTGTAGACCAAATAATCGAAACTTAGCCAAAAGAGGTGCGTTCCATTTATTTGATCGGGTCAGAATCCGGGAACAGGAATCGACAGATATTGCTAAAATTCAAGTTTCACCTAAGAAGTTATATCCTTTGAAACAAAAATAATACAATTTTCAAAATGGGCATGGACAAAAAAATCAACTAATTGGTTTTAATGACTTGCATGTGGACCACGATAAGTCACTGCCCGGGGGAAGCTCTTTCGCATGAACTAAATACTCGTGTGGGTGTACCTATATACTGAAGAAGTGTGGTAGCAGATGCTGTATCATCTCCATACATGTCTTTATCAGAACTTACCACTTTCCTTAGCTTATTTGATACATTTCAGAGAGTGTGCAACAGAACTAATCTGCATGATCTAATGCCACCACAATTTTTTTCTATCGGGCTTATTGTAACTTGAGAAAGCGATGTCGTTACATGGCTGACGTTCCAAAAGCTCAAAAGAATAGGTTAGAATCCAATTTTCGATAAGAACTTCTGGACTGGGGAAAGCGTTGCCTTGGGAGATTTTTTTCCAATGGTTACAATTTTGGTGTTTTCAAGTGGAGAGTTCATCGATTTCTTCTCGGCAACCACACTCTATCGTAGACCGCGTCGTTGCTTAACATCAGACAAGATACGGACAAGTGTAACGCTTAAAAAAAGGTATGTGCTTAATATCGCACGTCATAAATAGAAACTATAATAAGAAATTACTATTAAAAACTAATTTAATTGGTAATACTAAAAAAAAATTGATACATTTAAATTTAACGTAATAAAAATAGCGCCACGACAGTGAAGAACAGCAGCTGACTGTATCTTTTGCTTGTGTACACTCGGCTGTTACACTTTCGAGCGTGAAGATCGGCGTCATTCACAGCCTACGAAAAAATTTGTGTGCCAAAAAAACTTATGACTTCAAAAAAAAATATATCTGCCGAATTTATAACCTCGTACTGTTTGAACTCCGTTAAAAGTTAAAATACATCAATTTCCTTATGTTTGGAAATCGATTATTCTTGCATTTGAACCACCGCGATTTCTTCTTCAAATATCTGTGCATTGACAAAACTACTGAACCCTAAAAACGATAAAATAACAATACAAACCCCAAATTATAGTCCCAAGATAAAGGGAATATCCCAAGTCCATTAAAACGCGCCAAACCAGCATCATTACCGAATATGCATAACTGCGTTATCCTGCGGTATTGTCGCGGGTTCGATTCCCGACGGGGTACCTAGCTTTACTACGCAATTTTATTCAAAATGCAAACAAATTTCAACTTTAAGTAATTACCGTTAAGGTTTTTATTTGACCACAGTGAATCAAGTAGAACTGGTACGCAATCTAATCCAAAATTTGTTATAGTTTTAACTTCAATGTGATTCAGTTAAGGTTCAAAATTGTTTTAAGATGGAGAGTAGTTAAGTCGTTTCGTTCGGGAAGGAATAATATGTCACCCCTATAGTTATTATATGCAAATAATATGAATAATGTAGGGTTGCCCCTGCGCGTGTTTTATCTACTTATCTGTGAAATGGCTCAATTAGTGATGCGTGGGGACCCTAGCGGTTTGAGCAGTCTTGCTCGTTTTTAGGGTTAGGTTGCAAGATAGTGGGACCACCTTAAGAAGTAATGATGTAATCAATTTGTACAACCATAAACAATACTCATTTTAAAGAATAATTATTTATCACCCAATGGTGAACACGACCGAATTCCTAAGATTGAGGTGGGAGGTTCGAATCCCGCCTCTACGTCGTTAGCATTTTTCAAATTCAGATGTACTAGTTCCTCATTATCGTAGTGTATATGCTTTAATTACCTATATGCAAAAATCCCAGCACATTCATTACGTTCGCCGACCGTCAACCGTCATCGTCTGATGTTAAGCGTTGATGCGGTCTACAATACAGTTCCCCCATCTGGATGAAACCGATTTGCCCTCGTTTTGAACGAAGTTTGTTTTTATATCAAACGGGGAATATTGATTTAGGTAAAATATTCCAAAGCATACACACTCTTTACGCAAGTACAGTACAGATAGACTAGCCTATTTTTTCAGTCTCTGTCATCACTTATAATACATCTATTATCCTGGTCAATATTTGAAAGTGGGTTGTCAGAGTATGCAAACGACTCGTATCTTAGCTATGGAATATGCTAAATGATTTATAGGGTTGATAACATCTGAGGGGTGATCGACTTGTTTGAACACTCGATTATTGTAATATTTCATACGAATTCCAAGTTACTATTTCTCATTTCCTATTTAATTTTTTCATGTAGGTACCTACCTACATGAAAAACCTACTATTTTAATATTGGACTTGGAATACTTGTATTACCTACAAAACGTATGGCTGCGCTAGTGCGACCAGGCCTTACAAACATTAATCTACTGACTATACCTTCTTCCCAATTTATTTCTGGCCTGTTGACTTAGTAGGTAGTAAGTCTGCCCGCGAAGCCGTGGGTCGTAGGTTCGATCCCACCTAGTGCAAATATTTGTGTGATGAATACAAACATATTTGTACTGTGCCTGGGTGTGTTCTTTGAAAAAAAGTATTATATCAGCTATCTGGCTTCCATCACACCCCGGACACTCCACTAAAACTCCATACAACCGCCGCTGTGGAGTTGCCTACTCTTCACACAACTACGCAGATGTCGTTCGTACACACGCGTGAATGTGTGCGTTAGCGCTAGGGCTACTGAATTGTTTTATTGAATAGTTGTGCCCCTTGAGTTCACCTGGTGACGTAGTCTGTAAACTTGCTATAATGTTGAGTTACATAAATAAAATGGAGCCAAATTATACTATTCTAATTAAAAGGGTGTTTGCACAGATTTCTAAATTGTTTCAGAAATCTGTGGGTGTTTGTATTGCCGCGTAAAATGAAACGAAACCGATGATAGATTAGATATCTATTTCTGTTAGTAGGTACACATTCGCACTTAATTTTACACTTACCCATGAAGGAAACTTTACTCTGTCACTATAATTATTCCTACAGGCATTATCAATCCGTGCTTGGACACGTAAGTTACTGGCTGTGTAAGTTACGAACTTTGAGTTAAAAATTACTTCGTTATCATAAATAAATAAATATTGGTAGACAATTCACACACAACACCATCTGACCCCAATCTGAGCAAAGCTTGTAATATTAAAAAGCAACGTTACTGAAAAGTTATTTTACGTTATTTTATCATTAGGAAATTAAATAAAGGTGTTAATCTTGTCTCGTTTAGTTGACGGACAGCCGTAAACAGCACAACAACCCACCATGATGATATTTCGTTAGGAATTAGATGTTCGATACCAGCCCTTCGTTGAGTGCTCCTAGCGTATCCGAAACGGCCTGAGGGGTGAGGAAGCTTGAAATTGGCGGGGGGTTGGGAGTGTCCGTTCTATCTATATTATCTATTCTATGCTTCCATACTACAAGCTTTGCTTAGTTTGGGGTCAGATAGTGTTGTGTGTGATATGTCCACCGATGTTTATTTATTGGCCTCGTAACTCATAATATGATAGTAAGTCAGCCCACGTACTGCCCATACTGTACATACGCGTAAAATGTCGCATCATTCTGCCAAATCTATTAGATGCTTCTCCGTGATTTAACACTAAACATAAAAATATAAACGATTGACAGTCATAGAGACTATCGATAGATTTTAGCATTAAACAGCATTAATGTTTCATAATACATATTATGTTGCTAGAGGCCTAACTACTGCTATGTGATGTTCATGACGCAAAGTCACAAGAAATCACGCTTCCAAAATACGCAATGCTATATACACACACACGCACACACACACTCCGCTGCTCCGTCGGCTAATATAATTATTTTCCACATTTCCAATTTCCTCTATCAAAAAGTGCTTAAAGTCGGCTATGAAAATTTCACTTCAAAATAATAAATTGTAAACGTTTGTACTTGTACTTTGTGATAGCCATAAATAACTTCCTTTCAAAGAAAAGGGTAGAATCATATTTCGACATAAAAACTACAATTAAGCGCCAGAATTTAAAAAAATAAGGCGAGGGTCACACACATTTATAGCCATTAGCGTCCCCACAAAAACTATTACAACCTCTAATTTCACTAAAACTAAATAAAATAAAGAACAAGTCCAAATAAATCACGAAAAAAACAAACAACTATTAATATCTCTATCCTTATATTTAACGCGACGATAATTACAGTCCACGGGAACTGGCCGAAAACACAGTCGAAAATTTAAGTAAAAAAAAATGGAAAGAAAAAATGAGTCGAGTTTACGTTCGAAATTCAAAATTAAAAGTGTCGGCGCGCTCGAAGATCCGGCCTGTATCATTATGTTTGCATTAGTTTGTTCTTATTGGGATGAAAGGTTAAGTTTGGGTCACGACTTGTACCAATTAGGGGTGATTAGGGGATTTAATTTATTGTGTGCCGTGTTTGGTTGTAACGCCGCGGCGTGCTTTGTGTTGGCGCCAAAATATTTTGTTTTTTTACAAGTGTTGATTTGCGAACATTGCTTCTTGGAATTCAATGGTGATCTGGCTTTCAACTTTGACAAGTTCCTTTATTGATATGAAAAGTTTTTTTCTTGTTTTGAAAACACAGATTTTTCGTGGGCATTAAATGAAGAGATCATCGTCACGCTCATAGGTGAAAGAAATGTTCGGATGAACTCGGTACCTAACGCATTTCTAGATGGCCAAGATTAGAAGATAGAAGACTTATCTAGACGACCACACTTTGATGATTTATTCCAGACTATCAGCGCCCTCCGGTTTCACATGCGTAGTTTCCAAAGTGAGCTATCAAATTTTGAGTTTAAGTAATAAGTTTTCACTTCTATCAGCAGTCTCTACGACTGCCATTTTTATAAAAATCGTAAAAAGACGTGACGTCACTCGAATCTTCTGAGCACTATATCTTCGCCATATTTTGTTTCTGAAACAAAGGAAGAAATAGGTGTGCAATATTTTTTTATAAACTTACTGACGCATAATTGTTTTTTTTTTTAAGTCACCATGCCTATTCCCCAGACGGACTCTACAAAGTACTACCACTAAACTAATTCTGACGAGTTGCAATTTTTTTAAAGAGATGTTTGATAGTTATTTACGTAACCGCTAGACTCGTGCTAGTCTCTCCGATGGCCGATCGATAACGATCGACTAACGGCCCGTCCCGATCAGCCGCAATTATAGGCCGTATTATTATTAGACATTAGGTATAATAAAATTAGTGAGCGCGTGCGACGCCTGAAGCGCTTTTGATGCGCGGGACAGTTTTTCGGAGCGGACCGATTTACAAATTCGTTTTTTTACTCGACTTGTAGTCTTGTTAGTGGATTGAATTACTTGTAAAAAATTACATAAGCTCTACATCGCAATATATATAATAGCAACGCATTCCGTAACCAAGACGTTGGATACACAAAAGTTGAGTCAAACTTCTTTGTTTGAGTCTTTGAAATGTCAACCATGAAAAGATTTCACTTTTTCGAGCTACGACAGAAAAACACTACTAATCCGACAGAAAAAAGGGTAAAAGTTGGTAAAAGACCATGCACACAGCAGTTGTACTCTCCAAAATATTATATCAGATAAAAATAAACTGCCTAGTGCAAGACGTACTTGTACACCGAGTGTTCCCTACAAACCTGTATACTGTACGTAGGTAGGTATTTAGATTAAAGTTATTGTATTTCTTTATTTTATTAAGTGATGTAACTAAAAATGTAGGCTTTTCGCAATTTTTCTTTTATATATGCTATTATTACGAGTATGTTGCTTCGTATCAAATTTCAAGTTCACAAAATATACTCTGAATTTGGGAGTGTCGGAAATTTGCTGTAAGTATAAGCTGCTGTATCTTTTGATGGCGATGGTTTAGAAGTTTGTTTTTTTCACAACTTTCAGGGAAAATAAACTTTAGTATTTGATACAAATTTTAGCTTGATACGTGTTCCTGAGAAAAAAGGGACTTGACAGACAGACAAACAAACGGGAAACAAAGTGATCCTATAAGTCTTGTTTTTCCTTTTGAGATACGGAATCCTAAAAACAATAAGCGAGCAATAGTAGCATATAGCTGCCCCTTATATTTAGCCTAAATTAATATTAATATTAGTAGAGATAGGACTCTTTGCAGAGTCCGCCTGAAGAAGTACCACATCTTTGCCAGTTATTCTACCCTCAAACAGTAATGTGATAACATCAGTGTGTTCCGGTTTGAAGGGTAATGTTTTCAGTGAAATTACAGGGCATACAATACAAAAACACTTTATTACACCACAAAACAATACAGAAAAACAGTGATTTACTTAAAATTAAACATTTTGGGTACAAAAAGCGATCTTATCGCTAATAGCGATCTCTTCCAGATAACCTTTACATAGAGGCATAGAGATAGTAGATCTAATATCTCTAGGTGATGAGCAGTGGCATAGCTCGTCACTAATAATTTGGACTTTTCGTGTTTCACAGCCGCGTTCCAATGTGCTATTTCGGGCAGACATGTTGTTTACCATCAGGAACATGTCTCGCACGTCGCGTCACTCTATTCTATAAAAAAAATGGTAACATAAAGTGGACTGCTTACAGCCTCGGATCTAGGGAGGGGGAGGGGGCAAGCCAGGGCCTGTGCCCCGGGCGCCAATTCAGAGGGCGCCAAAATCATCACTTTATAGACTGACTGCTTATACTAAAAGTAAAACTTGTATTCTTTGTGAAAGCAGGCTTCACCGTTTGGTTTACGACACCATAAACGTGGCTTGAGGTGTCCACTGCTCGCATTACCCCAAATTATCCATATACGCTAATATTTTTTTCTGAAGAGTTATTCCTTAAATACCCATCAACATTCCCCATTGGTGGGGAATTCGTGAAAATAACTTCATGGCAGGTGAGATGTCAAAACATTATATTTTGTTTTACATGTATATAAATTACTAGCAGCGCTCCTTGGTTTTACCCGTGTAGTACCTGTTCCCGTCGTTCCCGTATTTTTCCGACATAAAAAGTAGTTTATGTGTAATTCCATAATACAATCAATCTATGTATATGCATTCCACATTTTAAACCGATAATTTCCGAACCGAGGTATATCTACGTGGTTGCGTAAAAAACATCTAAACATTTAACATATAAACTTTCACATCTATAATATTGATAGGATAGTATAATTATAGACCCGATTTGCTATACTAACTAGATAAAATTGGTAGTCATATAGACTGCCAGTAGATGAGAAACCTTAGAATTTGACAGCTCTCTAACGTAATTCTTTGTTAAAACCAAAAATGGCGATGAAATCAAAGAATAAAATGTTCTCGAAAAGCGTTATTTGACGATGATGCGAGTTCCATGAATTTCATTTACCCAAAAACTGCTCAACCGCATTAAAGAAGCTTTCACTTCAATAATATTTTCCCCACTAACCCTAATAATTGGGATGTTTGGTGGGGATTTCAGAAATAACTTTTAAAGAGCAGAGGATAAAACGTATTTATGTTTTTGCTAATACACGTATTTACTCGTTACGATAATGAATGGGTTGAGGAATGATTCATAAAAGGTTGCATTATTTTATTATAGGTTGTCACTTATCCACATAACAAAATAATCACTAATTTGCATTATTATTATCTAATTATTGAGCATGCTTGGAGGCATTTTTTACTTTATGATAGGAAACTTCAACTAAACTATTTGTGTAATTGATGCATAAATGTATACATTTTGAAGAGTGTACAACTGATCTTCGTGACCTTGCCTTTTTGTCTATCGGTCTTGTGTCATAGTTTAAAAGGGCGACATCGTTTTATGGTTGATGTTCCAAAGACTCGAGTCTTCGGAAGAGGGTTTGACTCTACTTTTGTAATAAGAACGTCAGGCGCGGTCCCAGCCTCGAATTTTGGAGGGGATCACTAGTACACAGTCTCAGATTTGGGGGGGGGGTGGTCACCAGTAGGAATACAATAAATCAAGAACTAAATACTTGGCTACTAGCGCCCCACGATTTTATCCATGTAGTTCCCGTTCCAGTTGTTTTCCCGTGTTAAAAATAGTCTATGTACTATTAGATAGATTAGATAGAAGATTTTTTATGGATTTTTAGTTGAACGTACACGATTTTGGGGGGGGGGGGGGGTGTCATGTGACCCTCGGACCGCGCATGAAGAACGTAATGTGCACCGCGTTGCCTGAGTGGGGTTTTCCCGATGGCTACAATCTTGGTGTATTCAAATCGAAAGTGAGTCGAGTCGGGTTTTTTCTAGGTAAATATGATACAAAGTAGACCGCATCATCGCTTAACATCAGGTGAGACGGCCGTCAAGTGTAAACCTATAATAAAAGTAAAAAAATGTAATAATCTCCAGTACAATGTCCTAAAACTTTATTGACACATACAAATGAAAAATTTCATACACATGTATAACTTTTTGGGTGCCTTCTTTGCAACGAGTTCGACAAACTTTGAAATACGAAAACTTTCGGTCCGTTTTCTAACGACACCATTCCGAAATTTTCGGGATGGTGGATACTCCATTCCATACGCAGCATGATTTTTGTAGAACAAGTTGACCACAATTTTGTCGGCTCATATTAAAAAAACTTTTTTTATCTTTTTTTTAAAATAAGAAGTGACGAGACGTGCAGGACATGTGCCTGATGGTAAGCAACATGCTTGCCACATAACAGCACAGGGACACGCAGCTATTGGAACATGAAGAGTCAAAATTATTACCTAGCACTGTACAGCGCTCATCACCCAGAGATCTAAGATGTTATATCTCTAAGCCCTGTAATTGCTCTGGAAACATTGCCCTTCAAACCGGAATACAGTAATGATTTTTTTACATTACTGTTTGGCGGTACTACACTAATATTGTTAAAAGAGTATGCCGTTTTTTAAACAATTTCCAAAAAAGATTTTATAGTGTAAGTACTTTATGTATGCTTTGGTATTAGGTACATAATATGTCCAAATATCCATATTTATTTCATCACTTGATTATGTACGGCATTGGTCCCATACCGTTTCAATTCCTGTTTTAATCTATTATTCCGCAACGTTGCGATGCGTACTGTTACAACCTTAAAACTGCTGATCCTGCAGGAAGTCAATTCCTCGATGTCGATATTGGCGATTCTGCAGTATTTTGCTATATAAAGTCGAATTGTCGAATAAATCTTCCAGTCAGTTCTCGAAAGGTTACTCTGCCTCTCAGCCTACGGACCTGGTTCATGCCCGCCGGACCTGAGACCTCAGATACCCCTAGAGAAGTGCCGCGCGCGTCTGTTTCTATTTCGGTTGGTCTAGGAAAGGCCCCTCACTAAATCCAAAAACTTGTGAAGTGTTTGTTTAAACTCAAATAAAAAGTGAATAAGTACAAATTGTTTTTTTTATAGAATCAGTGATTTCCAGTCTAACATTATTGGTGTCAGAAGAAAAGGGATCTATTATCCCTGGTCGCCTATTCCTATCACGCAACGCGCCGCGCCACTTCGGGTCTCTCAGTGACTCAACTGTTGGCTTGCTCCGCTCTGAGCTAGAGCCAGCCGCCAACCAGCCACTACTGTCTCCATCGCCGTAGAAGTACCGAGCCGTCAGCCGCTGTGCCGTATGTACACCGCACCGCCCTTCTGTTGACCACAGCTCGCCTCAAGGTAGAGAACCTTTGTGCAGCTCCACTGTGCCCTGGAACCCAGTGCACCGAGCCGCCCTGAACTGACTCCGGCCAGCTCCAGCTCCGAAACGGGCTTTCTGTCCGCCTCTTCCCGAGCTGCCTCGCCGTAACCTCACCAGCTCCACCTGCGACGCGGGCTTTCTGTCCGTCTGTTGCCGAGCTACCCTTTCACCGATACCTGCTTAACTGCGCAACCTCACTTGCGTATTGCACAACACGACAGCTGCCCGACTACGGAGAACCGCAACCCGACACCGCGCCGAATTCCAATGACAAGTGTCTTAATAATCGCCGCTCTGTAAGTTATTTAATAATTTAATTTTGTTTCTCTGTTTTGCTTTTCTTGTATTTGAATTTTTATAACAAAAGAAAATGGCTAAAGATATTAAAACCGACAAAAAACAACTTCCACTAGCTCTCTATTGACGGTAGAGGAAGTAAACTTTACTGTTCTCACGAAATTTATAAAACCATTCGATGGTGATAAAAATAAATTATCCTCATTTTTGCGCAATTGCGAGAATGCGCTATCTTTAGCTACAAACAATCAACAAGACCTTTTGTTCAAATATATTTTATCACAACTAGAAGGCAAAGCTGATTCAGCATGCTCTCTAAAGGTATTTGATAACTGGCTAGAACTGAAACCGTTTTTAAGAGTTACCTTCGGGGAATCTAAGCACAGAGACCATCTATTTATAGATTTACAGCAGTGTAGGCAAAAATATAACGAAAGCGTGACCCAATACAGTCTACGTTTGGAAACTTGCCTCACTCGCCTACAAACTGATATTACGCATTCTACTAAAGATCCTTCCGAATTAAAAGGTAGAATTGCCAACACGGAGGATCTCGCTCTCCATACATTTATATTAGGATTGCCAGGCCATATTTCCAATATTATAAGATGTCGGAATCCTTCCAATTTAAATGAAGCGGTCAACCTTGCTATACAAGAGGAAAAATTGTACAATTATGTTACACAAGCTAGAAAACATCCTGAGGAGAGACCAAAGTGTAAAAACTGTGGCAAAATCGGTCACTCTGAACGTAACTGCTACAACCGTACCCCCTCCTAACTACCGCGAGCGCTCAATAAATACAATAAACCCGTCACTATCTCCACCGCGACCCCTACGGTATCTCAAAACATTATAAAGACCTGTCGCTATTGTAAAAATATAGGTCATGAAATTCACGAATGTCGTAAAAGACAATATAACAACTCTCGCCGCCAGCTTCCTAATTCTTCTAACCCTAAACAAATGCATCATCTTTCCCAAGATGAGGATGACAACACCATCCAGGAAGATGATTTTTATGATCAGTCGCATTTAAACTAAAATTGGTTCCGGTCCCGCGTCGTACGGAATCATCAACACAAACCGACGCCTTTGACATAAGTTTCTATTTCAATAACGACCTGCCGGTTAAGTCTAATAGGTCTCGTTCTAATCCGACTCAATCGTCTCAATCGTCTCAATCGTCTCAATCGTCTCAATCGTCTCAATCGTCAATCGTCTCAATCGTCTCAATCGTCTCAATCGTCTCAATCGTCTCAATCGTCTCAATCGTCTCAATCGTCTCAATCGTCTCAATCAATCGTCTCAATCGTCTCAATCGTCTCAATCGTCTCAATCGTCTCAATCGTCTCAATCGTCTCAATCGTCTCAATCGTCTCAATCGTCTCAATCGTCTCGTCTCAATCGTCTCAATCGTCTCAATCGCCTCAATCGTCTCAATCGTCTCAAGCGACCCAATCGTCTCAATCGCCTCAATCGTCTCAATCTACCAAACCGACTCTCTCTACTAAGTCCAAACCTAATAAGAGTAAAACTGTTACATTTTCTAAATCTCTCAACTCTTCAGATCAATGCGAGGTAACTTATGAGATAAAAA
Organism: Ectropis grisescens; assembly: GCA_017562165.1. Classification (NCBI taxonomy): domain Eukaryota; kingdom Metazoa; phylum Arthropoda; class Insecta; order Lepidoptera; family Geometridae; genus Ectropis; species Ectropis grisescens. The sequence goes on from CM029786.1 coordinate 11,335,947, forward strand.
TAAATAATAAAACTCATCTGCCTCACATTTATGTTAAAAGCCAATACTCAGATAAAATTCTAGTATTTTGGTCGACTCTGGCTCCTCTGTGTCTCTTATCAAAAATCATCTCTCCAAACGCTACCTCTCGTAGACCCTGAGGTAATTAAATTCAAGGGTATCGACAATGACTCTGAATATTCAACTAGCTTGGGATATTGTCAACTAGATCTCCAAATTTCCAAGAAAGAAACACTATATGCCAAATTTCATCTAATATCAGACTCAGTCTTCATTAAATTTGATGGCATAATAGGTAATGACTTATTGAAACTCTATAACTGCAACATAGACTATAGAAAAGATCTCCTCACAGTTGGTAACTACAACATCAAACTTAATTTTACTAAGCCTCAGTATACCATTCCTGCACGCTCAGAAATGATGATCGAATGCGGTATACTTAACCCTGAAATTTCATGCGGACTAATAGAAAACAGGAAGTCCAAAGAGGTGTTTTTTGTCCAACTGCCTAGTCGAAGTCAAACCTAATAAACATGCCAATGTCTCTATTCTTAATACTACTAATGAAGATGTTATCATTCAAGCTCTATCTGTAGAAATTCACCCTTGCGATACCCTACATGACCTCCAAAAAATGTGCAACCGATTCACACTGTCTCTTCTAACCCTTCTATTTCCAATTCATCTGTCCCAAGGAATCGTATTGATGAGGTAAAGGTCAAATTAGAACCTCACATCTCAACACTGAAGAGTCCTGTAAGCTTCTAGATCTATGCACCGAATACTCTGATCTGTTCCATCTCGAAGGTGACACTCTCACCTGTACTAACACCCTAAAACATGAAATAAAACTACTTCCTCGCAACCAATTCAAACTAAAACCTATCGATATCCTGAAATTCATAAATTAGAAGTCAACAAACAAATCCAGAAAATGCTAGATCAACAGATAATAAAGCCCTCTGATTCTCCATGGTCATCCCCTATATGGGTAGTCCCTAAAAACAGGATGCATCAGGCCAGAAAAATGGCGCATCGTTGTAGACTATAGAAAGCTCAATGATGTTACGATTGGTGATGCTTATCCTATTCCAAACATTGCTGATATTCTAGACCAACTAGGTCATAGTAAATACTTCTCAACTCTTGACTTGGCGTCTGGTTTCCACCAAATAAAGATGTGTGAAGCAGACGGACCCAAGACAGCTTTCTCTGTCCCTAATGGACATTTTGAATACACAAGAATGCCATTCGGTCTTAAAAATGCTCCTGCAACCTTTCAAAGATTAATGAACACTGTCCTTTCAGGCTTACAAGGCTTACACTGTTTTATCTATCTCGATGACGTCATCATATATTCCCATAATTTACCAGATCATATCCAAAAACTTAGTCTAGTATTCGATGCTCTCAGACGTCATAATCTTAAATTACAGCCTGATAAATGCGAGTTTTTAAAGAAAGAAGTCGCCTATCTTGGCCATGTCATCACTGACAAAGGCGTGTCTCCTAATCCCGAGAAGGTCAAAGCAGTACTTGCTTACCCTGCTCCTAAGAATCCAAAACAAATCAAGAGTTTTCTTGGTTTAGTTGGATACTACCGAAAGTTTATCAAAGATTTTGCCAAGGTTACCAAACCTCTAACTTCTCTTCTCAGAAAAGATGCTGATTTCATATGGGAGAATCACAAGAAAACTCATTCAACTCACTCAAAAGTTTGCTTACTAATTCACCGATCCTACAATATCCAGATTTCTCTAAAGAATTTACACTCACTACCGATGCCTCTAATTACGCTATAGGTGCTGTTCTTTCTCAAGGCGAACCAAACAAAGATCTACCTATTGCTTATGCCTCTAGAACGCTTAATAGCGCAGAAGGTAATTATAGTACCACAGAAAAGAACTCTTAGCCATTATCTTTGGAACAAAACTTATAGGCCTTATTTGTATGGCAGAACATTTAAAATAGTCACTGACCATCGCCCTTAACTTGGCTCTTCAACTGTAAAGATCCCAGTAGTAATCTAGTACGCTGGAGACTAAAACTTGAAGAGTATGATTACAAAATTGAGTACAAGCCCGGCAGAATAAATTCAAACGCCGACGGTTTGTCACGTCCTCCTATTCACAATATTACAGACAACATCGAAACCGACACACTCACATACCAACAATTTATGAAATCTCGCTCTAGCCCAATTTTGAATGATACAATTATTCTAGAACATAACAAAAGTCTCCTAGATTCACATTGTTCAATTATCGCATACCCTACTTCCATCGATTTAGATTCTTCTAACCCTTTTTCTGAAAACATTCTTAATCTTCTTCAAGATAAAATGAATTGAAATGTCTGAAAAGGAACTCTATACCGTCAGAGCATCTCAAGTCAACAATAAAACATACTTCCACATGTTTACCAAAGTTCACCATTTTGAATCCGTCACATACCAAGAAATTTTCAAAGTCCTCAAAGATCTACGGAATAACCTTATTGTACTATATCCCGAAGTAAAATCGATTGCCATGTCTGACTTTACCAATCCCTTCGACAAACTCAATTTCATTCTAATCCATGAAATGCTTTCTTTTCTATTTCATAACACTGGCATTCAAATTCACATTCATCATAACTTAATGAAGTATCCAAAACCAAATGAAGTGCCAACTATACTTCTCGAAAACCACGACTGTCCCACAGGTGGTCATATTGGCGCATCCAAAATGTATAACAAACTTAAGGACATATACTATTGGAAAGGAATGAAAGGTGAAATTGAGAGATATGTCCAGAATTGTTCCTCTTGTCAAAAGAACAAAGCTCTACGAGGAATCAACAAAGCTCCTATGGAGATTACCACTACATCCTCTGAACCCTTTCAAAAATTTATACTGATATTGTTGGTCCTCTCCCAGACTCTGGTAGTGAAAATTTCAAATACATAGTCACATTCCAGGACGACTTAACGAAATATTCCATGGCTTATCCTATCACTGAATCTACAGCCGAAAAAACGACCCAATGTCTAATAAAATTTATAAGTCACTTTGGCATCCCAAAAAGTATCCTATCAGACCAAGGAGTACATTTCATTGCCGATGTATATAAACAAGTTGCTCAACTTTTAAAATTAAACATCTTTTTTCAACTCCTTATCACCCACAAACAAACGGTGCTCTAGAAAGGAGTCATGCCACTCTCAAAGAATATTTGAAATCCTATGTCAATGAGAATCAAGATAACTGGCATAAGTTCCTCCCCACTGCCATTATATCGTATAATTCTTGTGTACACTCTTCCACTAATTTTTCGCCACACGAACTTCTTTTTGGCTGCAAGCCTCATATACCTAGCTCTATTTATGATACTAACCCTACTGCAACTTATCCTGACTATATAAAAACTCTCAAACAAAAGTTAATAAACACCAGAAATCTAGCTCGTGACAATATCCTCCGTAGCAAGGAAAGATCTAAAACCTATTATGACAAAAATACAAAGGACCAGTCTTATAATGTAGGAGATATGGTTTACCTTAAGCAACATCATAGATTGCGTAAGGCATTATCTTCAATATGGAAAGGTCCATATCGCGTCATCAAAGTTCATGGTAATAGCAATGTCACTCTTCAAGTTAATCGTAGATTTAAAAGGTACCATTTCAACGAAATCAAACATGCTCATGAACACCCTATTTCAGGGCCATCGCGCCAGGAGCCGTCTCAGCCTTCAACCTAACGACGCCGATTACTAATAGTCCCGGCGTTTACTACGATCCCTTAGGAACTCTAAGATTTTATAATGATCACTGGAACCTTATTACTTACTCTGATATTTCTTATTTTAAGCCTCACCTCGAAAATCTGTATTCTATTCTAGAAAACTCAAAAGTTATTTGCAAAACTTATCCTGTCATATACAATGATTGTACAAATGTTCTTAACCCTCTAGAAAGTCTCTACAATAATGTAAATTCCAACTATTTAGCACTGTCTCATCTCACAGATAATAATAACAAAAGTAGCTTCAGAACTAAACGATCCTCGTGGTTTGGTGTAGGAGGTCCCATTCTAAAACAGCTTTTCGGAACTCTAGATGAAGACGATGCCAAATCCTTCACTGACGCTATTAACGCAGTACAGGATGATCAACGTCACATGGCCTCTCTGATGAAGCAAAATATTCATATTTTGACCTCTTCTATTTCCTCTTTCAATAGTACTATTCAAAAATTAAATCATAATGAAATAGCGTTGAATGAGAATATGGTTAAACTCAACGTAATCTTAGAAACGATTTCTTCAAATGCCAACAAACTTGAAGTTAGTTCACATCTCGCAATGACGTTTAGTGCACTAGAAAGTTCTCTTATGATTCTCAACTTCCGTCTCAAAGATCTAATAGACTCAATTCTTTTCGGCAAACAAAATCTTGTTTATCCGTCTATCTTGAGCCCGTCTCAACTATACGATGAGCTAATCTCAAGAAATAATGAACTCGTAAGAACATTCCCAATTCCCGTAAATCTTAACAACATCCACACTCTACTGGATGTGTCAGATGTCTCATCGTTTATTTCAGATAACAAATTAGTATTTGTAGTAAAATTTCCATTAGCTATTCTGACAGAATACAATCTCTACCATATTTATGCTCTACCAACTCCTCATAATATCCAAGAGCCAAATTCTTTTGCCCTAATTAATCCATCTGCAAGATATCTAGCAATAACAGAGGACAAATTAACTTATTCCGTGATAAACGATTTAAGTGAGTGCAAATCGATATCTAGATACAACAAACTGTGTCAATTGAAAAGTGTTCAATCCAGTGTGTCAAACCCAATCTGTGAAGTGCAACTATTTCGCGAACACGTCACTAGTATTCCACAATCTTGTAATGTTAAAATAATGTTTGGTGATATTGACATTTGGCAGAAACTCACCAATAATAGATGGATCTATGTCCAATCAGATCTAACAAAAGTTTCTGTGAAATGTAGTGATAGTCATATGACCGATCATGATGTAGTCGGAACTGGTATACTCTACCTTCCAAAAATTGTAAAGCCTATCACAAACTATTGCAATTTGTTCCACAGCACGAATACGATACAAATCTGTATATTCCGTCACCTAATTTTAATATTATTGACGATGACTGTTGTTCTAAATCTAAAGTAAACAAAAGTATTCCATATTTAACGCCGATAAAGCTTTCTGACATTAACTTAGACTCACTGCAATATGCAACACATAAGTTAAATCAATTTAACGATGATCTTACAAAATCGAAAACCAGCCCTATCACATTAAGTATGGATACTACTTCAGCTTCTTGACGACCCTGTTATCACTCTCTGTATTTTCTTATATGTTTTACAAATTATATTCATGCCTATGTCCAAAACGTAAACTGACTAACTCTAACTGCTGTGTACAAATATTTAACAAATGTTACTCAAGGCCTAATACTAATATTCGATCTAGAACGGCTATCGAACTAAATGAACGAGATATCACTGAATCTTCCAATTCTGATGATACTTCTTTATCAAATATTTCTATGTCTAGCCCAAGAAGAAACATTCAAATTTAAAAAGCTCGACTTTGTTATTTTTACTCTTTGAATCTTTTTACATCATTTATTTTTCTAATATATTATTATCAAATTTTGCTTAATTATTGTTTACATAATTTAGTGCTAAGCCTTATTATCATGTCTAGTAATAACAATTTTACTGTGTTTTAGCCTTGTCCGTTCCAGTGTTACTAACTTAGTTTTCTATTTCCATTTTAAAATTTACTTGAGTATATTGTTTTGTGTAATCTTTCAATTAGTTTTATTTCCATTTCTAAACTTTAATTTAGTGCATTGTTTTGTGTAATTTTAACTATTTCCATTTTAAACTTTAATTGAGTATATTGTTTTAATGTAATCTTTTAATTCGTTTTCTATTTTCATTTTAAAATTTTAATTGAATTTATTGTTTTGTGTAATCCTTAACTTAATTTTTCTAATTCTAAATCATGTGAACTTTGCTAGACCAAAATCCTACTCACATACTAACCGATTAGTATGTTCCGTCTTAAGGGGAGATGTTACAACCTTAAAACTGCTGATCCTGCAGGAAGTCAATTCCTCGATGTCGATATTGGCGATTCTGCAGTATTTTGCTATATAAAGTCGAATTGTCGAATAAATCTTCCAGTCAGTTCTCGAAAGGTTACTCTGCCTCTCAGCCTACGGACCTGGTTCATGCCCGCCGGACCTGAGACCTCAGATACCCCTAGAGAAGTGCCGCGCGCGTCTGTTTCTATTTCGGTTGGTCTAGGAAAGGCCCTCACTAAATCCAAAAACTTGTGAAGTGTTTGTTTAAACTCAAATAAAAAGTGAATAAGTACAAATTGTTTTTTTTATAGAATCAGTGATTTCCAGTCTAACAGTACGTACAAAAATCATGTGACAAGGAAAAATGATAGAGGGTTGCAACCCCCCCTCTTCAACTGCACTCAGTTGAACAGCTTAGAAGTGACGGCATAGTGCTGAACCTTATTACTTTATACCCTTCTATCATCCTACATAGGTCTCCTGGTAGTTCATTTGACCCATAAATTTTGTTCACGGGTCTGTTGTCTAACAGATATTTTTTTTTTTTTTTAATAAAGAATGACGAGACGTTCAGGACATGTGCCTGATAGTAAGCAACATGCCGATTTCGGTGGGTTCCCAACGAGTCACACCAAACGAGTCACACTGTGACTCGATGGGAATTTTTTCCCCAACGAGTCACACTATCGTAACAGTGTGACTCGATGGGAATTTAAACTATTACAGAAAGTTGCAACGAGTAACAGTGTTACTGGTTGGGAAAAAAAATCCCATCGAGTCACAGTGTGACTGGTTGGGACATTATCCACCTTTACAGAGTGGGAGAAGTGATCATGTTGATATTGGTAAAATAAATGAACATTAATATAATATAATGAATTCTTTTAAAATAATATAATGAATTCTTTTAAAATAATAAAACCAAACAAATTATTTTTATTGTATAAAAATATATTTATACAATAAAATTCACAAAGTCAAATTGCAATATGTAAGTACATCGTGCAAGGCTTTTCTTCGTCGTATTTTCTATGTATAATAGTTTTGCTGTTATCAAGATTTATAATTTAAAACTTTTAGATTGTTTTTGCCTTCGATTTGTAAATAAACGGAAAGAAATAACGTGATGAATCTAATATTTTTTGAAGTTCTTTTGGCGCGTTAGGGTAAAATGATGAGAATATTTTTTACGATGCGTGCAGCGTGCACACACTGGCACGGAACCCCGAAACCCTGTATTTGGCTAGTAAACGTTGTACCTAACTTCAGGTTTAATAAATATTCTTTGCAATGAAGATATTATATTTATATTCTATGATTGAAGTTAGACTTCTTAACAAGTAAAAAAAAGAAGAAGTATTATTTCTTACGTGCGTACATAAGTACACACACTTCTTTTCTCAAAGCTCAACAGTAACTATTGTCATAAAAGCTATATAAATACAACTAGTTTATAACTATATTTTGTAGTGGTAGGACTCAAAGTCAAAGTACTGTATTCATAAATGTACAATTTACATGTCGATTAATAAAAAATTAAAAACAAAACTACTTTACTGTATTTCAATAATTATTGTGCAAAAAACTGTCAAGCATTATATGACTATAATGTCTTTATTACAATTGTACTGACCTATGTCAAATTAATTTCTTTACATATTTATGGGAACTTTGCCACCACTCTCTAAAATTCGCTGAAACTATAAAAAGTTTAATCGATAAGCCAGCATTTTATGGCCCAACTAAAGAGGCTAGGTGCGGTAAAGGCCCCGCCAAACTAACTAACTAAGCCAGCACTTTAATCTGTTTTTGAAGCTGCCGAAACTTGGGGCCTATATAACTATTTTGGGAAGAGTGTTATAAACTTCCGGTCCCATAATGTGAGTCAACTTCCGTGACCTCGTGAGAGAGTGTGGGATAACATTCAGCTTGTCGGCGTTGCGTATTTTGCGAGAATGTCTCTCTCCTCGCGTGTTGTACGATTCTAGATTATTTTTGACATACACAGACACTTGATAGATCAAGGTAGCAGGTAAAGTAAGTATACCAAGCTCCTTGAAATATGGTCTGACGGATGTACATTGCGATGCGCCAACAATGACACGTACGGCACGTTTTGGGCGCGGAACACACGCTCCTAGTCGGCAGCGCGCGCGTATAGCTCGGCGCCGTATTGTAACCGAGAATGCGCTATGGCGAAGTAACATTAACGTGACACTTGCGTAGACACCACTCGGGATACTCGTCTTAGCGCAAAGCACGCACTGCTAACTTTAGCACACATCTTGTCGATGTGGTGTTTCCACGTCAAGCTGCGATCAATCTCGAACCCCAAAAATGCGGTGTTCTGTACCTGACTCTTTGCAGAGTCCGTCTAGGAAGTACCACACCTTAGCCAGTTATTCTACCGCCAAGCAGTAATGTGAAAAGATTACTGTGTTCCGGTTCAAAGGGCAATGTTTCCAGTAAACTGGCAAAGGCGTGGTACTTCCCCAATCAGACTCTGCCGAGAGTCCTACCACTACATATTCATCACAATCAACTTAGGTACTTATCATTTCGCAAAATTTCTAAGTATTGAAGCAATTCAAGCATCTTGTTTCAAAATGTGCAACAAGTCATCATATTTGTTTTCCCCCCCCACGATTTTATTTAATTTACTATGCCAAGACTCTAAAGCATTTGTCGTTCTGTGGGCTTCTCCAAAGACACAAAGTGGGTATAAAACCTTCTCGTAGCCATTGTTTTTCCATATACTTGCCAAATTGTTCTGTTTCGAGATCTTTGGAACCATATTTATTATAGATTAGCGTTAATGTTCACCCAGCCGCTTATAATATTTGTTTGATGGGAGTAAAGGTAGAACTACACTTAGTTTTACCATACTTTTTTTATATCTTCAGAATGCGTCAATTTCAATTCGCAGGCTTCTTTAAAATGGCTTTAGTGAAAGTAACAATCCTTCACCACGACTCCCGGGAAATATTTTCGCAAATGATTCATCGTTGCCATTTCGTAATCAGATTTAAAAGTTAGCCAAAATGAACACAGTAGTAATTTTTCAGACATTTACCAGAGCAGAGTTGGGGTGCGTTTTCAACGAGTCACACTGTGACACGTTGGGATTTTTTTTCCCAACGAGTAACAGTGTGACTCGATGGGAATATAAACTAGTAAAGAAAGTTGCAACGAGTAACAGTGTGACTGGTTGGGAAAAAAAATCCCATCGAGTCACAGTGTGACTCGTTGGGAACCCACCCCCCGATTTCGCTCAGCGTAACAAACAAAGTTACTTTCGCGTTCATCTTAGTATTCTACTTCCTACTAATTACTAATATTATGAATGTCAATGTATGGATGTTTGTTGCTCAATCACGTCGTAACGTATGAATGGATCGGGCTGAAAATACAGGTAGATTATATTCTGGAAGAACACATAGGCTACTTATCCCGGCAAAATAACAGGAACGGAAACCACGCGGGTAGCGCCGCGGGGCGTGGCTAGTAATATAATATAGTAGGATCGTATCAGCTGTATGGTTCCTATATCATACAAACTTTGCTTAGTGTGTTTGTTTTGGTGCATAACCAAAGACGTTGAAAAAAAAAATACGAAATCTGTGCAAAACATTTATTTTTTGCCAAGAATATATGTACATCATTGTCTTTGGTTTTCATTTCTGCTTATTTTTAATGAATAGGTTAGTCTTCAAACACCGGAAATCGTACCATAGATATAATAATACTTGTGGAATTGCGACTTGTAAATTATTTAATAACAGACCAAGAGAAATAAATCACTAAAAAGCAGCGACTAGAAGTTAGGTTAGTAAGCAAGAGTTGCCAGGGTGGTACGATTTTTCCCTAAAGATAATAAAAATAACAGAATTTGACTTATCTACTTCAAATTTAAATTTAGCTAAACCATAATAACAAATTATTTACCATAATACAACTTTGAATTATTCACAATCCAATGAAGGTGTAGATAATTAAGACATTCAAATCAAATTGAAGCGTACTCATTATGCCGTAACGCCTTTTGTACCCAAAATGTTTAATTTTAAGCTAATCACTGTTTTTCAGTATTGTTTTTTTGGTGTAATAAAGTGTTTTTGTATTGTATTGTATGCTGGCGACATTACCACGCGTGGTAATCATGATATTCAAGTTGTAATTCTGCCCAGCAAGCTAGTAAGATTAATTAATTAAATTAAATGCACGTATTTTTATCACGCGTTGCGTAGGATTAAAGAACAATACATTGTAGATTTATGCCAAAATACTTATTTATTTGTCTAAAATAAAAACTTATGGGATAAGTAAAAGCGTATTTGTGTGTTTTTGAGTGCATGCCGGCGAACGCAATGTGACACAACGAGTGTGTTTTTTTTATTAAATTAACTAAATAAAAACTGCAAGAAATTACCTTAAATTACGGGTAAATTAAAAAACTTGGCAACATCAAAGAAAGCTCAAGCTGGCAAGCTATTAAGATAATAAATAACATTTATCTAATCGTCGCATCTAACAGGATAGTCGAAATGCATGCGCGTGGGCAACTAAATACTATGCGGCAAGATGACAGTTATTTTTAAATGTGGCTTATTTACGACTGGCCTCGTGGCTTAGTTAGTAATCAGTCTACCCACTGAGTGATTCGTTGGTTTGATTCCTATTCATGACTCACGACAAACAATTAAATATATACTAGTGGTATATTTTCGAAATTTGATCACTTGTCTTTGCCATACAGCATTATTCATCTTTTCTGAATTTGACCACAGACTTCATTTAACAATGAACAAATAAATAATAAACGATAAGCTCCTTTTGAAAGTCCACTTCAAATAGTTATTTGTTGTACAAGATTGCAAAGTTGATTTTTAACTGCGTGCTCAATTTTGATGACCGGGCAAGCGAAGGATTTTAAAATTAGAATCCTGAGCGTAGCAAGGGAATCAAAAGAGCACAAGGTGAAAAGTCTTTGCACTCGAGTGCAACACGTAATTTTGCATCCCACCTTAGCGAAGAAATGACTAAATGCTTTGCGCATTATTAACAGTTTCAGTCAATTATGTTGGCGTCAAATAAACTTCTTTGTCGATAGAACCACTTATTTCCGTTTTTACTTGTATTAAATTAAATTTTACAGTTTTTAACGCAAGTTTTGAGTTTATTTAGCCCTGGTGCTAACATAAAATTATGACGTGATAATATGGAGAGTTGACCGGTTGAGATAAGGAGTGTCATCTGTGTACATGAAAAAGTGTCCACCCAAATGCATTAAATTATGGGAGCGCCACATTAGCATCAGGGTAAATTTTAAAGGAAATAAAAAAACGTACTGTTTAGAAGTCATGAAAAAAAATCTAGAGGCAGGTTTTCTCAAAATAGTAATTAATTGATGTTATATATTTACTACATTATTTTGTACTACGCAAGTAGTTGAAATGTTGTATTAGTAACTATTTGAGTCGTCAATAATACTAAGTCATTTTACTCGGCATACTTCAATTCGTTTACAATACGATATTTGACAATGTTGAAAATATAGCATAAATTTGAGATAACATTCCTAACTTCTTCTATCCTCAATACGTGAAAAGAACATTGCGCATCACAGAAGTTGGAAAGTTGGGTGCAAAAGATTTAAAAAAAAAGATTACCAAGGAGTTCCGAGACTGAGTTTTTAACAAATTAAAATAAAATATGATAAATTCGGCACCAGGAAGGTAGAAATAAATAGGTTTAATTACGTTTTGAATTCGAAAACTTAGTGCGCGACGGAAAAAAGGGCAAGGGGGATATTAGATCTTGCATACTGTATGGATAGGTGATATAAATACTCGTATAGCTGGGTATAATAACATGGTCAATCATTTTAATGCACTTTGAACTCTGTTATAATGATAGAGTTTCTTTGTCGTCTAAATGTGGCAGGGTATAAACTATGAACGAGTATTCCACTGCTAATGAATATTCTATAGGGCGCGATGGCGTAATGAAAGCAATTACGTCATTTTGTTGCATCACGGTCGCGGTGACGTTTTTGTATGTCCTGTCCTACTGGTTACTATGTTGTGTACCCTATGCGATATTTTCGTGATTTTACTAGTGAGTGAATTGGTTCTTTAGCTAAAGTAAGCCTGCTCCATCACAGACCAACCCACGGTGAAACTAAGATATAAAGCCCATATTTGAGTGTATTTTATTTGTCGGGTGGTAGCGGAGTTGAATAAGTGCGCGCAGGCAGACCTTTACAGTGTGCGATCGACGCATCCTGCCTACGAGCCGACGGGGTCGCCATCGACAGATGGCGATGCGAAAGAGAACTGCCAGTATTGCAGTATACCGGTCTTTCTATCCTCTGTAGCCGGAAAGTGGTAGGTGCACCCGCTTACTGGTTGCTCTCCGAGGTTATCACGGTATTTCTTCGGTTGTTCTGTTTTGTAGAGTCGTTGGTGATGGGTGTGTGCCCTATAAATGCACCATCAGATGTTCCATCTTAAGGCGCTGAATATCGCCAACTAGCACTTTTTAGACACACATTTAACAACATGTATATGGTTTGAGGCTTTTAGTAAAATATATGTTATTCTTGAACATATTTATTAGGTAACCTATTGTATCAAAACACGATTTGGAAAAAAAAACTCGATAAGAAAAAATCCTAAACTTACCTCTAAAATAAGTTTTAGATGTAAATATCTGTGTCATTAATAAACATACATTATTCAAATTTTATAGGTAAACGTATCATTTTTTACTAAGGGGGATGGAAGATTTTGTATTTTGGATTATGAAGTTTAATTCGTATTAATTAATTGTCTTTTGAAAAGCTAACTCGACCGAGCCGGCCCGTGTCTTGCTTCTCGCTTACTACTATGAAGTCCAGCAGAAAGCGCTGATGCGCCTTGCTAAAAGGACCTGTGTCGCTTTGTCGTCCGACGCTCGCAATTCAAAAAAATAAAATAAACAATTCTCACAAATTCATGCAGCAACATCTATAAAGTTCATGTGGTTTGAAAATTCGACACTACAGACATCTGTACATTTGGCGCAATGTTTAAAGCGGCAGATGAAGTCGTTACGATTTACGATTCTGAGTTCGTATCTCAGCACTACGAAATCTTTTGCGTGTTTTTTGATATTGTTTTTGTTAGATATTTTCTCCGTTGTTTTTCAAGGTTTTATTTCTTTAGTTCTGTCTGTTCTGAGACACAGATTAGAAAATAGTTCCTAAGTAACCAGAGGCTTTTCATCAAATCTTAAAATTAAATCTACTTCCCAGTTCCTGATTGAAGTTATAGAAGTTTTACAAACGGTAATAAAGTTCATATGATGTGAAATTTTGGACCCTACTGTAACTTGTCAGTTTGGCTCGGTGGTACAACCGCGTTCAAGTTCTCGAGTTCATATCTCATCACTGTGTAATCTTTTGCATGTTTTTTGATATCGTTGTTGTTGGATATTTTGTCCGTTGTTTTTCAAGCTTGTATTTAGTTTTCGAGACACAGATTAGAAAATAGTTCCTATAGAACCCGAGGCTTATCATCAAATAATCTACTTCCCAGATAGATTTGTAACTTCGGTCGGTATGGTCGGTAACTTCAGTTACCGACTGAAGTTATAGATACCAGTTGAAATTGTGTTCCGGTTTGAAGGGCAATGTTTCCAGATAAATTACTGCCCTTAGAGATATAACATCTTAGATCTCTGGGTAACGAGCGCAGTGCAGTGCTAGGTAATGATTTGGACTTCTAATATTCTAATAGCTGTGTGTCATTGTGCTGTTATGTGGCAGGCATGTTGCTTACCATCAGGCACATGTCCTGTTCGTCTCGTCACTTTTATTTAAAAAAAAAAATAATTGTAAGTATAGTTGAATATTACGATATTTTAACGTGGAGCAGTAATTGAAACAGCCGAGTGACACAACGACATTTATTGGTTTACCCACAAGTATAGTATTAATCTCTAGCCTACCTACATCACACTACCTACATTGCAAGACAATGCTCAGTAACAGAATAAATATTAGTACCTACAAGGCTCAGTAATTAAACAAACTAGCTTTGAATCACCGAGGTGTTCGGACGTAGGTGTACAAAAGAGTCCTTGCATAAAATCTTAGCTATGTTTGGTTAATATCGACTCAAGATGGCCGCCTCCACAAAATGGTGGACAAAATATTTCTTCACAACCTACCTCAATATGGGTATCAAATGAAAGGGCTTTACTAGTAGAATATTATTATACGTTGTAACAAATTTTAAATCCAAGATGGCCGCCACCACAACATGGCGAATCAAATTTTTTTTTTCACTACTACCCCAATATGTGTATCAAACGAAAGGGCTTGACTAGTGGAATACTATGCAATATGACAAATTTGAAATCCAAGATGGCCGCTACCGCAAAATATCGAAATACATTTCTTTTTTCGAAACTCTCTCAATATGGGTTTCAAATGAAAGGGCTTGACCAGTAGAATGTTTTATAGAAAACAAATCCGAGGTAGTCGAACCAATGTTTTTAATTTTGTTCTTGTTCGATTGAGCGATGAATTAAAATTACCTAAATCGGTGCTTTAAAACTAAAAAGCCACAACTCAAAATCATTTTATCTTTGTTTTCAACTATCTTTTCTATTTCTGATGTTTTTCTATCATTCTCTGTGTATGTTAATTAGCTACAATTTGATTATTTTAGGTATATGATTATTTCAACATTGTGTTGAATATAACCAAAATAATTCAGGACATTTTTTTTTACTTTCAAAGGTTTACACTTGACCGCCATCTCGCCTGATGTTAAACAACAATGTGGTACAAATACAAAAATCTTTATTGCTGTTTGCAGGTAAGATAAGGTGATACAAAACATTTTAATAATTGACCCATACAAACTGGCCTCTTCTTCTAGAGGCATGCAATATGTTTGCCTACGATATGGAGCGTGTTTACCTAGAAAAAACCGACTCACTTTGGATTTGAAGACACAAAGATTGTAATTATCGGGGAAAACTCACTCAGGCAACGTATTCCACAGCGTAGACAAAAAACAAAAAAAGAGTCAAATCTCTTTGTTCGTGCCTTTGGAACATCCACCATGAAACGATGTCGCTTTTTCGAGATGCGAGCAGTAGCCCTGAGTAGATAGCCAAGCCGAGACCTTTTTCTTGCACTCATAATGTTGACGTATCTATGATGTCCAACTCTTTGTCAATAGGTCGGTAAAGGTATGGTCCAGTAAAGGAAAATGCACCCTGGCCAAATCGGTTCTTGTTTTAGGTATTGCCCAAGTGTTACGTCTCTTTTGACCTTTCCGCCAACACATTTCAAAGTTGTGATGGGAGACTTCAACGCAAAACTGAGCAAACGTAGATGAGTGAGAGTGAGGATTTCGGAAATGGGCAGCGGAACCCAAGAGGGCAACGTCTAGCGGATTTCTTGGAAAGGAGAGCATCTTTATGATGAACTCCTTTTCAAGAAAACAACCACAAAGAAATTGAACCTGGATTAGCCCAGACGATTCCACAAAAAATGAGATCGACTTCATTATGACGACTAAACGGCAAATATTCAGCGATGTCTCTGTGATCAGCAAGGTTAAGACCGGCAGTGATCACCGTATTGTAAGAGGCACGCTGAATCTAAACATTAAGGTCGAAAGTTCACGTCTAATGAAGTCCATGCTCCGACCAAATTATGCTCAGATCGAAGATCACTGAATCCTTAGATGAATGCGTAACGGCGGACGAAATAAACGATAGGCTAGTGGAAACTGTTCATGCGGTTGGCAGAAAATTTTATAAGAGCCGACGCCAAAACAGAACCGAAAGCTCTCCGATCAAACTCTAGATCTTATGGCGGTCAGACAAGATATGCGACGTATGCTGCTTCAATACTTCGAGTATTGAAGAAGCAATCAAGCAGAACAAAGGCTCGAAAGTGTTCGCAAGAAATCAGTCCCTTGGGCAAACTCAGCTGACCAAACTGAAGATCGATAGTGGTAGCATCGTCTTATCGATACCCGAGATTTTGGAGGAGATTGAGAGGTTCTATGGACAGTTATACACCTCTACGCAAGCACAACCTGTCGTTAGCATGGCAAAAGACCCCAGAGCCAAGCTGACCTGACACTTTAAGATGTCATATCTCCGAAACTGTTCACTGCCCCGCTGGAAGATGTTTTCAAGCTACTGGACTGGAACGGATATGGCATCAATATCAACGGCGAATGCATCACTCACCTTCGGTTTGCCCGTCTCCAAGAACCCGGAGACGGGCAAACCGCGGCGGGTTCGCGAAAGCATGCGAGAGCGGTCCGGCGTTTAAGGTGGAACCCCGTGGAGGTTTTAGTCGGTATTTCACCATATTCATCAATGTTCTGGAGACCAACATAGCCTGACCTTGCATTTCCCACACGTAATAAAACATTTGTATTGATTTTTAGTTTATTAATACTGCTTTCTGTGTATTATTCTGTTTAAATGGCGTTTCAAAGATATAGCTTTCTCGCGCTTTTAACCCTAACATAGAGTAACGTAGGACACTTACCCAATCGTGCCAATTCTCCTTCATTGTCTACAATTACGAGGTCGATTACCACTACGTCCGGGGTTAAAGCAGTTGACAGACAATCTGTAATTTGCGCATTTTACTTATGGGAACCATGCAAAATAGGGATTTCTAAGTACTGTGGGCAATTTGTTAAGCTTAGCAATTGAAAAAAAGTCTTTGAAGTTATACTTCTATTGACGCGCTAGGGAAATATGATAAGAGTAAATTTGTACGAAGCGCGCTCACACCGAAATGAGTAGAAACACTAAAGCCATACAGAGTTTTCACTGATTCATTCATAATTTAAGAGCGACGCTCTTGTTGGTGGAGTTCCTTCCATGTACTTCTACACTCCGCCTTCTCCTTGACTTCCTGATACGACACTACATTTATCTTCTCCTTCACTTGGTTCATGTAACTTCTCCTAGGTCTACCTCTCTTCTTCCTCCCTTATAATTTACCTTCCAATATTGTTCTAATGAAGTTATCGTGTCGTATCAGATGTCGCAACATCTTCCCTCTTCTGTTTTCTATTGTTTCCATTAATGATGTTTTCTCCTCTACCATCTTCAAAACTTCTTCATTGCTCTTCATTTCCTTCCAGCTGATTTTCTCCATTCTCTTCCAACTCTACATTTCGAATGCCTCTAATCTTTCCCTATCCCTTTGAGTCATGGTCCACGTTTCGCTGCCATACAATGCAATACTCCAGATGTAGATCTTAATCAGCCTCTATCGAATATTCTTTGATATTCGGGCTTTAAACAGATGCTTTTTATTGTTAAAAGTTCTTTTTGCCATTGCTATTCTAGCTATAATGTCTGGTGTACACCTGGAATCATTGGTTATCACACTGCCTAAATGTTTGAATTGTGTTACGTTATCTATGGAAATTGAGTTAAGTTTAATTGGGTTTTTAGTTATTGATTTCTTCTTTGAAATAGTTAAAATATTAGTTTTTTTTACGTTTATTTTCATTCCGAATTCTGTGAATATTAAGTCTATATCTTGTAGTAGTCACTGATAAAACAAGCAAAGAGACAAAAGTTAATACAGATAGAACAAAAGTAGCAACATGTAGGTACTACATACGAGGACGTAGTGATTACTTACTCTGTGATACGGGGAGCGAACAAACACATGTATCACTAATTAGGAATTAACAAAATAACTTGAGAATTAAGCAAAAATAAATCAAAGTAATGGTTTACAACAGTTTACAGTATACGTTTAGCTTTAAGCCTGCTTTTTCTTTGATAACAAACTCTTACTCTTTTCGTATTTGTCCTTAGTTATATCAAAGAATTGCCCGCAAATTGCGTTTTTAAAAGTGTTATGCTTCATCGCGAACATATCGACGGCTTTAGAATTAATAGGTAACCTTAAAGTTTTGAATATTGCGAATAAGAAATTATTTTTTCCGATAATTAGTCACATGGCGCGGTGTTTAGCTAGGTAGCTAGGTGACTCTAGTGACACAGTTTTGGTTTTAGCGAGACCACGTCCGACTTTTATATACGTCTATGCTGAAGACTGTGTCTTCGCGGGGCGGAACTGAGCGGAGTTATAATACCTATCTATCCCGGAGCTATAACTATGAGTAACATCATGTTAAAACTTCTTGGGTTGAAGATACAACTAGTCTATGGTTGAAGTCCGACTTCTTAGCACGAGGAATAACGAGAAGAAGTATTACTATTGAACATAAACTATAGGCTTTTTATGACCTTCACATAGTTTGTTAATTAAAATAATTTGCGAAACACCACAGTATAAGTGTTGATTGGCCAAATCAACGAGTTTCGTGTTCGTTATTGGGAGGGTGCCGTATGTGCACATTTTTTTAGGGTTTTGTTAAAATAACTTACCTACATTTTACTACAGCTAAACTCATTGAACTCTTAAAAACGGAAGAAGCGGCATACTCTCCTCAACGATGGCGATGTAAAATCAGGTGACGTCTCCTGATTGAGATCAGTCGCAACGTGAGCGACAAATGGAGCGCATGTGTGCTAATAATTCCACGAAATTCGATTTGAGCTGTTACAATGCCATTTTGTGTGTATTTTGTGTGTGTACAAGGTGCACAAATAGTACCAAGTCCAAGAAAAAGTTTCGTGGCATCACTTTTCATACGCAATTACACAAAATCTTTAATTATTTCATTTAAAATAATATTTTCTGTTGTAAACAATTCAGCATTTGTTAAAAGGGACAGATATACATGACGTGAAAGAGTGGGACACGACCAGCGATATGTTGACTGCAGCGATAACGCCCAATGTTTACGTCACGGGCAACGGCTACTCCTTCTCTTTCACGCCAGTGTCTTCGTATGTCTTTCTATTCTTCTCGAAAAAAATATTTAAACAAACGTGTAACTGTGGTATCTATAGCTATCTCATTTCCATCTACTGCTAATTTGCTATGATGTCTTTGTCATTCATTACAATGTATCTCACGATGGAAGTGTAGCTGTGTGCACGTTGTGTATTTGTGTGAAATTTTCGCCACATTATGTTGATTTCATTTTAGAACTTACCTCATCTTCCTTTCCTTAAATATATCGATGGCTAAACTACAATTTATGATAACAAAAAGTGACCAATGAAGTTTGAATTTCGAACTGAAAGAAGTGAAACGGGATATGACAGTATGCACATAGCGTCAATTCTAATTATATGTAATAGATGATAGCTTTTTATCTTTTTATTATTTTATTGCGCACTTATAAAATAGGTACTTTATTTAGAGAATTAATTTAGAAAACATTATTTAAAAAAAAATATGCATCAAAAACATTTTAAGTACTACAATTGAACATAAGATTACACACAGTATTATGTTTGTTTTTGACTTGAATAACTTCGACTAGCACCGACCTGTGGGTTCACCTGTGTAGTTCCCATTCCAGTTGTTTTCCCGGGATAAAAATGACTTTTATTGATGATTTATTTTTATTTGATTTTTTTAAATAAGTAATGATGAGACGAGCAGGACATGTGCCTGATGGCAAGCAAGCCACATAACAGCACTGTAACATGCAGCTATTGGAACATAAAAGTCCAAATGATTACCTAGCACTGCACTGCGCTCGTCACCCAGAGATCTAAGATGTTATATCTCTGCGCCCTGTAATTTCTCTGGAAACATTGCCCATCAAACCGGAACACAGTAATGTTTGCACATTACTGCTCGGCGGTAGAACAACTAGCAATGGTGTGGTACTTCCCCAGGCGGACTCTGCCAAGAGTCCTACCACTACAAAACATAGCCATGTCGTGCCGTGCCGTGTTCTTTCAGACTGTAATCTGGGGACACAGCCTTTGACTCTTTTTGGACGTATAAAATCTTGAGATTTCGCGGCTCCTATTTCCGACTTAAACAAGTATTATACACGCAAAAGACTGTCTGTGTGAAAGTATAGATGGATGTTAGGTACTCTTTTACGTAAAAACTACTAAACGGATCGGACTGAAATTTGGAACATATATAGAATATAGTCGGGAAAAACAGATAGACTTTTTATCTCGAAAAAATAACGAAAACGATGGGAACTACGTGGGGAATATCGCAAATCATTGCTTGTGCGTAATATATCTATCAGCTATACAGGTGAAGTACTTCATTGTGCAAAATTAGTGCTGTAGTAATACGACCATTCTAAGCTATAAGTTTTCACTTCTATCTGCAGTCTCTATGACTGCCAATTTTTTGCATACACCCACGAGCAGATATTAATAAAATACCCATTGTTTGTTTTCGCCCCTCGCTTCTTTGTGGCGAGGGTGGGTGGCTTTCAAATGGAGGATTGATTTGTGAAATGTCTTTTTTGGCAGCCACCTTACCTATTGACTACGCAGAAATGACAGTGAATGTATTAACAGTAGGCAGTGGTACACAGAAACGGTGCTAGGGGAATCTACTTTTTTAATCGACTTCAAAAAAGAGCCGGGTTCTCAATTCGGTTGTATGGTGTTTTTTGTAAGTAGGTTTGTTACACGATATCTCCGCCATTTGTGCTTCAATTTTAATGATTCTTTTTTTTTGGTAGATGAGGTGGCTTTATCGAAATCGGTGTAGCAGGTTTTGAAATATCAACAAAAATCTAGAATTTGCTCAGTTAGACGACGTATTAATACTACCTAAGATGACGTATTAATAAGTAGGTACCTCTCGGTTTAATTGGAACTGTGTGTTAAGTTGATTTTACGATTTCACAAAATAGAGAGAGACGATCTGCTTAGCATTCCATGGATTCACCGTGCGGGTGCCGGGTCCATCGTGTGGCAGAGAGAGAAAACCCGAGTATTCCCGAGACTTGTGACTCGGGCGTAGGTTTAAGGGGCACCATTCTGACGTACATCAACACACACCAGGCGCACAGTAGTGAACTACTCAATTTTCTCTCCCTGCCCAGCCAAATCTGATATGAGCCTACTAGTGCAGCTTTAGATACTCGTCCTAGTATAGAACTTACTGCACTTCTGGATAAACCAAGGTGTTTCAGCAGGTTATAGAGAGATTTTGCTGGTATACCTCTCGCTCCCACTTCTACAGCGTATAAACTAACTATATGAAATATGTCGGAAACATACGTATACTCAGACAGAGTTTAAATATTTATTTTAGTAGATTTTAGCAATTAGCAATTATACAAATTATAAATTATCTGACTTTTAGATAACTTTGAAGAGGAACTTACAACTGGTCTATCCGAGAACCAGAGTTTACCGACATGACTTAAACTTAAAAGTCATACCGGGTAGCCTGGCTTAGCTCGTAAGTCTGCCTGCGAAGCCGTGGGTCGTAGGTTCGATCCCATCCAGTGCAAATGTTTGTGTGATGAATTTAAATATTTGTACTGTGCCTGGGTGTTTTCTATGTATAGTAAGTATGTATCTACAAATATACAAGTATGACATCAGCTACCTGGCTTCCATAGTACAAGCTTTGCTTAGTTTGGGGTCAGGTGGTGCTGTGTGTGAAATGTCCACCAATATTATATTACATTATTATTTTTCTTTTGCTGTATTGTTTTCGTGTGTACAATAAAGAGTATCTATCTCATTTATCATTAAGGTAAAAGCCATTTTATAACCGACTTCAAAAAAGGAGGTTTCTCAATTCGACCGTATGGATGTTTTTTTTAAGAGTTCAATTGGTAAAAGTGTTATTGAGTGGAGACCGCGAGGCAGCATTATCAGTGCAGGACATCCTAAACTAGATGAAGTGAAGTGAATCTCAATAAATGCACAACGCCAACAACATTTTTCACTTAATTGTTTACAAAAATAACTTATTGTTAACAAAAATAAGTACATTATAGAGCACCAAATGTAGTTTTTCTAGGAATTAATGTAGAATTATTTTTCCTTTTGCTCATAATCCTTGAAACTTTAATTAACATTTCAGTTTCAAATTTCAGTCTACAAATTCTGACTTAAGCTCAATTTTGACTTTTTGAGTTCGTTTATGTCCCAAACGTGGAAAACCTCTTCAGAAAAACTTGTTTTTTGTCAGAAAAATTAAATAAACAATTTTTCCCTAAAAAGGTATTTATTTGGCTCGCTCCTTTAGCAAATGTTCGAAGTTCGAAATACGGCGGTTATTGTTTTCACCAATTTTATTATCTCCTGCTGAGTTGCAACCGTCCTATTTCCCGCGCTGTCAGATTCGAATAAAGAACATTCTATTTTTAAAAAGCGAACTTATTATTTTTAATTGGAACATATTCGGCCAGTGTTGAGCTCTGCTGAGTTTTTAAAACTTGGGGTTGTTTTAGGGGGCGCGTAGCCTGGAGGTATTTGCGTTCGGGATTCATATCGGAGTAAGACAATCTGGCCCCTGTAATAACTTGCCAACAATGGGAGATGAAAGTTACGTTTAGGGAAGCTATTGTAGACGTAGGAATAATTTGTCGATGACAGACTTCGCTTTTTTAGGAATGTTAACATACATAGCAATTTTATTTCGTGGTTTTTATTCACATGTACATCACATTATGTGTTTATGATTTTAACTTTAGTTTTTAATCTTAACTTTAGACAGGATGGTTTTAATTTTAGTTTTGTTGACTAAGGCAAATAATTCAGTTTTAAATTAAAAATTGTAAGGTATAAATCCTACTAATATTATAAATGCGAAAGTTTGGACTAAGTGAAAGTTTTGACAAATAAATAATTTGATTTGGATGTTTGTTGCTCAATCACGTCAGAACGGCTTAACGGATCGAAGTGAAATTTAGAACAAATTATGGAATAACACATAAGCTACTTTTTATCGCCAGAAAATAACGGGAACGAGAACTATGCGAGTCAGGCCGCGGGGCACAGCTAGTTTTATATAAAAATATGTACATATCCGTAATAAGCGTAACTACCAGGTAAGGTCCATGGCTTCCAAGTACCAGGGCTCCAGATATACGAGAAGGCGGTCTGAGCCGTTACAGGCACTATTACTAGCGGGGGAGGGAGGTGGTCAGCTTGAGGCTGTCACGACCACAAACCAGCCCTCGATTCCGTAAGAACTGTGTAAGTTATGTTTCCGGAAGAAATATTCCTTATTTATTTTTCTATCGGAGTGCACGTTGCATCCTTTTGACGTTCGAAGGGCGAGTCCTTGGAACTGAAAAATGAAGAGTTTTACCTCTACATTTGTGTTGAGAACGTCTAAGCTTTGGGTTGCGTTGCGTAAGTGGGTTTGTCCCGATGGTTACAATCTTAGTGTCTTCAAATCGAGAGTGAATCGGTTTCTTCTAGGTCTAGGCAAGCACGCGCCATCGTCGACCGCATCGGGCGAGATGGCGATAAATGCTATATTATTTGCGACAAATGTTCCAAATAGCAACTAAAACTGGCACGTTATTAAACATTGTAATACTTTATTGAAACAGCTAGGAATAAAAAAAACAACTGAACTGTGTGTGAAGTGTCTACCAATATTTATTTATTAAACTTAAGCAATGAGAGATCAATGTACTTTTGTCCTTTGTTATCAAATTATAAAGTGTAAAAGTAGAATCAAACCTCTTCAAAATTCAGAGTCCGTCTGGGGAAGTACCACACATTTGCCAGTTATTCTACCGCCAAACTGTAATGGGAAAACATTACTGTGTTCCGGTTTGAAGGGCAATGTTTCCAGTGAAATTACAGGGCTTAGAGATATAACATCTTAGATCTCTGGGTGATGAGCGCAGTGCAGGGCTAGGTAATGATTTGGACTCTTCATGTTCCAATAGCTGCTTGTCACTGTGCTGTTATGAAATGAAATGTTATGTGACAGGCATGTTGCTTATCATCAGGCACATGTCCTGCTCGTCTCGTCACTTCTTATTAAAAAAGAATTGTAAAATACTATTAAAATGGAATAATATGTTATTTTAAACTACTCCTAGTTTTATTTACTGGTCTGGACTCAAGTTACAACCGAGCTTGTTGTTGTAACCAGCGCCAACTTTGCTCTTATAGAATACAGCCTCTGCTCACTATACGTGGTGGTTAGACATGAAATGGAACATGGAATCTGTACATAATTATTTACAGAGGCAGTGGTCAGTCCTGCAGGAACAATTAATTTATTATTATTTACTATGGGATAAATTTAAGTCCATAGTTCTCAAAAAAGAAAACGCCGCTTGGACATTTTTGAAAAGACCGTATGTTACTTGGGACTAAACTGAAAAAGAAAATAATAAAAGAGGTTTTAAGACTCTGGCAGTAAGTATTTACTCCAGGGGTAATGGATGTTTGTTGCTCAATCACGTGGGAGCGCCTGAATGGAGCGGTTCGAAATTAGGAACAAAGATAAATTACAGTCTAGAATATTTTTTCGTCACGATAAGAGAGGTAAAAACACGGGAACTGTTAGTAATGGAATATATTAAGAGTATTTCTTAAATCACTTTGGCTTTCAAACACAGAAACGAACAAAATTGAAAGACACAATACCCGTTTTATTTTTTAAAGATTAAAGTACAAATAGTGTTTCGTGTAATGCGAGATTTTAAACAAAGATCATCGTTGTTACGTGGATATTTATATTAATTACTTATTTATACTCTTAGAACAAATATCAAAATATAGTTTTATGTCCTTTTTCTTATTTGTAGCAGTATCATAAGTACCAGGACCGCAGAACATCCTCGGAGGTGTCATGTCTTTCGGCGAGAGGACTGAGTAGTGGCGTGGTATTTATGGCAGTGGTCGGTGGCTCGAGGCCATCACGATATAAAGCTGCATCGTGATGAGCCACGGACATGGGACGTCTGTTTTATGGATCACGGACTAGACGACTGATCACTACTCTTCTGATGTTCACTATATCTTTGACGGAACCAAGAAGTCGCTTGATCCAAAAAGGTAACTTTCAATTTGATACATAAATGGAAGGTCAAAATGGTTTTGACTCCAATTTTGTCATAAAAATACTTATTATGTCCATACTTGTGTAAGAACAAATCCTACGTTTACGACGGCGCCTTTTGAAGAAGCAGAGTACACAAACAAAAATATTAGTAATATGTCTAGAAGTACCGCTCAAGTAAATGAAAACTCATATAATTATTGTTAATTATTTGCGAAAATATAAACATAGGTACGAATATGTCTGGCATAGAGTAGGTAGGTACTGAAGAAGTGAGACATTAGTAATTCTCCAGTAGAGTTTGTATGTTAACAATTTTTACGATTTAAAATAAGTACATTTTACCGGGAGGAGTAGCTTAACCATTTGACCATGTTCGACACGAAACAGCCGACAAATAAACGCAAATGCGCACAACCGCTGTAAAAATGATTTACGCCATTGTGAACGCGGCCGCGGACGGCGGACGGCGCGCGACTGCGTACTCGCGTGCCGGTAATTGCAGAGCGTTCCTTTTTTGAATAACTATCACGACTTTTTCGCTCCATTTTACTTTTTTTAAGATTCCAGACGTACTGGCAGGCAATTTGGTCGCGTTTGGTTATTTCAAGCATTTGAGCGAGGGATGGGATTACAAAATTCTTACTTGATTGTTGAAATCAACGAAATGTTTTAAGTTATGCTGTAAAATTTTAATGATAAACTTCTCTTCGGTTTGATTCATAAAAACTTTGGGAGCAGTTTATGCTAGCTTATTGTCCGTAATGTCATCAAAGCAACAGCGATAGGATTAGGCGAAGCGAAGTCACATTTTGAAAGTTATTAAAGCTTGCTTTTAATGGTGTTTGAAAGACGACACTTTAAAAAAACCGTGTCGTCGTGCTACATTTCAAAATCGTATTTTGCATTTTGAAAACACCTCATTAAGAAAATCCATAAAAATATTCTTGCCATTGCAAAAGCAAGTGTGTCGTACCTACCAAACTTTAAATCGTAAGGACGCTGCAGTGTGTACTTAGTATAGACAACAGTAGTTTACAACTCTATCTGTAAAAATATTGTATTCTTCAATAGGAAGCATTTGTTTCGTACTGAACATGTTCTGAAACAACAGAGAGTATATTTTATTAATTGTATGTATAATAATGTCAATAAAAGTACTAAAGTAATTCCAATTGTTCGAAAATTACCAGTAGATTATGAACTGATGCAAGCAAAGCCGCAGGCTGAAAGTGAACATTTATTTTCCATTTCTTTGTGGAACATATTTTATTTGCTATGTAATACGACCAAAATCGTTCTATAACACAATACTGTTATATCTTTTTCTTATTAATTAGTTGTTGAGTAGTAATCTTGTTGTCTTTTCAAGACTTTCAAATGTACATTTCCCATCACTAACGTCATTGATTTCCAGCGTTCTTTGTCTCAACTCCATACCTCAATAGGTCGAATACGGTAATTTTTAAATTTCGAACAACTTATTTATTTTTATATCTGCCTCAAACTTTTTCTTATTTGTAGCAAAAAGGTTGCATTGTTATATTACCGAGGCCAAAGAGGTGGATTTAACATTAATCTACCTATAGAAGTTACCGAAGGGGAAAGTAAACAAGGTTCCTATTAACAATTCCTGTTATGAAAAGCTATAGAGTTTATCTATCAAAGTGGATAAGTTTTGGTTGGGTTAAGATTTGTAATAACAGAATCGCAAGATTTTGTTATTAGTACAAATATTTCAAAAAGGTAGAGAAATACTAGCTAGCCGCTTTATTCGCGATGCGTAGGTGTAGCCCAGTTCATATTCCCATGCGTGGGACTTATGACCTTTTCTTTCCTAACCTCACAAGATTTATTTATTTACTACCAACCTGTCCCGCTTCGCTTGGGTAATGTCTTTATAAAATGATTAGTAAAAAAATAGAGACCATTGATCGAAATAAAAACAAGGTAGCCTATCTCCCAAGTTGCATGAAATTACACATAAATGCCAACTTGGGTGAAAATCGCCGCTTACTTAAAACGGCGAAGGAAAACATCGTGAGGAAACTGACATGTGTCTAGAATCTTTCGAAGTCACGTGTCCTCCACCAACCCGCACTGGGCCAGCAAGCGTGGTGGATTATAGCTTTGACTCTCTCCTTGCGAGAGAAGGCCCCGAGTCCCAGCAGTGAGAACATTTAGTGGGGTGTTTATGCGTATGCTATGCGTTTATAGGTTGACTTGCTGAAGAATTCGTTGGGAACAAAACATGATACTGCATTTTTTGTATTATATCCCGCAAACCATAATTATGTATTATATCCCGCAAACCATAATTATGTATCAATTATCAAAGACTTCTTACTCCTTTAAAGTTCGTACTCGTAGTTGTAAAGCCGCGGATTGTACAGCAGAGCGGAATGAGCATAAATAGATAGATAATACGCCTAGGACAAAATTTTGTGGGGTGTGAACTGAAATGATCCGTCACGTTCGGGTATGATAATAGCTTTTCGGGTAAACTCGGGATGCTAGAGCGAGAAACAAAATACAATGAACAAGCGCGTCAGAGCGAGAAAGATAATATAGTCCCTGTGTACCTTTATTATATTTAGCGAAATACCTATAAAATAAATAAATAGCAAATACTAAATTTGCTAGTCAAACGCCATTTCCACAGAGTAAGTACCTAATCACTACGCCATTTCCGAACCGAGTAATTAAAAAAAATAATCTTGGCCATAGATACTAATCATTTCGCCACATGTTATTCTCCTGTTGCTGTGCTTACTAGCTATAATATAATTTTCAATTTCTAAATAATTTGTATTTTTAATTATTACAAATCTGTAGTGATCTTTAAATATAAGTATTTCTTGTTTTAGTTTTCACTTTTGCCGCGCACCCTTTTTTTTGTATGTTAATTACGCGATAGGCGATAGCGCCGCCAAATATGAATCAATTTTTATGTTTTTTTTGTATAAGAGATCATAGTTCAGAGGTGGTCCCATATAAATTTTATCGAAATCGGTGTAGCGGTTTTGGAAATATGAACAAAAAACAGATAAAATTTACCTCGATGCCATAGTGATTGCAAACTTTTGAATGTGGTGAAATGCCTGTATTTTATTTCAAAAGAAACAAAAACATACTTAAGTTTTTTTTTTAAAGAAAATACGTAGATTATTATTCGAATCGTAGTTTCCTCCTCCCGCTATCGATGTGGAGCTCTTGAGACGGCGCGAAGCACGGCGGGGTGTCTCGTGCGCACTTCATTTTATGTTTCCTCTACTACGTTTACAAACTCGAATCATAACATTACAAACACACACAAATATGAGCGTGTCCGGCAGGGACGTTTGTGTAATAGATTGTTACAACGTATAGTGTGTATGGTAATTGGAGTATTGGACCAAGTGTACGTTAAGTGTGTAAGTTACGTGTAAGTTACGAGCTATGGTAGCGCAAAAAATACGGTAAATGGCTTGAAATCTTCAAATAGTTTACATATACTACGTATAGAGTTGGCACAAACGCTTTACACCGAAAGCACGGGTAGCATTATTCTTGCCTTGTCGCTCTTATTGAAGTGTCATACTTTTGTTGCGGCACCTCACTCTGTTGCCATAGAAAGTATGCACGTCATCTGCTTACGATTGACACTTAGGAACGGTGCGGAAAATCTACGTAGTATATGTAAACTCTTTGGAAATATCTTTGCCTACTTCCTTATGATTTGTATATTATCGTGTCACCAATGGCACTTGTTCAGTAATGTGAATTTTATTCCTTTTCAATGGACATTATTACTGAAGAAACAATTTTTCTAAATGTTAATACAGAGATAAAAAATAAGTCCATTACAACAAAATAGCTTTTCCAAAGATCAAAGACAGATTAAAACGAGGTCTAAATAATGTTACTGAATAATTTTTGATAAGTACCTAGTGTTGCGCTACAAAAAATATTTTATCGATAACATTGGTTTATAGAGATTTAGTTAGATTTTAAATAATCGTCTAGCTCTGCGAAATCATTGTAATGACGCTACATAAATTCAGTGTCGTGTCAACAAGTGTTGTGTATTGTGTCAACACACAGTGACTCTACAATATAAGACCAATCGATGTTAGAAAAAGGAGTGTTTCAGGAAGTCCTTGGTGGTATACCTTCTTAGTTAACAAATATGGCGCTTCATAAGTGCTTTTACAATATGTTTAAAAATAGTAATTATAATAATGGATAATATTAATTCACCGACCATAGTTCTTAACTATGGTCGGTGAATCTTCTTAAAAAGTTCTTAACTCATTGACCTTATAACCCAAAGTATCGACCGTCACGTCATCAACAGCTTCATTAGACGTGTGGATTAAGGAACAGACGCAGTCGACAGGTAGACACGCCGCTTAGCGTCAGAAAGTCTGCAGTCTCTATTCCTTTCCACTAGCAGCTTGGGTTCTGCCGCGCTGCTGGCTCTTTATATTTATTGTTAAGCACTGCGAAACTGAAAGTAATATAAATAAATACCTAATTATATTTTTTTTGTAAAGAATAATAAAATACCAACTTTAAATATAAACTAAATTTAGTGAACGAGGACATTAAATAATACAATACAAAAATATTTTATTCGCCTGTGACAAGGTATAATTACAGAAGTCATGTTATAACAATGTGGGTATAATGTACTAATGAACACTTATTTTAACCTAAAATGTATGTTTGAAGAAATAGTTGAGAATAATAATTACGCTAAGCTTGTCGATACTGGTCGACATTAAAGTCACATCCCTAGTATTAAAAAAGTAAATCCCCACTGCATTGTGGGGTTGCCAGTTAATCAAGTGGTTGTTTAACGAAGTTCGTCGGGAATCGACCGTGGTGATGGCAACTTTAGGGTTCATTACTTTTGCCTATTGCTAGGGGGACAAATGGGGAACAAACTGGCGACAAATTGTTTTTTTTTTCTTTTTTGTTTTGCTGGTGTTTGTTTTTTATTTATATTTCACCTAACTTGAAAAATAAAGTTCTTGATTAAGATGTTTTTTTCTTCAAAATTGATAATGATTGTGTGAATCAAAAACGTTTTATGTTTTATATATTTGCTCATTTTTGTTGCGAAATTTATTTTTTCTGGAAACTTATTCTTTCTTCTATTTGGAACACTATATTTTTATATTTCTGTATTATTCGATTTTTGGTCATTTTACACTGGACATAACGCTGTAAGGCCCTGGCAAAAAAGGGATATTCTAAATTTTTATTATTTAATTACTTCGCCGTTTCAGCAGCGTTACAACTGCCGTAGTCACGTGAAGACTGAAGAAATTGGTCGTCTCATTTCCCTATGGTTTTGCAAGTCTATAAGAAAACGTGGTATACGTTCTTTTCGTCAAGTTATTTTAGTGCGTTTGTTATATCCTGTATACAAACATTTGATTATCTTTGGTTCAATGTGTCAAAAGATGAGTTTTTATGTTTTGTTCATTTAAGAGTGGAATTATTACAAAGAATGCGTGTGCTTATGACTGCACGGTAGAAATTAAAACTTCATTTTTTAGCTATAAAAATGATTACAATTAAGTTGTAAATACAGAGACAAAGCAGTGAAGAGCAGCGGGCTGGATCTTGCTCAGGTACACTCAGCGGTCCCAACCTGATCGAGCTTTTCACTCTGAAGCATGACGTGTCTGGCTTACTTACACCCTACTAAAAAATCTGAGTGTGATACGACAAAAGAAGCTTTCACTTAAAAAAAAAAAAAAAAAATGTTATTAAAATGAAGTTCAGCTTTACTTTCGACATAGTCGATAAAGCTGCAACTCGTTTTATTTTTAATTTTACTTTTTCATTTACCCCAACTAACCCCCAAGCACTGCACTAAGCGAACACGCCACTACATAAAACGTGTGACAAAAACATTGAACTACGCTGCTGAAGGTTGGAGTATGTCTAACAAATCGATAGTAGCGCTGTTCTTTGATAGAGTTGAATCGAGTAACGAACTCTAAGTAATGAAAGATCCGAATAATCCCGATTCCATTCGATGCACCTCTCGATGTAAACACGCCCCGGGCAAGGGATAACGTGTATATCGAATTCGCTATTCGGATTTAAATTTCGAACCCGCATTTTTTGCTATTCAAAAACGGAACGGATGTTGTTTGAAGATTGAGAATAAGGATTGTTTGTGTATCCAGCGATTTATTAATCTTATTTTATAAAGATTATTCTATGGTTTGATATGACATATTTTTCTCTATGTACGCCATACTAAATATCTCATGACTCATGACATAGATGCTACGAGATCATATCGTTTGTTTTTGAAGTAATTATTATTTTGGGCCGCGTTAGTGAAACATAATGAGAGCAAATTCATAAGGTGCACGAACACATCACAGAGTAAGTAATCACTACGTGAGCACATCATCACGAAAAACCCTGACGTGACACCATGAAGTTAGCTAGTGAACATATTATCAAACATATATAAAACATGTAACTAACTTTAGGTTAATACTACTTGCATTGAAGACATTACTCGGTATTAAATTACGAGGAATAAAGAGATGACGTATTAACTTGTTGCGTGAGTATATAAGTTCACTAGCTTTAACCCGCGGCTTCGCTCGCGTTCAGTAAGTTTTTTTACTGTAGATTTCTACTTGGATAATAACATGAGCGTTGAATAAAAACTTAAATAATGATACGATGTTCCTTCGCCGTTTTACGTTACCACGCGCACCACTGTCTTTTCGAAGTCATGTGCGTAATACATGACTTCAAAAAAGACAGGGGTGTGTGTGGGATTTGACTGCTATCTCACCAGATGTTAAGCGATGATATGGTCCACATTGGAGCTTGCTTAGCTAGAAGAAACCAATTCACTTTCGATTTGAAGATACCAGGATTGTAGTCATCGAGAAAACCCACTCAGACAATACATTACACAGCTTATACGTACTTTTCACAAAAGTAGAGTCAAACCTCTTCGTTCGAGTCCTTGGAACGTTATCCATGAAACGTTGTCGCTTCGAGTTACGAGCAGTCCTATAGAAAAAAGTCAAGGTGGTATTAGATCATGCAGATAAGTGGTACACACTTAAAAATGTATCCGATAAAAATCGATAAGCTAGCAATTCTGCGGCGATGTCTAAGATGTTGAAGTTTTATTTGCACAAGGGTGTCATTCTTATGAGCATTTTAGATTTATCCCAAATACGCAAACAGTACTCCATACAAGAGGTAATCTGTGCTTGATATAACGTAAGCACCTGTTCAGATTTGATGTACCTTCGCACTTTTGACTTCGCACCTCTTTTTTGACAGCTATAATAATAAATATATAATAATAAATATTATTATCGTGGACGTAACTGATACATTGTACTGGGTCAGTACAAAAAAAAAGTGAACACTTACAAAGTATTATTCAAGTCATCTTCTACCCAACACTAATATAAATTCCCAATCGCCATTCGAAATTCAAATGTGTCAACCAGCCAGTTCCATTGATCCCGTCCACAATAAAGGCCGGTTCAGACCTTCAGACGGCAGACGATGCAGCCGGTAGCGTCGACCGCGCGGCATGATGTCGCCGCCCGCTGCGAGCCGCGGTTAACAACGATGTTCGCGTTTAAAAGTTTAAAAACATATTGATGGCGCGCTCATTCAATAACATTATGTTTTTAAAATGCGATACTCTGTCACGCTACTGCTGAATTTAATAATTGACTTGTTTTGGATATATTTCATTGAATAGGACGGCTACAATTGTAAGTTATAAGTAACTTTAAAAGTATAACTTTAAAATCGGATTATTTTCGTGTAATATCAACACGTTATCCCGTAATAGACTACAGGCGTACAGGCCCATGTACAAAATTGATAGGTCATCTGAACCGGGTGATTCAGATGGTGTTGGTACCTATGTAGATGTAAGATAGAAGGATCTAAAATAATAGGCTTCAGCACTGTGTCGTCACTTGTAAGCTGTCCGTTTGTATGTTTTTCGGCCATTTTACAAATATATAAGCAGTAAATAATACGTACCCCATTTTTCTCGTAATTTGCTAATAAGAACCGTAATTATAATTCTTATCAAATTGATATTCCTAAACAGCAAGATTATTTTTTTCTAGTATTTTTAAAGAACACACAAGCTCTCGTTTCTCTCACAATAAAATTTTCGTAAACTTGAGAACAGTTCTCGCGCATCGCGGTAAATCCAGATGTCACGCCAAGAAGCGAGCTCGCGAAGCGACTCGATCACGTGACCACAATAAATTCCTATATAAAAGTTCATTTATCTATCTACTTACTCTTTCAAACATTCTCTTCTCAGATAACCCTAAGAATGTTCGTTACCGGTTCCTCGGATTACCAACTAATCAGTAGTTAGTCCAGATTTATGACAAAGTGATTATGAATGCGCATTATTCAAGTTTCTATCTATATTTATAATATATAGAGTTTGTAGTTTTGTTTGTTATGAACTCAAAGGGTACAGAATATTTTTTTTAATATACACTAGTAGAACGCTACATTATAACCTTTTTAACACATAGTTATCAAACGAAATTAAACATTGAATTTGGTTTCCATTTGCATTACATTTGGTGAAATGTTTCTTTGACAAGTATCTACTATCTAAAAACACCTTATTATCCGCAATAAAATATCACGACACTGTACAAGTATTTATAGTTATGACACAACTTCCTTTCTTTTATTTCGAAATTAAAATGGCACCACTTGAAAGTTATTTGCCAAGCACGAAATGCTTTATTTCAGATGTAGTATCCGTGCGAAGCCGGAATGGGCCGCTAGTGTATAAAAAAACAACAAGTTCCTACCTATGGTTAGCAGCGGAATATCTTATTTCGGCCAGTACTAGCCGGAGGCACACCATCTGTCAAAATTTCAAGATTTCCTACGAGGACTAGTGATGAGATATATCGACTTAAAATAAACATGTCGATGTTTAAATAAATAAAACGTCACATTAAAATAAATATGGTAAAGCTATGACACAATGTGGTGTTCTCGTGAAATATATATGTGCTTAAACAAGCAAATAGTTGATGAACAAGCATCAACTAATATTTAGTGTAAAA
This sequence comes from Ectropis grisescens, assembly GCA_017562165.1. Lineage (NCBI taxonomy): Eukaryota > Metazoa > Arthropoda > Insecta > Lepidoptera > Geometridae > Ectropis > Ectropis grisescens. The sequence continues at coordinate 11,370,099 of CM029786.1, forward strand.
CTCACTAACGCCATTTTGGTTCGTCAAATTTCTGGTTTGGAACTATGTCTTCTTCCACAGGAAAATTCGTTGATTAAATTTAAATTAACGTTCCCTAATGTTACCATCACATGAAGTTGCTTAACATTCTCAAAATCTGTAACAATTATAGTAACAAATTATCTAATTAGTACGGTAGGTTCCAAACATAGTCGCTTATGACCTTATGCTGCAGTACCCTTTTATATCAATATTATTTAGTTTACTATAACGTTACGGGGCGAACAAAACTTTTGCCTTACAAAATGGCAAGCAACACATTTGCCTATAAATAACAATATATCCCCGTGTACAAACATATTTGAAGATAAACAGTTAAAATCACTGAGCACTGCATTGTGAAGATAAAACATTGTTCATTTCTTTGCCTTATAATTTCTGTGCTAATATTATACTTCACATCGGAATACGACAATGTTTCACACTACTTGAAGTATAACTGGCACAGGTGTGATACCTACTTCCTCAGGCGGACTCTGACATACTCATACGTCATCGATAAGTCTTTGTACATCGATAAAAATCAATAGATTTGTCTCGTCACTATAAAATCTCGACTACCAATATATAGTGAATAATGCATACTGTTGTTTTTTACTCATCAGCCACGGTTCAACGACGCCAGATGGCGCTTGTTTGAGCGACATTACGCAGCAAATGGTTTGTAGTGTTGGTCTGTATTTGCCCTTATTGCTGTTGCTATTCGGCGCTACTATCTGATGTTATAGTGTTTTAAGCTGCTTTGTGCAAGTATAATAGTAGTTTAATGTTTTATGTACCTGAACGTTGAAGCTCTAAGTATACACAAAATGAGGGTGTGATTTTAAATGGTGCAAAGAATACTTTACTTCTGCTAAAGATTAATAGGTGAAGAGCAAAAACTGGCGTGAATGAGCAAGCTAAGTATCTTACTTGGCTTTTTCCTAATCCTACTACTATTATAAAATGCCAATGTTTGAATGTTTGTAAATCGCGTCGCAAGGTCTGAAGGGATTGGTATGAAATTTGGGGTTCGTATCGAAGAGATATATAAGCAGAACGCCCTAATAGCAGAACGTCCTAAAATCAAAACGGCATATTAGCATAACGTCCTACTAGCAACATGACCTAGTAGCAAAACGGCCTAATATCAAAATGACACCATAGCTGAACGGCCTAGTACAATTCAATACAAAATATATAAACAAACTAGCTGACCCGGCAAACGTTGTTTTGCCATATAAATAATTTCCTAATAAAATATGGGTTGATCGTAGAAGGGTGAAAATTGAGGATTGTATGTATTTTTGTATGTTGTATCATAAAAAATAGAAATTAAAAATTTTGTCTAAAAAATAAACATAAAAATTTAGGGGTGGATTTAGGGGTGGTGGCATTTAGAGGGGGTGAAAAATAGATGTTGGCCGATTCTCATAGATCAGTCTGAATTGGCATAGGTATAGGTGACTTATATCACAGGAAAATAACCGAAACGAGAATAAGGTAAGTAAAACTGCGAGACGCTACTAGTATAATTTTATAATAAGTATAGTTTAAGTGAGCTAGAAATGTCAAGTTCTTAGTTTTCATCTTTAACGACAGTCTCTATGACTGCCAATACTTTTGGAAATGAAAACTTATTTTGGCGCACCACAGACAATTTTTTTGTGGTCTGTGAATGGAGTTCAAGCGCCACGTTCGTAAATGAATGAAGTGTTCGGGTAAACTCGGGGCTATGGCTTTGGTCATGGCCACCCCCTCCGGTTTCACCCGCGTAGTTTCCAAAGTGAGGTAGCAAATTCTGAGTTAATAAGTTCTTACTTTTAGCGGCAGTCCCTATGACTTGTCAATTTGTTTCTAGAGTTGTGTTATTCAATGTAAGTAGATGAAGTCGAAAGCTGGCGGTCTATATAACCTAAATAAAGTTAAAAACCTCAACAACATTATTTACAACAAATTGCTGACACCGTTGATACACATGCTCACGCTGTGATTTACGCTGCAAACTAAGTTAATTAAATTTTATATTTCACTTGCAGTCTGTCCTTAATTTCGCTGCATAAAGCTAACAACATAGTCAACATACAACACGACTCTGAACTTATACTCTATATCGGCGTTTCTCAATCATTTTTGGTGACGGAACCTTTTTGGAAACCGATATACTTGATGGAACCCAACAATCGAAAAAAATGTTTGAAGTGTATAAATCAATAAGTATAATAAAAGTACCTACCATGTAACTGGAGAAGGCGTCTTTTATCACTAAAAAGCCGTTATATGATTTGAAATTAAAAATGTAACTGGAGAAAGCGCCCTTTATCACTAAAAAGCCGATATAATATATCATAATCATAATCTTTTATTTCATAAAACCAATTTGTAAATTGGTTTTATCAAAAGTAAAGTCAGAAATTTATAAGCATACATATTCATATTATTTATTGATAAAATATTATTTTACATGTCAAATAAAAATAATTACAATAATGTAATTTGCCATAATATAAGAAAATTGTAGGTACATAGTCAAATTAATAAATTTAAGTCAAATTAATTACATTCTATACATACTAAAGATATTTCAGTGGTAATCAATTATACACAAATTATAGTACAAAAAATTCGGTATACAATAGGTATCTTTCGATAATATAGTGTCAAACGAAAATTGATTTCAAATTCACACAATGTCAATAAATAATAAATTAATTACAATACTATAACGATAATGTCAACTACATATTATGTAGTTTAAAATAAACAAAAAATTTGTTGATTTATAAAGGCGAGGCATAAAATTCCTCATATCCATAGAACGCCCGCTCAACAAGCCAGCTCTGCAATCGACATTTAAAACTCAATAAACTAGGTGCAGCCTTCACATGTTCTGGCAGGTTATTGTAGACGTCTGGACCCATAACATGGTTCAATTTCCTCGATTTAGACAACGTACGCCCCACTGTAGCGAAGATGCCCGCACTCCTCGTGGGGTAGCGATGGTTCGCCCCACATACCTCAAAGGAGTCCAGGTGAGTTCTTACAAACATTGCCACTTGCATTATCACCACTGATGGTAATGTAAGAATGCCTAGACTCCTGAACTGACTACGGTTTTACGGAAGTCTCATCATCTATCCCCACGATAGCCCGGATGGCACGTTTTTGCAGCCGGAATACTCTGTGCCACTCCGCGCATCTCCCCCATAGCTCGGCGCCGTACTGTACGAGCGAGTGCACTGTAGCGAAGTAGCAAACTCGTGCTACGTCTATGGACACAACTTGTGCCACTCGCCGCAGTGCAAAACATGCACCACCGAGTCTTTCTCTTAGTCTGTCCACATGACTCTCCCACGTTAACCCGGCGTCCACCTCAAAACCGAGGTAAGTGGTGGAATACACCTGGTTCAATGTTGTGGAGCCAAATTTTACTGTTAGAGGCCTAATTTTGTGACCTGATAGGTTCATGTAGAGAAAGTGAGTTTTTCTCAGATTCAACACTAGCCCATTGAAACCAAAAGGAGAGTTGAGTTAGGATTTCGGCTGATGTTATTGCATCGGGCAAATCTTTGAGGGGAAGGGAGAATAGGAGATTCGACACAGAGGATCCCTGAGCCACGCCCATTTTAGAAAACAGTGGATCTGATTTTTCCTCGCCCGCATCGCCGACCACAATCTACGCCCTTATATAATTTGATATTTTGAATTTGAATTTTAAATATTTTGAATTTAATATATAATTTTATATTAAAAAAAAAATTCAGAGGCAGCTTTTATCAATGGTACTACTGCGCGGTCACAAGTAATTAGGTATCGACGGTGGCGGCAAAGTAAAATGATACATCGCGTCAAAATGGTCGACCAGAGAGAGCGGCTTTCATTTCTTTTTCTAAATTCTTGCGGAACTCTTCCTTTACATGGAACGGGACGGGACGAGAACGGCCTTATCACGGAACCCTAGGGTTTTGCGGAACACACTTTGAGAATCGCTGCGCTATATTTTTACTCTACTAGCACAGCTTACCCCTCGGCTTAGCCCCTGAAGACCCCATTTCCGTCATTTTACCGTGGTAAAAAGTAGCCTTTGTCCTATTCCAGATTACAACCTAACTGTGTACCAAATTTCGACCAAATTTTCGATTCGTTCAGAAGTTCCGATGTGGTTGAGCAACATACATTTAAATTAAGGTTTATAGTGAATTGTGTACCTATCCTATTCTTTTGGTGTGACAATTAAGTGTATGTCTATCTAAATTTCCAAATTTTCAATATTAGTAGGATACTCAATACTTACTAGCAGCTCTTCGCAATGTTACTTGACTTCTACTAGAAAAAGGCCGCCGAACGCGGTTGAAACTTAAGTCTGACTGGACTGACTGTATCACACGTGAGTTCGTTACTCCATCACGTCGGAACATCTGAACGGACCAGGTTGAAAATTAGAAAATAATTAAACTATTACTTGTAATAATAACAAATATTGGTGTACAATTCACACACCACACCATCTGACCCCGAACATAGTAAAGCTTGTACTATGGTGGTCAGATAGCTGATATAATACTTTTATAGTTTTAAATACATACTTATTATACATTCTGTATAACTCTAAAACCCTTTCCAGCTATGAATGGGACACCGAATCATAGGCCTTCTTAGAGACAAAACAAGCGGCGGAGAGGGTTCCCTTGTTTCGTTTGACTTGGTGGCAAATGGTCGTGTTAATGAGGAGCAGCTCCTTAGTACCACGGGATCCAATCTTACATCCATTCCGAGAGGAGGCCAAAACGTTATTTGCGACTATAAGCGCGTTTTATTTGCGACTATATGCGCGTTATACATTCTTATTATTATATATTATCTGGAATATTACATAGGGTTTTATCCAGGGAAAAGAAAGGGGACTACGCGGGTAAAACCATGGGGCGTTGCTAGTACGTGCAAGTAAACGTACTTTGTCTACCGTATTGCGCTTTCCATCGAATGTTAAACATCCATATTCAATCCTTTAAAAATCATTTTAAAATAAACTCAGCCGTCGCCTAACAAATCTATGTTCATAACGCTATACAAGCTCTGCCCCCTGCCGCGCTCGCTGATATACACCTCCTTAACACGGACCTACATGGTAATTTAATTACTTACTTACGTGCGTAAAGATGTCTTTTGAATACGTTAAAATAAAAATTGAATCACGCAATGTTAATTACAATTGTTCTACATCAGGCTAGATAACGGTCTAGTGTAAGCCTCATAGGTACTTAAATATACCATGTTTACCTACTATGTATATTTTTATGATATTTAATATTTAGTTTTTGTTCGTGTTCTCTCAACTAAAACCTTTTTAGCTATTTGTTACTACCTATATTATATACTTAGGTTTTATCTTTTTTTTTATTTAAACTATCGGAAGAAGAAAATGGCTTGGTAATAATCAACGCGCCCACGGATATCCGTGAACGCGCCTGTACAACACCACGTAGCTATTCGAACAAAAAGAGTCAAACCCACTGCCTATCCTGTATAAGTACGTCACTCCGTGATAACAATTCATTTCGATTAAGAATGATTTAACTCTTTATAATTTATTTGGAAACAATGTCCTTCCAAATTGTCCTTCAAAACAGAGCACAATAGGTAATGTTTATATACTAGTGACTATAATATGATACAACCGATGAAAACCTAAAAATGAAAAAAGAAGAGGAAGACTATCAGCTGACTATTATTTAACATTGTATAAATTCAGACCAATACCAACTGTGTTGCCAGACATATTGCATGAAGAAGAAGCCAGTTTGTATGGGTCAATTTTTAAAATGTTTTGTATCACCTTATCTTACCTGCAAATAGCAATTAAGATTTTTGTATTTGTATTAGATTTTTTGCAGTGTTTGGTGATAGAATAACTGACAAATGTGTCGTATTTCTGCTCTAGGGAGACTTTGCAACCCTTCCCAATTGAGTCCGTCCGCTATACCAAAACTTCGAGTACAAGTTGACGTTACTTAAAAATATCAATATATTTTTGGGTAGTTTAAGTCAGTGAATAAATACAGCGCCAGCGTCCAGAATGTCCCCTTTTGAAATAACTCTACAAATATTATAAAGGTGAAATTTGTGTGTTTGTGGATATGTATATTTGTTCCCACGCTTTTCCGTTACGTCTGAACGGCTGTATGAAGTTATTTAAGAAAGACGTAAATTACGTGGATAACACATAAAATACTTTTTATCCAATTAAAATTTGTGGATGTTAAACTTTCGGGTGCTGTCAGTAATCACAGAGGAAGTAATCACTACGTTATCAGTAATAATCATCAAGAAAATAATTTACAGCTTTATTTTTTCCATAACAGATGTCTCGTCTTTAAACTACAATGTCATGTTTGCAAACTTTTTCTAGAGTACAGATTATAAAAGGTTCCTGTAGAACAATACACCCGTGCGCACAGAGGGCCAGCACTAATGACTCTTGAATATTTTAGCGGATGGCGCAACTTGCTCTGACATCTGTGCCTGAGATGTAGTTAGTTTCAAGGAGGTTTTTATATGAGCAACGAGCAACAACTTTGTAGATTTTTTTTAGAAAAAAATAGCTAGGTATTTACTACTTTATCTATCATTAAATAGGTTTGCTTTGAACCATTTCTCTTGATGCTAAGTGTTGATGCGGTCTGCGATGGAGCGCGGTTATCTATAACAAACCGATTAAATACCTTTGGCTAAATTTAGTCACTACTGAATTCAGTGCAGTTTAACAGCGTTCAGTAAGTTAGCATACTGAATTCAGAAGCGAGGATTGCTTGCTGTTAACTTGATTCTAAAGCTGCTTCTGAATTCAGTTTAAACCCTTGCTTTTTTGCTTTCGAATTTAGCCAAGTGTAATATGCCTTTTAAGGGAAGGTTGCTATGAATGGACCACATAACTTTACGACCTCATACCTCAAAAAGTGTAAGCGTTAAAATGAAAGCAGTTTATTATTTTGATTTCGTATGACCTTTATTTATAATAATCAAACGCACAAATAATTCGGGCTTACCCTTTTTGATATAAACCAAGAAAACAAAATCTTGGGCTGTTACCTTCTTTGGACCATGGGCACCTTCAATGAACCACCAGGTTGCCATCAATGGACTTAAAGAAATTTGTTCTAAAGGTCCAATCGAGGCAACTTATTATAATCAATATTGACAATATTGTATATATAATTACAATTATAATCTTGCCAGACATATTGCATGCCTCTCGCAGAGGCCAGTTTGTATGGGGCAACTTTTAAAATGTTTAGTATCATCTTATCTTACCTACAAACAGCAATAAAGATTTTTGTATTTGTATTGTTCTGAGATAGGGTCAAGAAGATACATTACTTACTCCACGTATTTTCTGATAACTGATTTTCCCGTATATTATAGGCAATATCTTTGAAAATAAGGCCCCAATATTCCCAGACACTTTCTGTCGGCATTTTGCTTAACAAACGCTTTAAAACTCTATTAAGCAGTAGGTATTGGGGAGTAAGTGGGAGTATAACATACGAGAAAAACAGTAATCAGAAAATACGTGAAGTAAGTAATGCATCTTCTGGACCCCATATCTCCGAATTGGCCGTCTAAGCAAGTTAGCGGGTAACCATGTGTTCTTAGTACGTACTAACTCTATTCAATCGTCCACATTTCATCCATAAGAAAATACGTGATGTCTGGCGCCCCTGGGATCTTGGACTATCATACACATACGACAAGTAAACAAACTATAGTAATACTCGTAGGATTAATACAATACAATACTTTATACATAGTTAGTAATAAAAAGTTATTTTCAAATTCTAACTCTGGAGGTCACTTTCGGAACCCGGTATGCGGACGTGTTCTTTGGCCTTTTGGTTTACTCCATCTAACCTTCGTTTCTGTGTAGCTTTCAGGACTCCATATTATACATATTCTGTTTTTTTATAAATACGCAGACGAGCAGGACATGTGCCTAATGGTAAGCAACATGCCTACCACATAACAGCAGAGCTTGCTTCATTTAAACCAACTCTTTGTTTCCTTACTGATTCTAAAGCAAGGTTCATACTTGTTTCATTCCATGTAAAGTACCTCCTTTTTTTCGGCGACATTCTAGAATATCATATTTATAATGATTTTTCTATGATTTTTTGCCTTAATTAGTAAAATACTCGGGACCTATTCCTATAATTATAAGTAGAAAAATACACTAAAAAGTTGCTATGATTGGACCGGTCCAACGGTGGAACTCTGTTGGGGTCCATTGATGGCAACAAGGTACTCGTTAAGAAAAAATAAAATAAAATATACATGATTATGCTTAGACAAAATTGAATAGCACTCATGGAACCACAATTAAATTGTCAAATTGTCCTGAGTGTAATAATTAGATTTTGACCGCCCCAAACACAACGTCACACGTCTCTCCTCGTCACGCGCTGCAGCGTCACTGAGGTAAGAGGGGGGTGCAACCGAGTCGTCACGGACTCGTTTCGACTAGTTTGGGTATTGCTAGCTTGCACAGTTTTGGAAATACCTTGGTGGTCCAATGAAAGAGCTAGTCCAATGATCGCAACCTTCCCCTACTCTATACTGGAAAACACTCAAATTATATAAAATTCCACACTAATATTATAACACAAACATATGTATATTCAATTCCACACTAATCCATACTAATATTATAAATGCGAAAGTAACTCTGTCTGTCTGTCTGTCTGTCTGTCTGTCTGTCCGTCTTTACCGCCTAAACCAACCAACAGATTTTGATGAAATTTGATACATAGATAGAATAGATCCCGAGAAAGGACATAGGCTACTTTTTGTTCCGAAAAAAGGGTTGAAAGGGTTAAAATAAGGGATGAAAGTTTATATGGAAAACTTCGTCATTGTTGAAGTACTATGAAACTTTACGTCTAGATATTTAAAACGAAACCATAAAATGTATGTTTTAGCAGTTTTGTAGTTTCGAACTGTAGTACCTACGGGGGTGGAATTGGGGTGAAAGTCTGGAAGTTCAATATTATTGAAGATAAAACCATGAAACTTTGTATCTAGACACTTGAAATGGAGTCGATAAACGTTTGTTCCAGCAATTTTATAATTTCTAACTAACGGGGGATACTTACTCGTATTTAACCGCTTGATACACTGGCCGCTTTTCGCGTTTTACAAATTTGGCGGGAAAACGGGTGTCAGGTTACATAAGTGCGGTGTTTATGTTTCGGCATATGAAGTGCCGCCTTACTTTTACCCGTTTGAGCCATTTACTCTCAAGAGCGTTTCAAGACGCTTCTAGCGGTATCATTTATTTATAATTAATGTACTTAAATAAATTCAAGATGGCCGCTGCTACAAAATGGCGGATAATTTATGTTTTATTAATCCCATCAATATGGGTATCAAATGAAAGGGCTCAACAAGCAGAATACAATATACTATAAAAATTTAAATCCAAGATGGCGGCCGCTACAAAATGGCGGATAACGTAAGTTTTATCAATCCCATCAACAAGGGTATCAAATAAAAGGGCTTGACAAGAAGAATACAGTGCACTATACAACCTCAATATTTAAGATGGGCGCAGCCACTAAATGGCGTATCAGACAGAATTTTTGATAGTCGACGAGATTTCCATGGTGTCTTATCAAATGTTATGCATGATGGACGCTCGATTAAGGCAAATTAAGAACTGCGAAAATGAGTTTTTTTGGAGGAGTAAACGTATTACTTTTCGGTAATCTTTTACAACTGCCTCCTATAAAATGATCAGGAACACCTGTTTTCAATTCTAATATGAAATTATATATATGAAAGTAACTCTCTCTGTCCGTTACCGTCTAACGCTTAAGCCACTTAAAGAGTTTGTTACAATTTGGTGCACAGATAGACTAGACTTAGGAAAGGACAACGGCGACTTTTTATCACAGAAAAAGAGTTGAAAAAAGTGGGAATGAGGAGTAAAAGTGTGCATGGAAGGATCTTTGCACTCTTTGTATGCTATTTTAACCGACTTCTAAAAGGAGGAGGTTATCAATCCAGTTGTATTTCCAATTGTGAATCAATTTAGATGGTTATTTTTTTGGTTGGTAGATTATAGTTCAGAGGTGGTCATATAAATTTTATCGAAATCAGTGCGGCGGTTTTTGAAATATGAACAACAAACTAAAATTTGCGTTCATGTAATCAGACGATATATCGACTAATATCTACTAATAGACTCTAATAAAATTTGGTGGACCGTCCCAATATGATTTTAAATTAAAGTCTGTTTTTGATTATTTTTTTGAGAACATAGTTTTTTTTTAATTTGTCGTGTAAATTGTACATTTATTAATAAATATAAAACTTTGACTTAGACCAATTTTGATTAGGAAACGTGAATTTGTATGGTAGTAGACATACGAGTAGGTACTGCCTCAATTACTTTAATAAATATGTGGCGCGGACGAAGTCGCGGGTAAAAGCTAGTACTTATTATAAAGCTTAAGAGCTTGTTTATTTGAACGCGTTAATCGCAAGAACTACTTAACCGATTTCAAAAATTCTTTCACCGTTGTTTATTTATCTACGTTTATCCGTAATTCCTGGGTGTTATATAGGCTACGATATGTGCCACGGCCGAAGCCGGGGAGTATCGCTGGTATATTTTATTATAAAAGCTAAACACAATGTACCTAAGTAAAATAAAATACACCTTTTACATAAATACACGGGTAACTCACGTATAATGTAGTCAGTCCAGTCCGACTCAAGTTTCGATCGCGTCCGGCGATCTTTTTCAAGGAGAGTGCGCGCGCGGGTTCGCAGCTCGTTTAGCACTGCGGGCAGCCGCACGGCGCGCACGCAAGCTCAACGGTTGTTGCGGGGGTGCAGGTGAGGGCGTGTATTTATGTAAAATGTGTAATAACCACGTTAGTTTTCATACTAAAATACACCTAGTTAATGGTTATGAAATTCCTCACAAAATTTATCAAACTTCAAAAATGAGTATATTGTTTTAATAGTGTTACTTTAATCGACGTATCTTCTAAACCAGGAAACACAGAGGGCTTATCTAATATAATTCCGAGATAACACCAAATAAAAATAATAAAGTGTACTTACTTAAACATTTTTTTTAAAATTTTCGTATCACCTACTTATTTATTTATGTAATAATAATATTTTCACTTTGTTTTTAGAGGTTGGCTGAATAATGAGCACTAGTCAGCTCTAATTCGTTTATTTAACATTAAAAAATGAAAGAAGACAATGTATATGAAATACAAGACTCAAACAGTAACCAAGACAGTATTTTGGATATTTAATACATAGGCTTTATTGACTTAATTAAGGTACGTTACACAAACAAAAATAACAAAATATACCTCATAAAAAATATTAAAGCTAGCCAAAAAATACAAAAAAGTAATTACAAAAATAGTACAAACATCAGTCTATTTCAAAAATGGAACGCCGTATCGCAATGTTGGCAACACAGCGTGCGATCTCAGCACGGGGCGCGAAAATTATAACCTCAGCGGCAAGCTGGCAAACCACACAAATCAATTTACACCGTTATTGTCGATGATCTGACCTGTTACATGGCAAAAAGGTTGAAATTATTGGCATTCAAAGCAAAAGCATGAAACTTTAGCCAAATGCGAAAGGGGCGACACCTATCAATGATAATGACTGGTGGTGTACACGTGCAAAACATAGCTTTTTATGTTGCCTGCTTGCTTATAACTTCATTAGCATTTAGTTATTGACGGTAATCGTTGGGTTCGTAATGTTGGCTATTAGTTTCCTAGATATGTAATTGGTGGGAAATCACGGAGAATAACATGACAGCATAGATGCTTACTGTAGGTACTTAGGCGAAGTAACAAGTGACGAGAAAGAAGTACAGATAAGTACTGGCGTCCCCGTAGCGTAAAAGCAAGTGTATGAAAATATACAACTCTTTCGTCCGCTTTTCTGAGTTAAAAACTCTGAAAAAATTGGTGGCTGGCGTAGTGGCTTAGTTGGAGGCAAGTCTGCCTGCGAAGCCTGCCTGCCTACCTGTTTGATCCGCACTCAGTGCATATGTTTGTAAAATGAAAACAAATACTTGTGCTGTGCCTGAGTGTTGTCTATGTACGATGATGATGATGGTGATGGGTGCCATTTAAAACACATATTATTTTCCAAATTTACTTTGTCACAATTAATGTAGCATAATATATAGTGTCATAATGTAACTTTTGTATAATAGTTTTTTGGCATAATGTATTTTAAGCATAACAATCTATTGTACTACATTCAATTCGACTATTGATGAGACGCATAATAGTATTTAGGCATATTGATGAGATGCATAATATTGCATTTTTTTATTTGTTGGGCTACTACCACGACACGGACGATACAACGTAAGTTATAATAGAAGTCGTTTCACACATACGAGTCCATAGTACAATTTTGTATAGCAGATTTTTTTCGATCTGTAGATACAACCTGTGAGTTTTACCACGATGCTTAAATTTTTACGCTCTTTTTTTTTTAAATTTTACAACTTGCTTGAATTTCAATTGATCAGTGTGTAATTGGATTTTGAATTCGATTGGGTTACTGAGTTGTATGAATCATACAATGAATAAAGAGACAGGTAAACATATATTTTTATAGCAGTTTAAATTGTTTTTTTGTTTTGGGCAGAGTCTTTATTCACAAAATGAAACTGCAGTGAGAACTACACTACATACAATAAGAACATCTGAATTAACCATATATCGATGAAAAAAGCGGGAAGAGAGGTGAAATCTGGTGAGTTCGCGTCACCAACATATACATGTGTGTATATCAGTGACGTATTATGCAACATTAGTGTGCTGTTTTATACTAAAATTCTATTTTTTTTAAATAAAGAGTGACTAGACGAGTAGGACATGTGCTTGATGGTAAGCAACATGGCTGCAACATAACAGTACAGTGACATGCAGCTATTGGAACATGCAGAGTCCAATTCATTACCTAGCACTGCACTGCGCTCGTCACCCAGAGATCTAATATGCTATATCTCTAAGACCTGTAATTTCTCTGGAAACATTGCCCTTCAAACCGGAACACAGTAATGTTTGCACATTACTGCTTGGCGGTAAAATAACTGGCAATGGTGTGGTACTTCCCCAGGCGGACTCTGCCAAGAGTCCCACCACTACAAAAACATTAAGTAAGCATCTAAGTAGTGAGTTTTTACTTCTATCGACGTATCGACAGTCTTTATGACTACCAAATAGTTTTTATTAACTGCTCTGATGAGACGAGTTTTCGAAGTAAACGAAAATTTGTTTTTACTTATTTTAAATAATTAAAAAAAAAAAACTCGGACCGATTTCAATAAAATTTAAAACGAATCACGTAGAAAGAAGCTCTTTTAAAAGACAAAAAGAGTTTTAACAAATTTGTTAGGGCGTCTTTTTGTTAATATGTGTAATAGACATACTCAAAAAACCACGATAAACGTTATCCGACGATAGCGGCGTTTTCAAAATAACAAAATTGAGCGGTTAAAATAGGTGTAAAATTATTAACATTGACATAATTTTTTTCTCTTTTCATACAAAATATTATACCGACTTCAAAACCACAAATAAGCAATCAAAAACTCAAAAGCGAAAACTAAGTTAATATACTACCTAATCGATCGCGCCACCCGAGCCGACTCTGCCCCGTACCACACCGACTTATTAAGATATCCAAGTTGGTACACGTTACTGCGCCTGTATTATACAATCGTCTTCCCCACGAGCTCAGAGAGCATAATAGCATAAGCAGCCCACAAAATGTTCCCACTGCTGGGACTCGGGGCCTTCTCTCGCAAGGAGAGAGTTTGAGGCCATAATCCACCACGCTGACCGAGTGCGGGTTGGTGGATGACACATGACCTCGAAAGATGTATTCTATATATTCATGTCGGTTTCCTCACGATGTTTTCCCTCACCGTTTTTAAGTTAGCGGCATTACGCACATGACTTCGAAAAGACAGTAGTGCGCGTGGTGGGATTCGAACCCGGGGGCTCCGGATCGGCAGTCACCGTTCTCCCGACTAGACCAGCTCAGAGCTCGGAGAGGCCACGGTAATATTAACTACCAGTAACCGTGGAGAGGCGCCCTCGAGAGGATCGTATAAGCGTAGGGTAAAAAACTGGCTTGTCGACCACGCATTCTATAAGTTCGACGAATTTAAAAAAAATAAAGTACAATAAAATTATAAACCTCAAATGTAAATTTTCCGATAAGCTGTGTGTTGCGACTCAATCCTATTTTGTGTAAGTATGACATTTATAAATTACGTAAGATTATTTTTTGCTTGTTTGATTTTGTGAAGTACATCAAATTATTTTCTTATTATTGTTGACATGAAATTTATGTGGGTAATTATTTGATATTTAATAAGAAACAATTTGTTATTATTTTATTTTTTGATTGACATGTATTTTTTATCTTGTTATAAATAAAAATCTGAATCTGAAACTACGCTAAACGCTACTCACTCATCTATTTGTTATCTATATCTTACCCTTTTTAGTGCAAAATAATTAGCCTCGAATTTCAAAACTTTTGTGAACTCTACAACTATGCCCATCTATATGCAAATATGCAAATTTTAGTTTTTTGTTCATATATCTAAATCCGTCAGCCGATTTCGAAAAAAAATATATGACTATTCGGAATGCATCTATCTATCCGAACAAAAATGAAATAATAAAATCGGTTCGGGCATTCTCGAGAAATCAGGTAACATAGATAAAAAGTGGTAGTAGAATTTATAGCCTCCTCTTTCTTGGAAGTCGGTTAAAAATGAAACATTGTAGCCACTTTTATCGAAATTGAGCACAATATTTGGCAGATATATTTTACCTTCTGAAAACCTCTCTCATTGAGAACCGCCTCTTATTTTGAATTTGGTAAAATGAGCAAATACATTAAAAAGCTTTTAACATACGAATATATTATAATTCCCACTAAAATGATTAAAACACATTCTGTCAACACAGGTACTGACTAAAATGGGGATCAAAAGAATCCCAGTGCCCGTCTGTTCGTGACATACCTTTGTGGGATTATAGACCCTGGCTACTACGTTTTATTCTGTGACACTTTGGAAAGGGACAGCGTATTTAAACTAAAAAATAATTATTACGGCTGTAAATGTACGTATGTCAGTTAGAAGGTGATTTGAGTTCCTGTAGGTACTTACTTACTTTTAGCATACAAATTTTAGAATTGTAGTACTCAATATATTTAGCAGCAGATGGTATCTAAGACTTAATGTTGCTAGGTCCGTTAGAATACGAGTTTAATCGATTGGTGAGGTTACGTTGGTACTGCGCCAAAAAAAATGTGTTTAGGCACACACATTTTTAGGGTTCCGTAGCCAAATGGCAAAATACGGGACCCTTATAGATTCGTCATGTCTGTCTGTCTGTCTGTCCGTCCGTATGTCACAGCCTCTTTTCTCCGAAACTATTAGAGCTATACTATTGAAACTTGGTAAGTAGATGTAATTTGTGAACCGCATCAAGATTTTGGTACAAAAAATATATAAAATCAAAAATTTTTAGGGGTGCCCCATACTTAGAAAATAAACTAAAAAAAATTTTTTGATCTACCCGTACGTGTGTGTTATCTATGGATAGGTCATCAAAAATGGTATTGAGGTTTCTAACATGTTTTTTTTTCTAAACTAAATAGTTTGCGCGAGGGACTCTTCCAAAGTGGTAAAAAGTGTGTCCCCCTGTAACTTCTAAAATAAGAGAACGACAAAAATATCAAAAAAGTGTGTGATGTACATACCATGTAAACTATCAACGAAAATTTGTTTGAATGAGATCTAGTAAGTAGTTTTATGTTTTATTTGACTATTGTTAAAACACTTATTAAAGTAACAACGAACTACAAGTACCTATTGTGTTTATATTATGTTATAATACTTGCTGTTACGGTGTTACGGAAACCTTCATGGGCGAGTCCGACTCGCACTTGACCACTTTTATTTTAACGAAGAACGCACGGCAGAAGTCAAAATTTTAGAAGGCATCGTAACTCATGTACTTACATTTAAACGTAAATTATATTAATATGTTATGATAAACAATTCAATTTATATTTTAATTACTTAACAACCTTTTATTTTGCAAGTTCAAATCTATATATATAAAAATGTTATGTTGGTTTGTGTACGCTTCAAAAACTCAAAAAATTCTGCACCGATAGAGCTGAAATTTTTCAATGATATATAATCCGCATCAAGGATTGTTTTTATCTATTTTTTGCATCATAATGTGCCACAGCGAAGCGTAGCAGGGTACAGCTAGTTATCTATATAATTAATTTATCTATACTAATATTATAAAGCTGAAGAGTTTGTTTGTTTGTTTGAACGCTAGGATCTCTGGAAGTGCTGGTCCGAATTGAAAGATTATTTTTCTATTGGATAGTCCATTTATCGAGGAAGGATTTACTTATAACTCTACTATTACTTGAAGCGGAGCATGAAACAAGAATGTAACAAAATCGGGAAAAAATATTTCCCTTTTGAGAGTTTGTCATTGAATTTCAGTAATCTGTGCATTGAATATAAACCTTAGCAAATTTTTTCTTCTAAATCTGAGTTGGTACGACCAATTTCCGACAGGTGGCGTAGCAACGACTGAAGAGGTTTTTTTGTTTGAAATCGATATTCTCAGGATTGAGTGAATCGATTTCAGTCATTCTTTCACCGTTGGATATGTACGGGATCCCGATGAGTGCTATATAATATACCACGGGTGAAGCCGGGGCGGGCATCTAGTTACTGATAAAATTCAAAATAAAATTACAAAGTCATTAAAAAATATACAAAAACACGTAATATTTTTTTTAATGATCGATAGCTATGAAAAACAAAGCAGAAATTAATGTTTTTTTTAATTCTTGACAAATGAAATTATTTATTTTCGTTTTCTTATTTTACAAAGGACATAACGGTTGTGTGATAACTTATATAAGAACTATGTAAAAAAACTATTGAATAACTGATAATAACTATTATAATCCAATTTTTACAAAGTAACACAGAGTGACTCAGCAGTGAATAGGAGCTGACTGTATTTTTCTCGCTCGGGGTTTTGAGGTCGGTTAAAAAAAACGTTTCTATGTTGAGTAAATAAAAAAAAGTGTTTTTATTTTATTTGGTAAAGGAATATCTGATGGTAATAGAATGCGTAGCGGCGGAGCGGAATGTGCGCGCTAGAAGCTTATTAGATGGGAGAAATCTTATGAGCTCGCGCGAACGATGTGCGTTATGTTTTCCAGACGCAAAAAGACTGGTCAAAGAAAGTTCTAAATATTACCAAGTGTGGCACCACTGTTGGTTTTTTGTGAAATTTCTCTAACAAAATAAAACAGTGGCGCCACCTACGGTGAAATTGGGAACAGCTGTACACAACTCGTTTTAAAAAAATTTAGTAGTCATAGGAACTGCCGATATAAGTTAAAACTTATAACTTCGAAATTGATAGCCTACTTTGGAAAATAAGCGGGAGGCCGTGGCCATGAGTAAAGCCATCTAGATATAGCCAATGGGAAATGCTGACCCATTTCTAGATGGCCAATGGACATGGTCCCAAATTTACATGAACATTTCTTATCATTTCCGAGCGTGACGCTAGAATTCAATTCACAGCCCACGAAAAATCTGTCTGTGGCGCAACAAAAGAAGTTTTTACTTAAAAAATCAAGACGAAGTCGGTTACAAACAACCTATTATACTTCCAAAATAAATGTTAATACATTTCCGCGGGCCAAAACTTCCCATTATACTTTCAATACAAGAAAAAGGTAAAGTCGGAATAAATTCGATATCCAACACAAACTGAACAAAGGAAAAATATGCTTAAAAACATATTCAAGAATACCTACAGCAAAAGTATGATAAGGTATGAAATAAAGCGGAGGATATACCATTAGGTAGAGATTTTTGTAGAGGTAGGAGTCCGTCTAGGGAAGTACCTTTGCCAGTTATTCTATCGACAAGCAGGAATGTGAAAACATCACTGTGTTTCGGTTTGAAGGGTAATGTTTTCAGTGGGTGAAATATCACCTAAAGATGAGATGTCTTATCTCTACGAAGACTCTACGGTGACGAACGCAGTGCAGTAAGTACGAGGTAATGATTTGAACTCTTCGTGTTTCAATAGTTTCTTCGTCTTTTAGTGGGCTGTTGATTTTAGTGGGCTGTTGGTTTTAGTGGGCTGTTGATTTTAGTGGGCTGTTCATTTTAGTGGGCTGTTGATTTTAGTGGGCTGTTGATTTTAGTGGGCTGTTGATTTTAGTGGGCGCTTGATTTTAGTGGGCCGTTGGTTTTAGTGGGCTGTTGATTTTAGTGGGCTGTTGGTTTTAGTGGGCTGTTGGTTTTAGTGGGCTGTTGATTTTAGTGGGCTGTTGGTTTTAGTGGGCTGTTGATTTTAGTGGGCTGTTCATTTTAGCGGGCTGTTGATTCTAGTGGGCTGTTGGTTTTAGTGGGCTGTTGATTTTAGTGGGCTGTTGGTTTTAGTGGGCTGTTGATTTTAGTGGGCTGTTGGTTTAGTGGACTGTTGATTTGATACTCTCTCTTTGCAGGAGAAGGCCCGAGTCCCAGCAGTGGGAACATTTAGTGGGTTGTTGTGTTTCAATAGCTGTGTGTGTCACTGTGCTGTTATGTTGCTTACCATCAGGGACATGTCCTGCATCACTCTCGTCTCGTCACTCTATTCTGTATAAAAAAAATACAAAGATATAGGTACCTACTCTCTTCTATCATTGTTCATACCAAAATAATATAATAGCGATCACTCGCAGGCAACTTTTAAGTGTTAGTTTTTTACATTAAAAGCCTAAGCAGAAATGATTAAAAGTACTCTCAAGTAACTTTTACCCATATTTACAAAAAAAAATGAACAATACGTCACCCGTATAGCTATAGATATAGGTACTGCGTATATTTATTACGTATATTAGTAAGGCGAGATCATAAGATTTCACTCAATCAAAAGAGCGTCTAACGCACACATCCCGCTTCGTTGTTCCGTCGTTGCACCGACGACGCAACGCTACGCCACCCGGCATGTCGATAGTTTTTCGAACCCATTGGATTTTCTCCAACGAACCCAATCCAAATAAGTGCCATCCCAAACTTCAGGCCGCACGGAATCTTGTTATCATTTGGAAGAGTGAGCTCACTCTTTCCGTTCTAGTCGGTTGTAGAAAACAGTGATGCCGGACGTTTTTACCTGTCACTATATGTTGCCGACAACCAAAATATGTAATACCACAGCATACCTCGCCGCTAGCGAATCTAGGGTCAAGTAGATTGGTGATGTGTAAACCACTTACACTACACACACAGACGGAGTTTATTAACAATTTGAAGGTGCTCAGAGCACATCTAGTGATTTATATAGATGATTTTCTTCCTCCAAAAAAGTGTTCAACGCTGTCCAAGAAACTTTCATTTATAAAAAGAATAGGTCTCTTTCTTTATGTCGAGTCGTTTAAAAAAATGTATTTATTTTTCCCTATTGTGTTCTAGCCTTAAATTGAGGAAAAACAAAGGAAAAAACGTATTTAATCTATTCAAGACGGATTTGACAGGAAAATTATTTTACGTTTTCACTAACATTGTCCATTCCCTTTGTTTATTTCGACTTCTGTTTATACAAATATAATGAGACAGACACAGATGTTGTTGATTCTTTAATTAAGGAGGAAAAAATAATTTACAAGGTACCAGTTTTATTTAAAGGGCAGTTATAAAATCCTATTACTTAATACCATAATTGCGAAATGTTTCTTGTTTAACCATGTCGTAACGGTGGAATGGATTGGGTAGAAAATTGGAACACAGGTAGATTAAAATATGGAATACTAATAAATAAGCAATTTCGATTTCGACTGACGTCACGTCTATATTCAATTTTTTATGTTGACGTGACGTCACAACCTCCCACTCCAGAACTGTGATGATCTACATTATCTCTGTCGATGTTTAATTACATATTTTGATAAATCAAAAATAAGTTTTTTAGACGAACTCATTTTCTGATTAGTTTGCCTGGAAAATATATTTTTGTTAATTTTTTTGGTCCAATTATCATCCTTATAACTTACTATAGTATTACAGTACCTGATTTGGTACAAGCCCATAATTATCTATGTTAAAATTACAGGACCGCTTACATAGCGGGCGATAAATTGGCCTAAAAACCTAAATATCCCCAAAATGAAATTCTAAAAATCCTGTATATTATATCTACTAGCGCTGCCCCATGGCTTAACCTGTGTGGGTCCCGATCCCGTTATCTTCCACAGTAAAATGTAATCTGTACTATTTTAAGTAGATTATTATCTATTTGTGCATCAAATTTCATACCAATCGCTTCAGTAGTTACTGCGCGAAAGAGTAACAAACGTCGTTCCATACTCACAACAAGCTTTTGTATTTATAATATTAGTATGGATCTTAGATAAAGAATAAGTAAGTAGATTAGGTCTTTCCGCACCGTTCCTTTGTACCAATCGTAAGCAGATGAGGAGTATGTTAGCTATAGCGACATAGTGACATAATTATGTCACTTCCACAAGAGCGACAACACTAGAGCAATCAGATCCGTGCTTTCGGTGTAAAGCTTTTGTTCTAACTTTATACGTAGTAAATTATGTACTCATTGGTACGGATTCATTAATGTCATGTCATTTACCACCTTGACCTTTTTTCTATCGTACTTCTCGTAACTCGAAGAAGCGGCACCGTTTCATGGTGGATATTCCAAAGACACGGATGAAGAGGTTTGACTCTATGTTTGTGATAAGAACGTCTAGGCTGTGGAATGAGTTGCCTGTTTGGGGTTTTTCCGATATTTATAATCTTGGTGTCTTCAAATCGAGAGTGAATTGGTTTCTTCTAGGTAGACACGCTCCATCGTAGACCGCATCGTCGCTTAACATCAGGCGAGATGGCGGTCATGTGTACACCTGTAGAAGTAAAAAAAAAAGTCAGCTTTGCTCATTTCATCAGTGTTTTAGATCTTTGCTAATTTGCAGTTTGTACTCGTACTCACAAGCCCATGTTTACCTTAATCACACTGTACCGTACACAAAGAGACAAATAGGTGTACAAAAAATCCTAAATGTACCGTAATTATTTATTTACTAGTAGAGTCCCACGGTTTTACTCGCGTAGTTCTCAATCCTGTTACTTCTCTGTAACAAAAAGTAGCCCATTTGTTAAATAAGATTAAAATCGTACTGCATTGTAAATTTCAACCCGATTTGTTTAGCCGTTCCGACGTGATTCAGCAACAAACATCTTTCTTCAAACTTTCGCATTTGTATTACTAGTAAGAAGTAGGATTGATTCATGATTATAAAATGTTTTTAACATCTGTTCAAATTATAACAAATTGCACTCACGTACATTTGTTTGTATCTAAAAACTAAAAAACTACAGAACCATAGAAAAAACTACAGAACTACTAGCGGCCCGTCCCGGTTTCGCTTGGATAGTAACCAAAATATCAAGTGCAGTGCCATCTGCCGGGATGATTTGTGAATCTAAACCTTCCAGGGTCCTACCCAAGCGTATACAAAACATTCAAATCGGTCGAGCCGTTTAGAAGGAGTTCAATTACGACGAAAAGTGGCATTGATTTTAATATATATAGATAGAAACAAGCCCATATCTATCCCCATATTTTTTTTTTATGTCTTTATTTGCGAAAATGGGTAATTACAATAAGATCTTAAATGTTTACATTGAGAACTCCATAATCAACCTTACGGCATGCAAATATTAGGTTGTCTATGTCAATTTGACGAAAAATCTTTATAATTCATCACTCTAAGCTGCCTATTCAAGAATTTTACTCACAGATTACATGTTTTACTCTATTATTATCTACATTACATAAGTATACAAAACTGATTAGGCATTTATCACAATCCAATGATAATGGAAGCAAAATAATAAAGTAAATGGGTTTTTTTAAAATTAAAGTAATGGCAATGAAAGCTTTACATTAATACATTTAACTATGCTGCGAATATCCACGAATAAATAAAAGCTTACAAATCTGAATCTAATTTATCAGTCAGATACTCAGTACCTAACTGTATAATATGCCTTCTCTGTCAGAAGGCATTTTGATTTATTTTTAAATAAATACATTTCTTTTATATTCAAAAAATGTTTTGGTAAGTGGTTGTAAATCATAGGAGCCATGCAAAGTGCACTGTTTCCTAATTCTATTTTGAAATCACAGGATCGGATAATAAATAGGATTTCACAAAAGCCAAAAATTTCCCGCAATCAATGTCAGTTTTTTGATCCTTTCATCTGTGTTTATAGTCTTTGTCCATCTGCAGTACTTACAAGCCCATGTCTACCTTAATCACAGGACAGTTCGCAAAGAGGCAAATAGGTAGGTGTTCACAAAACCCAACAAAGCCTCGCCTGACAGCAATTCCATTTTAGAAGCTTAATCCCGAATGAGAATAAAAGGCATATTTCGTTCGCCGACGCTCACAAAATTGTCATCGCAAATAGCTTTTGCCTCGAGCGACAAAAACTTGCACTGGAATGAAGACATAACTCCAACCTCTTGTCTAATCAATTTTTTACTTTGTAACAACAGCATTTGAGTTTGGATTTGACTGGTTGACTACTCCTTCAGTAATGTAACAATGAAAACGCCAGCATTGCACACGTAAACACAATTCCCGGAACCGCTTCTCCCTTTATAGATTTAACGGCTAAAAGAATAAGGCTCAAAGTCACGTGAAAGCGAAATCTGAACTTGAAAATCGTCGCCAGCCTGACGCTCGATATCAAATAAACACGATTATAGTACCGTAATGCCTGAAGCGACGGGGGAAGCGCAAACAAAAGTGATCTCTACGTTCGAGGGTTTAGGATGAAAGTTGTTTATGTAATTTGTGTAACTAAGATTTTTGCCGGGGGAGCTGAGAGAGATAGAGGTATTGGGAACGAGTGTTGAGTGAGAAGGAGAGCGATATAGCTCGGAGCACTGTGATTGGTCAGGAAGGCCGCAGGCTGTGAACAGTAGCCCGCCCTATGTCTACTGTAAACGGTTACGCTTTTCTTGGATAACGCAGAAATTGAAAAATCATGTTTTCGTGGCGCTTAATTTTTTTCCCGTCCACTTTACTGCGTTATAAAACTTGGCTTATCTTTAATTTTGTTGTATTCGTTTGATTGTTTGAAAATTATACATACAAAACAGGAAAACAATAAGAGCCGGTGGTAGCCTTATTGCTGAAAACGAGTTCTTTCAGGCAACCTTACAAAAACTTTGGAAATATGCGTATAACGAGCTGTACAACAAAGATAATAATATTACGAAATATTAAAAATAAGTACATCCTAAAGAATTCCATACAAATAAGTACTTGATCCACACAATAACAAAAACACGTTTTACATTACAAATGTCGAAAATGTCTAAACTGATTTGATTTTCAATAAAAATAAACATTATATTTATCATCACATGATATAACATCTCGTTTTCATTTTCGTTGTATCAAAATATTAACTTCGGAAATGAAATATTTAATTAAACACTAATATTTTACTAAGTAGTGTAGGCTAACTCAGTCATCCTACTAATACATATTTTGATTACGAAGGTTTCTAAGGTTTGTTTGTTTCTATGTATGGTTTGTAAGTTTGTGTTATTCTGTCATGCGAAATGCACTAAATAGATCTGGGTACTGAGCTGATGATGATAATGATGCAGTGCGCTTACCTACAAGAAACGTCGTTCACTTTCGACTTGAAGACACCAAGATTAACCTGAGTGAGTATATTATATACTACACTAGTGGTCCGTCCAAACTTTGTGTGGCCCTTCTACTGTCTACTCAAATGGTTTTGGCTTTGATATGTTATGTAATACAAAAATTGACAGTCATAGGGGCTGCCGATAGAAATTAAAACTTATAAATTAGAATTTCAAGATTACCAATGCTGCACAATACATAACCTGTTTAAATATAACTTTATTGGTATTCGCATGTCGGTGACACAAGTTCACGTAATTTCCCTCAACTAAAAAACCTGCCACGCCAACACTACTATCAAAAATTGTCAAAAATAAATTTTCACTTCAAAAATTTATTTTGTAAAATTTTCAAATCGCAGATACAGCATCACGCACTCAAGCGGCCGCGGGCGACACTGGGCAAACTTTCCCGTGGCTTCGGGCCCCGCCCCGGGAAATGGGGAAATGTCGCGTGTGTGCGTCTATACTAACACTGTACTTAGGTATGTGTGCGTGTGGGGAACTTCTCTCTTGTACGGCGAATTCTATCTGTAGGTACCAAAGAGTTTACATACCTATACTACGTACTTTATCCATGGTAGGTACCTTTATCTGTTCTTGTTGTTTTTCATACGAGTACATATTCTAAAACAAAGCTTATCATTTACGTGTCTTCAGACAAAGGCTGTATAGGTATCTTCTGGGCAAGACTTTTGAGTGCATCGATAAAGTGTGATGAGGTCAAACATAGGCCCTTGTAAGTAGGTACCTATTTACCTAGTAGTGATAGGATTCTTGCTATTCTTCTTGGATAGGATAGGACCTGCGAAAGTACCACATCTTTGTCAGTTATTCGACTGCCAAGTAGTAACGTGCAAACATTACTGTGTTCCGGTTTCATGAGCAATGTTTCTAGAGAAATTTCAGGGCACAGAGATAAAATGGCTTATGTCTCTGGGTGACGAGCGCAGTGCAGTCTTAGGTTTTTTTTTTTAAGTAAATAGTAACGAGACGATCCGGACATGTGCCTGATGGTAAGCAACATGCCTGACACATAACAGCACAGTGACACGCAGCTATTCGAACATGAAGAGTTCAAATCATTACCTAGCACTGCACTGCGCTCGTCACCCAGAGATCTAAGATCTTATATCTCTAAGACCTGTAATTTCTCTTGAAACATAGCCCTTAAAACAGGAACACAGTAATGTTTGCACATTATTTGGACTCTTCATATTCCAATAGTTGTCACTGTGTTGTTATGTGGCAGGCATGTCGCTTACTATCAGGCACATGGCCTGCTCATCTCGTAGCTCTATACTACGAGTATAAAAAAATAATCGTGGTCCAATCATAAGACCGTACGTTTATAGTAGTGGTTCACCTAGGTCCTGGACTCAGCCCAGGGAGGGGTCATGACTCCTATGACCCCTCTCTGGATCCCCCCTTGTATGCTAGGCATATTGAAAAAATCTCAGACGATTTAATTGCAATCGAAATAATTGTTTAATAAACTAACGAATCGAAAACATTTTCAACATGAACTCAAATCGTGAAAGTACAAGAACTTAACTTTTGATCTTCACATTCAATTAGCTGCTGTACGGCACTATGCTATTAGTTGTGTTACGTAAATCTTTAGACGCTCTTTCGTTTCCTCGTCCTATACGTAGGGGGAAGCCGGCAAGGCTACGCGTTATAGATTTTCCTTATATTTACTTTTTCATCAGATTATCATAATAAGTATGTATACTCATACCGACACCGATATACTCTTCCCATCACTACGTTCTGATCTTAATTATTATTTTACAAGTATAGTCTTTACACCTTAAGTAAAATATAAATATCTAAAAATATTTTTACTCTGCAATTTCCCAAAAAAAACACGAGCTATTCTAAAAGAATAATCATCTTGTAATCTCATTACCTAATGTTTGTTGAGAAATAAACGGGGAAGCACAAAAGTCCCTAATTATTTAAGCAATTCCCGGTTAAGGAAACTGTTATCCCTCCTCTCCCCCCACTCGCCAGCAATACTCCCCCGGTGGTGAAAGATGGGGTAGCTACCCCTATTGTAATTATTTTTCTTGAAACTTTTCCCTGTAACGAATTTGTTTCTTTGATGAAAAAATGTTAGGGTAAGATTTGTGTGGATATTACCATAGAGGCCAAGTTACCTGATAGATGGATACTCATAGATAGATTTTTTCTTTGTGGTAAGACTCTTTGCAGAGCCCTTCTGGGGGAAAAACCACATCTTTGCCAGTTATTCTACCGCCAAGCAGTAATGTGTAAACATTACTGTGTTCCGGTTTGAAGGGCAATGTTTCCAGTGAAGTTACAGGTAATAGAGATAGAACATCTTATATCTCTGGGTGGCGAGTGCAGTGCAGTGCTAGGTAATAATTTGGACTCTTCATGTTCATATAGCTGCGTCTTACTGAGCTGTTATGTGGTAGGCATGTTGATTACCATCAGGGGCATGTCCTGCTCGTCTCGTCATTCTATACTTTAAAAAAGAAGGTAATTGGAGGTGGATGTTTATATATTTGGATGTTTGTTGCTCAATCACGTTGTACCGTATGAACGGGTCGAGTTGAAATTTGGAATACAGGTAGATTATAGTCTGAAAGAATACATAGCCTACATTTTATCCCGGAAAATAACGGAAACTACGCAGGTAATACTGCGGGACGCTGCTAGTAATATTATAAACGTCAAAGTTTGAATCTTTGTTGTTCTATCATGTCGAAACTTCTCAACGGATCGACTTGAAATTTGGAATACAGTTAAATTATACTTTGGAATAATACACATGCTACTTTTATCCCGAAATAATAACGAGGAGGGAAACTATGCGGGTAAAATCCCAGGGCGCTGTTAGCTTATGTGATAGCGACACCAATTATCTATACTAATATTATAAAGCTGAAGAGTTTGTTTGTTTGAACGCTAGGATCTCGGGAAGTACTGGTCTGAATTGAAAGATTATTTTTATATTGGATAGTCCATTTATCGAGGAAGGCTTTAGGCTATAGAAAAAAAACTCTACTATTAATTGAAGCGGAGCATGAAACAAGAATGTAACAAAATCGGGAAAAAATATTCCCCTTTTGAGAGTTTTCGTACGTTTCGTGCTTTGACATGACACATGACAGCATGTGTCAAAGATTGCGTCATTGAATTTCAGTAATCTGTGCATTGAATATAAACCTTTGCTAATTTTTTTTTCTAAATCTGAGTTGGTACGACCAATTTCCGACAGGTGGCGTAGCAGGTAGCTGAAGAGGTTTTTTTGTTTGAAATCGATATTCTCAGGAATGAGTGAACCGATTTCAGTCATTCTTTCACCGTTGGATATGTACGGGATTCCGATGAGTGCTATATAATATACCACGGGCAAAGCCGGGGCGGGCATCTAGTATTTATATATAGTGGTTACATGGTGGTGATAATATCTATAGCTCGCTACTTCATACACCTACAGTGAATACCCCGAAATGTATACTAGTGTTTTTTTTGCTATTATTCTCACTTGTCTTGGAATGTATTTTTTTTCTCTTCTTGTCTTATCCACTATATTATATCGTTTCCGAGACCCCTTGTTATTAAAAAGTTTAATCGTAACAAATACATCTTCTGAGGTTTTCCATAAAAAGTTCCCTAATGCTATGTAAAGGGAGGGATGTTTTTTCTTATAAATATGTAATAATAATACGTACCTATATACAATATGTAATAATATGTTTTGCATGTCGAAACGCGGCGTACAGCGAACCTTTTTTATATTATAGGTACTTATAGCTGTTGGCCTCTGATGGTTTTGTAACTATCGTAGGTTAAGGCTGAGACTCCACCAAAGCGGAGATGTGCGAGTGGAGACGAGATGTTTTTTTTAGAATTTCGTTATTCTCACATCTCGTCTTCACTCAGCTCCAGTGGAGACGACTAAGCGGAGATGTATTACATTTTATATTATTACTAGATGCCCGCCCCGGCTTCGCCCGTGGTATATTATATAGCACTCATCGGGATCGCGTTCATATCCAACGGTGAAAGAATGACTGAAATCGGTTCACTCGTTCCTGAGAATATCGATTTCAAACAAAAAACCTCTTCCGCAACCTGCTACGCCACCTGTCGGAAATCGGTCGTACCAACTCAGATTTAGAAAAAAAAATTAGCAAAGGTTTATTTTCGAGGCACAGATTACTGAAATTCAATGACGCAATCTTTGACACATGCTGTCATGTGTCATGTCAAAGCACGAAACGTACGAAAACTCTCAAAAGGGAATATTTTTCCCGATTTTGTTACATTCTTGTTTCATGCTCCGCTTCAATTAATAGTAGAGTTATTTTCTATAGCCTAAAGCCTTCCTCTATAAATGGATTATCCAATAGAAAAAGAATCTTTCAATTCGGACCGGTACTTCCCGAGATCCTAGCGTTCAAGCAAACAAACAAACAAACAAACAAACTCTTCAGCTTTATAATATTAGTATAGATATTGACTGCCCTTGTGGCTTAGTTGGTAGAAACTCTGCCTGCGACGCCGCGGGTCGTGGGTTCGATTCCCACCCAGTGCAAATATTTGTGTGATGAATTCAAATGTTTGTTTGCACTGTGTCTGGGTGTTTCTATTTATACTAAGTATGTATTTAAAACTATATATCTATACTAATATTATAAAGCTGAAGAGTTTGTTTGTTTGAACGCTAGGATATCGGGAAGTTACTGGTCCGAATTGAAAGATTATTTTTCTATTGGGAAGTCAATTTATCGAGAAAGGCTATAGGCTATAGAACATAACGCCACTATTAACAGAAGCGGAGCATGAATCAAGAATGCAACAAAATCGGGACAAAATATTCCTTTTTGAGAATTTTTGCTTAAAGAATTAAACTCGTGCTTTGACATGACACATGACAGCATGTGTCAAGATTGCGTCATTGAATATCACAGATATAAACCTTTGTTTATAAATCTGAGTTGGTACGACCATTTCCGACAGATGGCGTAGCAGGTAGCTGAAGAGGTGT
The DNA here is from genome assembly GCA_017562165.1 of Ectropis grisescens. Taxonomy (NCBI): domain Eukaryota; kingdom Metazoa; phylum Arthropoda; class Insecta; order Lepidoptera; family Geometridae; genus Ectropis; species Ectropis grisescens. Next base: position 11,399,004 of record CM029786.1, read on the forward strand.
TTTGTTTGAAAGCGATATTGTTAGGAATTACTGAACCGATTTCAGACATTCTGTCACCGTTGTATATGTACGGGATCCTGATGAGTGCTCTATAATGTACCACGAGCGAAGCCGGGGCGGAAATCTAGTGTATTATATCAGCTATCTGGCCGCCATAGAACAAGCGTTGCTTAGTTTGGGGTCAGATGGTGTTGTGTGTGAATTGTCCACCGATATTTGTATGGCGCGATGAAAGCGGAGATGTGAGCTGTGCCTCGCCGACGAAGCGAAGATGAGAAATGTGCGCAGGCGACATCGCGCAGCGTATGGCACAGCTTCGGTGGAGTCACCCGAGCTGAAAAACGGGTCTTCTCGATTCCGCTTCAGAGATTTCCACTTTGATGGAGTCTCAGCCTTACACTTGACCGCCATCTACGCGGTCTTCTAATTTACTACGGAGTTTGCTTACCTAGAAGAAACCAATTCACTTTCAACTTAGAGACAAGATTAAAAAAATAACAAAAAGACCAAGGAACCATTCAGAAAACCCCACTCAGGCAACGTAACGCAACATCATAACTCACTCCTCGTTCGAGTCTATGAAATATCAACTATGAAACAATGCCCCTTTTTCGAGATCAGCTCACCGATAGAAAAAAGGACAAAGTGGTATTAGATCATGCAGATCAGTTGCACACTCTCCGAAATGTATTCGATAACACCCTATAAGCTAGCAATTTGGGGCAATGTTCAAAATTTTGAAGTTTCGATTTTCGAATAAGGATTGCCTATGAACCTTTTGGCATTTCTCTCGATCTATTCCAGATCTTCTAGCTGGTATTTCGCACAGATAAGTACGCACAGTACTGTTGTATTCATGGGCGTATAAAAAAATTCGAATGAAGTCTAGCTAAAACAAAAAACTGTGTCTAAATGTGTATAGAGTCGGCCAGTGCGCTGTGTATGCGTGCGTGTAAGCCTGTGCATGGACGCTGGATGGATAGAAGGAAATGGTGGAGTGCATAGGCGCATAAAAAAGTTGGTTGTAGTCTCGCTAAAACAAAAACTGTGTCTATAGAGTCGGCCAGTGCACTGTCGGCATACAGGCTGACCCACACATACACGCTCCCTAGTTTGCGCGTAATAACCATCTGATGTGTGTGTGTCAGCCTGTATGCGACAGTGCACTGGCCGTCTCTATAGACACAGTTTTTGTTTTAGCGAGACTACGACCGACTTTTTTATGCGTCCATGGTTGTACTACTGTAGGGAATTGAATTACAATTCCGTGCGTGCTGTTTCTACCGAAAAACAAAAAGGAAAAGCAAGCTCTACCTCGGCTCTCCCCCACCTTTCTTGAGGAAACTCAATTTACCCTCAGTCAAGAGCAAACTAAGTGATAAACTACTAGGTAGCGCCAAAAAATTCCCGAAACGCGGCGATGTTATCGGAAAACTTTTACTGTCACTCATGTCAAGTTTAGTTCTGCTTGTTTGCCGTTATTTTGTAAAGCACTACCTGGCGAGTGGCGGGAAGTGCGCTTATTGGCTGAGTGCCGGACCGGATATGACAATTTACACGGTGGCGCCCGCTTTGTTGGTATCCGGATCGGAAATGAGCATTGTGTCGTGTTTTAGTAATGCAGTTGACTATTTTATTGACTTGAAAAAAAAAAAAGTTTTAGGATTTACACTTTTGGAGATTTAAATTCATATTCTGAATATAATACAGGACTTAATAAACATCTAAATAATTATTTATTACCTCGACGTTCCGCCAGCATTCCAATCACCGTGATCACGATAAGACTTGTTTACCTTCTACTAGAACCTTTTTAACCGATTTTAATACGGTTGTATGTTTTTTTTGTATGTTTGCTACGCTAAGAATAGTTGGTCTGACATGCTACGCGATAGCTCCACCAATTTTGAATCAATTTTGATGATTTTTTTGGTTTGGTAGTTTACAGTTCAGAGGTGGTCCCATACAAATTTTATCGAAATCTGTGAGACGGTTTTTGAAATATAGACAAAAAAAAATATTTACTTACATTTATTTTAGTTATTTGGATGACTTAGTGATGTTATAGTGTAGTTGTACTTGTGATTATATAGGTATACGTATATTATTATGTGAATTTGGTCGAGCGTCGGAATATTAGTTTTATATTGAACTCGCTTTTTTTTTCGGAGAAAATAAATATGTTCCCACCATTAGACTAGGGCCATTTTATCACAAGGAGAGCCATGTCGTAATCTACCAGTCTAGGTACGCGTCTACAGATAACAGTTTTCGTGATATATTTTTTTAAGCATGTTGGTTTCTTCACAATGTTTTCTTTTGTTTTGTATGTAATGCATAAAGGGTACTAATCATTGCCTAGCATTGCACTGCGTTCGTCATCCAAATATACATCGATTTATCTCTAGGCCCTGTAATTACTATGGAAACATTGCCCTTTAAACCGGAACATAGTATAAATAATTAGCATATTAAATTCTGCTTGGCGGACTCTGTAATGTGTCTTGGGTAAAATGTCTCGTTCCACTTGGCCTTTCCATCGGTATCTAGGACCCACCCCCCATCAGCCATCAACTACTTGGTACCCTTGGCAAAAAGCGGGCTTAGCAGATTAATTCTCTCTACGTGGCCGAGCCAGCGAAAGCCTAAGAGATTTGTTTTCGCCTAAATTGTTTTAGATACTCAGTCATTTAGCTAAAACACTCACAAATAAGTCAGTCAAATGATAGGGGTCTGTTTCGCCATTTTTCCTCACATTATGATCCGCACGTTTAAAATAGTTTAATGGTATAAATATACCGTTATTATGTTTTTCAATGCAAATTACCCGTTGGTTAAAATTGTCTTCGTTTTCGTATACGCATTCCTACATCACAACCTTTCGAGTGCAGTGCTACCGATATTAAACAGTTCGCTAATTCCCTTGTCTCGCGGCGGTCATGCCCCAACTGAAACACGATATGCCTTAAGGTACAACAACTAGACTCCTCATTCTCGTGTGCACTTTGGCATTCCTATAGAAATTCTTTCCAATACAGTTCTACTTCGGAAAAATGCTTCTCACACGTAGGCTATATTTAATCGACTGTTTTTGGAGTGATAACTTCTTTTAGACGGATTTTCACTAGTGTCACGCAGGACATGACTATGCCTGATGGTAAGCGACATGCCTGCCCATAACAGCACAGTGATACGCAGCTATTGGAACATGAAGAGTCCAAATCATAACCTTGAACTGAACTGCGCTCATCAATCAGACAGATCTAAGATGTTTTATCTGAAAACATTACCCTCCAAACCGGAACACAGTGATGTTTTTACATTACTGCTTGGCGGTAGAATAATTGGCAAAGGTGTGGTACTTCCCCAAGCGGACTCTGCCAACAGCCCTAGCATAACAAAAACCATATACGAGTATATAGACTACCAAAAAAAAAACAATCAATTCACGATTGGCGGAGTAGCGCTATCGTGTCAATTCATTAAGTTGAATTGAGAACGTTCTTTTTTTTAATTGGTTTAAAAGTGAGGTACATACGTAAGGTTGACTTCTGTTAAGGTTCATGTAATCCCCCACGATGCATTTCGTGTGTTCCCAAGTTTTTTCGACGTTTAGCCTTAGGCCGCCCATTCCACAATTAGACGACGGACTGAGTAGACGTGTGAACCCGGAGACGTCACGATATATCGTGACATGCGTTACCAATTTGGATTGTTTTAAGAATTTTAAGTTGATGAGAACTTATTTGAAGGGTTCGTTAGCTGCTTCAATTCGCACGGTTTTTTTTGTTACTTTTGATATCTGTTTTGGGTTCATGATTTGGTCCGAGTTTTGGATTTGAATTAGGGTTTTCAGAATTGTAGATATGAGTGATATACTCGTAGATGAAAAATGTGCCTTTTTACCATTGTTATTATTACATAGACTTTTATAATAGTAGTACCTACCTAATAGTAATAGTAGTACCTACCTAATAGTAATAGTAGTACCTACTTACTAGTACGTAAGTAGGACCCTAAATAAGTAAATAAGTAGGACCCTTAGCCGAGTCCACCTGGCAAAATACCATACATTTGCTAATTATTCTACCGGTAAGCAGTAATGTGTAATCATCATTGAGTTCTGGTTTGAAAGACAATATTTTCAGAGAAATTACAGGACACTGAAATATAGCATCTAATATCTTTGGGCAACGAAGTACAGTGCTAGGTAATGATTTAGATGAGACCCATCATGTTGTAATAGTAGCGTGATACTAAGCTGTCATGAGGCGTATTATTTACGCGCATATCTTGTTTTCTCCGTCACTCTATAAAAAAAAAAACAAATAAATTAATGCTTAAATTATTCAGAAATGTAGTAGTGCAACACCTGCTACAAATAATCACGGATCCTAAAATATATCTCCTCTTCTGCAATTAATTAAAGAACAAAACACACACATATTACCATAAATCACTAAAATTACCAGTAGTTAAAACAAATACAACAATATAATAAATAAGACCTTATAATAAGGTATTGCAAATGAACGGTGACCTTTGTAAGTCGTGACCGCTCGGCTCGCTGTCGTTCGACAAACCTTCCTGTTAGATTAATAAGCTGATATTATACCAGGCTGTTCCGATAATAAATGCTCTATGATGTTGCAAAGTCATTTATTTTTATTCGTTTTCAAATATATTGGCAGCCATAGGAACTGCCGATCACTAAATAAAAGTGATCACTTTTAACTTAGAATTTTTGTATGAAACAGCTCTAGTGCCCGTGTTACACGAGGCTAGATTTTCAAGCTGGGATAGTAAGCTAGTGTTAGAGACCTAGTACTTCTAGTTTCATGTAGACAACGCTACGCAACCCTAAGTTTGTCTACAATACCTAATTAGTGATTAGTAATAATAGCCAACCGTTTTGGAAGCAACTTTATCAGTATTGTATTAATTTGATGACAAAAGTTTTTAAATTGAAAAAATCTATGCTGACTGCCTTTATTTCAAAACATTTAATTTTTTTTGGCTTTTGCACGTCTGAAGTTAAAGTTTAGCATGTTATGCGGATGGTAGTTAGGTTACCCGTTGATTATAAAAAGTCAATAAAATGGTTATATTATAAATAATTTTATCTGAATTGTATTGTTTATTATTATGGCACTTTATAATGTCTTAACTGCTTATTGTTTTCAGGGTTACGCGGATTTGCAGTAAACTGTAATATTGGTACCCAACACAATACATTTACGAAATTTTGCTTTCGGGTGAAAAAAAAATATTACGAGATATATGAGTGAAGTTATAAACATGTATTTTGGAGCACAGGCCCGTGAACAAAATTGATGGGTCATATGATACAGCAGGAGACCTACGTAGGATGATAGAAGGGTATGAAATAATAAGATTCAGCACTATCACAGCATTTGAAAGCTGTCCTACTGAAAGCAAATGTAGGGTTATCTGGACCACAATTAATGAGGAGCGTCAGCGAATTGTGGCTGGCACGAGGCACGAGGCAATTCACTGCTGATGCCGAGTTCTGGTACGTAACACGCTATCTCGATCAGTATACTTACAGTAAAAAAAACAGAAGTAAACTTTCTTTCATCTTTGATAGTCATCTGTAAATTTTACTCCCATATTTTTCAAACGATGCAGACATCTCACGCCCTACAATCCAACTATATAATGGCGTCCCACTCGATGCCATTATTTCAGTCTAAAGAATTTAAGAACTTATTTTGTTTGAAAACATTTGCCAATAAGACGTTTTGTGCACTACATTATACCTTTAAAATCCTCCAACGATAAAACACATTCTTTTTTTCAAAATACCTTACCATAAAGCAGCATTATGATATATTTTGATAAACTCCGAGGATGTAGAGTAGTGATGTTGTGAACTTTTAACTCTAGTTCCGATAGGTCGGAACGGTGTTCAAGACCAGAGTTGATATGCATCGTTTAGTTCATCGTGTCGTCATGTTCGCCTGAGTCATTTTTGATTGCCATCAGATGGTGAATGATAATAATTAAATTCGAATATAGATAAATAAATAAATATTGGTGGACAATTCACACACAACACCATCTGACCCCAAACTAAGCAAAGCTTGTACTATAGCGGCCAGTAGCTGATATAATACTTATATAGTTTTAAATATATACTAGTTATACATAGAAACACCCAGACACAGTACAAACATTTGAATTCATCGCACAAATATTTGCACTGGGTGGGAATCGAACCCACGACCCTCCATATAACGATATATATATCCAACTGATATTGTAACTAACAGTGCAGCATTGTTTTACCCTCGCAGCTTAGCCTATGCGTTATTCCAGACTATATTCTTACTGTGCCTCAAATTTCAGCCCAATCCGTTCAAACACTCCGATGTGATTGAGGTACAAACATCAAAAACTAAACATTGAAATTTTTATATTTATAATATTAGTAGAATTCGTAAGAAGTACTTAGGGCTAGAGAGACTAGCAGCACCATGCGATTTTACCCGCTCAGACACGTTCATATAATGTTCCCGTTGTAAAAAGTAACATTTGTGCTGTTACAGACAATAATCTAACTAGGTATGTTCCAAATTCCATTCTGATCCGTTCAGACATTCCGACGTGATTGAGCAAATATCCAGACTTCAAAATCCAAACTTTCGCATTCATAATAATTAGTAGCATTTATTTTCAGTTCCATTCCGATCCTGACTCCCAACTCCCATTCCAATTTTGACCTAAAGATCTTAAATCTCCAGCGTCGAGTTCTAAAGCGACTAAACCCCATCTCCGTGGCATCCCTAGTGGAGGCTGTAGAGGCATATATCCCGCGCCCGCGGCGGTGCGCACGCGCAGCTGCCGTGCCGAGTAATCTGAATACGATCGAGCAGGTTGCTGCTCGAGGCTTTTGTTTTATGGTCTTATGTAGACGCTCCGTATATTATGTATATAGAATTAATGTATAGTGTGCATATGAATAGGGTAGCTTCTCTTTGTTATCATAATTTTAAGCACAGGTTTATAGACTAACCTTACAGGCTAGTAGAGACAAGCCCACTGGTGTAGCAACATCATAAACATCCCTCTTTGTGACACTCGTATCGGTACGATAATTATTGTCATAAATATTTTTTTTACTTTGCTGAATGAACTGTGATATAACAAAATACCATCAACTTCTTCGCTATGTGAAAAAGTACATGTATAAAGTTAAAAAATCGAACTCTACCTCTATTCATACTACTAAGATCATTTTAGCCTTAGTAAAAGTTTGGAAAATTGGAACCCTTGCAACCTAGAGAGATGAATGAATTACCGTGCAATAAAATACTAAAAAGGCTCAGTCGATAGTCAACTATTTCTTTGACCATACTATCTTGGTGTCTACAAATCGAGATTGAATCGGTTTCTTCTAGGTAAGCACACTCTATCGTAGATAGCATCGTCGCTTTACATCAGGCGAGATGCTGGTGAATTGCGAGGTTATTATAATTAAAAAAACAACTGGAATTTTCGTGACTTGAACGGAAATGCATTCATACTTTTCTCACTACATGTATTTGTTCCCTCATCCGGCTGGCCGGATGGCGGTAGCCGCGGGCGGAGATATTTTCAAAATAATAATTAAAGAGGATACATTTATTATAGCCGGTAATGCAGAGATAGGCCCGACAGGATGCTCTGTTTCGATGCACCTTTAGAAAGATGGAATATATTATGTTTATGGAGGTACACTTTAGTAGAGTCTGGGTGTGCTACACTTTGGCCTGTTATTTTCCTGATGAACTCTTTAAGTGTTATATCGAAAGAAGAAGGCAGAAGAGGCATTGAAGCACGAAGGAGATCGAGACATGTTGGGTAGTCAAAAACTAGACAAACCTTGTATGTATGTTTGCAAAAATTAAAATGAGAAACTAATTAAGTATATTAAGTAAGCGTTCCATACATGTGCTATACTCACAGTACTCAACAAGTATGTATGTCGTACAACGACTAGTGCAAGGGCACCTCAGAGTTATATAACCTCGGCTTAGGCTGCCGCCGCGCCGGTGTGCAAAGTCAACCTGGAATTCCCGAAAGCTGCCATCGTCCTAGCGATCCGTTGCCAGTAAATTAGCTCGTATAGAGTTCATTTTTTGATGTGAAAATTTATTTAACCGTGGTGGTAGCGGCGATTCATAAGATAGAATCGTTCTTATGTAGCGCAGTTGAATCGAAGCTGCAAAGGAGCAGTGTTGGATGGGGCATGCGTAATATCAGTATAACTTTAGCTATCATCATCTGCAGCCTGCAGACGTCCACTGCTGGACATAGGCCTCCCCCAATGATTTCCACAATGACCGATCTTGTGCCGCCTCCATCCACCGACTTCCCGCGACCGAGACAATATCATCGGTCCATCGTGTGGGGGGCCGTCCTATACTGCGTCTAACTTTAGCTATACAGGTCATGTATTGTGCAACATTAGTGTTGTTTGATACTAAAATTCCAGGTTAATAAGTTTTCACTACTATCGGCGGACCCTATGATTGTTTTTTTTAAATCTGATATCACTTTACTTATTAATTGGGGATTGCGTTCCAAAAACCGTATCAGTGCCATGTCGTATGACAGATTCATTAGTATTCTAATTTAAAGTTGAGTCTATGTAAGTACAGGTTTCATACCTACTCGTAATTATTTAACCAAATTCATAAAAAGAGTTCAGAATTGGACTGCAAGTATTACTTTTTATGTACCACAGTACTTTACACTGGGTGAACCGATTTTGATGATACCTTTTGTCCGAAATACTCACCGAGTGGTCCTGTAGTTTTACATTTGATTGAAATCTGTGGATTTCTATTCAGTGAAAAAAATAATTTAAATCAAGGATAGATTTTAAAGTTTTGTTTTGTAAAAAATATGATTTATTAGTAAATGAAAAATAATGCCACTTTTTATGTATCTCAGTAAATAGATAGAGTCAGATGTTCAAGAACAGCAAGAGTAGTTTCATTTGGCGTAGCACACATTTACTGCATAACCCTAAACAGTACATCGTGCCCAGTGCGTGCATTACAGCGGCAGCTGCGACCGACGCCGCGGGCGGATGCTATATGCCTTCATACCTTGATTGTTAAGCCCTCTTCTGACTAAGTTATTAACTTTATTCAAGAAGACCTTTACTAATATTATAAACTCTGTTATAAATAAATATTATAAAATAGTGTTCCCAACTGGGAACACTGAGGGCAAAACATCGCGTGGTCGCTCACCAACCAGATGGACCGAAGTAAAGGACCCGTCTACCTCAAAATTTTAGTCAGTCGTAAGAAATCGGCTGAAACCGGTGGAGGCAGATCACCCGTTCCAGATGCAACCCTGATGCTGACCACGATCCTCAGACATGAGGGACCGATCTAAGAGAGAGAGTCCTGGAGTGGAGACCGCGAATAGGCAAACGTAGCGTAGGATCCAGAAACTCGATGGAGTGACATATACGTAAGGCAGCTGGAGAAGGAAAGCAGATGATAGGGTTGAGTGGCGTATCATGGAACAGGCCTATGTCTAGCAGTGGACGAGGGTAGGCTGATGATGACTAAGCAGCTATGCTACCATACTCTGAAGAGGGCTTTGCAAAAACCTGTTCAGGATATCTTAAACGAAGGACAAAAAAGGCATTTATTCAGCGAACATTCATCCATTATAAAGCTTCAAGCACAATGGAAGAAAAAGTGTATTCACATAACACAGTGCTCGGGGGAAAATGACTTATACATACCTAATAATAAGAAGTTAAAAATATTGGTAACAGATGGTATTTACTAGGTGTATGGAAATATACTATTGGAGTGACGATATACGAAAGATGGTGGCGGTTGGAAACGTAAGACCGAGGATTGTGCTGAGTTGCGTATTATAGGAGAAGCCTATGACCAGCAGTGGACGAACACAGGGTGACGATGATGATGATGAAGGATATATACGAAGTTAAAAGTGACACTACCAAAAAAACGTAAAAAATAAACAAAACCGTAACAGCCACTAAAGATTGGATGTTTATTGCTCATTCACGTCGGAACGACACAACGGATCGAGTTGATGTTTGGAAAACTGTTAGCATATTAAGTGGAATAGCGCATATTATGCTACTTTTTATTCCAGGAAAATAATGAGAACAGGAACTACGCGGGTACAACTCTCTCCTTGCGAGACCAGGCCCCGAGTCCCAGCAGTGGGAACATTTAGTGGGCTGTTTATCTGGTATAGTAATCTAACAGTATTTACAATTTCACGCTGACATAAAATATAAATCGACGATAGATCTATCCAGTATCGGCATTCAACACAACTCTGCGTCATTTCGTCGTTGCCGCGGCGAACAATAGCTGATACCCATACAAGAGGGAAAGGGTGCTTTAACCCTTCCGACCGATGTAGATCTACAAAATGATAGAAGTTATTCTAACAATCAGTGCATTTTTTTATGTTATGGTGACGAGACGAGCAAGACAAATGCCTGATCAAAATGAAAGAAGTGATCTCTTATTCCAACAATCAATGCATTTTTGAAGTTATACTTCTTTAGGCGCGTTATGAAAAAATGATGAGAGTGAAATTTAAAGACGCGCGCGCACCTGTGACACAAAATTAACAGTATGAAGTTGTCTGCTTAAGGTGGTTCGGTTTTCATACTAATCTATTTGACCATTCAGACGCGAAGACGCGCGACGTTGCCAGCTCGTGACATACGCGGGTAACGCGCTGTTGCCGCTCTTCTCTGTCAACTTTGCTCAGCTGGCTCAGCTCAAGAATCAAATAAATTATTGAAAGATTGGACAATGTATTGCCAGTATTTGAATGTTATATATTGGATAAATTTTCGGTGGCGATAAATTTAATAAAATAAAAGAAGTATAACTTCTCACGCGCGTACATAAGTACACGCACCCATTTTTTTATATTATAGAGTAACGAGACGAGCAGGACAATTGCCTGATGGTAAGCAACATATCTGCCACATAATAGCACAGTGACATGCAGCTATTGAAACATGAAGACTCCAAATCATTACGTAGTTACTGCACTGCGCTCGTCATTCCCAATATCATTTTCAATACCCTGTGATTTCACTGGAAACATTTCCCTTTAAACTGGAACACAGTAATGTTTGCACATTACAGCTTGACGGTTGAATAACTGGGAAAGGTGTGGTACTTTTCCAGACAGCCTCTGTGAAATGTCCTGTCACTACAAAACTAATTTTCAAACTAATTTGATAGATAGCTAGGTTTAGCATTAACATTATAATTTGTGTTTATGTAGGTAATTAACATTAAAACGTAACATTAGATGTCTGGGTGACGAGCGCAGTGCAGTGCTAGGTAATAATTTGGACTCTTCATGTTCCAATAGCATCGTGTCACTGTGCTGTTATGTTTTAAAAAATAACTGAAGAACTGTCTAAAACTATTTATTTTTGTTTTTTAATTCACCCCGGTCCCGAGCTTTCATCACTACACTACTACACTACATTACAGCAGTGGTGTCATTAGCGATTATATCAGGTCAGATTACATGACAATAATAAGTTGTTTTTTGGTTGAATAAAAATTTGTACCTGGTATAAATACTGGATTCTTCGTGTTTTAATACCCGCGTCACACTGTGCTGTTATAGGCTGATGTGTTGTACAGGCACATTTCCTGGTCGTCGCGTCACTAGAGGGAAAAAACACCTACATTTTCTCATTGTACTAATATCATAAATGTCAATATTTTATTGAGTGGGCAGAGCTTTTTTTTTTTTTAACTATAATAGGTTCGCACTTGACCACCATCTCGCCTGATGTTAAGCGATGATGAGATCTACGATGGAGCGTGCTTACCTAGAGAAAACCGATTCACTCTCGATTTGAAGACACCAAGATTGTAACCATCAGGGAAAACCCACTCAGGCAACGCATTCCACAACCTAGACGTTCTTATCACAAACGTGGAGTCAAATTAACAAAACTAAAATACAATGAGAACTACACTACACTACAAACCTACCTAACTACTTACACTAAGCTCGTCGCGTCACTAGAGGTAAAAACACCTACATTTTCTCATTGCACTAATATCATAAATGTCAATATTTTATTGAGTGGGCAGAACTTTTATTAACAAAACTAAAATACAATGAGAACTACACTACACTACAAACCTACCTAACTACTTACACTAAGCACACCTGAATTATCCATAAACCACTGTAGGTCTACAGATAATCAAGATGTTCAAGCCCACTACCAATTGGAAGCTTACCCAGCATGCTGACGGCATTACCACGCTTAATGGCAATGCTTACGTTAAATGTCAATGTTTGTTACTCGATCACATCGTAACGTACCTATGAATAGATCGGTTTGAAATTTGGATATATTATAGTCTGGAAGACTACATATAGCTAACTTTTTTCCCTGGAAAATAATAGGACCGTTCCTATAACACACGTTCCTGAAACACCGCGGCACTGCTAGTTTATAAATATTAGAAACTTCTAAAAGTTTTAAGCTCTATCAGAACAATGTGCTAGATCAATCTAACCCTTCCGCGTCGGAGTCGATCAATAGAGGCAGTGGCTGTGGTCGCTATCGTTCATTCATTTCATTCATTCCTTTCGTTCAATCTGTCAGTGAATTGTTGTCATTTAATCACTCATGAAGTGGTTGCCGTAGTGTCGAGAGAGACTCATAATTATGAGGTTCAATACCCGGTTATACCTCTTAGTAGTTTTCTTAGGTATTTGTCGGACTTTGCAGTGATCCTACCGCCAAGCACTAATGTGCAAACATTACTGTGTTCCGGTTTGTAGGGCAATGTTTCCAGAGAAATTACAGGGCTTAGAGATATAACATCTTAGATGTCTGGGTGACGAGCGCAGTGCAGTGCTAGGTAATGATTTGGACTCTTCATGTTCCAATAGCTGCATGTTACTGTGCTGTTATGTGTCAGGCATGTTGATTACTATCAGGCATATGTCCTGCTCGTCTCATCACTCATTATTAAAAAAATAAATAAAAAAAATCGCAACTTTTTAAAGTATTATAAGCTAACAATTGACCGCCATCTCTACCAATTTTACTACCGAAGTTACGATGCGGTCTATGGTGAAACGTTCTTACCTAGAAGAAACCAATTTTCTCTCTATTTGAAGATAAGGTTGTAACCACCGGGAAAAACGTTCTCACCACAAAAGTTGAGTTAAACAAAGATAAACTACTTTAATGAAGAGTGGAGTCTTTAAAATATCAACCACAAAGTGATGTCGCTTTTTCGAGGTACTAGAAATTTAACGAAACGAGAGTCCTTCGCCCCATAAAAGCAAAACCCCAAATTTCCCTAATATATGTGTAGGTAGATGCTGCAGGCACGTTGCCGTGGCAACCGATCGATTGTTTGGCAGCGCAATCGGAGGGACGGATTCGTTTCAATCATCATGATTTGCTTACAAGGATACGAACTCTAAATACTATTCAGATTAAAAGCACTAAAAAGATTTATTGCTCATTCATTTCGACATTTTTAATCGTAAAGTTTAACCATACCGTACTCTGACCTCCGTTTTAACCACAATATGCATGACGACTCATTTTTTATTTAATGTGCCATCAGAAGGCTGCTCAATAACTAAAACAAAATCACAATATTGGACTTTCCTAAAATCCCTTCATGCAAAAACACTACTAAAGCGTGACGTCCCAGTCTAGTGTTTTATGCGTCGCGCGAAAAGTTTGTATGTTAGCTACCTATATTAAATTGCGTTTAGGAAACTGGTTTCATAACAAAAGTCACTTTAAATTGTATGGGTTATCCAATATTACATTTTCTAATAATTTCGTACTTTTAAAATGTACTTGCCCATCCAGATTTGAATAATCAGAAATAAAAGTTGGTACGTATTTTATTCTATTGAAATACTGTCATTATATCAAATAATTTAATGTAATTTCAGGATCAGTCGTTATGTCTATTATAACGTCAAAAAATCGATTGCGATTACAAAACAACACATTGAAATTTTTTAATTAAAATTTAAAAAAATATTTTTTTTTTGATTTTTTTTTGTAAGAAAATCGGTTCACAGAATACACCTACTTACCAAACTTCAATAGTATAGTCTTTATAGTTTCGGAGAAAAGTGGCTGTGACATACGGACGGACAGACAGACAGACAGGCAGAAATGTCGAATCTATAAGGGTCCCGTATTTTGCCATTTGGCTACGGAACCCAAAAAATTACAGGTTATGGATTCGTGTTGCCTTAAGAAAGTACATGTTTCTAAATAACTACATTTGATGAATTTAGGTGTAATTCTAATTAAGTGTATGAGTTTAACCTTTCACATTTTAACAATACTAGGATATGTTTCTATCAGCCGATTTATCGATCTATCTATCCGTTTGCTAGTTTCAGCTGACCCGTTTTTCATCGGGGCCAAAACGCAAGTATAAACGGACCCCTCACGACACTTGCCTCAAGAAGTGAATCGTGCAAGGTCTAACGAACTCGTTTAACTAAACTTGATTTTCTTCGCGGCTCAGTGGCGGATTTAATATCAAAATCTCGTTAGTTTTGTAGTAGCCTGACCCTGTTGTCACAGTTTTTGCTTCTTTCCTAGATGAGCTGTACTAAGCTTAGCGGTTTTTTATATATAGTTTGGACTTTTCGGAGAGTGAGTAACTAACTGTCTGCATGATCTAGTACCACCCTGCCCTTTTTTATACCGGACTATACTTTTTATTTAATTTAAATTAGCCACTCCACAGACTCCGGGCCCGTGATCTTTGTCATTTTTAACCCCCGACCAAAAAAAGGGGTGTTATAAGTTTGATGTCTATGTCTGTCTGTCTGTGTGTGTGTGTCTGTCTGTGGCACCGTAGAGCTCAAACGGATGGGCCGATTTCGATGCGTTTTTTTTCATTTGAAGGTTAATTTCCGTGCAGATTTTCTTAGCTATGTTTGGATAATATCGATTCAAGATGGCCGTCTCCACAAAATGGCGGCCAAAATATTTGTTCACAACCTACCTCAATATGGGTATCAAATGAAAGGGCTTGACTAGTAAAATACTATACATTATAAAAAATTGGAAATCCAAGATGGCCGCCACCATAAAATGGCGAAATACATATTTTTTTCACTACTTCCTCAATGTGGGTATCAAACGAAAGGGCTTAACGAGTAGAATACTTTGCACTATGACAAATTTCAAATCCAAGATGTCCGCTACTAGAAAATTGCAAAATACATTTCTTTTTTCACAACTACCTCGATATAGGTATCAAATGAAAGGGCTTGACTAGTAGAATGTTTTAAAGATAACAAATCTGAGGTAGTCGGGGGATAATCAACATTTTTAATTTTGTTCTTGTAATTGTATTTTTTTTTACACATTTGGATAAGGAGAAAAAGAGGAAAATAGGGGGGAGTTGCGTACATTTAAAATCAAATTCTAGTGCTCGCCTGTAGACCCGATCACTACCGGTTGGGATTCGGCTAGTAATCGACTCGACATCGAGTGTTTGCCTAATTGCTTTTTGTCATTTGCCTTAACCGCCTCCTCCCGGCCTAGAGCCTCCACAACGGCCGCATTTCTGTCCCTGATGGCCATTTGTAGGTTGAAATCTCGGATGGTCTTCGATGATGCAGCCAATGTTCGCCGCACGAACCGACCGATGGCGTCGTTTACCGGACTATACTGCTCTGTAGCTTGAAAATTGACATGTTTCATGTTTGACATTCCAAAGACTTGAACGGAGAGTTGACTCTACATTTAAGATAAGAACGTCTAATGGTACGCTGTGGTATGCGTTGTCTGAATGCGGTTTTCCCTTTCTCCCGATGGTTACAATCTTGGTGTCTTTAAATCGAGAGTGATATAGTTTCTAGGTAAACACGCACCACAGCAGACCACATCGTCGCTTAACATCAGGCGAGATGGCGCTTAAGTGTAAACCAGTGATAGTTAAAAATCTTTCTAATAAAACCCTCTACACATGAGCCTTAAAATCAAAGGAAATTACGTAAAACTAGTGGGGAGGACCCTACATCGCACCATAAATCACCAATCATATGGTGCGATGTAGGCTCCTGCCCACTACTTTTATGTCATTTCCTCTGATTTTAGGACTCGTATGTGAAGCGTTTTAAGCCTAACTGGTATCTGAGATTTTGATACTTGTTATTTTGCCATTTTGTCCGTGTAGAATTTAGAAAATGAATATTTTCTAATTTTATTAGTAGGAAGAAATTTAGCCTATTGTAAATGTTATTCCAAACTATAATCTATTCGAATTCCAAATCTCAGCATGATATATTCAGTTCTTACGGCGTAATTAATCAACAAATATTTAAATTGCTACATTCATAATATTATTATGAAAGTACTAATGTTTGCTTCTCGCTAAAATTACAATATTTAAATGTTAAGATAAATAAATACATTTACACATACCATAAAAGTGAATATACAAACATTATCATGCATGGTAATAACACTTGCATGCTGCATTAGATCGAAAAACTTTAAAGAACAGTACTTCCTGCAGTTGTCTGGAATAAATCGCTCATAGCGAGAAGTCCGACAAATGCTATTTTTAAATAAATTTTGTACTATTTTCAAATTAAAAATAAATAGCTAATCTGCTTGTCGACCTATTCTCCAAAAAATCGACGAGAACGCACGTTATAAAATGCCTCATCATCTGTAACCATTTCCTGCTTTTTACTGCCGTTCAAGGTAAATAACAAACGATATTGAGTACCATAACAGATGCTTATTACGTTCTCCCGTACAGAAATTACCAAGGAAAATCGGTGCACAATGCCGGTCCACCATTCACTGTACAATGGACGGCCGACGATAAGCGGTGCTCTGTATCATTCTAAACCCTGGGGCTGTGATTAGGCATTTAATGTTTTTTTTCTTTGACCTGTAAGTGAAGTAACAATACGTATGACTAAATAGTAAATAAGTGTGACTGAATATTAATCTGATTCAATTTTGAATCGACTTCAGAGAAGGAGAAGGTGCAAATTCGGTTGAATGTTTTTTTTGAAGTGAAACCCACAGACAGATCTTTCGTGAGCAGTGAATTTAATTTTAGCGTCATGATCGGGAATGATTAGAATCTTCGGGTAAATTCGAGACCATGGCCGTTGGCCGTCTAGAAATGTGTTAGCATTTCTCATTGTCTATCTAGAAATGCGTCACCATTCCTAGATGGCCATTCTTCATGGCCACGGCCAAGCCCTCCGGTTTCACTCGCGTAGTTTCCAAAGTAAGCTATCACATTCTGAGTTATAAGTTTTCACTTCTATCGGCAGTTCCTATGACTGTCATTTTTTTTCTATATTGTTGACGTTACCAAGTTTATCTTAGATATCCCATCTTCTTAGATAGCTCATTCATCATTCATAGTAGACAGATTCCCCATCATTTGCTGACGCATTTCTAGACGGCCATGGTCATGACCACGCCCAGGTTTCACCCGCGTTGTTTCTAAAGTAAGCAATCAAATTCTGAGTTATAAGTTTTCACTTTTATCAATTTTTTTGGACGTTTATATACTTATTACGCGATAGCCTCACCAATTTATATTTTTTAGTAGGATACCAAAGTTTCGTTGTTGTTACCCAATCCCATCATAGCGACTAAACTGGTCAGATTGAAATTTGAAATTCAGTTAAATTATAGTATGCACTCGTAATAGCACAAAGGCTTTATCACGGGAATATAACCGGGGCGGGTGCTACGCGGGTAAAACCGCGGGATATTGCTAGTAGATAATAACAGGCAGCGCTTGCGCCTGCCTCCGTGCGCAATTGCGACTGCGCAGGCGTGGCCTCGCAATTTGCCGCCCGCTCGTGATATACGCACTTACCTAGTTATAAATACAATTTATCTATGCTGTATTATAAAACTGAAGGGTCTTTTTTGTTTGAACGCGCCAATCTCAGGAACTACTGTATTGTATTTCAAAAATTCTATCACCGTTGAATTTATATAAATACTCCTTATTGGACACACTAAAACAACACAATACAGTAAAAACAACAATAAAAACGAATGTTACAATTGGCGGTCTTAACACTAAAAGCGATCTCTTCCAGACAACCTTAGGATGGAAATGTTTTTTAGAAGTAATAAAATCAATAGAAAATAAATATGCAAAATAAGGATATGTACGTGATCTCTGTGTGGTACAGACTACATATTTTATATTTAACTACGGGCAAATCCGGGACGGACCTCTAGTTCGTAGAATTAACTTAGTTAAAGTCTTGAACATTGCCGAAAAATCGCTACCGGTTTTTATCGGATACACGTTGGAGAGCAACTGATCGACACGATATACTACATTGGACCACCTTGCCCATTATTCTATCGGACTGCTCGTAGCTCGACAGAGCGACACCGTTTCATAGTTGATATTTCAAAGGTTTGATTCTACTTTGTGATTAGAACGTCTAGGCCATGCAATACTTTAATAATATTTTAATGGATTTTTCCACTGCTGCGATTTTGGGACTTGTCTTGCTTTCTATTCTCTATACCACGCGCAGTACGTTTTCCTGCATGACGTATGACCTCGAAAGATTTTAGGAACATGTCAGTTTCCTCAAGATGTTTTCCTTCGCCGTTCCTAAGTTAGCGGCATTGCGCAAAGACAGTGATGCGTGGTGATTCGAGCCCCGGGGGCTTCGGATCAGCAGTCGCTATTCTCCCGACTAGACCAGTCGTAACTTATTTCAACTGTCACTGCATGTTATTTCGTCAGATCTCCGCAAGAGAAAAGATCTGAAAAAAAGCTGGGCAAAGTATTTAAGCCCCAGATTGTCAAAAGCAAGAAGTGTCAACAAAGCTAGAAGATGGTCAAAGGGTGTGTTTATGAAGCGGCAGCCCTAGCGTGAGATCAAAGCGATGCGTGGGGCGCCGCTCAATATGGCGGCGCAGTGACGCGGGAAGGGGACTAGGGATGTGCTCACGATGACAAATGTGAGTCACGTATCGATTAATGTAACTATACTATTAGGAACATAGTTTATTCTAAGTTAAGAACACCATTAGTTCATAAATAAAACAGCTATGATCAGTCTACAGCATTATATTTCGGAATCAGTCCTTCATACCAACTTATTCATAGCTGCCTCGTGCAGATCAAGTAGTACATTTCGTACTATAATAAACAAAAACGCTTTACAGTACCTTAAAATCAGTAACAGATGTACAATTATTACTTTTTACTTAGATATTTACTTATTACTGGTTACGAGTACTTTTAATTTAAACCTTTCGCTTAGACTTGCTGCCGTATATATTTTTTATCAACATGTTCCCACGAGACCAACGTGAGCTTCCTAGTTTCCCGCCAAAACTATCGCAGCCCACAGACTACAAACAAATCATATTCACCCGGAATTTTAGGGTTGCCATAGAGTGCATTACGGTATTCTTACTATTCTTTAAATACCAACTTATATGAATTACTAATATTGCTAACAGCTCGGCCATCCTGCAGAAGCGAGTCCTCGCGCTCGGGTTTTAAATTTATTTTACATCTTGACTAAATTATACGAGTAATTCTATTCTATTTCTAGTTAATCTAATATGTTTAACAAAGTAATCATCTTATAGCAAAGGATTACAAATTTATCTATTATCATTTAGTTAATAAATCTATTTTAAATAATATGTATGTTACATGTAGCTACAAATTGGATATCAAACGAGCATAATTAATTAGTTATGTTCAAAAGAAAACAAATCAAATTGAGCACATTGCATCATCACTCACTATAAATATCTTTAAATGTGTCACTATACTTAAGAAGGGCAATATTTTCATAGATACATTTTCAAATTAATATCATGCATTATTGATACACACAGTTAAACAATATTTATTATATTTGTTTTTACAATTCACAATAATAAGATTGTACGATTTTACTTGGATTTTAGATAAGAATATAGTAAGTAGGCATTATTGTCGCATTATAAATTAAACTTCTCTCAATTAATCTCAAACTAGGCATGTATCCAGACACCTGGAGTCTAGACACCTGTTTACAATGTATCTATTTTGCTTTTTTCGTGAAATAATTTTGCTACAAAAATACAAAAATATGGGCTAGATTTATATAATAATAGTTTTCAATTCAAAGTACCGATTCAGCGAATCATGACGAGTACGTATAATTAATTAAACGTTGGTACATTATTATGTTTTAATTTCTGATGATTATCACATGAAAATTATAATTATATAAATACATATATCTAATTTCAGTCATATACGATAATATACCTTATCTATACTTTGCGGTAGTCAAAAGATAACCTGCATTTCATTACAAACAAAACAAATATAACCGAATTATTCATAATATTATTATACACCTAATAATTAAGTTACGTAACAATTGTTTACAACAATTTTTGGTCGTAGTTGTTATAACTTTACTGAAAGTTTTATTCGTTGAACATAATCCAAAGTAGTCATTTACTTATAAATTAATGATGATGAATCACGTCAATGGTTTCTCTACTAGGCAATGTGATGATTTCAGCGTGTCTAATCAATTAGCATAATAACCTACTTCATGTGAGCGACTAAATAATTTATACTGATACTTATAGGGAATCATTGATTGTTTCGTGATCAACAATCTGATAGTCTCTATTGGAACTTGATTCGAATTAAACGTATTCAAACAACTATTAACACCATCACTGGTTTGAGTTCTCGTATCTGCGGCTACCACGTCTTCATAACGACCGCGGCGAGTAAAGGCATATCATTGATCAGATGCCTAATATTTGTCAAAATTTCTAATCCGATATAGGCCTTGAAATTTTATAGCTAATTTTATCATCACTTGGCGTTCCACGCCTTACATACAAGTACTTACTAAATCCTCGTCGTTGAACTTTATTGATTAGTAGTATGCAAGTATGTTTCGGATCTAATCATTATCGCTGATTACTCTATAAATCTTATCTTTATATCGACGATATATATTTCTTTTAATATGTTTATTATTTATATTATACGAAATTACAATGATTTATTATTTGTAGAATCTTCAATAATTACTACTTTCGGATGTTGTTGCTGAACAGTGGATATCTTTTCAGCTTCGTTTCGTAAACACGTGCGTATTGTCCTTTACGCGTAGGTATTCAATGTTATGAAGTGTGTTTATGTACCTATGTCTATTTTAATATATTTTGTTCATGCATTATATTATTTACTAGCCATGCACCCTGGCCTGCGGTAGGTGTATTTATAGCCTATAGCGTGCAACGACCACGCACATAACCAATGTAATAACTCTGAAATCAGTCTGGTAGTTTCAGAGATTAGTGCGTTCAAACAAACAAGATTTATCTTTATTTTCTTTATCTTTATAATATTAGTATTAAGTAGGTATAACAATAGATATGTACCATATCTGTACAACGGATTTACTTTTAAATGATATGTATTCTATTTGTGTAATTGTTTATATGGGTACATAAGTTTATCAAGGATACCACACCCATGCCTTTACTAGTTACCTTGTCCTAACAA
The DNA here is from genome assembly GCA_017562165.1 of Ectropis grisescens. Taxonomy (NCBI): domain Eukaryota; kingdom Metazoa; phylum Arthropoda; class Insecta; order Lepidoptera; family Geometridae; genus Ectropis; species Ectropis grisescens. Next base: position 11,420,615 of record CM029786.1, read on the forward strand.
CCAAAAAGTCATCTAGAAGACATCGCTATTAACGATAGGCTAGACTTTTGTGTACAACATTTTAATTACTTACATGTTTAGTCACTTTTTTTCTATTGTATTGTGATATACCTAATAAAGTGTTTTGTATTGTATCCAATCTTCAGAATACTCTATAAAGTCTGGGATTTGAATCTATAGCTTCTCCTTGGGACTCCTATTCTAAAGCATCCAAATGAGGGTTGCTCGCTCGATATGCGATGTCGCCATTAAATTCTTGGAACTACACCCCTCAACGACCACACGGTACTAGATCTCTGTTAGTGAGTGTGGTTCTCGGCGCAATGCAGTTTGACAATATTTTAAGTGGGATACTCTGAAGGTAAACTCTAAATTTACTAAGAGAGGATACTGCTGAGGCTTCAAGTTCGAATGAGTGGAGCTTTTACTCCTCTCAGGTTTCTGTCTTTTCTTTTTACTGTAAGAGACTGTCCTAAGGACCCCAGAATACCTGCCACGCCGTACTCTCTTGAATCTGTGTGGACCGGCCAAATGGTCCGCAAATCACGGAAAACTATATAAGTCCAGTTCGTATGCGTTTTTTGGTGTACTTAAAGTATCTACTTAGAAACCGCCTTCAAGTCCAGGCTTTAAACCGTCACTACTGACTTCAAACCCCAAAAGTCTGTTAAATTGTAGCGTGAAAGATATGCCACCGCGATAGTTCGAGGCTTTACCCGATTTGTTTTGTCGTGTGATATACGACACGTCTTGTATATTCCTGGCTTCGTATCCTTCATCTCATGAGTTGAGGCAAACTCCTAAATCTCTTTATTTTTCGGACGAGAAGTAATCGTTATATTCAACGAGCAAATTATGTAGTTTTTTTTTCAAAAGTATTGGCTACTAGTCACCATTGAAGAAGTGGTCGTTATTATCATATGCAACGGGACAGATATCGTTCATTATAACTTGTAGGCATAATTTGAGTTACTAACGTATTGTTATAAACCGAATCTTCGCTTCAGCGAGATTTCGAATAACATTTCCTGACCATCATCAAGTGTGAATTGGGAAGGCAGTAATACATATAGATATTAGCGGCCCGCTCCAACCTCGCTCGAAACCTCCATACAAAGACTATCCCATCTTTCAAGTTGGATCAAATCTTACACGGTGCGCAAACCAGACTACAATTGCGGAGTCCGTCGCGGACAAACAACGCGACACGTAATTTGTGTATATTAAGATTTATTTTAGAGCTATTACCATGAATTGAACAGTCTGCATAGATTGCCTCTTTAATACTTCGCTTTGTGATTTTCTTGGAACAGCTACTAGTCGGGTGACGAACCAACAACAACCTCATTGTTTAACTTAAGACATTCTCTTGGTTCGGACCTTATTTCCGACAAGAAGTCATCTGGCGTATTTGTTATATTCATATTGAATTCTTAATACAACAAGTACATGTCAGTTTTACACCATCATTCTATAATACTATGAAATACAAAGTAACTTTAACATTATTAGAATAGCGACTTCTGTTTTTTATTTTATTTTCAGTAAAACCGTTATAAACTGATCCGTTCAAAACTGATCCTCGATAGTTTCTGATACATCCTGAGTTTTTATGTTTACGTTGACTTTGAGCAATGGCTCTAACGGTTCCCAAATTTATACTCTTAATCGATCGTCAATTCTGTGTAATTAACATTATGCTACCTTCCGTATCTCTACATCTGCGATAATCTTGTGCATGCTCTTTGGTACTGCCTCCATAAGACCATGACGTGCAAGTTTGGCAAGTCTTAAAGCCTAATAATAATAGTAACCCTGCACGGTTGTCCCAGTGGCAGCGGGAGAATGCCTCGCCAAGCTTTCTTATCCATTCGGCCCAACTATTAGAGTAACGTTTCTGAGATTTTGCGATGCCTGGTTATTGAGTACAGCAAAATGGATTATTTTATTTTCGTCCCACTCGTTAAGTTTGACACATTACTTTGTTACTCAAATCATTGTAGTCTGACTTTTAACATTAGATCAAACTCTGGTTTTACGTTTGTAAAAGAAAGCTCAGCAGTCAAATGTCCATGAACACTTTTAACTCATTAAATAAATGTATGAAGAACATCATGAAGTTCATGTTCAAAATTCGATGAACAGAAGTGATGTTTTGCAAAGTGTAAAACAAAATATACATATATTTTTTAATAATTTAAATAATTTAAAGGTGTCGCTATAATTGCAGCGTCTCTCTCGCGTCTTTTTGCGTAAACCTTGAGCAGAATCGCCTATACTGTAATGCTCCACAATTTCTCCTCCTCCCAAGAGCGAACGATCTTTCGCTAGACTGTGAATCTTCGTGAAAACCCGTGATCTTTTATGTCTATCATTATCGTTTATCTTATTACTGTCATCATATTATGAGCCTTCTGTGGCCTCAACAACTCTTCTTTAAACGTCAAATTTACTACATCATAAATCGAATCTAAATAATAGCGGTTGTGAACTTGTCTGTTAAAATCCAGACTACCCTCCACATCTTCTGGTTCTCTGGTTCTCAACTATGTCAATTTACAACATTACTAAACAAATTCATATTAAAGCGCTTGTGGACTTGCCTGATATCCAGACTCCCTTCCACTTCCTGGCTACGGTTCTCAGTATCAGTTTACATCATCACTGAGTAAATTTAAATTAGAACGCTTGTGGACTTGCCTGTTACTCAGACTCCCTTCCACTCCCTCGTTCCGGTCCTTGTCAATCGGTGGAATACTCGTTATCCGAGCGTGCCCTTTATAGCGCTAGGTCTCAGGTTCACTCTTCATGCCACAGCTTTCGACGCTATCTCTGCGTCCTTGGTTCGGTCAATCCATAATCTGGAACTTCCAACAAAGGCATTAATAATTGCTCAACCTACCTTTAACTCTATCTTTTCCATATATGAGCAAGTACTTTCTTCAGATTACTTTAGTTTAGAACACTGCTAAACTGCAATGAGAAGCTCTACTTTTCTACCTTGATGATACTAGTCGCGCGTGACTCTGGTTTCAACCCGTTTAAATGTATCTATAAAGATTTGCCTTATTAAGTTACATCTTGGCTGAACAATAGCCACCTCAGTCGCAATAGCCACCTCCATTCTCAATGAACGGAACGCATGCTGTGACTTAAGATCATATCACTGGCAATGTCAGTTTAGTTCATAGCTATTGGTAGAAAAGAAGATTTTAATTTAATATACGTCACATGCCCATGGTTATCTGGATCAGCAGTTAAACACAGTTTCTTTAAAATTTTCTACGTGCATAAGATTATCTGTCTAATTGAATTAATCGCTAAAACGACTCTGTACACTAAAGACAAACTTGACTTTGTCCGGATCTCCATGTATATATCCATGTATATATCCAAGATATAGATATATTATATGCCAAAAAGGCAAAAGCGAGTGAAAAACAACGAGCGAGCTAACGTCAAACCGTATACTGTCATATATACTGAATGCATTACCGCTTCGGTTCGTCTTAGTTACTCTACACAGTAATTTGAAAACATTTTATAATTATGATCTACTATGAGGTTCGTACATACAGCTTCGACGTCTGACCCGTGATCTGACATGCATGTCTATTGTGTCACCATTTTATTCCCACAACTGGGACTCTGGTCTTCTTTTAAAAGAAGATAAACGCCATTACCCACCACTCTATCAAGGTCCGGTTTGACGGATAATGAGTGTCCCTGAAAGATATCGTTTTAGGTCCACGCCGGTCCCCTTGTGACTTACATTATCATCATATATGACATCAGTGGTCATGACAAAGTTTCACTAACAGAACATGGAAAAATACTCAAACGTACAGTCGGGATTCGAACCATAACCTCGTGTAAATCGAACGTTCTCACAACTGGGCGACCACAGTTTTAAAAAGAACATTTGAATAAGTCTCAGAGTAACGTTAATGGTTTGTCCAGTATGACTGACATTGCGGTTATCGGGTGTTACATATTTTTTTATCGAAGCATGATTTTCGAAAACTAGATGATATAGAATTTTTGTAAAATGGCATACCCTTTTTAAATTGCATAGAAATTATGTATAGCCATTGTTTACATTCATTATTATGTGCAATTTTGTGTGCTCAATTAAACGGGTAGATAAAAATAATGAACACCTCGAAAATGCGGTATAAGACGCAGTCTACTAGACTTATTCCAGTAATAGATGTAGTGAGGACCACATTGCAATAAAAATTCAAAATGGTACCTAAGTACCTACACGGAAAAATCCACTTACGTGATATTGTTCACTCCAAAGTTCTCAATACACAGATGTGCCCTCCCAAACTTCAGGGCGCACGGAATCATGTCATTGTTGGGAAGAGTGAGCTTACTCATTCCGTTCGAGTCGGTTGCAGGAAACGGTGAACGCCAGACGTTTTTACTTATCACTATTCGTTGTCAACAACCAAGATAAGTAGAACCACAGCATATCGTGCCGCTAGCGATTTTAGGGGTCAAGTAGATTGGTTATGTGTAAACTACTTACGACACACATAAGAGACGCAGTTTATTACCAATTTCAAGTTACTCAGGGCATATCCATTGGTTTATATCGATGGTTCGCTCTGCAACTCATTAAACCGTACATTTTATCACAAATTAAATACTGATCATAGAGTTCTCGTATTGAGTGACATTAACAAGCAGATGTTAAACGTGGAGAAAAACATTGAAAAAAAAAAAATATATCACATGGGCGGGACCAACGGACAATTATGGTTTACTTGTCCGCCGATCCCACTTCTGAGATATTAGGAACATAGTTTATTCTAAGTTAAGAACACCATTAGTTCATAAATAAAACAGCTATGATCAGTCTACAGCATTATATTTCGGAATCAGTCCTTCATACCAACTTATTCATAGCTGCCTCGTGCAGATCAAGTAGTACATTTCGTACTATAATAAACAAAAACGCTTTACAGTACCTTAAAATCAGTAACAGATGTACAATTATTACTTTTTACTTAGATATTTACTTATTACTGGTTACGAGTACTTTTAATTTAAACCTTTCGCTTAGACTTGCTGCCGTATATATTTTTTATCAACATGTTCCCACGAGACCAACGTGAGCTTCCTAGTTTCCCGCCAAAACTATCGCAGCCCACAGACTACAAACAAATCATATTCACCCGGAATTTTAGGGTTGCCATAGAGTGCATTACGGTATTCTTACTATTCTTTAAATACCAACTTATATGAATTACTAATATTGCTAACAATACTTTATTGGTAACCGACTTCAAAGACGAGGTTGCTTTAAGATCGATTGTACTTTTGTGTGTGTTGCTTCAAGTTTTGCCGGAATAACTAAACTTATATAACTATAACTTGTATTACTAACCAAACGCTAGCAACTTTTATTTGTAATATTTCTGTCTGAATTTTTATGAATAAATGTTTTTTTTAATAATCTTGACGATACTTTTATCATCTTCGTTCGTTTCGATCGTTCTTTTTCGGTATTTTTGTGGGGTTTTCCCGATGAATACAGTCTTGGTGTCTTCAAATCGAGATAGCATCGGTTTCTTCTAGTCAGCGCTCACTTGGTAGACCACATCGTCGCTTAACATAATATGATATTGCGGTCAAGAGTAAACTTATAAAAGTTTAAAAAAAAAACTTCGTATCAAAAAGGGATTAGTTATCGATATTTCACATTGAACAGTAAGCGCATCACTAGTTGTACCCCAGTGCATTCTAATATGAATTCGTTTTTAATCGAGTACAAATTGGGCGCGAAATGAAACCACGGCCCTTGAGGACCCAGCGGTACTGCAATTTCAATTAAACGACATCAACAAACTGTTGCAATTTATATTTACCGTCGTATTTCAACCCAATACTTATATTTTCTTCACTATCCTACGGTTGCTGGAAGAAATCGCTCTTAGTGATAAAGTCGCCAATTGCTACTTTGTTTTAAGGTTTTTCTGTATTTTGTTTCTATTATTTAAGTGCAGTAAAGAGTTTTTCAATATATTTCAAATATAATTACTCAAGGCTTACTCTAACTTACCATTACTTACCATGTATACTGCTGGGACTCTGGTCCTTCTCTCATAAGCAGAGAGTCAACACACTGGCCTAGTACCTATATATCTCGTCGGATGACCCATAACCTGAAAATATATATTTCTTGGAAAATACAGATGTCATTATCGATTGTTATATTTATTATTGTTATAGTTATTTGTTTTATGTCTAAAGTACCTGGGTGACCTAGATACATACTGATTTTCTAAAAAAAATGAACTTGAAAAAGAAAGGCGGCCGGTTGAATTGGAACCCGGACCTACCATATTATGTCCGCCCATCTTCCCGACTGAGCTAATATGCTGTCGCGCGACGTCGCGAAATTTACCGTCACATTCTAATCTTCCCTTTAGTCCACGTTCGTAACTGATTTTTGATAACCAGATACGAACATGGAACTTTTTTCTTGTTTGATAACAGGTTACGAGAACGGAATATATTTGCCGTTTTCGTAACCATGTTTCATAACCAGCTACGAAAATAGTGTATTTTTTCTCTGTTCATAACTGGTTATCAAAACAGAAATCTTCATGTAACAGTTTTTCATTGTCTAAAAACACGCATAAAACTGCGTTTTGGAAAAATAAAACCTGACTAAATCTATTTATCTTCTCCGAAACCCACTGTATATATAATTTCATGAAAATCGTTCGAGCCGTTTCCGAGATTTAGATTCTATATCAAGAATTGCTCGATTAAAGGTATAAGATGTTCTGTGTATCGTAAGTAGGTATGTATTAGCGTATATAACAGAGCCTCGTAGTTTTACATAAAACGTAACCTATACGTTTTTTTTGTTATAATCTGAGTTCGTAACTTTAACCCGATCCGTTCATATATGTTACGACGTGATTGAGCAATCAATATATATCCAAACATTGACATTTATGATAATAACATGATTATATTAATACCAGTTGTCACAGGATAAGTGTTGCTTATTTGTTTGTGTTGACGAGCGGTGTGAAATTTTAGATTATGATTAAGACTCTTCATGTTCTAACATCTGCGTCACTCTGTAATATAATGTTATGAGCTGACGTTGCTTAGTATCAGATACATATTCCAATTGTCCTGATAATCTATTCTAAATAAATCAAATTAAGAAAAAAAATGTTCCCGACAGATCAATTACTTTCATTGTTTGCGACATTTGGTCAAATTGCCTGCACTTTTTAAGCGATCTAACTCATTCGCACGTCAATTTAAACCTAACTGTCATAAAAATAAAGTTTGATTTCAAACACCAGTGTTGTTGGCTTATCAAAAAAAGTTGTTTCCACGTCTCATTTCGTGGCTAATTTGGCGTGTAAACGAGTTCTTTATCGCGGCGAAGTTAAACACTGTTTATTTAGTTCCGGATGACATGCGGGGTGCATATATTATTCATTTGACTAATGCTCTGGGCATTAAAACAATAATTCATTTGCAATTTGTTAATTAGGCACGTTTAAATATAACATGGTGATGTTAATCGGGTTCTTCTAATGCGTTCTATCGTATCGTCGCTTATTTCGGGCATAATTAAATTTTCTACGAAAAAAACAAATTCTTTAATTTGATAGACTACAGGCCCGTGAACAAAATTTATAGGTCAAATGAACCACCACTAGACCTATGTAGAATGATAGAAAGGTATAAAATGATAAGTTTTAGCACTATGCCGTCACTTAAAATCTGTCCAACTGAGTCCGGGTTGCAATTCTCGATAATTTCTCCTTGTCACGTGATTTTTGTACGGCATTGCAGAATAATGAATTAGAAGTGGTATTGAAACTGTATAGGACCAATGCCGTACATAATCCAATGACCCAATTTACCCTGAAAATTGCCGGAGAATCAGATTTTTTCCGACAAAAATAACAATTAAAAAAATAATTTCCTTAATTCCCTAACGCTGTACAAAAATCATGCGACAAGGAGAAATGATCGAGAGTTGCAACCCCCTATCTTCACCTGTACTCAGTTGGACTCAGCTTTCAAGTGACGGCATAGTGCTAAATCTTATTATTTTATACCTTTTTTTTTAATGTGAATAATGTTTATTTCAAAAAAGTACATGGAACATAAATGACTTTTCAATCATAACAAACAAAGAGTTTACATATACTACGTAAAGAGTTAGGACTAGAAGTTAGACTCTTTGGTAACAACCATGTCAGTTTTCATACGAGTTTTTGTAGTACCTATAGAGTGAAGAGACCAGATGAGAGATGGTAAGCATCATGCCTGCCACATAACAGCACAGTGACACGTAGCTATTGGAACATGAAGAGTCCAAATCCTTACATAGCACTGCACTCCGCTCGTCACCTAGAGATATAAGATGTTTTATATCATATCACTGGAAACATTGCCCTACAAACCGAAACAGTGATCTTTCCTCATTACTGCTTGGCGGTAGAATAACTGGCAAAGGTGTGGCACTTTCTCAGGTGGACTCTGCAAAGAGTCCTATCACTACAAAAAATTATATATATAAAATTATATAAAAATTATACAGAACGCTGTTAGCGATAGCTTATACGTAATGTTTAAGGATGAATCCATGTAATACTTCGCAAGGTCTCCAGCAAGTATTTTTACGATCATAAACTACTAATGCACTAACACATAAAGCCGTTTAAACACTACTATAACAACTCATACACCTGCCATGCAAATCACGCCTACAACACCCACAAGTTCCTTCCTAAAGGCCATACAAAAGCTATGCATGTCTTAAAACCCTATGTAGAAGGGCCTTAAGGATGAATGGGTTTTCCTTTTGACTGCAAAATGATCTTGCTGTTCAGAATTGTTGGCATAGATATGCAAATTAAAACAGATGTGAATAAACCTAGGAACGGCAAAAATATTTGCTTATTTTTATTGCCTATAACAAAAGTATACGATGACTATAAAACTCTACTCGTATGTGTTTTAGATTCTGCAAAACTGGGCTAGACTCGGTAGGCGGCGCCAGCGTGCTGTCCGGCTAATAGGTGATAGAGTGATAGACTAACTAAAAAGCTGCTAAGCCTAGAACATCGTCGACAAATCGACCGGGGATGTGCAGCGGGTGTACATGACTTTATATTTCCTTCTCTTTTCCACAACTACAGGACAAGACGTCAGTCGGCCGACTCCCGCTCATATGTTGTGTATATTCCCCAAACGGATTCGAATAAAACGGTTTTGAGTCTACTTTACTCATACGTAGGGTGCAGATTTAGAGTGGAATAAGTTGCTTCTTTGTTCCTTGAGAGATACGATACAGAAATTTTTAAGGTCAGTGTAAATAGATACTTTCAGGTCAGTGTTCGTCATCTTCAACCACACCTTCGCAAACCATCAGACGAGTAGGTAGTCAAACGCGGGCTCACTCGAGATAAAAAACACTTGTACTAGGAAAAGACACACACACACACAGATTTTTCCGTAGGCTGTGAATGAAGCTGTTCGTCACGCTCGCTGTGAAGTGAATGATTCATTTGAGGGAACTCGGGACTGCCGAGGGTACTCGAGCAAGAAAGATACAGTCAGCTGCTGCTGTCACTGTCACTGTCGTGTCACTGTGTTTACTATGTACAATTTTGAAATAATTATTATAATTTGAAATTATTCAGTTGTTTTATTTCTTATTTTAGTTTTTACTTCTACGGTCACACACACATATTTTTTTAGAATGGATACAATAGTTGAACAGATTACCTAAAACAAATTAAGAATCATAAAAATAGGCATTTTAAATAAAAGTGTAGATGTACCATCTGTACAATCAGACCAGTTATTCTCTGATAGACTCGGGGCGCAGTTACCGTAGTGGCAGATCGTAAGGCGGGCGCGCCGCGAGCGATCACGGCGCGCGCCTTTCTACGCACCACTGGGCACACATGCACGCTGCCTACATGACGTTTCATATCTATACACTTTTCAATTCTTTGTCATGCTTTTAACAGACTACCGAAAAGGATGAGGTTGTCAAATCGACTGTATTTATTATATTTCGCCAATACGAATGCCTGTTATATGTATACTGAGTATGTTTTTTAAAATTATACCAGTGAACATAGTCTTAGAATATAAAATATGTGACATATGTCGTATATTACCTGTCCCGATAGACTTCATTCTATCAAAATAGACTGTCGCAATCTTAGAATAAAAAAGATCGAAATGAATAAAAAAAATTGAAAAAGATGTCATAATTTATTGACTATGTTTTAAAAAAAAACGTGATCAATAAATCTGTGGTTCTATAATGACAAATACACAATATGTCATCTTGAGGACTCTGACAACGTTGTGTATAAATAAATCACTTCATTATATGTGTACACTATATACCTATAGTGTATATACACATATACACTATAGGTAGGTATTTCAGAAAATATTTCGTTTATATTGATGTTATTGGAAAAAATAAATAAACAGCAAATATTAAAACATTTGCTAATCAAAAGCCATTTTCGACCCGCGTATTTTTTTTTAAAGTTATTCTTGGCCATGAATGCACTATTCATTCAGCCACTGCTATGTACCTATATATACGCATGTTATTCTCGTGTTGGTGTGCTTACTACGTTTATTCTAATTTAAAGTTCTAAATATTTTTTATTTTTGATTATTAAAATTATTTAGTGGTCTATAAATATAGGTATTTCTGATTTTAGTTTTCACCTCTGCCGTGCGGTCTTAAGCGGACACATTTTTAAATTGTGTAACAAATGATTTTGCCTAGCTTACGTTATGAATTTTCGTATGCTAAAATCAATTTAATCTACCTAATCAAGTTTTAACAAGTATTTACACATTTACAGCTTGGAGAACGCTCAATTTTTTAAATATTTGTCACTTCTACTATAAAATGTGCACAACAAAAACTTAACATAATAACTAGCGGTTCGCCCCGGCTACGGCTGTGGTACATATATACCCTAAAGAACCTAAAGGTCAGGTATATATCGAACGCTGAAAGAATTTTTGACATCGGTCCAATAGTTCCGGAGATTATCGCGTTCAAGCAAATAAGCTCATTAGCTTTATATAGCTTAGCTTATATTTGCTATAGGCAATATAAGTACCACGTGCGAAGCCTGGGCGTTCCACTAGTGTATGTGTATATATACGGCATTTGTCGTTCTTTTTAGTATGAAAACATAAATAATAAAATTGATAGTCACAGGAACTGCCGATAGAAGTGAGTTATAAGTTGTAACTCAGAATTTGATAGCTTACTTTGGGAATTACGCGGGTGAAACCGAAAAGCGTGGCCATGAGCATGTACGTGCCCATCTAGAAATGCTGAAGCATTGCTAGATGACCAATGACCACGTTCTAATGACCACGAATTCCTAGCGTGACGCTAGAATTCAATTCACAGCCCACGAAAAATCTGTCTGTGGCGCGCCGAAAGTTTCACTTCAAAAAGCGAAACGGGATGCAAAAGTGCAAGATGCAAGAGTGAGCCCGTGCTATACTTCCTACCTCCCTACTGAAACAGTATCTCCAGGCGCCCTGCCTCCACAGAGATAACAAAATTATTCTTTCACTTATGTTTCAGTTATTGAGTAGCCATTTGATGGGACATTAAATGAAAAATTAGTCGTCATGCCTTAATAATAATAATTTATATTATGATTAAGTTTACAATACTTCTATATAGAGTAGATCCTAAGGCTTTGGTAGTGTCCAGGGCTAATTCCACGATCTCGGTAATGGCCGCGTCCAATACTCCGCAGTAGGGCTGACGCCCGCAGGCAGTCACGACCTGCGTCCAAGCCATCGCTCTATGTGTATCATGCTTTATGTGCACTTTACAATTTTTATAAGTAACAAACTAACAGACATATACCAAGAAGAAACTGGAGAAATTGATAGTGAAAGACAATATCAGATTTACAGACATAGCCCATAATTTGATATATTACAACATACAATTTGATATACCTACGCATATTAGCTGATGCTACCTACTCGCCTAAATAAATAAATATAACTTAAGTTATGCACTTTCACCGGGTGGTGAAAGTGCAACTTAACAAGTAAGGTGGTGACAAGGTAAATGTCGTTTACGCAACAAACACAATATTTGCGGATGAAAAGTTTAATAATTAAATTTTTAGTGATATTATATTGACATATTATAGTTTAGTGGTTTATATTTATTATTCTAGTTGGATATCACCGGTTGTCTACTACTTTAGATGTTTTTTTTAACCGACTTCCAAAAAAAGGAGGAGGTTATCAATTCGACCCCTGTTTTTTTTTTTTTTTTTTTTATGTTTGTTACCTGATTTCTCGAGAACCTCTGAACCGATTTTAAAATTTCTTTTTGTGTTCGGATGGGTATGCTTCCCGAATGGTCCCATATAAATCTTTTCGAAATCGGTCAAGTAGTTTTTGAAATATGAACCAAGAACTGAAAATTTGCGTATCTGGATGACGTAGTTGTAGATTTCACAAAAGTTATGAATCTCGACCCTGTCAATACAAAATTGCGTAAATGCTTTAATAAAAACTTGTTTTTAACCCCCGACCAAAAAAAGGGTGTTATAAGTGACGTCGATGTATGTCTGTGTGTCTGTCTGTCTGCTGTGGCACCGTAGTAGAACTCAAACAGATGGGCCGATTTCGATGCGGTTTCTTTTATTTCAAGGTTAATACCATAGCAAATGTTCTTAGCTATGTCTGGTTAATGTCGATTCAAGATGGCCGCCTCCACAAAATGGCGGACAAAATATTTCTTCACAACCTACCTCAATGTGGATATCAAATGTAAGGGCTTGACTAGTAGAATACTATGTACTATAACAAATTTCAAATGCAAAATGGCCGCCACGACAAAATGGCGAATTATATTATATTTTTCATTACTACCTCAATTTGGATATCAAACTAAAGAGCTTGACTAGTAGAATACTTTGCACTATGAAAAAATTCAAATCCAAGAAGGCCGCTTCTACAAAATGCCGAAATACATTTCTTTTTTCACAACTCCCTTTATATGGGTATCAAATGAAAGGGCTTGACTAGTAGAATGTTGTACAGATAACAAATCCAAGCCAAGGTAGTCGGGGGTTAATCAAAATTATTAATTTTGTTCTTGTACACTAAAAAGAGTAAAATAAACTATTTTCGTACAAAAAATTAAACCGACTTCAAAACCACAAATAGGCACTCAAAAGCGAAAAATAAACTAAAATCATTATTATAAGCGCTACTCACTCATCTATTTGAAGTCGGTGCCAGTCAGGTCAAAAAGTTAGTAGATTGATGCTATGTAGGCACAGGTAAGTAGTATCTATCCTATACCTGTTAGATTTGGCTGGCACCGACTTCAAATAGATGAGTGAGTAGCGCTTATAATAATGATTTTAGTTTATTTTTCGCTTTTGAGTGCCTATTTGTGGTTTTGAAGTCGGTTTAATTTTTTGTACGAAAATAGTTTATTTATAATTATCTACAATGATTTAATTAGGTAGAGCCTTTAACAAAACTAAATTACTATGTAACATTACACTACATGTCCAACTATGAGATAAGGGTATTACCATTCAGCATGGCAATACCACCAGTATAGTGGGCCCATCTTTTGGTGTCGACTGGTAGTGGATTTGATCATCTTGATTATTTTTAGAACTTCATCAGTTTTTGAATAATTTAGACGTGCTTAGTGCAATCTTTGATATGTCCTACAGTACAGTACGAATTGCAAATTAAGTAAGAATTAACACGCTAAAACTGTTTCTGAATCAGTGGATCCAACCCATGAGTGAATAATTACTTCTAATGTTCGTTTCGTTTTCCAACTGAGGTCGCTTTCAAAAGATTTTATGTTACGAAGTAGAAACACATAATTTGTAACTAACTTTCTCAAGTTAATAAACGAATAATGGGAAGTGAGATTATTTTAATTAAGATACCAAATTATTGCTAACATAATAATTACATTCTGATTTTTGTAGTTGTAAAATATCTATGCAGATGTTTTTACAAAATTGTCTCAAAGCACATACGATACTTTTCTTCTAGAGTAGCTACACAATTTGACCGGCCTGTGCTCATGAAAGACCCCTCTGTTTCTTTTCGCTTCTTTTTACTCTTTGACGTTTTTTTCGAAAAAAAGAACGCAACCTTTTTTGTTTTAAAAATGGAATTCATGATGCGGTCGTTCCGAATTTGAACAATTTGACTTCCACAAGAGCGACAAGGCAAGAAAGATGCTGCCTGTGCTTTCGGTGCAAAGCGTTTGTGCCAACTCTATTTTATAGTATATGTAAACTCTTTGGTGCTTACCAAGAATAAACTGATCCACTCTCGATTCAAAAACACCAAGAGTATAATTAAATTAACACATTCTTGGTCTAGACGTTATTACCACAGAAGTATGGTCAAACCTCTTCGTTCAAGTCTTTGGAACGTGAACCATGAAATGATGTCATATAGAAAAAGGGCATAATGATATTAGATCATGCAGATTAGTTGCACACTCTCTGACGTGTATCTGATTCAATTTAATTCAAATTCAAAATTCGAAAAGCTAGAAATATTGCGGCAATGTTCAAGACTTTGAAGTATTTTTCGAACAAGGATGTCGTTGGCTATTATGTATTAGGTATGTATGTTTAATAAGGACATGATCAAACTAACTTCATTATTATATGACATATTATATGAGTAATTTCATTCTACAATATATAATAAAATAACTTCGAAAGAAATCACGGAACATGAATTTCATATATAAGTCAGGGTAAGTTTCTGTAATTTAGTATCTCGAGAATACTGACATACTATAGAGGTAGTATTTTGCCTACTAATAGTACATAAAGTACATATAGCACATATAGTAGTACATAGCAGGTGCAACAGCAAGACTTTTTTTTAACTTTTATAGGTTTACACTTGCCATCTCGCCTGATGTTAAACGATGATGCGGTCTACGATGGAGCGTGTTTACCTAGAAGAAACCGATTTACTCTCGATTTGAAGACACAAAGATTATTATTAAAATACATGTCTAACAAAAAACCTATAGAGGGACCGTCAAAACGTGTTTTGGTATCCCAGTATCGATCCTATCTAAATCACTAACCAACCACCAATTACAACCGCCAAGCGGTCTATCTGAACCCCGAAATCTACTCAAACATTATCATTATCCAGAATAAATTCAATATGACATTATGGATCGGTCAAAACTAAAGCTACAGCAGATCAGTTTCGAAAGTGTGGCAGCACAATCGTATATTAATGTCGAAGGTACGTTACTCATAAATGTACACGTCAATTTAAGAAACAAAAATAACAGTAGTACAATTGTTACTAAAATGAAGATATATATTTTTATGAAAATTTTAATACCTTACAACACAATTATAGTACTTTCGTTTTTTTAATGCTCGTTTTTATTTTGTAGATTGATTTGTTTTAGAAATTTGTCATTGATGTTATGATTTTCTAATTATTGTGAAATGATATACCGTTCTTGATAAAAGGTTCTTGAGTGGCTACCACGATCCGGAAGACGCAGTGTTGGACGGCCTCCTACTAGATGAATAGATGACCCCACAAAGGTCGCTGGAAACCGCTAGTTGCAGGTTGCGCAGGACCGTTCGTTGTAAAAATTTAGGAGAGAGGCCTATGTTCAGCAGTGGACGTCTTGTGGCTGATGATGATGACGATACCGTTTTTTGTAATACTGGATGTCCTGCTATTCTTTCCGCACCATTTCACTGAGTAGAATCCCATATTTACTATTTTTTACGGTTTTTTTGCCACCCCTTTTTGGGTCGAAATCAAAAGCCTGACTTACCAAACTCGCAACAGGTATAGTGCAATTATACTAAGAAAACGCTGAGAAGCCGCAGTCGTACGATCAGTCAAATAGGTATATTGTCTTTGAATAAAAACACCCAAACTCAGAATTAGCATCTATATTTATCACACAATATGTGCACTGAGCGGGAATCAAACTCATGATCTACTCATTTGGGCTGACTAACCCACGAGGTCAAACTTCAAACTAACCACAAAAACCTCAAGACTTATCGACATCAAAAAAATGAAGCATACCTCGACCCCCAAATTATGATCCCCGACTATAATCACCGAGCTATCGAGGGCTTTATCTACAAATCTAATATTAATAACGACAGGACTCAATGTGGCACCATGAGGGTTAGAACAACTGATCCAGACGCTTATTAATAATACTTATAGTAAAAATACGTTTATTTCAGACAAATAACCTATAAAACATCAAATGTAGAACAGAAAATTATGTAAATTTTTCTATGTCTTCTTTTCTTCAATACTCCTTTTCCATCCTGCAGTTGCCTGGAAGAGATCGCTCTTAGCGATAAGGTCGCCAATAGCGACTTTGTTTTTTAGAGTTTTGTATATTTTTGTTTTTTGTGTTCTAATTAAATGCAATAAAGTGTTTTTTCATCTATGTAAATTATACTAAAGCGCATTACGTTTTTTTTAGTTACACAATTTCTATAGTAAACTAATTCTTTATTGTCATAAATACAAATAAAATTCAAAGATACACGTCACGTACAAAGTCATAAACAAAAATAAGCCGACCTGAATCGTTCCTGGCAAATGTGGCCAAAACGCTGGCTGCGTTGCCTCGCTGGATGGCGATGGCTATCCTCTGCCTCAGAAACGAGCCAGAGCGGGAGCCAAATTATTATAGTTGTGTGATATAATATATAGTCTAAATAATAATACGTGAAGCAAAGACTATGTCATCATCAACATCATCAAAATACCACACAATGTTCTCACTGCTAAGACTTGGAGCCTTCACTCGCAAGGAGAGAGTTTAGACTATAATCCACCACGCTGGCCCAGTGCGGGTTGGTGGATGACACATGACTTCGAAAGATTCTAGGGTACATGTCGGTTCCCTCATGATGTTTTTCTTCACCGATTTTAAGTTAGCATTACACACATGACTTCGAAAAGACAGTGGTGCGCGTGTGGGGTTTGAACCCGGGGTCTCCGGATCGGCAGGTGCCGTTCTCCCGACTAGACCAGCCGTAACTTCGAGCCGTAAAGATGTACTTACTCCATTTTACGAAAATTGCATGGACAAAATTTCGAGCGTGAGCGTGAAATTTCGGTCACAGACTGTTTTGTAGAGTTGTAGAGAAAGAGTTAAGAATGTCACTCTCTTAAATATGCATAAAAATACATTAAATAAAAAACCATGTTCTGGTTTGAAGAGCAATGTTTAGAAAAACACGACATAGTTTTTAATAAGCCCCCCACGGTTTCATTAACCTTATATCTAACACCTTAAAATTGAAGAATTAAACAATACGTATCAATCAACGTTGGCCGCACCGCTTCCGCAGGAGCTACGCAGCGGGCCCGCTGCGACGCGCAGCGGGAGGGAGCGTGCGACTCATTTGCGTACCTACGAGCTTTATGCGTTTTAAAAAAAACGAGGTACAGTGCCAACTTATTATGTAGAATGTAGCGATGGTGCCACGATCGAAAGATGCTACTACCTATTATAAAATTAGACAGACGATTTATGCGTCCGTGTTCAATGAGCATCAGTCAGTAGTTCCGCTTTTTGGCAGTTGTTCTACAGATAAGTTGGTAGCACTATATTAATATTATAATAATAAGTTTGACCTGTCTGTGTACGTGTGTATAAGTGTGTAAGTATTTTATCAGTTATCTGGCTTCCATAGTATAAGCTTTGCTTAGTTTAGGGTCAGATGGTATTATGTGTGAATTGTCCAACAATATTTGTTTATTTAATGTTTACTAAAATGTTGTTCAGGGTGTCAGTTTTTCTTGACAGTGTCCGCGCTTCGTAAAACTTTGCACTATTCATTTTTTCCTAACGGACCAAAACAAGGTTGCAGTCTGTTTGGCCTGAATGTTTTAAAACTATAATGAACAAATCTTAAAATGACCTTTTCCCATAATGACGGATTTTCGAAATGTAATAACTTATTCTAGTATACCAGAAATAAAACTGTCAAATTGAAGTACACTTATAGGTATTGGTAACATTTTATTATATAAGCTTAAAATGAAATAAAGTATAACTTAAAAAAATCAAAATGGCGTTATTTTATGTAGATTACCACTTCCGTCCATATCGCACGGCAGAGTCGCATATAACCAGCATCGATTATGTTAATTCGATTACAAACCACAGGTGCGTGGCGCGTCCCTACGCTATCATTATGGTCGCTTAAGTTTAAACAATAAATTTATGTAAATCTAAAAAATCGAATGTTTATGTTGAAAAGTACCTTTATAATTTTTAATCTTGTTCTAAATTATTTCTGACTTCCACGTAATTAAAAACATGTTTATCTGAGTAAAGTCAGGAGATGAATGAACGCGAATGAACTGTAAAGGTAGTTTAAATAAATCAAACTAATTTAATCGCATTTTGTATATATATCACCGTAAAATTGCTAAAACCGTCAGATTATAATCTAACATCGTCAGATTACAAACTAACTTTAACCTGCCGTAAGATTATAATTTTGTGTTGCGAACGTCGACCGCGCCACCAAGTGCCCTCAGAGACTATAACTTCCAGATGGCCTTTAAAGATAGAAATGCAGCGGTGATGGAGGCTCTGGGTCGGGGTGAAGCTTTTATTGCAAACCATTTCTAAAATAGTATAGGTAATAAATATGTAGATACTTAGTTTTCTAGAAATATGATCTAATATTTAAGTCTATCTACATTAGACAAAGAAAATAACTAAAAGCAAACAATGGTATAATATGTTTAAAAAAGGCATGTAGGCAAAAGGCTGTGGAGGTACTTTTTATTAAAAAAAAGATTATAATCTAACAATGATAACAATTAATATCACACATAAATACACAATACATTTACAACACATTTAAATAAAATATTTAGTGTTCAATGTCACGCACAAAATTTTATGGCAAAAGAGTGTGTCACAGTTGTAACCACCAATTAATTAAGAGTATTTTTACATGATAATTAAGAATTTTGTAGCACAATTATTTTTATTGCTCTTTTACAAAGTCTTTTATAAAAGGATATATATATTTCAGCTATTGCTGAATCCGTTGGGCAAGGCCTCTTTACAGCAGCTTACTTTTAAATATTGTTACTTGTTTAGGTAGGTATTTAAACTGTTGTGTTATTATTATTTTGTAATTGACGTTACCAAGTTTTCTATGGTTCGAAGAAATAAAATGAAATTGAAAAGCGCAATTAAAAAAAAGAAATTGTTAGGCCTAAAACGTATTCAAAGGTTCAGTAATAGGTATCGTTCTTGGCTTATAGTTGCGGAACCCCAAAACGAATGTTGGGTATAATATTTTATTGACGCCATAACTCACTACACTTTTTCCATTTTGGATTTGGAAGCGCTTGTTTTTACAGCACCCTTGTTTTTCTAGAATACGTTCGAACATCAAAGAATTCCTTTGAAATCGGAACAAATTGTGTGGCGAATTTGATTTGGCGCCGATTCCCTCCAACTCGAACCCTCATATCGTACTCGTGGCGGGAAATCGTATCACGCGGATTACTTTCGAAGACCGCGTTCGAATTTCAAATTCAAATTGAGCTGGCAGGTGGCACGAGAACTCATATTGCCGCGAAAATGATCAGTAATTTCTTTTTAAATTAAATGTTTGACTGCCAGTAACAAACCCGACGTTTTGCGATTTATTCAAATACACGTAACTTTTCATGGACCAGTTCTGGTGCATCGTTTTTCGTAGTTTTATTTAAAAGCAGATTCTAAGAATCGTAGTGCGACGTTCAAAAAATTGTAGATTACGTCACAAAACAAAATCAATGTAATGTTCAGAAGCTTATAAATACGAGTAGCATATCACAAGAATAGGACAATGAAATAGAAAATAACGGTTTAAATATTTCTAGTAGATTTATTACAATTGGTCTAGATTACCTTTGACCCATAAATAATTATGCTTTGGTTGTCCTTAAAGTAAGATGGATTTCGATGTTATTTAACCTCTAAACTCATCGATATAAACCAATGGATGTACCCTGAGTAACTTGAAATTGATAATAAACTGCGTCTCTATATGTGTCGTAAGTAGTTTACACATAACCAATCTACTTGACCCCTAGAATCGCTAGCGGCGCGATATGCCGTGGTTATACTTATTTTGGTTGGTGACAACGAATAGTGATAAGTAAAAGCGTCCGGCGTTCACCGCTTCCTGCAACCGACTGGAACGGAATGAGTGAGCTCACTCTTCCCAACAATGGTAAGATTCCGTGCGCCCTGAAGTTTGTGAGGGCACATCTGTGTATTGAGATCTTTGTCTAAACTAATTAAACCCTAGAATAATAACGCCTAGAAACCGGGTGCGGGACCCGGTTTCTAGGCGTTGGCAACGAAAGTGAGGCATATCATAGTGAGCCATATTGGCTTAGTGCATGTGTCTCCGACAATTAAAAACATTGTGACGGTTTGTGTGGTCCTTCACTGTATAAACTCCACGACATTAGAGTTTTGTTTGACGAACTTCAGCTTTGCTTACTTTGCTTACGCCGATATCAATTTGTGTTTTGACTCACTTAAGCTGAAGCATTTGTTTGAAGGTTATCGATCTAGACGTTATCTATGTACTTATTAAACTATATTTTTATAATTTTTGTGAAGATATTTTGACGTGACAACGTCATATAAATTGGTTTGCCTGGTGACACTTCAAGAAACTGCGTTACGCTCCGCTCACGTTATGCGCTCACAACGAGAGCGAGTGAGAGGCACGCGTCCCTTCCACTCGGGCATGGTTAGCCCGCCTAAGAGCGAGAGAGACAGACATAAAAAGTGAAAGGCACGCGTCCCCTTCCGTAAAATTATTTTACCACTCAAAGTCGTTGTCACGTAAAACTTTCGCCCGTATACCGACTTTACAGGCAACCAATTTTTTTATTGCTTTTTTCTAGTTTTTCTAAATGGCATACCTTGTAATATTAGATTTAGATGTAAAACAAATATGATAAAAACTTAAAATCTAGAACACATTTAACACCTCCATAAACATACGTTATGAAAACTGGATTGGAAAACGGAAATTCACTATAGCGACAAAAGAATTTTGTGTTACTCAGTGAAAATTATAAATTAAAAACCTTTTTTCATGAAAAGTCCTTTAAAATCCTACTATTTTTTTAATAAATATCAATCAGTATTTTTTTATTTATCAGTAGGTAAGTAACAACATCACCTATCATCACACTATCACTTTCACCCTTCAAAAACATAATATCTACTACCCACGTTAATTATACGGCACTCGTCGTAACAAGCTAATGCGACCTGTCAAAATTAATAAAATATATCAAGTGTCAACACGTGTCTATACTTTTTTCCGGCCAGTGTTTTTTTACCAAGCATTTTTTTTCCTTTCGCAACCAGCCAGCAATAAGCCCGTAATGGGAGGCGCGTGGCGACTCAAGAGCTCATTGTCTGTGGACTCTATAGTATTGTTTGACCACCCCCCGTGGTGTACGAGGCAACCAATTTGATGCGGAACCACTTTTAAGCGCTACTATCGTATTTTCGTACTACAATGATGTGACTTTGTGCAATGTTAGTTTTAACATTTTATCAACTCTACCAAAAGTTTGTATAAAGAATGTAGAGTGGCGTAATACGTTAATAGGTACATGTTTTTAACATTGTAACTAAATCTTGTTTTAATCAAGATGTGGAAAAATAATAGCCATTTTTGATTAGGATTGAAACAAGATAAGTTAGAAGTGTAGCATAGCATACGCTGCCGACTTTTTGTCACTTTAGTAATAAAAAGTGATATCGTATTAGTAAATGAGAAACAAGTCAGAAACTAAAATCATTGTGACTTTATCTTTCTTTTCGGGTACCTACTCGGCGGTCCCGTGTTCACCTGATCTAGTCTTTCACCTACGGGAAAATCTGTGAGCGTTGCGCAAAAGAAGTTTTCACTTCTAAAAAAACAGTAACACTTTGGGAGTGCCAAACAGAAGTGAAAATACAATATGAAGAGATACTTATGTATAGAGATATCGGTAACGGTAGCAACGTCGTTCAACTATTACTACATGCAATTCAATTGTTTGTTTCACTTTAAAAAAAAGCCAAATGCTCCCAAAAAAGTGTTTACCTCAAAAATTAAAACCTTTTCAATGCATGGAATTTGAAAATGGAATGAAGTTGAGGGCAGAATCTGAATTGGTTATTTAGTTCGTGGCCCCGGCTCGCGTGTCCGTCCAGACGATCAATCAGTCAAATTATATTGTCTAACAGATTGGCCCAAATCGACCGATCTCATTGTTGGACGAGGTCTTAAAACGATGTAATCGACTTACGGGTTAGTTGAGGTTTTGTTAGCGGGATTTAGGTGCTTTATTGTACTGAATTATTTTTCTCGGAAATACAATATTCCAGATAAAGAATTATAGGCATTGTTTTCAGCTATCTCGATTGTTTACTGTTATTATTATTACAGAATATTTAACATGGTGGAGCATTCCGTTGATGTTGTATGTTTACGAGTGAAATATTAGCGAATCGACATTTCTTTTGACCCACTGTATCTAATTCCTACTAATATTAGCAAAGCGAAAGCTGCTCAATCTGTCTGTTACGCTTTCGATTCCAACCTTTTTTTTTGTCCTAGCGAAAATACGTTATACCACTAACTCACGGGAGTTATATGGGATTCTTCTTTCGGATTCCGGATATCGCGGACCCATTAAAAACCGTGAGGTGTTCCATCAACGCACAATATTGGTTGGGTTACGGTAAATCTTCCGTATTCCACCCCGGCTTCGACTGCAACCTTTGCGCTCTGATAAAGTTTTTAGTACATTGATTACTATAAAATATTTTTATTAATTTTGTTTCCAAAATATATTTTAATAGGTATCAAAAATAATGCCACGTTCTGTGGGAAACTGAGAAAAAAACGAGACCTTTTACATTGGTATTTGAAAATGTTAACAATTTGAGATAATTTACTTTAAATTATGATTTATAACAATATCAAAGCAGGGGCGTACTAAGGACTCAGGAGGTACGACACTAATCTGGTCAGAGAAGAAGAATAAATAAAGGTAAAATTGGCTATTATGGGAGGAGCTGTTCGCATAAGACATTAGAACATTTTTGTGGTGTTTTTTTTAAGTAATGTAGATTGACAGGATGAGTAAAGCATGCGCTTTAGATAAGGAATACGAAGCACAGTGCGACGCATTGAATTATAAATAGTATATTTATTTGAATATGATTATATGTCCTATCATTTTAATAAAAAAAATAATCCAATTACTACACTACTTTATATGATTTAAACATACTCTGTTCAAATCTAAACTTCTAGAGAACAATTGATGAACATTTTTAAGTAAACAAACATCATTGTTTTGTCGTGGTTAAAGTTTTTTGATTCCCCATGTACATACTTTTATGTATTTTCACACGCAAATTCGCTAAAGTCATGCGACAATCTGGAATTTCCGTAAAATTTATATTTTTGAGTAATTAAATAAGAAAATATTAGTTATTGTAATACTAAAAACAAACTTACTTCATCTAGCACGTAATATGATGATAGATACATATTATTTTTAAACTTTCGTGCTTTAAACAAATAATAAAATAGATATATAATAACATAGATAGGTAGCGATTAAGCCCTGTATGAGGTATACAATGCAGTGCTTTAGTTTTTAAACAATAAATGTTATAAATTCTATATATGGCACGTAAATTCATAAAAACAAAACCGGTCCAATGCATGAAATATGAAACAAAATAAAATTAAATGTCTTATGTTTTTATTCACCCTTAGTACGGACCATTATACTCGTAGAATGCAGGTATAGGATCTCGGGATCAACACTGATTTATTGATATCATATTCGCAAATTGGACTTGATTTTGTAAAATCAACTCCATCTATAAAATGTGGTTATAATTGACGATCATAAATTAAAAAAGGCGAGTAATCGATGTTGGATACTAGTTGCTGTCAATTACTTTACCTGATAGCAGACGTTCAACCGCGTAACAAATTTTCATAATAATAGAACGCCTTTTAAAAACAAATAAATAAAATGTATGTTTTTTAGACATTCCTATTTTTTTCTTTGGATGATATGCATTTACGCATTACCTAAAAGGATGGTCGAGTTTTGTCGGACTTGGGACAGCGAGTGGTATCCCTACCTAAAACCTCTACGGGCTTCCGCCATACGACGGGAACACAGGGCCATTTCGCCCTTAAACACCCTTTCGCATTATTCAGCGAAACCGCCACGGCTTGCCCGCGTCCGGGCAAACTTCACGGCCAAAGCCTCGTTACTAACTCACCTGAATACCCAACCACCTCGGGGACTAACCAGTAAGTGGGGCCAGACGCTCTCCCATCTGAACACCCTTGGTCCCTCGCGATGGACCAGATGTTCGACCCCTCGACTACCACCGGTTGCACAGGACAGGCAGACCAGCACACCAATATACAGACACACTTCTTCTACAGCCTGACCGCGTTCGTTATATAACATTGGCAAGTATGCAAAGCCACGGTGGGCAGGGAGAACGGCGCTCCGTTATACTAGCACTTGCCTTTCGCCGGGGTCTTTCTTCCGCGGCCACAATGTCCACCAATAACATTGCGGGTGTGGGCGACGCCTGCGACACGTAACTCCCTCTTAGGCACTTTGCCGTTGGCTTGGCGGTAAGCCTAGGCAAGCAGCCCTATCCCTAGACCCAGGTGCGGTCCCAGCCTCGAATTTTGGAGGGGATTCACCAGTACGCAGCCTCAGACTGGGGGGGGGGGAACCAGTAGAAACACAATAAATCGAGTAAGCAACATGCCTACCACATAACAGCACAATAACACGCAGCTATTGGAACATGAAGAGTCCAAATCATTACCTAGCACTGCACTGCGCTCATCACCCAGAGATCTAAAATGTTATATCTCTAAGCCCTGTAATTTCTCTGGAAACATTGCCCTTCAAACCGGAACACAGTAATGTTTTCACATTACTGTTTGGCGGTAGAATAACTCGCAAAGGTGTGATTCTTCCCCAGGCGGACTCTGCTAGGAGTCCTACCACTACAAATCTATCTCTAGCGCGCGCTGTCTAGTAGTGCCCCCGATTTTACCCGCGTAGTTCCCGTTCCAGTGGTTTTCCCTCTTTAAAAATACTCTATGTACTATTAGACATTATTTTAGATTTTTACGTTACTTATATACGATTTGGGGGGAAGGGTCATGTCCCCGTGAAACCCCCCCCCCCCTCCCCCTTTGAACCGCGCATACCTAGACCAGAGGTCAGCACCAAGCGGACAGCGAGAGATCAAACTTCGGACCGAATAGAATTCGATTTGACACTAAAATAATAAAAAAAGTGGTCAAGTGCGTCAAGGGCTCGCCCATGAAGGCTTCCGTAGCAGCAAATAACATAATACAAAAGTTCTTGTACTTCGTTGTTACTTTAATCAGTGTTTTAACAATAGTCAATTTATGATGTATTAAAATAAAACTACTTACTAGATATCATTCAAACCAATTTCCGTTGATGTATGGTAACGTACATCATAAACTTTTTTTGTTTTTGTCATTCTCTAATTTTAGATATACAGGGGGGGGGGGGACAATTTTTTACCACTTTAGAAGAGTCCTTCGCGCAAACTATTCAGTTTAGAATAAAAAGTATGCTAGAAACCTAAATATCATTTTTGATGACCTATCCATAGATACCCCACACGTATCGTATTGATCAAATTTTTTTTTTAGTTTCAGTTTTATGTATGGGATACGCCTACAATTTTTTGTTTTTTTTCTATCTTTTGTATCAAAATCTTAATGCGGTTCACAGATCACATCTACTTACCAAGTTTCAATAGTATAGTTCTTATAGTTTCGGAGAAAAGTGGCTGTGACATACGGACGGACAGACAGACAGACAGACATGACGAATCTATAAGCCTATGGCTATTCGGTTATTATTTTCTAGACCACAATAAAAAAACCGCGGTATCTGAAGCCCCCCCCGAAACTACTTGCTGCATTATATAACAGATAGTAAACACCAATGGGAACCGGCGGGTCCCAAGAATAACATATTTTAAGGGCATACGCCATCTGGAAATCTCCATTTGATCAGCGTGGTATATGGCCTTGACTCTCTCCGTGTAAGAGTAGAGTATGCTTGTTCAAAATTTATACGTTTTAAAACTCTGGGGCATTATCTGTCCATTATCGGATTAGAAGCCACGACCCAAATTACAATAATTTGATCACGATCCGAGAACACTCAGTTTCGTTAAACGCGACCTGTTTGTTAAATTGTGATTGATCGAGCCATTTATATTTAAAGTTTAAAATCCCGTCAAATTGAAAATATTTATTTCATTACTGAAAACCCTATTTTATAAAAGGACCTTTTTCATAACATAGAATGACGAAACGAGCAGGGCATGTGCCTGATGGTAAGCAACATAGGTAAGTTATGGACAGGTGTCCATAAGAGCTGTGACACGAGCTATTTGAACAGGAAGAGTCCAAATTATTACCTACTAGCTGTACCCTGCCATGCTTCGCTGTGGAACATCGTGATGCAAAAATTAGATAAAAACAATCCTTGATGCGGATTATATTTCATTCTAAAATTTCAGCTCGATCGGTGCAGAACTGTTTGAGTTTTTGAAGCGTACACAAACCAACAAAACGTTTTTATATATAGAAATTGTACACTGTACTATAATACTACGCTCGTCTCCCAGAGATATTGGATGTTTTATCTCTATACCCTGTAATTTCACTGGAGACATTGCCTTTGAAATCGCACTATGATCTTTTCACATTACCGCTTGGTGGTAGAATAACTAGCAAAGGTACTTGCCCAGGTGGATTGTGCAAAGTAAATCCTAAGGGAGTAAAGCACTGTCTTGTGTCATATTGGATCCTGAGCGCAGCGAGGGACTCGAGTCAACTCCCGAGCGAAGCGAGGGAGTTGTACAGTCTTGAGTGAAGCGAGGGATCCAAGCCACCCATGACACAAGATAGTGCTTTACTTCAGAGGTGAATACTATACTTTTCATATCTTGTGCGAGGCAATTAAAAGAAAAGGCTATGTCGATGCAAAGTGTTCGAAATAAACTAAAAGAACAGTCTCGGACAGGGCCTTCACTTTTCTTGTTGTTTTCCATTTATCAAAATCGTCATAAGCTTTTAGGTATTTATCTTTCGATTTTTCCTGAAGTAAATTATTAATAATCCCTAAAGCGTCCAATTTGATGAACTCTGGGGTTAATTCACTATCGCTTGACGACATTTTGGTGTTATTTAAGAATTAAAGTGATAAAGTAACAAAATTCGACTCAATGGTGCCATTTTTTATATTTTCGTTCGATAGTTCGACATTTGGAAAAAAAAGTTCGAATTAATAAAGTCTTTTTACAATGATACTCGTACTATGGTACTATGGATAAGAATTTTCATACGACTGTCAACGTTTCAAATTCAAACCATTTTAATCCCTAAGGAATCTTCTCAATTCTCAATATTACTTACCTCTGCATTTAGAAAGGTCACAATCATTTGCTTTGTTTTGACGTTTCATGACTAATAATTGGACATTGTCGAGCAAGAGCTATGACAATATACTTTTACTGATTATACTTACACACTTACAAAAAACATACTTGCCGTCGTCACTTACTTTTTTTAAAGGACCTATGGAAGTTTCCCTTAGATGGTCGCAACTGCGCACAGTACTATGTATTACAGTTTGATAATCTTATTTTGGAAGAGATGCCAAACCTTTTTGTTGGAATCATTGAATCATTAACCATGCAAAAACGATATATAACATAGAGAATCAGTACGGGAGATGTTCAAAACTATTAACATATTAACAGTCCCTTCATTGTATATTTATGAATGTATAATGTATGTAAGAAAAAAATCGTAGTCGTCTGCAGAAATTAACTGATCTGAATCCAAAAGCGCACCATAAACACAAAATTGTATTTCCTAAGTGCAGACTTCAGAAAACAAATAACTCTTTCAAATGTAATGGTATTCGCTTCTATAATGCAATCCCTGTACAAGTGGAAGGTCTCAATGAAACCAAGTTTAAAAATGAAATAAAAGGCTACCTATTGAGCAAGGCATATTATAATATAAACGACTATGTTAAAGATAGTAACGTATGGAAGAGAAATGTCTCGAAATTAGAATCTTGTAATAAGGTAAAATAATAGATTTTTAAGACTTTTGATGTTACATTGTTTGTACTAATATAGTATCTGTATACTGTGTGTATTGATTATTTGTTATTTTGTCTTCGACAAAGCCTTTTTACAGCTGCATGTAATTGACTAGGCCCCTTTACAGCTGCTTTATTCTTTTTGACGTTGTTATTTGATCATATTATGTACACAGATTCTTTGCCTTTTTGTAAATGACGTTACCAAGTGTTCTTATGAATTTATGGTATGAATAAATGAATTGAATTGAATCGCTTTTACGAGCCACGAGTGATACTAAAGAAAAAAAACAGATAAGGAGGTCATGCACACCAGCTACACAGTCTTTGTAATGTATCTTATAAATGTGTACAAATTTAACACTTGCAGCTATAAATGATACTTTGAGACCTTCCTATTATTTGGTATTACAAATAAAACTTATTGTTGTTTGAAAAAACAACTCTACAGCATCACACGGTTTTGTCAAGTGGCCACCCATCCAAATACTATGTCCTACTAATACTCCCCGCAACACCTGCTTACGCGAACGAAGTAGCGGGTTCATCTAGTTCTACCAATATTATAAATTTCAATGTTCAATGTTTGGATATTTGGATGTATGTTTCTCAACCACGTCATGAACGGCTCGGGTTGAAATTGGGAACGCAGTTACGGTATATTATTGTTTGAGAGAACACAGGCTACTTTGTATCCCCAGAAAATAACGGGAACGAGAACTACGAGGGGAAAACCGCGAGACGCTGCTATTACATAAATTTATTCCAGACTATAAAATGCATAGCACACTTGCACAATGAATACATATATTAACATAAATGTAAATAAAATAAAATAAAACAGTATTAATGAATTAATGAAAATTATTTATTGTTCACACCATAAAAGATACATACAATCTTGGAAAAACAGTAAGACTACAACTAACGGCCTTATCGCCAAAAGCAATTTCTTCCAGGCCACCTTGGGATGGACAATTAAATAAATAAAAAAAGAAGTGTGACACTCGGGGACTGCCGCGGTAAAGCTATTGCATGTTGCATGCATTTTTATCAACATAAGCAACATAAGTGATATTTGTTTACCATAAAAAATATCACGGGAAATCCGTTAAGTTGGCAACACTACTAAGAGCATTTAGTCTGTAAAGCTAATACTAATAAGATTCAAAGTGGGGAATGACCGAGTGGGGAGGACGGCGTTACGGTCTTCCATCTCTCTTTCTTGTGAACATAAGAAAGAGATGCACGATCACTAAAATTCGGTCCCCAGGCCCGCGATAGAAGCTATGCAATAGCTTAATAATGAAATAAGTGGACGGACAATAAAGTATTAATTTTAGAAATAAGATGAAATCTATATTAAAAGACATCAAACGAGGCAAAATGCAATCTAATGTCACAAAAACAATAAGTGGGAAATTCAGAACTTGTTTGGCCTGTCTTTTTTAAAGCAGTAAAAAAAAAGTTGGCCATCCTGGATCATTAATTTATCGGTACACTTTCGAAAACAAGATAAAAAACTAAATTATGTAAAATCTTACCTATTTAACATAATTCAGTACCTCAAAAACTAATTAGGTAATTGTTATAGTGCAGTAACTCTGGATTTATAGGCCACTTGGAGGGTGCTCTTTTCAGAAATAAACAACTTAAAAATATTTAAAAAGTTATTGATAGTTACTTCCAATTTTAAACTTGGTAACATCATAAAATAAAGATGCTGGCCAAATTCTTCATAAAAGAAAAAATGTTAACGCTATAATTAGTTCCATTTTTGAATCCAGCAAAGAACATTGTGTGAGTATTTTTATAAAGGAAAATGGCTGAATTCCAATCCAAATAAAATAAAAACTATTACATAATTTGGAATTAGTTTTATTTTAATTTGTAAATTCACAAAAAGCGTTGAAGGAGTTAGAAGTTTACTAAATATAAGTACCTAGATAAAACAAACACTTAAATTACAAAAATAAACAGTAGCAATTGGCGACCTTATCGTTAAGAGAGATTTCTTCCAGGTAACCGTAAGATTTAGATGTCAGAGGGTAAAGAAGAAATACAGACCGAATTAATTGCAAAAGAAAATTGTATTAAGTCAACTTAAAACATGTGTGACGTAATAAAATTAAGGTACGAAACGCAATATTAGTTCATATAATTACTTCTATTTTTGAAATCAGTATCACCTATACATTGTAATAGTGTTTAAAATACGGGTGAATTTCTGCCAAAAATAAAATAGCTTGAGTTACAGATATGAGTAGGTATATTCATTCCGTTCTCGAATAAGACGTTATTTATAGCATTTTATAAAATGTTCTGCAGATGGAATTTCTATAACCATGTAAATATTTGCATAATATTTTAACAATAAACCTGTCTTTTAATTTACAACAGTATTTTAAAAGTGTATTTTAAAATACATAGTTATTATTCCAAAATACCATATGGGCAAAGTTTAAATATAGATATACATATATATATATATAAACACATTAAAGCACATTAGTAAAAATAAGATCAAAAAATAAAATTTCTGATTAAATGGTAAAATGGTAGTCGTAGGGACAGCCGATAGAAGTGAAAACTTATAACTTGGAATTTGAAAGCACACTTTGGCAAACTACGCGGGTGAAACCGGAGGACGGTGCTATTCTGGAATAAATCTTCAAAGCATTGTCTTCTACGTAAGTCTTCTAAGCATGTAAATAGACTAGATGGTCATGGTTAGATGTGTAAATGTGTAATGGTAACTATGGTAACACGCCGCGCGCCGTGCCCATTAGAATTGCTTACACATTACTAGATGGTCTCGGTCCCGAGTTCATCCGAAGTTTTCTATCATTTACGAGCGTGGTGCTTGAGCTCAATTCACATCCCACAAAAAAAATGTGCCTGGTGCGCCAAAAGAAGTTTTTCTTTTTTTTCACTTAAAAAACACATTTTTATCAAAGATAGCATGAGAAGACGACAAAATAAGTCAACAAATGTAACACATGAAAAATAAAAACTATTCATACTTAGCTCCATGCACAAAGCCAACAAAAATCGCTGGGTAAGAATTTGAGTTGTCTAAGTTTACTACGTTTTTTGTGGTATAATTTTATAATGGTAAGTATAGGGTGCTCTAATGTCGCTTACATCATTAGCATGGGATGAGGTGACCACAGTATAATGTGATGCAGTAAACCTGCCAACAAATACTTTTCAATATTGAAATGTTTCAATATAAAACGTTTGGTTTATTAACGTCAACGTTTCAACGTTTGACTTGGCATTTACAAGTTACCCTGTGACAGACACACAGACAAAATTTAAGGTCCATTGCACCTGCCCAGATAGAAAGTATAATTCAAATTCTAATTCAAAGTTTGTAAAGATTTTCTCATAGCATCTACATACTCATTTACATTTCTGACATTACTCTACATATTTGTACATAGATGAATAAGTTCGAAAAAAACTGCAAAGTCTAGAACATCTTTGCAAAGTTGCTAGCTTATCTGTTTATTTTATCGGATACATTTCGTATAGTGAGCTGCTGATTTACTTGGTCTAATTGTCGTGTCTTTTTAAACAGTTTTATTTAACTTGTCCGGTTTGTTTGCGTCCTATTTAGTCATTGAATTTTTACCCTTTTCCCGTCGGCAGATTGATCTGATATTTCGTACACAGATTTTTTTTTCAATAAATAAATTTATCATTTTTTTTAATATATCGAACTGCGTACTCAAAACATCTTTGTAAAGACTCGAACTAGAAAGTTTGAGTCCGCTCTCATTATAATCTTCGTGTTTTTTCTGATGATTCCAATATTTCTTTAATATTCATCCGCCATCGTAGACTTGTCTTCGCCTAACACCAGGCGTGATGGTGTTCAAGAGCAAACCTACCATAGATAAAAATAATAGTATTACGCAATGTAAGCCGCGGGTTACACCGCGAGGAACGGAGTAGAGGTATAACTGTAAAATATTTTTTTCTGTAATGAGTTTCTCTTCTGGGTTATTTTACATATGTCCAGGTCCCATATAATGGGTTCGGCTTGCGCGATACTGATCTCCAAACTGGTGTTTCGCATAATCTACACGTTAAAAATGATTCATAATTTGCTGTAATTATCTAAATCTGTTAGTTCGCTTCGCTGAAGAATGTAGAGCTCTTGAAGCCGCGTCGTTTTTGACACAGCCACTTTAAAACAGAGCCGAGCGTCCAAAGCTGAAAGACGTGATTTTCAACAAAAATTTACCCCAGACGTAAAAGAACGGGCTTAAGTTTAATGTGCCTATATGTGTCTGCCTATGACGTCATAGCTCTGGAACGGCTGATTTGATTTTAATTTTTTTTTATCGAACTAATCCAACTAATGCCCGAACGTCACGTGGCTAGCAATTTTAACCGACTTCCAAAAAAAGGAAGAGGTTATCAATTCGACCCCTATGTTTTTTTTTATGTATGTTACCTGATTTCTCGAGAACCTCTACACGGTGCCAGTCAAATCAAAAAGTTAGTAGATTGATGCTATGTAGGCACATGGTAAGTAGGCACAGGCAAGTAGTATCTATCCACTACCTGTTAGATTTGGCTGGCACCGACTTCAAATAGATGAGTGAGTAGCGCTTATAATAATGATTTTAGTTTATTTTTCGCTTTTGCGCGTTGTGTAGCGTTGTCTACACGAAGCTAGAACTGCTAGCTTGTTAATCTACCTTGAAAAACTAGCCTCGTGTCGCTCGGGCATAAGGGATGGAAGAATCTCAATGAATTGTATATTTATCAAGGCTGCGCAATGCAACATTGGAGCAATTACACATTGAGCTCTCCGGATTTAAACTAAAATTTAGATTAAGATAGGGTTAAAAGTTTTGTGAATATTTGTGTTCTTACATTCAGTTTGGTTTGATTTTAATTTTATTATGACATAACAAAACAACTATTAATTTTATTGTTATGGTAGTCAGAAATAAATTAATAAACGCTCAGGACAGAGACAAGTGGAAAGAGGGTAGGGAAACCTTTGCCCAGTCTTGGGACATCTTATGCTTTTATATTGATATTCTATGAAGGCACATTAGGTAGAAAGAGATTACGTCAGATTATGCCATAATATTTTTAGGCTAGTACAGTTTCTAAGGTACATAGTAAAGTTTATGAGATCCGCAAAATGTATCATAATATGTAAATTACTTACTACGAAATAAGTTGTTATCATTTTCTACTCCATAATGTGGGCGGTGCAGGACTGGAATTTCGATGTTGGAATTAGATAAAAATTACTGTTTTCTTAAATATTGTCTAAAATAAGAACAAAAAGATCTCTTGAAGACTAAAAGAATCTCATCTACCGATCTGTACCTATTAGCCTATAGACCTCTCCTTGGTTTTTTGGTAGAGGTTGCTTTTAGCAATCTTTCATCACTTGCTTAACTGTAAACCAGTACCTATCTTTAAGGAATGTGAAATCTTAAAATATATAAATCTCCTGTCACGATGTTTGTCCGCGATGGACTCCTAAACTACTAAGCCGATTTTAATCACATTTGGATACCGTGTGTAGATTTATCCAACTT
The DNA here is from genome assembly GCA_017562165.1 of Ectropis grisescens. NCBI lineage: Eukaryota > Metazoa > Arthropoda > Insecta > Lepidoptera > Geometridae > Ectropis > Ectropis grisescens. Next base: position 11,454,535 of record CM029786.1, read on the forward strand.
AAAAGATAGGATAGTTTTTATTTCGATTCATGGGCTTTATGTGACAATATCCGAGCGAAGCCGGAACGGGCCGCTAGTAGGTAAGTATAGATCGGAATCCAAACCAAAATTCCAAAATAAAGAACCAAAAAAAACAGAAGTGAAACCTATCTATCAACCCGTACCGTCCATCAAATCAAAATTACCTACGAAATTCTTCTAAGAAGGCGTATAATTTGGGGGAAATATTCAAAGCATTTCATCTGTAGTTATACAATTACGCTGGTATGTGAGATCGGACATTGTCAGGCACGCGAGGTAATAAATAGGTACAATAATAGTATTATAGCGTCTGACCATAATGGTACTACTATTTTGTTAGTTTATGATGTGGATGGAATTCAAATTAGGTGTGTTTGGTGATCTGCTTTTTGTTTGAAGTGAAAACTTATTTTGGCGTACCACACAAATTGTTCGTGGACTGTGAATGAAGCTAAGCGTCACGCTCGGAAATGAAAGAAATGTTCAGGTGAACTCGGGACCACAGAGTGTCAGAGCGAGAAAGATAGTCAGCTGTTGCTGAAGGTATGCTGTCACTGTCTTTTTTTAAATTATTAATTATTCTTTGTCATGAATACTAGTCCTTCAGCTGTCTTTCAGTAAAGGTCCAGAACCACTTCTAGTAGGTACAATTTTTTTTGGAAAAATTTACTAATCTTCAGATATATTTATTAAAAACTAAAAGTAATTATTTATAGTTTATCATCCTAATACAAATTTAATTGGTTGTAATTTCAAGGAGCATTCAAAATTCGAATGAAATAAATCATAAATTCGAAATCCAAAATCGACGAAACGTATTAAATAATAGTTGCCAGTAACGGGACTTTTTCCGTGACAAATGGGGCGGCTAAAACAAAAAACGACAAATAAAACGAAAAACCACCCAGTGGCGACACTGCTGCTTTTTATTATAACCTTTGATGGTTTTTGTACGAGGTAAAGTAATTTCACGGTTTAGACAAACGACTCGTGAGGTGGTAATGACACCAATATGTATCGAAAAATGGCAGCACTGATGTATTTTATTACGATTTTCATCGGAAAGTAAAGTAAAATAAAGTAGTTTAATAATTTAAACACACGATTGGTGTGGCAAGGACAAAACTCCAAAACTCGAATTAATGAAATGCATCTGACAGTTTCGTAAATTTTAATAATTTTATAATCTACGGCACTGATGTCGGGAGATCTAATGCTTTACAAAAATGGTTTTGGCTTTGTTCTCTCTTTTGGTTTTGACCAAAAATATAGAGAGGGCAGCAAAGACATCGCGATAATTAGATGGCCGGGTCACCGTGGTGAATCGAACACAAATTAGTTGCTAATGCGTTTTGATCTTTTGTCTTTTTTGTCAGTAGTATAAGAGATTATAATCGGCGGGTTTCGTAAAAAGACGAGTTATCATAAATAAAACGTATCATTTTAATGAATACTTAAATGCGGTCCATTAAAATAAATTGATTGCTGTTGTTGTCAGTTGTTTTTTTTATTTAGGTATTTACTTTTGATATCGTTTCGAAATCGTTCAGAAATGAATACTTAAATAAAAAAATGTGGACGTTTTTCACATATCACAATCTAGCTCCGAAGTAAGCAAATTTTGTACTATCGGAGCCAGATAAGTTGTACAATTTAAAAAAATAGCCAATGTTAAGCGGCAATACATGGTAGACCATGGAACAAGGAATAAGTTTAAGTACTTGAAAGAAACAGTAACCGTAGGGACGTTATGTGCCTGTGGAATCGTGTCCAATGTAATCCAACGTTCTCCCCCAGGCGGAAGGGTATTCACAAATGCATTTCCTCCACATTAAAAAAAATCAAAGGGTTCTCGCATTGACGAGACGAGGAGGCTCAGTAGCCATAGTCTGGTCACCCACGGTGAAGTTGAGAGGAACACGCCGTGGGGATACGCTGTTGAGAGGAAAATCCTACACAAGCGCGTGTAGGCTTTTCCTCCTAGTCAACCACGATGTAGCCATGTAGTTTGCTCGTATGGCCGCTATCCCTGACCGCCACTACCATAACGAAGTCGCTACTGTTGGATAGCGAACGCGGTGGGGCTTCAGGGGAAGAGGAGCGTCGTATTGCGGTGCTCCCTATACTTTGCAGCCGAAATTGGCGGCGGGACCACAGACCTCACCCGTCGCGGGGGATCAAAGGGTATCTAGATGCGGGGGCGTCTGGCACCCTCTTTCCGGTTGATATCTGAGGTGGTCACGGCGTATCTTAAGTTAAGTGGGATGAAGGTGTTAAAGGGCTTGGAGACGAGGAAGCCGTGGGTTCATGAAAAAGTGCGAGAACGTCTCCGCGTTCCTACCATATGCAGTAAAGATGAAATTTCGGGGAGGTTTTAGTTGGTAGGACTCCATAGTAGTACCGATACCAACATAAGCCCTTATCTCCCAGGCGGAATAGGTATGTATAAATGCAGTTCCTCCTCGTACAAAAAAGTTTGATGGGCTCTGCCCTTTCTACGCTAGCCCAAAGTGCGGTAGGCAGTATAAGCAACTTAAGGCTACTACTTACTAACTAGTTCCATTAAAAAATAAATAACTTAAACTTAACTTAAATATGAAGGTTAGATCTTACTTCCTCGAATAACGACACCAAAAATAAAACGAATGAGTTTCCACCGCCACTTTCCACCGCCGGCAGCGGCCATCAGACGACAGCTGTCAAAGCATTGTGTGGTCCTGGTGTTGGGAGTTGCGGTAGCGACATACACAATTTCCAATTTACTTTACATGAAACAATGTTCCAAATAATACTTTATAATTTGCCAATGCTTTAGGACAGCGTTTCCCAAACGATCCAAGACGGCTTTTTTAAGATAGGTACTGGGAGTTCCGCGTGGTTTTACCCGCGTAGTCATGTTCCCGTTATTTTCCCGCATCTGTTTGACGAATTTTACCCCGATCTGTTTGACCATTCAAACGTAATTAATACAAACATCCACACATTCACATACTACTTACTAATATAATAATCAAGCCGCGCCCTACGGTTTCGCCCGCGCAGTAGCAGTTTCCTTTATTCTACCATAATATAAAATAGCCTGCGTACTATTCTAGATTCACATTAATTACCAATTTTAATCAAATCTTTATTTGTATATTTAGTCGTACGATATTAGTACAGTTATATTAGTAGGATGCGAAAGTTTGCCTATTTGTTGCTCAACAAGTCGTAAGATCTGAACAGACCAGTCTAACATATTGAACAAAATAAAGTGTATAGTCTGCAAAACACGTAGGTACTACCGAAAAATTTAGGGTTTTTTTTTCTAAATTCCACGCGATAAAAGTCGCAGGCAGATGCTACGAGTAGTTTATGATATTAGTAAGTTCTATAGCAGTTTGCATCAAATGACCTCCACTGCTCACCGAATTTAGAGCTAGTGCAGAAGCCGTAGGCGTACTGACACAAAATACCAATTAAGATGACGACTGGGTCAAAAAATATACCATTCTAATTAGTTCGTCAGGTTTATGGAAAAATATGGGACACGTATTTTTTGTTTTATCAAATTACCAAAAATCGACAAATATATAGAATAGCAAACTTTCGTGGTGAGGAGTTGTGACGTCACTATATCGTAAATACTCTAACATAACGTGACGTCACTCGAAATTTCTAAGCACTGTATCTTCGTCATTTTTTGTTTGTGAAACAAAAGAAAAAAACATGTACTATATTTTTTTTCAATCTAACTGACGGATTAATTAGTATTTTTAGTTGTCTCGCCTATTATACTTACCCATAAACGTAGAGCATACTTCAAGCCTACGTAAAGCACACTTAAAGCATACCTGAAAGCGTGGCAAATACATACCTTACCATTCATCATCAACAGCCCACTAAATGTTCCCACTGTTCGGACTCGGGCCTTCTCTCGCAAGGAAAGAGCTAAGGCCATAATCCATCACGCTGACCCAGTAAGGGTTGGTCGATGACACATGACTTCGAAAGGTTCTAGGTACATGTCGGTTTCCTCATGATGTTTTTCTTCGCCGTTTTAAGCTAGCGGCATTACGCACATGACCTCGAAAACTCAGTGGTGTGTGTAGGTTTTGAACCCGGGGTCTCAGGATCGCCAGGCGCCGTTCTCCCGACTAGACCAGCCGTAACTTACTTACCATTACTTTCCATGAACTCGTTATAGTTATAGAGACCTAGATCGCGAAACCAGCGGTTTGACGTGCTTTTCAAATTACGAACAACCATTAGGTAAGCCTTGAAACATATGAGTATGGCCAGCATTATTCACCCTTGCAACCAGATAGTCATATTGCCAATCTATAATGATTATAAACTTGCTATTTCTCTCTGTTTATTTTCAACATTCCTACTTCAAGTAGGCATTTATTTTTTATTCCAAAGAGCTAAAAATTCGAATAAAATAATTCGAATATCGAAAAAGTTTGCCGTTCGGTGTTAAATGGATCTGCCAGTCAACTTTGAGAACCATTGCTATGGAATGTGTTAAATAATTGTAAATTAATTTCGTGTGGAATCGCTCGGTTTATTTTTAATAACTGCCCGGGGTGCAGCCATTTGGCCGGCGAAACTTTTTGGATAGACGCTCATTACGTCGGAAAGTTGACGTAACAGTAACGCCAAGGAAGTATGTTTTTAATGTGGAAGTCGTACTGTTATACATTGAGTTAAGTAAAAACTTGTTCAGCCCTGTTGAACCCTTTTTGTTACAGGAAAATCTTATGGGTTCACGTAATTGACATTCTAATATCGGGTGACAGCAGTGTAGCAACGTATCGGCGTAGCGTTGGAGCGGCGGTGGAGCAGCGGTGTGAGACATGAGCCTGCTTGCATCACTGAGTATTTTTCTATGTTCAGACGTACAAATTTGTTTACCAGTGGCTTTAAATACGAAGTTATTGAACGAAAACTGGAATGTACCAATAAATCCATCTTTGGAAGATGTGTATCAGCCACCAAACTGTACTTGGCCAGCGCGGTGGATTAAGCCTTTGTTCTCATTTTTGTTGGCTCCAAGTCCCAGCATTAGGAATATTAAGTGGGTTGTGTATGCTAACCAAATTATCTCTACATTTTTTCAGGGCAACCAACAGACCAGATCCCAGAGAATATAGCATATTATTAATATTTTAAGCAAATAGACAAAACACGTTTTAACTGTGATCACCAAAATGAATAACAGATAATAAATAATCTTCCCAATGTGAAAGATAAAGTCGTACACATCGCGGTTAATTCGACCGAAACTCTAAACCGTGCACACTCCACTTTATCTAAAACTTCCTTGGCCGTAACACCTTTTGTTTTTGAATAAACAACCAAATGTTGCCATAACGATGGGTTCCTGTTTATTATCTTCCCGAGCTTGTTGTTGGTATTACTTTTAAATATAATTAAATTATGAGAATGGAAGCGGCTATTTCTTTAATAGGCGTTTCAAACGGATACCTCCAGGAAATAAACACTACGCTACCTCTAAAATAACACAAAGGTTTACAGCAAGAAAGTAAGCAACACGTCTGAAGTAAGAGCACGTCAAGAGAGTGTCACGTAGTTATTGGGCCCAAATCATTACTTAGCACTGCACTGCGCTCATCACCCAGAGATCACTGGGTACCTACATTTTTTTTTTAAATAAAGATTGACGAGACGAGCAGGACATGTGCCTGATGGTAAGCAGCATGCCTGCCATATAACAGCACAGTGACACGCAGCTATTGGAACATGAAGAGTCCAAATCATTACCTAGCACTGCACTGCGCTCGTCACCCAGAGATCTAAGATGTTATATCTCTAAGCCCTGTAATTTCTCTGGAAACATTGCCCTTCAAACCGGACCACAGTAATGTTTGCACGTTACTGCTTGGCGGTAGAATAACTGGCAAAGGTGTAGTACCTTCCCCAGGCGGACTCTGCAAAGAGTCCTACCACTAGAAAACATGGTACTACCACTACATTTAGTGGTCTGCCATTGTATATGCCATTTGTCATTAGCTAAGTCCTAATACATATAAATAACAACAGATTTAGACCTAAACGACCATTTGATATATATGTATTTGTTTCTTAATCATGCAAACCCCAGGGTTGCTCCTGAGGGCCCCATTATATAATGTTGAGGGTCTCTTTTTTAGGGTTCCGTAGCCAAATGGCAAAATACGGGTCCCTTATAGATTCATCATGTCTGTCTGTCCGTCCGTATGTCACAGCCACTTTTCTCCGAAACTATAAAAACTATACTATTGAAACTTGGTAGGTACCTACATGTAATATATAAACCGCATTAAGATTTTGATACAAATAATAGGTACAAAAATTTTTAGGGGTGTCCCATACATAGAACTGAAACTCAAAAAAAAATTTTTATCAATACTATACGTGTGGAGTATCTATGGATAGGTCATCAAAAATGATATTTAGGTTTCTAACATATTTTTTTTCTAAACTGAATAGTTTGCGCGAGGTACTCTTCCAAAAAAGTAAAAAGTGTCCTCCCCTGTAACTTCTAAAATAAGAGAATGACAAAAAAAAAAAGTATATGATGTACGTTACCATGTAAACTATCAACAAAAATTGGTTTGAATGATATCTAGTAAGTAGTTTTATTTTAATACGTCATACATTGACTATTGTTAACACACTGATTAAAGTAACAACGAAGAACAAGAACTTTTGTATTATGTTACTTGCTGCTACGGAAGCCTTCATGGGCGAGCCCGACTCGCACTTGACCACTTTTATTATTAATTAATTTGACAGGAATCAGCGAGACTGCTAGAGCATTTTACTCCTCCATGGCACTCACTAAAAAACAATTTCGGATGGGCGCAAATCTGCAAGTAAACGTTATTTGGGACCTATGTTTTGATTTTTTCCTGCTTTTATAACGTAGATACCGGACTTTTTGTGCGATTGGACTATTCATAACTATGTCATCAAAGTGCTAAAATAGTCACATTTTTCATGGTCGTTGTTCAAAAGACCTGAACGAAAAGGTTTGACTCTACTTATGAAAAAAAAATGGCGCAATAACGTTCGCGTCGTCCGTTTTTCTTCAATTTAGATTATATATTATATTTATACTTGACTTTGGCGAAATTGTGAAAAGCCATAAACCAAGAGTTGAAGTTGACTCTACTTTTTTCACTTCTTCGGAATGTAATTTTTAATTAGTTAATTATTATTTTTTGAATTTTAAATTTTGAATTATTGTAGGTAAGCAGGTAGCGTAGATATAGCGATATAGATAGGTAGAGATAGCGGTCAAGTGTTAACCTGTGAATGTTAAAAACTGTATTTGATGAATTTATGTACAAATCAAAAAAAATTAGTAAATACAATGAAAGATCGTGACTAAGCTCGTACAAACATTATGTGTTTAAATCGCGAAAGTTTAACAATAATAAAAATAGTGTGCAACTGATCTACATCATCTAAAACCACCTTGCCCTTTCTTTTATCGGACTTCTCGTATCTCAAAAAAATTGGTTGCCTGTAAAGTCGGTATACGGGCGAAAGTTTTACGTGACAACGACTTTGAGTGGTAAAATAATTTTACAGAAGGGACGCGTGCCTTTCACTTTTTATGTCTGTCTCTCTCGCTCTTAGGCGGGCTAACCATGCCCGAGTGGAAGGGACGCGTGCCTCTCACTCGCTCTCGTTGTGAGCGCATAACGTGAGCGGAGCGTAACGCAGTTTCTTGAAGTGTCATCCGGTAAACCAATTTATAAGACGTTGTCACGTCAAAAAAGCGACTTCGTATCATGGTTGATGTTCCAAAAACACGAACGAATACTATTATTCGATTGATCGAATACTTTCTGAATATTTGTATTTAAAATATTTAAATACAAATACAAATAACCAGAATGTATTAAGAATATATGTAAAGATATAAAGTAGAATGCCTATCGGAAGACGGGGAAATGGAGCGGATACTTAAACTTCTATAGGTACAAATGACAATTAGAAGCAATACATCTTGGATCTCTGGGTGACGAGCGCAGTGCAGTGCTAGGTTAGGTCAGTCTAATGATGTAGATCCTTCATATTCCAATAGCTGCGTGCCACTGTGCCGTTACATGGCAGGCATGTTGCTTACTATCAGGCACATGTCCTGCTCGTCTCGTCACTCTTTATTTAAATAAAATTAACAATACCAAATGAATGATATTACACATAATAACAGCATTATATATATTATAATAGCATTTTACTACATAGTTTTATAAATAATACTAGTAAAGCCCTGCGGTTTTACCCGCACAATTGCCGTGCCCGTTATTGTGTATTTTGTCCTGTTGTTGTAAAATATTGGATTGTTGTAGAATATTGAAAGGATACAGCGGAGAAAATCTGAGGCAAACTGCAATAGGTCTATTAATTAAAAAATATGGGCTCAGAATCGGTTCCATCACAGAGAAAAAAAGCAAACGAGAGGCACTAATCAGAAAGAAATTGCAGTCATATTCCTTTGCCCCAGATGGCCCACATAAATTTGATGATCAAAAGTTCAACCTATACCTAAGATTCACCAAAACAAAATCACTAGAACCATTTTACATTGTAACGTTCTTGTCCCAAAACTTCAACGAATTAATTCCAATTTATAAAAAAACTTTAAGCTCTTACAAAAACTACAATAGCACCTCAAAAGGTTCTATAAAATCAATCACCTATCAATATCTCAAGTCTTTTTCCAGCCAAGTTTAGTTTTTATTCTTACATTATACGTTTTAATAAAAGAAATCTTGTTTCTCCATTATTTTCAATAAAAAGATACCCCATTGTAGAGTTTGAGAGCAAACAGGTACCACGAAGAATCCACAAAGACAGCGGAACAAATTCAAAACTGACACCAAAAGCTTGTCCAAATATTGAAAAAAATGAACAAAACGAGCTATCGTCCGTGCGCCCGCGCAAATCCGACACATTCACTAAACAAGCTAACTATTCAAACATGGAACGTCACGTTAAACTGCTCACTTAACCCTACAATAGCCATAAAGAATTACAATTAATCGCTTCGTCGAGAAATGCCACCGCGGGTAAAAAAACGTCAAAATATTGTCCGCGGATGCGACATGACGCCGGTGGGGGTGATAGCGAGCCAATGGGGAGACGCGTTAGGATCGCGCTACCGCTTTTTGCCCAATGGCGGTCCCCGGGGCGGAGCCTCGAGCTACGCGTTCCGTTTCGCCCCCAGCTAAAACCTTTTCGCCTGCAGTCGTTTACAGATAAGCCCGCGGGATGGTCGAATATTATTACGTTTCGTTTCGTGCTTGATTGTGTGATGTACTCGCCGCCGCGGGCGACGATCGATGATGGACCCATCCAAGTGCGTTACTTCCCGTGTCGCGTTGTGATATGAACCTTAGTGCTTTCTGTGATATGATTGCCTTACTATAGATAGATTAATTGAAGGCATGAACCTGTATATGCAGTGCCATCGTGAGGTATGGTGTTCTCATTTCTCTTGTGTGTATATAGTATGCATGTATCTATCTGCGAGCCCGTCCGCACAATTTGAGAAAAGATATTCCACAAGGAACTCTACAAATTTTCGGGATTAAGAACCTATGTGTTATTCAAACTACAATGTGTTGGTTATGAATATCAGCCTGATTCGTGGACATTTTTTTGTACATTTATAGTAACGGTAAGATATATTCACGCCTGCGGCTTACATAGATAGGTATATAGCTACTTCATATAAATAACGAGTTTTATAAACATTATGATGGCAATCTACAAAAACGAATACGTGAAGCGGACTCAAAAACAATAATTTTGAGAGAAATTAGTAGGTAACAAGATTACCTATATGATATTAGTATTTTGTCTAATATTTACTTTATTGTCCAATTTTAAGTTGCTTCATTACCATTAGAGAAGAAACACTAAAGGAAGAATAAAAGTTAAATGATCATTTGAGTAAATTTATTACATATTATTTTTTATTATTATAATAATATCTCTATATATAAAAACATTATGTTGGTTTGTGTACACTTCAAAAACTCAAAAAGATCGACCTGAAATTTTAGAATGATATATAATCCACATTAAGGATTGTTTTTTTCTCTAATGTTTGCATCACAATGTGCCACAGCGAAGCGTGACAGGATGCAGCTAGTTAAGTATAATACCAAAGCATCATATCCATGTTATCATGAAATAATAACACATTTTTGCTTATCGCGCCGTAACGTGTCAAGCGCAGTAACTACTTCCTAATTTTAAACAATTACTGAAAAAACCTGTGACTTCGATATGGTTCAATAATTCACAAAAAACTTTAGTAATTAGGCAATAGGTAATTAATTTTCAATTTCAAAAAAGCATTGTAGTTAAGGGTTAAAGCGATGGAACAACTTAAACAAACGAATTAATTTGAAATCATACTATGTCTCAATTGACTGAATTGGTGTCATAATAGAAACAATTAATATTGTTTTGGAAGCACTAAATGGATTATTATTTTTTGTTTTTTTTTGCCCATCATAAAATAGTAAACCTAACTTAGGCTGAATTTTGTCACTCTGTGTTTTGTACGAGTAAAAACACAATCGTAGAAAATTCCAAACCGTTCTGACGTTTCTAAAAAAATATTAGTATTTGGCCCCCGGCCCCGTAAGTCTTGTATAAATGTATTTAATATACTCAATGGCGTCAATTAAAAATATATGTAGTAGGTACGAGTATTATTTAAGATTTCAAACAAAAAATTGGCAGTTATAGGGTTAGCGACCGCTAATAGACGTGAAAACCTGGACGTCTGCTCTCTTTCTACGACAAACGTAATTTCGAAATAAACTCGCGACTTTCCCACTCCGGTTATACTTCGTTTCGTCAGATTGAACATTGTTTGACGTTTAAATGTTCTAAGTCTACTCTACCTAATAAGAGCTCTACATTTAAACGAACGAAACGACGGGCCGAAGTAGAACCGGGGATCTACCGCCTAACTAAAAATGTCTTATTTTTGATATTGCTCTCTCTTTTCTTCTCGTTTGAAATTATAGAGACACCAATAGCAAAATCATAGCCGATTTAGTTAGGCGGTAGAGGGACGGAGTGGGAAAGTCGCGAGTTTATTTCGAAATTACGTTTTTCGTAGAAAGAGAGTAGACGTCCAGAAGTTTAGAATTAGAGCAGTTACACTCCGCGAGGCATAAGCTGAGCTTTGCATTTGTGTTTGTGTGAGTGTACATGGATAGTGTAAAGTCAAAGTCAAAGTCAAAGTCAAAGTTTTTTATTGATAAATATACATTTACAAGTCAGGCATAATAAATTGTATAACAGTAATTATACGAAATATAAATATTGTACAATAAAATAGTAATAATTAGACAATGTCATAATAAATATTAATCAAATTTAAAATTGAGCAGACAATGTCATAATAAAAAAAAATTAAAAAATCGTAATACAATAATGTCAAATGAGATATAAAATAGTACCAATTCTTTTCAATTATTTAATTATTATTTTACCGTCGGTCTCTAAAAACTCTTCATAACTGTAAAACGTACTGTAGGTGTGACAACCGGCCTTAGGCGCGGCGCCATTCTGTCTCGCCGCGCTCCTGCCTGATTGGTGATCACTCACACTAATGCAAAGCTCAGCCTATACCTCGCGGACAAAATTTCAAGCTCCTGCCTGATTGGTGATCACTCACACTAATGCAAAGCTCAGCTTATACCTCGCGGAGTGTACTAAACAGTATTAAAGTTATACAACACATCACCTGAATAGCAACAGATATAGATACTGCTATTACGCATGTCGGTGACGATCTGACAACATTTCACTCATCCAAAAGCATGTAAAAATGTGTACAACGCGCTCCGGGGCCGCTCTGACGCTACGGCGTTACATGGGAATGTTGGTAACAACATTTTTCTCTACCAAAAGATGAATAACGTGGCTAATTTTCATATCAGATAAATATTATAATTTTTCACACTGTTCCATTTCATTAGATAGTTGAGACTAGCTACTCGTAGTGTTGGGTGAGGAATTTTCACCGCCAATTTTCAACACCGACATTTTGTTAGATAAACAAACAAGTGCAAGCAAAGTGCTTGTCTTGCTAGTCACGTCACTGATAATTCATATAAAAGATATAAAAACAAAAAACTAAATATGGAAACAAAATTGTCGCTGTTTTACCGTATCGTAGTTCCCGTAATGTTTTCGAGATAAAAAGTATCTTACGTGCTACACGCGACTTTAATCCAATTGTGTTCCTCTCAACCCGATCCGTACAGCTCTTCATATGTATTTGGTTTATCAATAAACATACAAATATCCATACATATAATTTAATTCGAAAACAATTCACTATATTGTCAAAACTTTAGTTTTTTAAACTTTTGGAACTTGAACTTATGTCGAATGATTTCTGCAGGATATAATCGCGATCTAAATTATTATTTAATTACTTACCTCGATGTTTCGGCAGCGTTACACCCGCCCGCCGCCGCAACGTTCCCGAGTAAGGACACAGTACTGAATCGAGTTCAAAATTATTATTTAATTACCTCGTCGTTTCAACAGCGTCGCTGGTAAAACAATACTGGGCTGTAAATCTCATACTATAATGCCCGAGCTACACGAAGCTAGTTTTAACTAGGATAGCAAGCAACTTTGTGTGGATAAAACTAGCGTTGCGTAGCGTTGTCCACACGAAGCTAGAAGTACTAGCTTGCTAGCTTGCTAACACTAGCTTGTTATCCTAGCTTGAAAAACTAGCTTCGTGTAGCTTGGACGTAAGTATTCACTATTTTGTTAATTTGTTATTTTACTATGGCAAATCTTTTTTACATCTAATCTAATTGTTAAGGTGATGTAAGTATATAAGGTCTTCCTATTGACATTAAGTTTTGGTTCTATTTAAATAAGCTCCTACACGGATTCATTTTCTCTAGAATTGCGTTACCAAGTGTTCTTCTGAATTAATGATTCGACTTAATTAATGAAGTTAATGGAATTAAATAATAATTTAGATCGCGACTAACTCCTGTGTAAAAAAAGGTTTTCAATATTGTTAAAAATGATGGCCCTACATTTAAAACTCAGAGACAAAGTCTTGAACTCGAAAGCTGCCACATTTAAAACATTCCTCAAAAGGATAATAACAGAGCCCGGGATCCTCTCTAAGTTATACTTAAGTTTTATATAAGTTATACTTAAATTTTATTCTTCGTTATACTTTTGAACTTATAATTGGCGGTCCTTGTTATTAATTATAGACAAGACAACCATTATACGATTTATTTGTACTCTTTTGGCTACAAGGTTTTTGAAAAATAACGTTAATATACTTTTGATAAATGACAATTTTTATACTAAAATAGCAGTTCTCTGCGGTTTTACGAATTTAGTTAGTTTCATTTTTTATATATCTAGCAACGAGCTCGACATGTGCCTGATGGTAAGCAACATGCTTGCCCATAACAGCACAATGACACACGTGAAACATGTAGGGCCCAAATCATTACCCTCACTTCACTGCGCTCGTCAACTAGACATATAAGATGTTTTATCTCTATGGAAAACACAAATATTTGCACATTACTACTTACAGGTAGAATAACTAGCAAAGGTGTGGTAACAAAACTACATTCAGACAGTATACCCTAAAGAGTTTCTTTGTGTCAATCATAAGCAGATGACGTGCATACTTTCTATGGCAACAGAGTGCCGCTACAAAAGTACGACACTACACTACAAAAGCGACAAGGCGAGAAAGATGCTACCCGTGCTTTCGGTGTAAAGTGTTTGTGCCAACTCTATACGTAGTATATGTAACTCTTTGGTTTACATTTACACCGATAGATCTTGTGCAACGCAATCCCCATATAATAATAATTACTCAAACGACATTAAGTGAGAAAAATAAATAAAAACTGTGATAAAATATATTGGAACGAAATTACGGCAGGCTTGGGGAAAACAGGGATTTTGCTATGCGACCGAACTGAAAAATATATGAGAATAAAAACGTAAGAAAAATGTATAACGGAAATGACGCGTAAAAAAATTCCCGTGACTAGTGTTCCCAAACTTTATTTATCAGATAATCGTACCATTAATAATAAAATTATGTAATACTTTTTGTACACTTTGTTGGTTTCATATTATCGTACACTTTTTACAGTATAGTTTAGAGTGACGAAACGAGCAAAACATGCGCTTGATTCCATGACAGCACAGTAACACACAGCTTTGGAACATGAAGAATTCTAATCATTACCTAGCACTGCACTGCGCTCGTCAGCCAGAAATTAAGATGTTTAATCTCTATGCTCTCAAATTTCACTGAAAATATTGCCGTTCAAATTGGACTCATGTTCCTACATATATTTTATACTTATATTTTGCATAATAACAACGAAACCCTTTTGTACCCATTATTTTTTGGGTCAAGTAAAGTTATTAATATAACTTACGCTAATAGGTATGTAGAGCATAGGTAGATATCTAACGAATTTTAAGCAAAAGCGTTGCGCTGTGAATCCTGTGCTTATTTGAAAAAAGATACCATTAAATGGGACATCAAATTCCAAAAGAAGACATTTAGTTGACAATTATAACTGAAATGACGTCCTTAGAACTCAATTACCAAAATTAATTTTCTCCTCGACAAAAGAAGTAATACAAATGAAAATAAATAATAAACGCGCGAAATGAAAAGAATTATTTCTTAAACCACCGAGATCCCATTAAAGCGCTGTCATCGTCCGTTGATAAGATTTAAATTAGGAACACAATAAAGCTCCTGTCAAATCCGCCATTAATTTCGAATTTCAAATTTTGAATTTGGAACGGGAGCGGTGTTGCCAAAGCGAGGATCTTTTTGGCCAGTGTTACGCTGTTGTGACGCGTCTGTTATTGAATGAATGAGTAATGCATTTATTTGTTACGAATTCATTTGAAATTGGAATCTGCAAGAATATTCTGATAGGACTTTTATTACACTTAAAAATTGAGTATTTGATTCATGTCATCTAAATTTTTCTGATTAGTTTCCTTATAAAAATGTCTTCCAATCATATTTTATATTAACTAAAAATACAGGCCTAGAATAACACATATTTACTGTCGCCGTAACACAAATACTAAAAAAAATGTGAAGTTCTAGTTGTTAGCGACAACACCCATTCCAAATATTTATGTGATGAGTGTGTATAAAAAGTATGTACATATTTACAATCATATTAGTGTTATGCCAAGTAATTGGCTCCAAGTGCAAGCTCTGCTTAGTTTGGGGCTCGATGGTGTTTTGTAAAATATGTTCATCGATGTGTCTCACCATTATTTATTTCTGGGAATTTGTCTTGGAACCTCACGATGTTTTCCTTTACCATTAAAGCCTTTAAAGCAAATATACGACCTCATTTGTATAATGAGAGACATTCTCGCCACTGAGCTATATCAGCTTTTTATCTCATGATTTCCAAATTAGCCTTGTAGCGTAATACATGCCATTAACATTTCATTGTGCCTGAAACTGAACCGAAATACCAAGGACTCGCTCTACCATTTACCACAGTAAATATCGTAATCAGTGAAATTTGTGTACAAAACTAATTGCCGTAATCTCACCATTTACCGACAAGAGACGCGAGTCAAACCCCAGTCAAATACATGAACAGGATCAAATTGAATTAAAAAAATAATTAAGAAAGAAATGTATGATGTCTACTGTAGCAAGCGAACTCAAAGATACAAGACACAATAAAAAATATATAAAGTTATCACGGAGATAGGTACTTGTTAGCGTCATACATTATCCCATTAGATGTAAATTGACGTCAAATTGACAATTAATTTTACGTCTGCCAGCAATTATAACAATTCGTAGTTTAGTGACAGCTTTGTAATTAAGTCCTGTTTACGCTTACAAAAACTTTGCGCAAGTTATTGTAGGTGTCCACTAAGCAAGACGAATTATTTATCAGCATTATGGCAGTCTGGTATGTTGTGTTTCAACTGACTTCAGAAATGAAATATTTTTTCACAGCCTCTCTTTTGAAACGACTCTGTAATAAGCATAATTACAACTTTAGGAAGTTAAGCGCTCTTGTTTGGCAGTATGTGGTTTATTGACGTCAGAGGCATTAACATATTTAATATGTTGTAACACAAACAGCCTAAAATATGCTTCCTAACCTCTTGATTTGGAGATATCCAAAATATACCTGAGTAATGCTAAAATCTGAAAACTCTCATTGAGATAGCGCATTCACAATAATGGTTTATGTAAACCACCAAGAAAATGGAGTCATTACATACTCGTAAATGTCGTTGTTGTATGGGAGAGCACACTTCATACACAAGTCATAACTTTAATTTAAAAAAATCCGACTGCAACAATTCAACATATAAAAAACATTATGTAATAGAATAGAGGATATTATCTAAGGACATTTGGGTGATTAAGACGAATCTAACGATATTTTAATTGTCAAAATCCATCCAGCCTAGATTTCTCCTAGCCTAGATCCAGCATAAACTTCTTTATTCCCAAGTATCTCCTATCAGGAAACACGTATCTCCTGATAGAAGAAATTTACAAACATTCAAGATACGCGCGAAAAACATTAACCCTTCTTTCAGTCGGGTAAAAAACATACAAAAAGTTTTGATTTACCTACATTGGAGGTTATCCCTTTTATGATAAGATAAGATAAGAAAACACTTTATTAAAAGCCACAATATAAAAACACAAAATAAACTTAAATTATTATTAAAAAAGATGACATTTCAATTGGCGGCCTTATCGCTAAGAGCGATCTCTTCCAGGCAACCGTGCACGGATGGTGCTATCTCAGAATAAATCTTATTTTCTTCTCCTATAAAAGTTCTTATGCAAGTATGCAGCAATTTAGCTCAAGTTGCTAGTTTGTACACTCCTTTAAATTTTGTCAAATCGATTTAATGACATGTCACTTGCGTACCGCCCACAAATAATTTATAATGATCAACATTTAAATAAGAAACCTAATTGGTTCACTGTAAATTCGGTTTTCAATAAACATTGCCGATATTATATTTTTAATAGGCAATAAGAATAAAGGTACTCAACTCGGAATTTACTTTTTTTAATAGGTAATAAGAGTAAGGGCACGGGCAGCACAGGTTCTTTTTTTTTGTAGCGTAAGGCACGGGGCAGCCAAATGAATGCGTCGTTCTTTTTTAATATTTTGATTTAGTGCCAATGAATTGTGAACAGCAGTTAATGAAGCATTTTTTTTCTTTAATGAAGTATTGATACGTGTCGCGACTACGATTGTTTTTATTTCACCCTGTTATGGCCAGTTACAGTCATAACTCTCTGTGAGGGTTCCGAGTTTTATAATTCGAATCATTAAAACTGAAATCGGTTTATTCTCATAATTCAAATTTATTTTTAATGGCAATATACAAGTGTATAGTGCCAATATCGTGTTTTAACTTGTTTATTTTAATGGGGCTCTATATTATTTTAAATTGCCGGCCCGTTCGGCTTTCAAATCTCATTTGCCGTGTTATTTCTTTTGGAACATAAAACGAACTTCAAAATCAACAAAGCGTTGCGTAAAGGCTGCAATCATATTTCATGGTCCGCTTTTTCTAATAGAACATTTGTTATAGCAAATATGAGGCTATTGTACGGGGGTCAGAGATGAGACGCTCTGGCCTCGACGCTGGCTTTTCTAAGCCATAACTGGAATTTATATCCGACATTATTCATGCTATCCCGTCCAGTTGTTTTCCTCTAATTAGAATCCATTCAAGCATGCCCCATTAAACCTCTTTTAAATTAAAATTGGAATAACTTACTAACTAGAAGTATAAATCACGTAAAGGAAAGACAATAAAATATATTGTCCATCGAGAGGATACGTCCGAACACTTAATAATTAATACAACAATACCTCAGCGTAATTAAAATAAACTCATTTTCGTAGCGTCCAGTTTTATGAATGAATACTCTATGGATCGATTTTTTTGCTGCTGGCAACATTTCTCATTCTACGTACTGACAGTCCAGTTGACGGCGCGGCGTTCTTTTTTTGAGCCACGACCTCTCGCAGCGGGGTCCCGCATCCGTTCGCGCTCGAATTAACTCGTTTTAACTTTAGCACCACTTTCTTGGCTGCTGCTTCTAATAGACCAACAAGATTATTTGACTACTTTTACTACTATATATATAGTTATCTACTTAATAAATATAATATTCTTTATGAATATTTGTCCTGTATGTATATGTCGCGGGAAAATGAGGATATCAGGGATATGAGGATGAGGATATAAGTGATTTCACGAAATACGGTGAATGTCGCATATGCTTCTTTATTACTTAGGTACGTATGCTAATTTATTTATTTATCTAAATCAAGTAATAATAAATAAGTACTTTGTATTTATAAGTATATGTATATTTTTTGGTATGTAACTGTAATCGCTGAAGATTTTTAGTAACACTCCTCGATTCGAGTCTGTCGGTCGATACGGTCTTCAAGAGTACGTTTAACCTACTCTTAACTACCGTTTCCATCCTAAGGAAGAAGTCGCTTCTAGCGATAAGCCCGCGGGTTGTAACGCTATTTTTTACACATTGTATATTAAAGAGTTATCTATCTTTTATTCCAATTATTTTTTAAAGACTGATTGCTACTCACTTATAATTATTTTTTTTATTATTTTTGTCAACTGTATTTTGTTACGTCAATAATTTATTTTATAAACGCTCATAATACGAGTATCAAGGTATGTAAAAATACTAGGTATCGGTAAGATATATCAGATAGGTAAGATATATCACTTATCCTTTTAACACTATAATTACAAAAATCTTAACTTATTATTTCAGTTCTAGAATTTTCTACATAAGTACTGATCGGCTCAAATTCTACTCAGCAAATAAAGTTATACAATGCTTGTTCAGATGTTTGTTGCTCAATTATGTCGGAGGGACTAAACTCATTTGGTTGAAATTTGGATCATAGAGATACCTTTTCACCTTAAAAAATACTAACTAACGTTTGATAAAATCATTCCGGAGCTTTGGAAACCACTACGCATCATTTAAACGTTTGCACATTTCTAGACATATATTTAACAAACCTTTAACGCAAATAATTTCCAAGAAGCAAAACACCTCTTTTCCTACATTCGTCCAAAAAATCTCTCACGCTAAACAACCGAATCACCTTCTCCCACGAGTTAGTTGATTTCTTATTTCTGGCAACATCGGACTGTGATGGGTAAATCGGCCTGCGTAATTACAACCTTCATGTTGGAATTTAGGAAAGAAAAATAAAAATTAAAAAGAAATTGGCGGAATGGCTCACGCCGCGTGCACAGTAGCAATAACGTGCAATTTAAATGTTTCAAATTTCGAATGCCGAGTTTTTTATTGAAGGGTTTGCACGAATGCAGACAGCATGGGATAATATACGGATTAATAATTCGTTTTTTTTTGTTGTTTTTTTACCGTGGCATCTAGCACATCCTCTGACAAACTATTCTTAAGAGCATATCATTGCCAGTGCTAAGTTATTGAATCCACTTATCTTAGTAGGTAAAAACCTTTCCCTAATAAACCCGTTTTCAAAATAGACAAAAACTAATTTTAAGTAAATCTTCAAAATATTATCGTGTAAGTACATTATATAAAGGTCTTCTAGCATGGCCATGGTTAGATGTATAAATATGTAATGGTAACAATGGTAACACGCCATGGCCATGAGTTAGCATTTCTAGATGGTCATGGTCCTTCACAGAGAAAAATCTGCATGAAATGCAAAAAGAAGTTTTCAGTCCAAAATAATTGGTAGTCATTGACAGTCAGGGACTGTCGATAGAAGTGGAAACTCTTCACTCAGAATTTAATAGCTCACTTTGGAAACTACGCGGGTGAAACCGGGAGGGCGCTGCTGGTCTAGAACATAAATAGTTAGAAAAATAGAGAAATAGAATATGAAGTCTTCTTCAAAGCATTGAAACAAAGTAAGTTTTTTTAAACTAAATCTCTTCTAAAACGGTAATGGAAAAAAATCATATTTAGCTTCTAACAACGGCCAAGTAATTAAAAAAAAACGAAAACTAGATAGCTCACGTTCCTTTCCGCGCCAGGGGTCTACTTAGCAAATAACCGTTTTATTAATGTGACTATTTCGCTACTGGACTACTCAGCAAACGTCCTATTTCTCATTCATCCTATTTCTCAATCAGCCTACTTTTTAAAGTGACTACTTCTCAGATTGCCTACTTTTTCGAAATGTCATTTTCGGACAGTTCGCATCAAAGAAGATAATTATCGCCCTTTAAATACTCAACTAGTTTTGTTGTACCCTATAAATTTTCGTTTTCGAATTCGAATTGTCGAATTCCGATCTCTTTGGTCAATACCTATATATATATATAAACTATTTGAAAGTACTAGGCTGGCCACTTTATACTTATCTTTCGAGAGTTTTCTATTTGAAGTAGAATACAATCACGTTCATAAATCGTAAGTTCCAATAACAATACTTTCACTGCAAGCCTTCCTGTCTTTAATAAAAACAATGAAATTTAATTTCAAAATTCCGAACTCATATTTCCCTCCGTGTTGGCTATCACGTCCGTCATAATGAGGGTGAAATGAGGCCACTTTATGAAAAAGTTCCGACCACTAGATGACCGTGTTCAAACCTCATTGGTCTCATGTCTCATTTTATTTTTTAGCGTGATTAATCTCTGTATCACAAAACTTTACGTAGCACGATATTTGAATTGAAATTATTTCAACAAAAATATACATTAAATCATGCGGATCAAAATTTATTCTAATGTTTGTAAATACATAAATTTGCATTTACAAATTTTATAAATATTATATCAGTGTACCTAGCTATCATACTACAAACTTGGCTTAGTTTAGAGCTACGAGTAGGTAGATAATATGGTCTGAGAAATAAATGCCCACGTATTTGTACCACAACAACAATTTAATGTTCTCAAAAAAAACAAAAACCGACTTTAATTTAAAATTAAATTCATATACTCGACCAAATTTCGTATTTTTTGTCAAATCATCTGAATTGAATGTCTAATGAGACTGAGACAGTCTTAAAAATGGTAGCGGGTCGATTGGACTGTGCTTTCCTCGGACATTGCCGTAACAGGCATGTGTCTGTGCCGATGCCCGATCGGAGGTACTGACTACTATATCTAGGACTTGATAATTTTATTTGACATTTATTATTATTTTTATTTTGTAATTTACGAGTAGTTGTTCGTTTTTTGACATTTTAAATTGTAATGTTTGATATATTTTGTTTCCCTGACTACTGATTTATGACTGAAAAATTATGATGATTTATATTGTGTGCTATTTAATGTATATGGGTTAAGTTACCTGAATTAAATTAATTTTGAATTTTTTTTTTAAATTTAAAGTGAACATAACGTATATGTTATCGAGGTACCTAAGTAAATATTTTTCTTAATATTTCAAAAACAGCTTCTCCGATTTCGATAAATTTACACCAAACAAAAAATAATCATCAAAACGGATTCACAATGGATTTATCGCGTAACATGCACAGATACACACGTACGAATTGAGAACCTCCTTCTTTTTTGTCGATTAATAAACAAGCTAAAATGTGGTTCAAACATAAATAAAAAGCCTTAACCTTCAGATCGTGACTGTAATATAAAATGTTTTACTCCTGAGTTACGGGCATTCTAGTAGCCTAATCGGGAATGGGCGTTACAGGGTCAAAGGGCTTACTCACAATCTCTAATTAAATTAAATTGAACTAATCGAGAGTGAATAGGTTGCTTCTAGGTAAACATCCTCTATCGTAGACCGCATCGTCGCTTAACATCAGGCGAGATTGGGGTCAAGTGTAAAAAAAATCGTTAATCCTAGCTTGCTTTTTTGTTTATCGGACGTAGCTCGAAAAAGCAACATCATTCTATGGTTGTTGGTCAAACACTCGAAGGAGGTTTGACTTCACTTTCGAGATAAAAACCTCTAAGCGGTTACCTGAAAGCAGTCTTGACTCTCGCCTTGCTAGAGATAAGGCCATCTATCGGCAGTTCGTATGACTGCCAACTTTTTTTAGGCAGGCACGCTGCATCGTTGGTCTCATCTTTGTTTAGTAAAAAAGTAAAATGAAAACTGTGTAGTACTTTCACCGGTTATTCTACCACCAAGTAGTAATGTGGAAATATTATGTAAACTTGTGTTACTTAAAAAGGCGAGGTCAAACGTAAGCCCATCCTACTAATAATATATGTAAATGCAAAAGTATGGATTTTTGTTGCTCAATTACCTAAGTACGCCAGAATGGGTGAACGGATAGGATTGCAATTTAGATCACAGGTAGATTACAGCAATTTTGTCTTCGCTTCTAAGCTACTTACTAATAGAAAGTAACGGAAGCGAAAACTACGCGGGTAAAACCGAGGGACACTGCTAGTACAATTTATAAAGTAACCCAGGTTTTTTTTAATAGCATAGACTGACGAAACGAGCAGGACATGTGCCTAATGGTAAGCAACACGCCTGACACATACCAGCACAGTGACACGTAGCTATTGGAACATGATAAGTCCAAATCATTACCTGGCACTGCGCTGTGCTCGTCACCCAGAGATCTAAAATATTATATCTCTAAGCAGTGTAATTTCTCTGGAAATATTCCCCTTCAAGCCGGAAAACAGTAATGCTTGCACACTACTGCTTGGCGGTAGAATAACTGGCAAATGTGTGGTACTTCCCTAGGTGGACTATGCTAAGAGTCCTACCACTATAAGAAGTTTAGACAGCACAAGACGCAAAGGTGTATTTTTTTTAGTGCAGAAAGACAAAACAAGCTGAACATGTTCATGGTAAGCAACATGCCTGCCTAGAACAGTACAGTATCACGCAGGTATTGGAATATGAAGTCCAAATCATTACCTGATCAATAATCCCTACAGCGCTGCTCACCCACAGATATAAGATTTATTTATTGACTAAAACGGACGTACAGACCAATTACATTAGTATTAAAATTAAAAAAAATAATTAATTAATTATGTAATTAGCTCGGAGCGTTTAAAATTGATTGGACGATGGTAGCTCAGGACCGGATAAAGTGGAGGGAATCGGGGGAGACCTTTGCCCAGCAGTGAGACAGTTGAGGTTAAATAAAAAAAAAATTTAAAAAATCATAAAATCAAAAAAATACATCAGTTAACCAAAACATCAAACAATATGATTCATATCTATGCCCTGTAATTTCTCTGGAAACAAGAACACCAAAATCACTATTTTTATTATCTTCAAATCGTGACTCTAAAATAAAGCCGAGACTCCCGGGTTACGAGTGGGTAATTCAGATACCCGGTAGGCGTTACAGGGTTAAAGGTTCTTTATATTTCATCCCTCGTATCCATAAACGTCTAATACAGACATTTTATTTAAACAATGTTTTGGATACAATTAAAATCAGACAAAAGCTTTTTTAATTAGATAACTAGCTGCCCCCGCGGTTTCACCCACTTAATTCCCGATCCTGTTGTTTTCCCAGGATAAAAAATAGCCTATATGTTATTCCAGACCATTGTCTACTCATAGACCAAATTTCATCCGAATCTCTTTAGTCGGTTTAGCGTGGAAGAGTAACAAACATACTTTCATAGAAACTTTTGCGTTTATAATAATAGTAGGTAGTGACGAAACGAGCAAACCATTCACCTAATGGTAAGCAACACGCTTGCTCATAGCAGAAATAAATCGGTAGGTCTACCGCCTAACTCTTCTGCTTTCTGCTATGCTTTGATTTGTGACGTCATCTGCCAATTTGATAACGCCTATGAAAACAGACGCTAAATTTGCTCTAGGCGAAGTCTAGAGCAAATTTACTATTTTTCCTTTAGTTATTATTAAGTACTCAAAGTATCAGTTTACTGTTTTTTTTTTATTTATTTTTTTCAGCTGACTGTTTCTTACTGATGTCGACTGACTTATTATTGGGACAAAAAATGTGTCGGCTGGCTATTTTTTTTTTATTAATTTGTGTCCTATCAAAAGAAATAAGACCGTTAACATTATTATTAGCTTTTTTAATTTATTTATTTAATAATACGGAGTCTGTGGAGTGGTCCGTGACCTTTGTCATTTCAAATTTCTTTCTTTGCATACCATATCGCTTGGATTAGGAGAAGAAAAGGAAAATAGGGGGGAGTTGGGAACATTTTAAACCTAATTCTAGTACTAGTCTGATTTCATCTGTTGAGCCGATCATTACCGCTAGTAATCGACTCGACTGATTTATTTATTGGTAAAGGGATATGTGTGGTCGGCTGAGAGATTATTGGAAATAAAACTGTGGTGTTTGTGCCGTCTAACTTATTATTGTAGAGGGATGCAAAGAGGAGATCGACAAGTAACTTGTTTGTGGGTCTGGTGGCTAGCGTCTGTGGACTTATTATAGGAGAAAAGCTAATAGATCTGCTGATAGTTCCTGAGAAAGGTCGTCTACTTTGCCAGCGAAGTTCACCTTTCTGTTGTTTTCTATTCTTTCGATGTATTTTTTGTAGAATTATAAAGCTTAAACTTTGTACCTTACATATATTTATTTTTAATAGTTCCAATAACTATATCCATTAATATTATTCATTGTTAGAACAGAGTTATTAATTAAAAATGATGAACGCGCAAATAGAAAAAGTGTGGACAACATTATGCGCTATTAGCGCAAAATTTAAAATTTATTTAAGTCCCTGACCTCGGCTGAACTATGACAAGTAAAGATTCATTCATTACAAAAAACAAAACGATAAAACGAGAGAGATTTAAAACAAAGAGAGACAGAAAAAGTCTATTAACATAATTGATGGTTGTAAATCTGAAGGTGTCATGTCTTCCGGTAAAAAGTAAAGAGTTAACGTCGATGGTCAGAAAAAAAACAAAAATAATGTCGATGGTTGAAGTATGAGCCATAACCAATAAAAGGACTTCGAAATGGTTTAACTTTTTAATCTTTTCTCGTCTACAAAGATAGGCCGCACTAATTATTTTTTTAATTACTAGAGAATACGATGACAGCTGAGTTTTTGGCTAATGTATTGTCGGACATTAGTCATTTTGTTGTCGGTAAGGTTTTAAATTGTCCTACTCGGAACTATTGTTCTGTGGTATTGATGAGGTTACGTTTTGTCCTGTTTACACTTACTATGAGACTAATTAGCGAGAGTGGGACGAATCAGTGCCACGGTTAATTTTAAGGACAATTATAATGCAGGGCATGTAATTCAGTAGGGGAGTAACTAGTGCGTTCGAAACCCGATGGCTCTGTATATTTTCTTAAGTGCAGAAGTACATGAACGTCTCAAGATGCAGAAATAGATAAAAACAGTGCGGTGCAATGAAAGATAGATAGATAAACTTTTTATTGCACTTCACAAAAGACACAATAATAACGTCACACCTAAAAATTAAGTAGTAAGTAACCTTATGGCTAAAAGCAATCTCTTCCAGATAACAGTATATTCAAATCTTAAGCAATACAACAGGTTTAATGGTTAACTTTAAAGTTTGAAAAGTCGTAATGCCCTACTTAGGTTCAAAATCTGCACATCTGGGTTTTTATTAACTTCAGACGTTCAACTTTATCATCATCATCACTGACTTTATCTCAGTGAAGGAAAACATTTTATGAAAACCGCCATCAACCGGCCCGTTACAAAAGTCTTTCAAAGTCAAGGATCAACCACCGACATATCATGGGCGAGCATGGTAGATTATGTCCTTGGCTCTCACCTTGCGAGAGAAGCCCCTGAGTCCCAGCAGTGGGAACATTTATGTTGTCTGTATGACTGCTGAAGCACAATGAATAAATATTGGTGGACATTAATAACACATACAATACCATCTAGCCCCAAACTAAGCTAAGCTTGTGCTAAGAAAGCCAGATAGCTGATATAATTACAATCAAGACAAATTAACAGTAGAATGGGCTTACAACACTTTTTTGTTGACATCAACTTTTGTAAAATAAAATATTTTGAATTTTATTCTAATCAAAATGTCGGATCAAACTGAGTAAGACCGTAAACATTTAAGTTATCAAAACG
This sequence comes from Ectropis grisescens, assembly GCA_017562165.1. Lineage (NCBI taxonomy): Eukaryota > Metazoa > Arthropoda > Insecta > Lepidoptera > Geometridae > Ectropis > Ectropis grisescens. The sequence continues at coordinate 11,480,689 of CM029786.1, forward strand.
CACCATAGAGGTATAATGGTCAATTAAGACCATTTTTTAATCTACATAAAATCGATCAGGCCATTAACGAAACTCCAAAAATGATTTAGTTCCCGTATTACCCGTCCCGCCTCGCCGTAACTCGGGAGTCGCTGACTCCAGTCGCTCGCGCCAGTGCGCGTGCCATTAAGCGGGCAAGTCACGACCTCGTGCAAGCCGTCGATTCTGTAACATTAAAATTGACGTTACGAGTTTATGATTACACTGGTTAAACAGAACAAAACGTAATGTGGAAATCGGGTTGTTCCACGACCGTTGATATATGATAAGTGACATCCACCAACCCGCACTTGGCCAGCGCAGTGGATTACAGATACAAATACAAATACAAATACAAAAATCTTTATTGCTGTTTGTAGGTAAGATAAGATCATACAAAACATTTTAAAAGTTGCCCCATACAAACTGGCCTCTGCGAGAGGCATGCAATATGTCTGGCAAGACAATTTGTTAGTAATTTATAAATAAAAAAAATAATTAAATAATAGTCAGCTGATTAAAGTCTTCTTCTTCCTCATCTTCTATTAATTTCTGGTTTTTTATTTATGTCATCTGATTCTTCATCTTAGATTAATTTCTGGCTTCTATTTGGTTGTGATATATATTTGTGTGAGATAAATGTTTGGTGAGCACAATTTCGCCAACATCTTGTGTTTCATCAGGATATTGTCTTGTGTTTTTGAGTTTGATCAATATATCCATCCAGGGTCTAAGGTCTTGCATTAGTAGATCTTGCAGATACAACATAGTTCTTTCATTCTAGGCATTTTAAGCTCCAATCTACGGAAAGTTATCTAAACGATCTTTCTGTAGTGGTAGGACTCGCTTGGGGAAGTGCCACACCTTTGCCAGTTATTCTACCGCTAAGCAGTAATGTGTAATTACTATGTTCTGGTTTGAAGGACAGTGTTTCCAGAGAAATTACAGGGCTTACAGATGTAACATCTTAGATCTCTGGGGTGACGAGCGCAGAGCAGTGCTAGGTAATGATTTGGACTCTTCATGTTCCAATAGCTGCGCGTCACTGTGTTGTTATGGGCTGGCAAGTTGCTTACCATCAGGCACATGTCCTGCTCGTTAGTTTATACTATAAAACAATACAGAATATCTAATTAATTAAAGATGTTATTCATATAGACAGGACTAGACCATATACCTAATGATTTAAATTATACTCGTACTTAAATAAATAAATATTGGTGGACAACTCACACACAACTGACACAACACACAACTTGTTTATGCAATTACAATTATTAGCACGGCACACAAAACAATTATTAGCACATTTGCGTGTTTGATTGCATTTTTATGTTTGTTTATTGTTTTAAGTCTTTGTTTTCTGTTTTGACTGTTAATATTGACTTAATGTTAACATTTGAACTGAATCACTGTGAATTTTGTTATTTGATATTTAAGAATTGTGTCTTTGTATCTGACTTGCCTAATATAAAACAGCATAGCTAGAAGATCAATTAAGAATCTGAATCTTGGTAAATATGGATATGTCGGTAAATCTGATTAATTGAAAATTATTAATATTTTTTACAAAATTATTAATAATAACCACATGTTTTGGTAAATGTGAATAAACGATCGAAATTTATTACTTTTAGTAGTAATTATTAATAATTCACGACACATATTGGTAATTATTACTTTTTGTAGTAATTATTAATATTTCACGACACATTTTGGTAAAAGTTATAAAATAAATGAAAATCCAATGTTTTTTGACCAGCAGATATTTATTCATAATATATGTAGGTTAGGTTAGGGGTTGTTTTTTTAATAAGTTTTATAGGTTAGGTTAGGTTTTAAAATATTCATCTCGTGTTATTCACACGACGATTTTTTCCTTTCTCCGGTTTTATTGCAAGGCATTTCTCATTAAATCTGGTTCTCATTAAACCTCTTGTACGTCGCACACACCGCCCCGCCCCGCAACCCTTGGCCACTTATTACATTTATGACTACTAGGGTTAAATTATTAATAATAACCGACAAATGTGATTAATTTATCACTGTAACCTCGACTTTCGGTAATTATTAATAATAATAGATAATTATGAATAATCTTCAATTATTCACTCTTACCGTAACATATATACATGCGAATTTCAGCGTACACAATTGATGTCAAAAAGGAATTTGGCAAGTTAATTGATTAAAAATACAACAATAACAACATAATGTACCAAAGCTGCTAATTGTCTTTTCTGTACCACACTTCACGAAGTTTTTAATAAGCGTCCACTACACAGTCAGTTAAGTGTCCGTCACACAGGCTCGATGGGCGTGGCCCAGTGATGAATGCGAGGTTCTGGACTCGGAACAGAGATATTGATAGCGAAGAACTATTGTAAACTTTTAAAACTTTCCATTCCATATAATATTTTATAACATGTACCCTAGACTCAAAAGTGATCTAAAGTATTTACATACTTACAAAAATAAGGAAACCTTTCTAACCTTAGCCTTGGTTACTTACGGAAATTGTACTGCAGATTTTGATAAGTTTTAGGGTTCCGTAGCTAAATGGCAAAATACGGGACCCTTATAGATTCATCATGTCTGTCCGTCCGTATGTCACAGCTACTTTTCTCCGAAACTTTTAGATATAAACTATAGAAACTTGGTAAGTAGATGTATTCTGTGAACCGCATTAAGATTTTTATCCAAAAAATAGAAAAAACAAGAAATTTTAGGGGTGTCCCATACTTAGAACTGAAAATATAAAAAAAACATCAAAACCATACGTGTGTGTTATCTATGGATAGGTCTTTAATAATGATATTGACGTTCTAAACATATTTTTTTTCTAAACTGCGACTTTTTTCTAACTTTCTTTTTTTTGCGCGAGAGACTCTTCCAAAGTGGTAAAATATGTGTCTTGTAACTGTTGTTGTCCCCCCCTTGTAACTTCTAAAATAAGATAATAACAAAAAAAAGTGTATGATGCCCATTACCGTTTAAACTATCAACGAAAATTAGTTTGAATGAGATCTATTAAGTAGTTTTATTTTAATAAGTACGTCATAACTGACTATTGTTAAAACACTGATTAAAGTAACAACGAACTACAAGAACTTTTATATTATGTTACTTGCTGCTACATGGGCGAGTCCGACTCGCACTTGACCACTTTTATTTTACCTAATCAGTTGAGATATTATCCACGGTTGTGACGACCAAAGACCTCTAAGATCTAAAATACGTAGAGCTTAAAATTAAATTTTGTTATCTCTATTCCAAAATAGCGCTTTTAATCAAGTTTTGTAGTAGAGCGTTTCAATTTTTATATCAACAAAAAATATATATTCATAATTTATTTTAATTAAAACAACTCAATTGACTTTCCATCAAAACTACTGGCATGTTATACGCAATAAAAAAACAAAACAAATCACTGGCCATTTAAAAAGCACATGAATTTAAAAAAAGAACACGGTCTTGGAATGTTGAAATGAACTCGCTACCACTTTGGAATACGCATAGAGTAATCCTTTCCCGCGAAAGTGTATTTTGAAGTCAGTTGCCATAAAACCTATTTTTGAATGCATCGAAACGAAACCTTTTTATAAGAATTTCAGTTTTTAATTTAACTTCCGTTCTAAGTTTGAATAACGATTTAAAAATAATTTACACTCAAATGAGTATTCGATGTTTGAAAGTGTTTTTCAATGTATACGACATATAAATATTACTGAGGTGTCTGTTTCTAGTTCCAATATTACTCGTACCTACAGCTTCTCAATTACCTAATGCACATGAAATTAGTATATACCTACAGTACTAACAATCAATACTCTGGTAAAAAATAATCCATTCAATTTCTTCTCTGTCTGTCTCTTTGTTGCGGCTAATTACTGACAACAGGAATGTCACTGGCAGTTAGCTGATATTATAAAGATTAAATTAGGCTACATTTGTCTTAAAAAATGACAAAATCGTGACCCGCGGACTACGCTGCGAGGCACAACTAGCTATTATAAAAACAAGAAAGAATGAAGAATCAGTGGCATATTAAAAGAAGGAATTAATACATGATCTCATCAAACCAATGTTCTACTTTTAAAATGTAGTTTCAAAGCCGCCTTGTGCATCGGCCGGATAAAAAATTAAAAACATTAAAATAATTATGGACCGGCACAAAAACAAAATTAGAGATTTCAGACATTTGCCTTTTAAAAATAATAGCCCGCAGTGTATATTGACAGGTAATATGGACTGTACGCGATCATTACAAGATTTGAGGCGAGTGTGTCTAGCCACGTACGTATATACCTACTCTGTGGAAGTATGGCGGCTTGGCCCGTGCCAAGCCTCGGGCATCTCGTGTCCAGCTGAAAAAAAAACCATAACTTTCTTTCATTCTAAATTGAACTTTAACTTTCGAACGCTTCGGTTGAAACTGGCTCGGAGCGTTTTGGTTATGAATTCTTTTTTTTCTGGCTACGAACATGAAGAATTTTATGCCTCATTGTAGAGTACAGAGTTATCATTATGTGCTTTTTTGAGGTTTGGAACAAATGATTAATTAGTTTGGTCCGCGAAATAGATGTAGTATTGCGCGTTCCATTGCCTATAACGTCATTGGTATAATAACGGGAATTAATAAAGAGAATTCGAGAAAAAAATTGTATTCAGCGTTTTCAAATAGCTTCGGGAATATTGATACCCTTTTAATATAGGTAAATAACAACAACACAAAACAAATATAATGCAAGAACTTTTACATTACTTTTTACTTACTTTTCATTAAATTTAGAATGAATTCATTATTTTAAAAAAACCCCGCCTGCAAAAAATCAACAGATAAAAAACATTATGGAATACAGTATATTATTTGAACACTTAGGTAATTGAGACGAACCTAACGATATCTTAGTTGTCAAAATCCATCCAGCCGTTTGGAAGATACGGAATAAAGAAATTTACAAACATACAAGATACGCGCGAAAAACGTTAGTTACCATTCTTTCAGTCAGGTAAAAAGACGCCAAAACTTAATTACCCTACTTTTTACGTGTACTTTTTTAGTTTCAAAAGATAATAATCTACCAGAAAAAGAGTAGATAAATTCGATAACCCTTCACAGAAAGGGTCGCGTGGTTAGCCCATCCCGAAGGTTACCCCGATTTACGTAATGCCCCCAATTTCTGGAACCGAGCGAGATTGACCACAGTCACGCCATGGGATCGCATACCGTGGAGATTATCCCTTGACTCTACACGTAGAAGTTTTAATTTTATTTTGGAATTTCAAATTTAAATTTGAATTTTGGAAGAAATTCAATTTCAAATGTTAGAATTATAAATTTAAATTTACAACATTTTGAAATTTCGCAAAATTTCAATTTTTTTATTTCTAGCCAGTAACTTAGAATCAAATCTTGTCCTTTTTTTCTATCAGAATGCTCGTAGCTCGAAAAAGCGACATCGTTTCATGGTTGATGTTACAGAGACACGAACGTAGAGATTTGACTCTACTTTTGTGATAAGAACGTCTAGGCTGGAATACGTTGCCTGAGTGGGTTTTCCCCGATGGTTACAATCTTTGTGTCTTCAAATCGAGAGTGAATCGGTTTCTAAGGTAAACACGCTCCACCGTAGACCGCATCGTCGCTTAACATCAGGTGAGATGGCGGTCAAGTGGAAACCAATAAAATTTAATAAAAAAATGGAATCTCGATCCGATAAACACTCGAATATGTGTTTTTATGCTATTAATACTATAAGCGCGAAAGCTTGTAAGTATGGATGGATGTTTGATACTCTTTCACGTAAAAACTACTGCACGGATCGGACTGAAATTTGGAACATATATAGATTATAGTCTGGAAAAACACAGCCTATTTTTATCCCGTAAAAAACGAGAACGACGGGAACTGCGTAGCAATAACCGCTGGGCACTGCTTGTATACCTAGTATATATCTCGTTGCTATAATGTGCCCTATGGCTTAATCAACGTGCTTGTCCATAACAACACAGTGACACGCAGCTATTGAAACTTGAAGAGTCCAAATTGTTACCTAGCACTGCACTGCGCTCGTCACCCAGATATATAAAATATTTTTTTTCGATGTCCTGTAATTTCACTGGAGACATTTCCCTTCACACATAAACGCAGTGATGTTCTTACATTGTTCCTTGACGGTAGAATATCTGGCAAAGGTGTACTTCCCCAGGCGAACTCTGCAAAGAGTTCTATCACTACAAGACGTAGGACCAATTGCGAAGTACTATGGGTCTAGCAGTGGAAACATAAAATATATTGCTAATGGTTAAGTTTGTTTGCTGGCAACACATGATATCTTACGAGTTTAAAGTACTCGTATTTATCTTGGCGATCAAGAAATAACACATACATGACATCACGAAATAAACGTTTGTAGATAATTGGATTGTAGGTAATAATAATAAAGGATGTCTCAGTAAGAGTGCACTTTTTAAAATTGGAATATATTTTTTTTCATGCAAGTGGCAACTCGGAAATTTGACAGCTGTCACCTCTGTTTATTCCGATTATTAAAAACATATGATCACAGTTAGGTAATTACATATTATGATCACAGTTATAAAACAACAACAAAAACAATGTACTTTTAATAATATACAAACAGAGAATATACTTACTTAGAATATAGGGAAGAAGATTGAAAATGTTAACATATAGACGATTAGGAAAAGATACATTTTTCTTTACATCGCACATACAATACAATAATCCTTTATTAAAAAGCCACAAAGCAAAAAAAAATTACAAAACAAAGTAAAATAAACCTATAGCAATTTAATACACATAATTTTGCATAATTTACACATAGGTCTGCATTAGACCACTAGTTTGCCTGATGGTGAGTGACGGTGTCGGAGTGTGGACGACGATGAAGCATGTTGACCTAGAAAGTACCTATTCACTCTGACCTTGAAAAGTTCTAGATCTCTCAGGGAACAACTTATTCCGTTCTAAAGCTGTACGTATGAGGAAAGTGGATTCAAATCGTTATGTAAAAATTTTGGGATATCCATAATTTATGGGTGGTAGTGCGCCGACTTAGGACTTGTTCTGTACTAGACAAGGGAAGGCATCATAAGGTCGTGTAAACCCACTGTGCACTCTCCGAAATGTGATCTGTAAAAAACTGATAGCCTAGCCACTTACCGACGTACCTACCGTATATAATTTCATATAAGGATTGTCTAGGATCACTATGTGGTTTTACCCGCCTAGTTACCGTTCCTGTTATTTTCCCCTTAATAAAAGTAACGTACATTCTAAACCAGACTATAATGTATCTGTGTTCCAAATTTCAACTCGTTGTATGTTTGTTGCTCAATCACGTCGGAATATCTGAATAGACTATTCAGAAAAATAAATAGGTATCTGCATTTTTAAAATTAGTAGGAAATAAATAGGATGGTTTGAAAACTTTGAAATTACATAAATATAGACACTTCAATTTAATTTGTGTGAATAGATATATAGATCATATCTTTCCACAGAACTGAGTCTAATAATAGATCATCCTACTCATAGGTAAAGGCTCTAATAGGCAGCGATTAACCTGTCACTATGACGTCATCTATAAATCAATATACGCCTACATTGAAACCACAGGCTTTTTCTGACGCAGGCGAGATATACGAAAGTTTTTTTTTCTGTTAATACAAGTATATCAATGGCAGTTGGCTATCGAACTCAATGCTTAAACTGTAATACTTTCTAATAGCATTACATACTTTAAAAAATAAAATATTTCATACCTGTTAGGAAGTCAAAGTCAATCCTATTGTTATTATCATTATTATTTTTACATGTATTTATGTTTCTAAGTTTTTAAATGAGCTAATGGCTCGTAAAACAATATTAATTATTACTAAGCTGTACTACTAGGATTTAACTTACACTAGTATTTGTACACGATATTATTTTTGAAGTTTTAATAAAGATCTTTTGAAATTGAATTATGGCAGTTGGCTCCAGATAGTCAATAATCTAATTTTTCTGTAAGATTTCTTCAAGATATTACTCGTATTTAGTAGTATTTCTCAGTTTTTCTACCGCGAAGCAGTAATTTGCAAACATTACTGTGTTCAGGTTTGTAGATCAATGTTTCTAGTGAAATTACAGAGCGTAGAGATGAAACATTTTGTATATCTGGGTGACGAGCGCAGTACAGTGTTAGGTAATGATTTGGAGACGTCATGTTCCAATAGCTGCGTGTCACTGTGCTGTTATGTAGCAGGCATGTTGCTTACCATCATGTACCTCAAGTACATGTCCTGCTCGTCTTGTCACTCTATCCAAAAAAAGGTAAGATTTGTAGACAGTGTCATACTATCTACTTATGCGTGAAATTAAAAGCATGCATACCTTAAAGCATTCCATTTTTTCATTGAAGCGGCGTTAAGCAGCATTTGGTAGTGGAAAATCTTAATGGTTCCCGTCATCAACATGCTAATGTTGCGGCGCGGCGTTGGAGCGGCAGCGGAGCAGGACGCCTACTCTCTTTCTACGAAAAACGTAATTTCGAAATAAACTCGCGATTATCCTTCTTCGTATCGAAAATATTTAACACATTAGTAGGTACGCCAATGTTACTGATTCCATTAACCTGAAAACGCGTTATAATCGCCCCTAGCGGACATAAAAAACGACGGAGACGATACTATTCGTACCTACTTCGTTTGAACATTAAATTGGTCTGATCCCAAAATATGCAAACAGCGTCATCTAGTGCCAAAGTGCAGTACTACTCAAATAGTTTAATTTTATATTCTTACATGCATCACTAAGTAAGTGTTTTGTTTTGTTCTAGGTAAGCTGTGAGAAGTTATTTTTATAAAATAAGGAGAGGAAAATATTTTTATAACAGAAAAAGATGACTTTTCGATGTGTTCCTACATTTCAAGCCGTTTCAAACGATAGTAGCGCAACCTGGGTAAGTGTTTAGTAACTAATATAGTCTTGCTACTCGAACATAGATGGCGCTGTAAGAAAAAAAATGAAAGTATAATAAAGTCCAAAATAAGTCGATCGAAAAATTTAATTGCCTCATTTTAAAATGACCATAATTAAATAAGCTAATCATTCATTTAAATTTTTTTATGTCTGTCTGGTTGTTACAAGTTGCGTAAAGCGCCATCTCGTGTGCACTGTATTTACTACATCAAGATGAGAAAGTTCTTGAAGTTACGCTACTCGACACTAGATGTCACTAAAACTTCAGCCATCATTCAATTCTTTGTCTTCCTGTGACAGCCATCGGCCATCAACAGTCTAGTACTCGTATTAACTAATTATTTATTTACCTTTAAATTGGAATATTTTTATGAGTCACAGAAAAAAGTGTATGATATAAGAAAAACAGAGTATAAAAAATGTAAGAATATAAAAAAAACAAAAGCGAAGATAGAGGCAATGAGTATATGAAATACCATAACAGCACAGTTAAGTACTACACAGGTATTTAAACATTAACTTATTTGTCCTAATTTACACTTCTGCGTAAGCGTGTATTTTTTATAATAGGTTTGAACTTGACCGCTTTCTCGCCGGATGTTAAAACAGCGATACAGTCTACGATCGTGCTTACCTCGAAGAAACCACGGATATCGGAAGAAACCGATCAACTCCAACTTGAAGACGCCAAGATTGTAATCAACCCGAAAACAAACCTCAGGCAACTAATTCCACCGCCTAGACTTATGTCTGGGTTAGAAACTTTAGGACTAAATCTCGATATAACTAGATAGCGGTTCTGAGTCTGACTAACAAGATGGATCGATAAAATCTTTTTGCATTTAAGTAAACTAAAAACTTCATAACAAAAAACCTAAAAATAAAGTAAGTATTGGTGACCTTACCGCGATAAAGTGATCTCGTCTAGGCTAACCTGGAATGTAAAAAAGCGTGAACTAATGTAGAATAGTAATGTTGGATAGGGTAAATCATAATTAAATGTTCTGCAAACAAACAAAAACTGACTACAATTTAAAATTATACTCGACAAAATTTCAGCGAACCAGCGGTAATACGAATATGGTTGAGGTAAGTAAATTTTAGATTTTTGTTGATAAAAATGTAAATGGAACCTCTGACGTATTAATTTACCAAACAAAACAACAATCATCAAAATCTATTCACAACTAGCAGTACCCTGCCACGCTACGCTGTGGCAATAAAGCTGCCAACCGTCCGGGTTTTCCCGGATTTGTCCTAGTTTAGAGGGCGTCCGGGGAGCGTCCGGGCCGGACTTCGCATTATCATAGTTCGGGTTTAATACTCGTATATCTGGTTAAAAAATCTTATTCTATTCTCTCAATGTAAGACGTGGTAAGAAAGTACCTAATCTGTAAAAAAATCTGTTGACATGTCCGGGTTTTGGGCTCTAATCTCAGGAAAATCCGGGGTTTTCACGAGTCTGGTCCTGGTTCCCAAACTTTAGAGATCGCAACCCTAGATAAAAACAATCCTTGATGCGGATTATATACCTATCATTCCATAATTTCAGCTCGATCGGTGCAGAACTTTTTGAGTTTTTGAAGCGTACACAAACCAACATAACGTTTTTATATATAGAAATTAGTGGAACTATCGCGTATCGCGTACCTCTAGATACAAAAAACATACAACCAAATAGAGCACCTCCTCTTTTTCAGAAGTCGGTTAAAAGAACAAAAAATAGCAATTTACGACCTTACCGCAAAAACGATGCCTTCCAGGCTACTTGCACGATCTAAAAAGATGACCTAATGAAGAACTAATGTAAAAAAGAAAAAGGTAAACCAAAATGAGTTTAGTTCCCACGCGTGGGCTTGCGTTCACTAGTGGCCAGTGGCCGTCACTGACTCGTGAAGTGTTGTTGACGTGTCAAGCGGTGACGTGCTCGACCCGGGCCCGCTGTGGGTCAATAAGCTGGTACGTAGGAGGACAGTTGTGGGTACTGTCTTGTTCTTAACGGTCAATATTTTCTTTTGTTACGAATCCGGGTCTATTGTCAACATCGACACGCACACAGTAAACGTATACATAAACAGGCATACATTAAGATACATATTCTACCTATCGCATATTGTGTCATATTGGAAGATACTGGGCTTTGCAATCCAGTCTTAAAGACTAAAATACGAGACTGGGAAGTCAAAAAATATATTTGCTTACTTCTTTTCGAAAACAATGATGTTAGATCTTCGATGCTTGCATCTTGTTTACTGACCAAGGTTTTATAGAATGTTGTGAAAAATATTTTTTTCTTCTTTCTAAATAAGGCAAAAATTTCGTTTGAAAATACATTTCATATTTCACAGCATTAATTTGTGTGGTTTGCCAGGAATTCTGTGTTTGTTGTATGCTGTGAATATGTTCTACTTAAACGACGCGAAGACATAAGAAATCGTGTAGTGAGTTTAATTTTGATTCTGATGTCGTACTCAAAATGGCTGCACTAATTTTGATGATCATTTTGATGTATATTTAATAAATATTGAAATTGTTTTGTCCAATTTTTATCTATTATTTTTTACTTTATTTGTTTTAATGACCAATAAAACTTCTATAAGAGAAAAAGGAGTATTTTCACTGATAAGAAGATACACCATAAAACAGAGACACTTATAAAAATTAAATATAATTATGCCCTTCTTTTTGCGTGGTCAAGCAAAAAGATTTCAACGCGCGGTTACACGCTACGCAATGCTACGCCTTCGTAGCATTAGAAATTTCTATACCATATAGATACAACAGTTAATTAATTATTACCCGAGTGGCAAGGTAGAATATTACTTTATCCCACCAATTTGTTTTTATGGACCAGAAAATAAAATAAGTATTAAATTAAAACAGCTGATACATTTTTGTTGTCGTAATTGTAGTGGCACCAACTTATCTGTATAACGGCGAAACGCGGAACTACTAGCGGCCACAGGAGTTGTGTGATTTTATTATTGTTTGATAACGATTTTCGATTGTGGCGCCATTACGACCATTAGATTAGATGGTCGTTATGACATGTTTAAACGAGTATAAGCTTGTCCCATGTTTACGAGTAATTACAATTTTATTCGAATAAAGTAATTGGGCAGGCCACATCGGCCACAGAACTGACAACCGATGGGGAAGAAATGTTCTCCAGTGGTGACCACGAACCGGAAGACGCAGTGTTGGACGGCCTCCCATTAGATAAACAGATGACCTCACAAAAGTCACTGGAAACCGCTGGTTGCAGGTTGCGCAGGACAGTTTGTTTTAAGTTGGCGGCATTCCGCATATGAATTCGAAAAGACAGTGCTGTGCATTGGATTTGACCCCGGGGCTCCAGATCGACAGTCGCCGTTCTCCCGACTACACCAGTCGTTAAAAACTTAGTTTTTTTATGTAAACCAGGCCTAAATCAGATGGCAGTCAAATGTATGAAAAAAAAACGCACTGACCCAAATAATACAGTCATCTCACAACTAGAAACACTGTTATATTTTAACGAGAGATGTTCATTTAAAACATTTTTAATTTATAAATTAATAAATAGATAGTTAGATAACTTTCTTTCAGAAGTGATCTTATCTCAAGCAAATCATTTTAAATAGTATCTCTGTATTCTATGACACAGTTCTATGAATTTCGTAAGGAATCATTTCACAAATGACATGTGTACAGACACGTCATTTCACGCACACATGCGTATGGGATCATTGCCTATGCGCACACGCTAATGTACAATTAGCGACAAAAGTTAACTTTCGTCAAATGATTTTTGGTTCGTAATTGTGAACTAAGAGACGTGATATAGCAAATCAGCCTCCTTTGCGTTCCCACTGCTGGGACTCTGGTGTTTCTTTCACAAGGCGAAAATTAAGGTCATAACCACATTTTAAGATAAATTGCTATTCCAACCTATAGTAGTATATTTATGAGTTCAAAATCTCATCCCGTGTCAAGCAGCCCAAAAAAATGTTCCCAGTCGTGGCCTTCTTTTGCAAGGGAAGAGTCGAGACCATAATCCACAACGCTGGTCCAATGCAGGTTGGTGGATGACGCATGACCTCGAAAGATTCTGAAAACGTGTCAATTTCTTCACGGTTACACATTGTTAAAGCCAGCGGTAATAGCAAAGTTGTACAACTTCACTTGGGAATATACTCAAAGGTGCAGGTGAAATTTGAAGCTACATTCACATGAGTGTGAAGTTCACGAACTACACTATCACAGTTTTTGTTTCTCAGCCTATTCCTTCAATTGTTATGATGGGATTGAGCAACAGACATCCAAGCGCGTAAACATCAAACCTTAATATCAAGCTTTGCTTAGTTTGGGGTCAGATGGCGTTCTGTGTGAATTGTCCAGCAATATTTATTTGTTTTAAATTAAATTTTTTATGTATGATTATTGAGATACAACGAATTATGTGTCACTGACATAAATAAATTAGAGTACTAAGCATCTTGCATCATAGCTTCAAGTCTTGAAACCCCTTAAAAGTAATAGAATTTGAACTTTCACTTTTGACCAATATATATTATTGGGCCGAGACTATGGACTTAATTTAGTGTGCCTACTGTATTTTGTCGGTGACTGTACCCCGCACGCACACATCTGTGAGAGCAATCAAACTGGATATGAAAGGTACGATGATATAGATCCGAGCGCAAGAAGCTTTTTTGAGCTTACTTGCACAGTATATGTAAAATTAACAGACAGTCATAACCCACACGAAAAAAAATTAATTGAAAACATATTTCTTATGTTTGTTTACTTGTATTATTTATGCATTCAATCAATCGTCGTAGATATAGTATTAAAATATTGTTGTAAATATAGTACAATTTAGTACATTTTGAAGTATTTTATTAAACATATGACTGTGACTCATCGGTGATTAAAATTACATATGAAAAATACTGTTGTTGCAAGCTGTTGTTTCAAGTTGAGAAATGGCTTCAGATAAAAGTTATACACGTAAAACGAAACCCTCTTTTTTCTGCCTCGATAGTGGTATTTACTGTATGTAGTAAAATAGATGAAAATCAATCCATTTTTCTGAATAATATCTAAATTTAACTTACCCAGCGCATTTCCACTTCACTAACAACACAAAATGAATAAGGTTTAATAATTAAACAACGTTTTTTTTATCATCAAATACCATTTTTCAATTAAAAAATTATAAAACATGTATGTTTTGTACATTTTGTACATATAAAACATATATATTATGTATATTTTGTATATCTTAATGAGCCCGCGTGGAAGAAGAGGTAACAAGTATCGTTCTTCAATACTTAAGAAACGTTCAAATCTCACAAATATTGTGAAGTAAAGGTCAGTAAATTCTATGTTTTGTTATTTATTTCATTAAAAAATGTTTCTCATTATACATTCTCGAACCACATGCATTCAATAATCAAAACAATTATGAAAATGCGAACAAGCGCCTACTTTTTCGATATTGTTGAAAAGTACTTATTTAATAACATAATATGTTTGTTTTCGATGCGTATACTGTGGCGCTCCCCATCTTTATCATATCTGTGCGTCTCGACGGAGGACGGAGGCCTGGGGCGCACTCCGCTACATGTGATAGCCGCGAGCGACGCACGCGCGGCCGCGGGAAATTCGAAAATCGAACAGTTCGACGTGTTGTTTTTTCGAAGATTCATAAAAAAATATTAACACTTTGAAAAATTGACCGCTGCGTGTGTTCTTTTTCTGAACAATAATAAATTGTTTTTCTTTTTGTGGTGAAAATCAGTGACAAGTGCGTGAAAACAAAAAAATGTTCCGGAATTCATTTAGATAAAACAAATATTTGTTATTTATAGATTTCACTTATTATTTTAAGAAATTCTTATTTCAGTGTTAAATAAGACTTATGTACTTTTTTTTTATTGTTACTTGGAAATTTTTTGGAACACTTTAAGTTCATGAACTTAAATTTATGTTTTGTGTGAATTAATTAAAAATATGATTTGAATTCATAGGACTAGAAATATTTGTTTTTTATTAAAGTAAACAATTAGAATGTGCCATAACCTCAAAAGTGTTTTAAAGAAGTCATTAAAGTCAAACAAGGTATCTCGAGATAATCACATATTGGAACATTCTCCATAACCAATAATAACATATAAAACAATAACATCATCTAAAAGAAAGAGACAGTGCCATACAATAGAGTGAAACCAATGCAAAATCGATAGAATTCTCATACGATTGTAATTCGAATAATATGAGTTCACGATACTTACCCAACCTTTGCGCTAACAATACATATTGGCCAGCATGACTTGGACTGTACCAATCATATTTTAAAACAAATAATGAAGGTCTGGTAATGGTGGTTGAAATAACCAATATATAAGTATGGTCAGCCATAGCGGTCATCTTTCGAGATAATGATCTATCGATGATTTGGTCGTGTTAAATCGACAATAGAAAGATAACCTCTTGGCGGTACACAATGCAACCAATTAGAAAGCGTTTTGATTGCAAAATTACTTGTTAGACCGCTCTATGATCGATTTCAAATCGACTTTTAGTACAGGAAAAATTAACAAAAACTGATAATTAATCAATTGGTAAATGAGATTACGATAAAATAAAACCACATGAATAATTACAAAACTATTGTCATAGATTTGAAACTAAAATGACGAAAATGAACGGAATCAATTTACAAGAGATGACTGAACAAAATTTGACAGCCGATGATATTTTCAACGAAAATTTCCAAACTAAGAGAAAGAAAATTGAATACACGTCGACTATAGATGAAGCGAAAAAATCGATCATGATTGAGCTAGTTCCAGACAAATTTGGAAACAACAATAAATTTACTGAACGAGAGACGCCTCAAAATCTAAAACTCAAATCGAAATTCGACGACGGATACGATATCAATAAAATTGTAGAATCGAATATGATCATTGACAAATCGGATGTTATTCGATTAGAATTGCGGCATTCTGTCAACGGGGACTATAAAAATGGCGAAATGGGTGACGATAGAACATCGATTGAAAATGATTCGAATGATTTTTCGATTCGAAATAGTGACGTGGTGATTGAAGGCGAAGGAAATGGAAATGGAGATCTTGAAAACAATGTAAGTAAATGAAAAAATAAAAATAGCATAAAATACACTTGTTATATTGAGTTCGGAGAGAGTTTTTTTTAAAATAAGAAATGACGAGACGTGCTGGACATGTGCCTGATGGTAAGCAACATGCCTGCCACATAACAGCACAGTGACATGCAGTTATTGGAACATGAAGAGTCCAAATCATTACCCAGACTGCACTGCGCTCATCACCCAGAGATCTAAGATGTTGTATCTCTAAGCCCTGTTATTTCTCTGGAAACATTGCCCTTCAAACCGGAACACAGTAATGTTTTCACATTACTGTTTGGCGGTAGAATAACTGGCAAAGGTGTGGTACTTCCACAGGCGGACTCTGCTAGGAGTCCTACCACTACAAAAAGAGATGCGGTCTACGATGGAGCATGCTTACGTATACTTACCTCTAGATTTTTGTTTACTCTTTTGAGCAAAAATTACAGAAGGGATCTATACATTCTTAATAGTCTTGAATAACACATTAACTATTTTTTTTCTCAGAAAATTATTGGCATCAGGAGCTATGCGAGTAAAACCACAGAATACTAGCAAACTATAAATTGGCTATGACTAACAAAGTCAAAAACATGGTCAAAAGTTTCTCAGAAAGTCCAAGAATGAGTCCACATCACCACGCGTGCCTGGTTTCAGGTTATCTTACCGCCAATATCTAAAATTAATCCGTGGTGCGTAAACAATTGCAACAGATGATGATCAAATCAGTTAGCTTTCACCGATTTTATCTTCTGGCTATGGAATAACTATTTTTCATTTAAGCATAGTACCTATAAGCATCCTACTTTTTTTATAGTATAGACCTATAGACATAGAGTGACGCGACAAACAGAATATATATATATGCTTGGTGGTAAGCAACATGCCTGCCCATAACCAGTACAGTAACACACAGCTATTGGAACATGAAAAGTATAAATTGTTACCTAGCACTGCACTGTGCTCGTCACCCAAAGATATAATAGATACAACTGCTGTGACTTTGCTCACAAAGATAGCGTAGAGTCAATTTTTGTACCTTTGCAGTCCGCCAAGGAAAGTACCACATTTTTGCTCTATTCTACCGCTATAAACAGTAATGTGCAATCATTACTTTTTGAATCAACAAGAAGTACGAGCACAAACATCCGAAACAATGTTTTTGTAAATAAGATTTATTTTTAAAGAAGCAAAGAAATTAAATTTAAATCACAGCTGGTCAAAAAATCTAAGGCAAGACGACTTACGAAAATACCAAAAGCTCTAGGCTGTGTCCATTGCCCGAGTGGCTTATTCCCGATGGTCTTGTCTGTCGCACTAGCTAAAGCTAGTGCAAACACTTAAAAGTGTATAAATTGTTTCAACTTGTATTGTTTGCATTTGGTGGGAGGTTCAATAAAATGTGTCCGTCTTGTTGTGTTAAATTCGAGAGTGACTCGCTTTCTACTAGTAAATACGCAGGCTCTGCTCCGCAGACTGCATCAGGCGAGATGGCAGTCAAGTACAAACCTATGGTGGTAAAAAATAATACGATTGGAACATTCCGGGCTAAAAAGAAGTTTAGTTTTATATTTAATTATTAAATTTACAATGTACAAACTTTTTTTTAATCCGGCATATCCCAATCTTATTATCTTTACTAGATACAATGTATGAATGATACAACATAACATAACATGTATGACATATAACATGTATGAATGATTGTTACTCTTACATAAAAAACTACTAAATGTATTTGTGAAAAATCTTAGCACATAGGCACACGTACTCGTCTGCTACAATCGTACAACTTCTGATTGGGTGTCTTAAGGTCTAGAATGAGCACTTTCTTCTAGGCATGCGCGTTCCGTTGTACACCACATTTTGCGGTCTACAACGGAACGCCTGTTACCCCTTACATCTGGCGAGATGGTGATCAAATGCAACCTCATTATCTACAAAAAAACCGAGCAACTTCTCGAGAGATCCATCGAATCGAGTAGGTACCTTAGTGTGTTGCCCTGCATCACAGATTAAATGCCAGTCACCGACTGCCACCAGTTGGTCTGAAGCAAAGTTGCAAAGGTCATTCAGATTCGCAACTGGAATGTGAAACGTTAAAAGTAAGGTGTTGAGACATTGGTCCCTTGAGGGCCTGTACTCATCTCCTTCCACTATATCTTCTCGAGCCAAAGCATGACCAAAATCCATTTTTGAAGCTATCCTTTTTTTTCGCGTTAGAGAAAAATGATGAATAGATTTATACGATGCGCGCGCGCACCGTCGCCAAAAACCGACATCCTGAAGCTATCCAGTCGACAATTATTTACCTCTAGTTTTAGTAAACATTGTTATTTTGTAGTGGTTGGACTCTTTGCACAGTCCGCCTGGGGAAGTACCACACCTTTGCCAGTTATTCTACCGCCAAGCAGCAATGAGCAAATATTACTGTGTACCGGTTTGAAGGACAATGTTTCCAGTGGAATTACAGGCCATAGATATAAAACATCTTATATATTTAGGTGACAACCGCAGTGCAGTGCTAAGCAATGATTTAAACTCTTCATGTTTCAATAGCTGCGTGTCACTGTGTTATTATGTGGCAAGCATGATGCTTACCATCAGGCACATGTCCTGCTCGTCTCGTTACTCTATACTAAAAAAAAAAATACCTCCAGGTTAATACTTTTTTAGTTGTGGACAAAAATTATATTATGGAAGTACATAAGACTTCTTATCACGAGAAATAAAGAAGTAACCAATTGCGGGTACACACAGTATTTTAAATTTACTTTTATAATAGTCTTAAAAAATTTGAGGTTCGTATTGAAGTTCGAAAAACACTCTAAAATTTACTCGTATTAATAAAACGCTCAAAAAAATAAAAAATAATATAACACTTTATTACAACTACAAATCTTAAAAATAGGTCATAACATTGATCACATTATAGGACACATACATTTGCAGAATAATTGGCGGCCTTATCGCTTAAAGCGATTTCTTCCAGGCAACAGTGGAGAAATGTCTATAAAATGTTGTAGTGTAGGTGGTGTTAACTTACTACAAAAATAATATATATTCGTACAAATAACAATAAACATACTTTTCATAGTATAGAAATATATACTTAGATAAATACATACTCATATAAACACATCAATAATTACCAATATGTACCCATTAGGAAAAGGAAAGATAATGTTGAAATACACAATTTTTGAAAATGGGAATGAAAAATGATGTTCTAAAACACATTATGTACCTACTATTTTAACCCAAACGCGCCAAAAAAAAAAAAACTAGGTACCACAAAATTGTCTCACTTATTTTTTTCTGAAACCATTCAAATTCGTTATCTACATATATATGAACCAACAACCTTATCAACGCAGGTTACGAAGGTGGCTGTATCTTTTTATGTCGCCGCCGATCTTACCACGAATCTCTCCTTGTAATTCCGAGTTACATAACCGTACGCGGTATTTTGGCAGGTTTGATACTTGCGATTACTGACCTACGTGGTTTTCCTGCTTGTAATTACTTGCAAGTGTAAAAGTATAATATTCCCGTAAAAAAATATATTTATAGTCATTAATATCTCACGACTTTGCCCACATAGAGTTTAAGTAAAGACTCAAAGAATTTTACACATTTTTGGGATAGCCTATGCCAATTCCAGACTACAATCTACATATATCTATACTAAATATACCCAGGTCTACGCTGTTTTTGCATAAACGAGCAAAAAACATCCATCTGTACTTCCTTCTACACATCCTTCGAAACATCCATACAATGTATGGCTGAAAGAGTGTATACATCCCTACATCTATAGATACATTCATCCAAAAATCTATACAACCATCCATAAATCCACCCTAATATTCATTCTACATTTTTATCCATACAACCCTGGAATCGCGAAAGAAAACCATGTGTTAAACATAGAAAATGTCTTTTGAAATCATCAATTAAGCCGTAAAAAATTAACTTAAAAAATGTATGGAAGACTTTTTTCGCATTATGACTCCGCTTGTCTCTTGCCTTCTCTTGTCTTCAGATATCCGGTTCTTAGGTATCTTAAGAATAAAAAAACATAAAAAATTAAACTTGCGCTCGCCATCAACTGACCGTTGAGCTCCGTTTGCGTCACTACAGAGTTTATTAACCTGCACAATACATTTTAAATGTGTCAAGACAAGACCCAGTTTTTGCTCCCGCGGCTACCAGCCTAAGATGGCCTCTGTCAAAACAGTAGAATAAATTAAATTTTAGTTGCGAACAAGACCCAGCAAACGTAGCGCAGGGTCCAATACAATACAATGATAAGTATAAAATCAATATACCTACTTAGTACAAGCTTTGCTTAGTTTGGAGTCACATGGTGTTGTGTGTGAATTGTCCACCAATATTCATTTATTTATTTGATATTACGGCATTTCGTTCTAAGACATAATATGTAAGAAATAAATCATTCCAGCAGCGCCCTGCAGTTTTGTCCGCGAAATGCAAATTTGAAGGCAATGTTTCCAGAGAAATAACAAGGCTTAGAGATATAACATCTTAGATCTCTGGATGACGAGCGCAGTGACGTGCTAGGTAACGATTTGGAATCTTCATGTTCCAATGCTGCGTGTTGCTGTGCTGTTATGTGGCAGACTTGTTGCTTACCATCAGGCACATGTCCTGCTCGTCTCGTCAATCTTTATTTAAAAAAAAATACCCATTGCCGTTGTTTTTCCGGGATAAAAAATTGGCAGTCATAGGAACTGCTGATAGAAATGAAAACTTATAACTTTCCCAGAATTTGATAGCTTAGTCAAATTCGTCAAAAGTTAGTTTTAATGCGTCAGCCATTGGGAAATGCTGACGCATTTCTAGATGGCCAATGGCCATGGTCCCGTGTTTACCCGAAGATTTCTTATCATTCCCGAGCGTGACGCTAGAATTAAACTCATAGCCCACGAAAAATCTGCCTCTGGTGCGCCAAAAGAAATTGCCATGCTCATGACCACGCCCTCCGGTTAGGTGGAACCGTAGTCTCCAAAGTAAGCTATTCAAAGCAAAATTCTGGTTATAAGTTTTAACTTCTATCGACAGTTCCTGTGACTACCAATTTTTTTGTTTATTTTTCGTCTAAAAGTATATTTTTATAATGACGCTGGTATCAGACCAAATTAATCTCCGCCAAACGATTTAAGTAATAATCCTCGTCTAGCGGTAGACGATTGCTCTGATTAACCGCTTTATTGCCTGTGTTTATGACGGATAATTCGCAATGTATAGAGCGAGTTGACTCAACTTTTCCAATTGGTCACATGTGCAAGACTTACACTGTATTCCTAACATTTGCTTAAAGCAAAAAGAGCGCCATTAATTGAATTTTCTACGAAAAAACCAACACCGACCTGAATTCCTACTTAAACTAAGACACTCGACTAAATTTTATGAATTTTGTGAACCAACTAAACTCGCTATTCCAATGAGACAACGTGGTTTCGTGTAAAAGTTTTTAAGCTATTGCATAGCTTTTATTGCGGGCCTGGGGACCGAATTTTAGTGATCGTGCATCTCTTTCTTATGTTCACAAGAAAGAGGGATGGAAGACCGTAACGCCATCCTCCCCACTCGGTCATTCGACTTTGAATCTTATTGGTATTAGCTTTACAGACTAAATGCTCTTAGCAGTGTTGCCAACTTAACCGATTTCCCGTGATATTCTTTATGGTAAACAAATGTCACTCTTCAAAATAAAGGCAATTTCGAAAAATTGTTAACATCCCTATTGCTTATGTTGATAAAAATGCATGCAACATGCAATAGCTTTACCGCGGCAGTCTCCGAGTGCCACACTTTTTTTTTTAAATAAAGGTTAACGAGACGCATAGCGCTTGGGCCTAATGGTAAGCAACATGCTTGCCACAGCATCGTGACACGCAACTATTGGACCATGATGAGTCCAAATCATTACCACTGCACTGCGCTCGTCACCCTGTGAGATGTTATATCTATAAGCCCTGTAATTTCTCTGGAAACTTTGCCCTTCAACCGGTACACAGTAATGTCTGCACATTACAGCTTGGCGATAGAATAACTGGTAAAGGTGTGATACTTCCTCAGGCGGACTCTGCCAACAGTCTACCTGATACGATATTTCGTATCAGGTAGACTGATGATACCACTACGAAATACCAATTTCGATAAAATTTATTCGGAAGCACAATCAAAATCAGTTCAACCGTTCGGGAGCATAAATATGAGCCACATATATACACAACGAGACACCTCAAAACATATAACACTTCATTTTGTTGATGTCAAAAATTAATCATTAATTTAATCAGCACTCCGACTTCCATAGCTTTGCTTTCATTCGGCGGATGATACACGTCTTCGAAAGATGGAACGTTGTGGTTTCCTCGCCATAAAAGCCAACAGTTGTGACAAACTTGTACTCAAAACTACAGACGGGCTTCAAAGCCACGATCTCATATAATGAAACCCGGCGTTCTTCCCACCAGGCCACCACGGCTCCCAATATTCATTTATTTCAATTTTTAATTATTTAAATTTTTACAAATCCTGTATATTCCTAAGTGGTCACAATATAAGACAAAAATACAATTAACAAAATTGGCAGTCATAGGAACTGCCGATAGAAGTGAAAACTTATAACTCAGAATTTGATAGCTTGCTTTGGAAACTACGCGAGTGATACCGGAGGGCGTGGCTATGAGCACGGCCATCTAGAAATGCGTTAGCATGGCCATGGTCTCGAGTTTATCCGAAGATTCCTTATCATTCCAGAGTCTGACGCTAGAGTTCAATTCACAGACCACGAAAAATCAGTCTGTGGCGCCCGAAAAGATGTTATCATTTCAATAAAATTCAATCGTTTATAAAACGACCACCACTAACGGCACCCTCACAAAGATTACACTGGTAAATGGTGTTACTTCAAATACCTACAAGCCTGAGTGGGAATCACCAGCCTCAATCGATGTTTCTTAGAACTAGCTCCGTCGCCTTAGCACCCCAACTGCCTAGCGTTTCCACCGCGACATGGGAAAAAAATGATAAAGAAGCTCCAAAGACGTTTTTTACCGCTTCTTATTAGTAGCATCTTCAGCCTATCATTTAAATTGGCTTACTAGAACGAAAACAAATGACAGACAACTACATCTGCTCTCTGTATGGCAGAACGGAAAGCAGATGTAGTTGTCTGCTTTCATCGGTGATACCATATTGGCCGATGACATCACAAATCAAAGTATAGCAGAAAGCAAGAGAGATAGACGAAAGACCTGCTGTATAGTTACAGTTACGAGTACCTATACATTATATTGTATACATTGTACGAGGTATTACCATCGATTTATACCAATGGATGTGCCCTCCCAAACATCAGGCGTACGGAATTATGACATCGTTGGGAAGAGTGAGCTCACTATTTCCGTTCTAGTCGGTTGCAGGACGCTGTGAAAGCTGGACGTTTCTACCTATCACTATGGTTTGTCAACAACCAAAATAAATAGAACTCAGCATATCTCGCCGCTAGCAATTCCAGGAGTCAGTAGATTGGTTGTATGTGAGCCACTAACGATACACCCAGAGACGCAACTTATTACTAATGCACGGTGCTCAGGGCACATTTGTTGGTTTATATCGACGGGCATTACGCATGTAGGTAACGTGAACTCACAAGATTTCATCCATCCCAAAAGCGTTTTACTCGCACGTCTCGCACGGACACTACGCCAGAACAATATGAAGATATAAGATTTTTCTCTCCCGAGAAGTGCTGCTAAAGAAGTTATTTTACTTCAAAAACTGTAAATCTCTTGATTGAAGTTAAATTGATATAGAAATATAGCCACCGTTGTCGGTTAATAAACTTCTAAGCCACGCATAATTTTAGTAATCATTATAAGTGCCCCATAGTTAAGTTTACGAGGTGTTTTAAAGGCCGACTCAGGCTACACTGGCCGACGCACATTTAGAGTTACGCCCACATGCCGTTTCACAATGGCGGGTCCAACTATTTGTTTTCGATGACAACTGATATCTGATGGCACAATTTTATAGTACATGGTTGAATCAATAAAAACGGAAAAAGAAAGTTTTTAGATGACACTTAAGTCTAAAGAATCTTCACAATTGTAAGTCGGGCGTACATTTTCAATAACTAGGCCGGATGCTTGACCTTCATGAATACTGGATTAAACAGATTTTTTTCTGTGTTATGTGTTTTTGCACAATATTTCCCAAATTATGATATAATTCATGATGAGACGAGCAGGACTTGTGCCTGCTGGTAAGCAACTTACCTGACACAACAGCACAGTGCGCAGCTATTGGAACATGAAGAGTCGAAATCATTACCTAGCACTGCACTGCGATCCTCACCCGGAGATCTAAGATGTTATATCTCTAAGCCCTGTAATTTCACTGGAAACATTGCCTTTCAAACCGGAACACAGTAATGTTTGCACATTACTGCTTGGTGGTAGAATAACTGGCAAAGGTGTGGTACTTCCCCAGGCGGACTCTGCCAAAAGTACAAAACATTAGTAAATTGGTTTCTTCTTCAAATCAGATGAGCTGGTGGTTAATTGTAATCTATCGCTGTAAAAAAAGTCTTAAGCTTTAACGATAAAAGAAAACATTTTAAAGAAATCAGTCCATATTAAGAAAAAAATCTCTCGAAGACATGTGTGATGAATTACTGCCTTGACTTTCTCCTTGTAGCAGTCTCCGAACATAAAGTGAGCTGCTTATGATGTCCTTTAAATAAACGAATCTTCCCTTCCGTACTTACCCGAGAGTGTAACTTATCATCTTGTCTACACTACAGATACGTCTATATAAATAGCATTACTATATATCCATGTATAAGTAACACATCCATAAATATTTCCATCGTAAAGCGGCCTCGCAACTTTACTATTAGAGTAACAATAATATTCGGCCATTCCATCCGACCATTGTGTTTTTTCACATATCTGTTTGATAGATAGCAGTAAACGGCCTGCCAACTTATCTTTACTAGATCATAAAGGAGCCACCATCGATTTCAGTTACCTTACGATTCGAAATTTCGGGTCATTTACTGTATAACTTGTAAATAACAAAGGTATTGGAATGATTTAATACTTCAAAATACGTACATCCACGTACGTCAATCTCTTGGCTAATTCTAACTAAGTTTTTAACAATTAGCAATCGTTAGAATACGACAGTGACTCCATCGACATTGCTTATGTTATGACCAGAGTTTAGTTTTAAAAGTATTTTGCTTATTAATTGATGGTAAAAACAAAATTAAAAGTGTCTATAACGGATGATTAAAAACCGAATTATTTCTTCTGTATCTGAGTGTTTCTACGTACTATAAGTATGCTTTGAAAACCGTAGATTCAATCAGTTATTTGATATTCAAAGTCCAAACATTATAGAGTTAGTGTTTTTATTTGTGTGTGCAAAAAGTTGATTAATATTTGTTTATTTGCATGTTTACATGAGTTTCAGCATTTTCAAAGAAAGTTTATATTGACTCCTTTCCATATTTAGTTGACACAAATACGTTGGCTAGTCATATTTGCATTGAGCTCCCGTCTAATTTAAATTTCCAACTAGAATTTTAGTTCGTTTAATTTCTCTCGTGTTAGTACAAAGTTGGTCAAGCTGTATCGGTAGCTTTCTGTGACAATAGAACTGATTGCTCGGCCTTCTTGGTGATGTATTATCTGTGAAAAAAAGTTAGGAGAAATTATTACTTTTTGTTTTTATAACTAGTTACTATCCGTTGTATCGCAAACATTGACTCACAGCTTACGCTAGACAAGCATAATATTACAAGCAGCCCAATGTCTGGCCCCACTGTTGGGACTCGGAGTCGTCAATCAGAAAGAAAGAGCCAAGTCAATCCATCACGCTGGCAAACTGTGGGTTAATAGATGACGTATCGTCAAAAGATGTCTTCTTGATACATATCAATTTTCTCGCGATGTTTTCTTCACCATTGTGACAAAAGCGACAGAATCCACAGAAAAAACTGTGAATGATGATGACATTTTTTGTAGGACTTGTATCCTACAGATGTTACAAATGTCAATGTTTGGATGTTAGCATGTTTCTTGCTCAATCACGTCGGAACGTCTCATCGGATCGGTTTGAAATCTGGAACACTGTTAGATTACCTATAGTCTGGAACAGCAGGAATAGTACTTTTTATCACGGGAAATAATGGGAGAGGGGTTCTGCTAGTATAGTTATAGTATGTCAAATTTTGACATTGACATATTATCATATAAAATGTATCTAATAAAATAATACATTAGCGACACTTTTGGTGAAACTGAGAACTAAACTGAAATCATCTCATGCAAATCAAAATACAGACAGAAACACTTTATTATGCACACCGAAGAAATAACATGCAAAGAATGTGTTGTTAATAAATTAAAAAGTAACGACAATTTATTGCAATAAAATAAGCACTTACATATAAAAATGGTTATTACGAAAGGTAGACTTTCAAAAATGTATCAAATATCAATCAGATGTTCAGCAGCTTCTAAGCCATTTCGGCAATTAGCTTGGATAGATTTATGACTCTACGGCGACCTAGTTCTACTTACCACAGTTATGTAAATTAAAATATCTATTGGGGCGTGTGTACACTGTTATAAATCATAGCGTAAGTAGCAGCGTTCCCATTGCGAGACTCGGGACAGATAGAGTCACTCACAAGAACAGAGTTAAAGCCACAAGGACAGATTTAGAGTCACAAGACTGTAGTGGTAGGGTTTTTACAGAGACCGACGGGGAAGTACCACACCTTTTTTATTTTACCACCACGCAGTAAGGTGCAAACATTGTTGTGCTCCAGTTTGAAGTTACCGGTTTGATTCCAGTGAAGAGAAATAAAGAATCTTCCATACGATTACGAAAATATGAGCGACGAGTGCAATACAGTGCTAGATTATGATTTGGACTTTTCATGGTCCAATAGCTGCGTGTCACTAATTGCTTATTATCAAGAACATGCTCTGCTCGTCTCGTTACTCTATAAAAAAAAATATCCTACGCTACGTTGGCGGATGACGCATGACCCAAGATTCTAAGAACATGTCAGTCTCTGCACTGTATTCTGCTTTACCGTTTACGTAATTACTGACAACCTTAGATAGAGAATAAGTAAATAGATCAGGTTTTAAGCACGGTTCCTTTGTACCAATCGTAAGCATATGAGGTGCATACTAGCAATGGCAACAGAGTGATGTGCCGCAAAAAAATTACGACACTTCCACAAGAGCGACAAGGCAAGAGCGATCAGACCCGTAGTATATGTAAACTCTTTGATGACAACCTTGTACATTTGCACTTGGGAATGTTTGAACTTTAAGGTGTTGATAGGATTCCAACTTGCTATCCCACGATTGTGAGGCAAGAACTCACGGAGCGATTTTCACCAGCAGTCGCCGCGGCCTAAAAAAATTAAGCACATCTCACTACCCGTATTATCCCCGCGGTGTGCGCGATTGCTTGCGGATCCCGCTACACCGGCAGGCAACTATTAGAACCGCGTAGGCCACGGTCGCCTACAGCCTCGTAATTCTAACACCGCGGCGGGCACGATAAAAAAACGCGCCGTGAGTTCTTAGCCTGATGTCGAACATTCTAGGCCACTTGGCTTCCAAGGGCCCCGTCCTAGCACATAAAACGGTTTATGCTAATAACCAAAACCATTTTAGTTGGTTGTTGTTTTTAGGTGGTACTTACCGATCGTATCTAGACAGTGAGCACTGCGCCTTACTATCCGTTCATAGAAACCCATTGTAGCAGTTGTCGCGCAGGTTTTATCTGTTAATTGGCGGGCGATCGGTGGCGCAACCAACTTCTGACTAATTGCAACCTCAATGAATGGAGCGTAATGTGTGAAACCTCATTTATTAAGGAGTATTTTGATGATTTATGTTCTGATAAAATCTTATATTTACACTGAATGTTTAAGGTCTTTTTTATTGAAATATAGCGGCAAATGTATAATTACGTCACAGCTAGAAAGTACGTATCGCTATCATCGTTATATAAACCAAGAAAAAATAATTTTAACTTTTTTCCCTGTATAGTTTAAAACAGTATCACTTCATACTTCTAAGTCAATTGAAAATCCTACTTCCAATAATATTATAAATGCAGATGTGCGTCTGACTATTTGTTACTCTTTCTCGAAAAAACTACTCAATTGATACTGATAACTGATACCTTTGAATCTGCACTTGAAGCAACAAGGGTGCATGTGTATTTCAATCCTATGATCACCTCAAGATTTTTACATTGGACATTGAAACCAGTAGTCCAGATGGTTTACTTCAGGCAGATTGTTAAATTGTCAGTGTGGCGCATGTTTCATAAATTGTGCTTATGTTTCTATACTAAGTTTGGTATTATCTACTGCACTACACTATCTTTAACTTAAGGTGTAGTATTTTCTATTCTATGCTTTTTTTTTTTTTTTTTTTTTTTTTTAAATTATCCACTCCACAGACTCCGGGGTCCGTGATCTTTGTCATTACAATAATCTTTTTTTTTTTACACATTTCTTGGATAAGGAGAAGAGGAAAATTATATGTTACATTTATTATTATATGTGACTATTCTATGCTTAAACTGAAGGAGGTAAAATTTTATTTGGCTTATAAGGACTAGACTTTTTTGGCTGGTCTGTTGGCTTAGTTGGTAAGTCTGCCTGCGAAGCCGAGGGTCCTGGGTTCGATCCCCACCCACTTCAAATATTTGTGTGATGAATACAAATATTTACAGTCCAACAATATTAAAAAAAAACACAAGAGAGGTTTAAAAGAAAAGTAATTATATTCTACGACGCTTTTAGAAAGGACGTCATACAGGTTTACAGTTACGGCTGGTTTAGTCGGGAGAATGGCAACTACCGATTCACAGCCCCCGGTTCGAATCCATGTGCGTAATACAATTTAAAAACAGTGGAAGAAAACATCGTGAGGAAAACGACTTCTGCCTTTGAAATTTCCATGACATGCGTCATTCACCCCCACTTGGCCAGCGTGGTGGATTATGGTCTTGACGCTTCGCTCATATTCGCTTAAAGCTTAAAGACACAAAATAAAGTTACAATGACACAATAAAATACGACACTAAACATCACTCAAGGATAATTTGGTTGTATTTGCATTTTAGCGTAGTACTTTGAAGTCACACATGTCGCAAATTTAAGTATATACCAATCTGACTTTACCCAAAAAATTGTCAGCATTTTGGCTCGCGTAACCCTTGGATAAATGTTCAGAATATATCGGTTCGTTTACGGTGCGCATGCGTTGAATTTCGTCAGCGTTACATACATGCATACTCGTTCATATAGAAAGTTGCTCCCAAATCTTAACTTGTCAACATTACCCAATACAATGCTTATAGTTGGCGGCGCAAATGTGAACCAACCTCTGCACCTCAGATTAGTCTTTTATTTCTATTTCTATTTTTAGCGAGGATTTCTTTGCAGAATCCGGCTTGGAAAACACATTTTTTTTATCAAAGTTAAACACATTTTGGTTTAGTGTTCTCATCCAGTGTGATCCTTGATGTTCCAATTTATTTAATCTGAGTGATGCGCCCATCTTTTATATGACATTTTAAAACGTTTATGTGAAAGTGCAGGAATTGTTTATTTCCATTATTGCCTGAATCATATTATCTAAAATTACCAGCGCTATTATTATAAGTATAGCTATTTATTATAACCAACTACGCTAAATTTCATATTTTTAGCTTCTTCTTCTTCTTCGTGTCGATGATGTTGTCTTTTTTTGTGTGTGTGTGAGTCTTTTAAATTTTTGCTGCCCAGTATTCCGCAACTGTGACTCCTGGTATCGAGGCCTCCATCAGGTCGGTTCTGGTGCAGCTGGTTGGACACCGCGGGCATGACAGCAGGTGTTGCATGGTCTGAGTGGCACCACAGTCGCACAGGATGTTATTTTCGTCAGAGTATCCCCATTTCGCCATATTAACTAAAGTTAATCTTCGTCTTTTTAGCTTAAAAGATGTGAATCATTTTGACCCCATAAATCAATTATTCAAAGCTTTACAAAGGTGTCATCTGCACGTTTTATGTGTTAAATGTCATTAACTAATTCCATGGTGTGATTAAACACTGCCTAATACCGCCCACACTGCAAACTGACCACCTGAGAATCAATCACAGCTTCCAAGAAAATAACGGACGAGACACGCCTTTGCAACTAAACCGACTCATCTTTACAGTTGCCTAAATATACGAACAAAGTTCATTACATCACGTGCTAGTTCTGTATGGTTAATACGATAGCAGCTCCTCAGCTCAATTCTACTTTTTATTCGGTCTTCGTTACTTTCATGTGCTTTCGTCGAGCGTTCCTTTTGCGAAATATTTTCGTAATTATGACCTTTTTTTGTTGTTTTGTGGCCAGTGAGAATGTTTCGGAACGCGAATCATTTCCGTGAAAAGAATGAGCTTCCGACCTCGTTATGTGACCTTTAAAATATACATTGTATGCACGATAAAGTTTTTATTAAAGTATAATAATTTCGTAAAAATCATTGATAGAAATTATTTATTTACTTATTCAATACAATAATTCTCCTAAATCTTATTGAATGTCATTAGACAAACAGAATTCGTATTTCCGGTTGAAATGCTGCTAACATTGGCACCCCGCCATCTTGCCTCAGGCGATACGGCCAATAGGCGCGCGTTCTTTATTCAAAAACTTTTTACAATGAATTTGTATTTTTTATTTTTATTTCTATTCATACTTTTATTATATGCAGCCAGTAATTGGACAGTACTTGAAAAAATTGAAATGTTATTAAAAGCTCATTTTATAACAGTTCATTTTTTTTCATTAGTTTTTTGTCGCTTTAATAGGAAGGCCTCTTAATTTTTTTTCTCACAACGTTAAGCGTGTATATCGTAAGAACTTAGCGTTTTAAATGGTGTTTGTCCTGATACATTCTAGGGCTAAACCCAAAATAGGTACTACTACAATTTATAACAACTTGGTTAAACAGTGTATTATTAGCTTTTCATGCCGCAAAAATAAACCAATAAACAAAACCATTTCATACTTTCGCTCAAAAGTATAGAGTCTATTACTATGAAGATAGTTTTTTTTTATTGTCATGCAGTTCCAATATCATGTTCTACTACTAGGATTTCAGCCCTTGTGTCACATAGACATACTGATTCACAAGACCGTGCCGCTATAATATATCTAATCTCACCTTCAGCCTTGGATCGTGTCATTTTACTAGTTATTTTTTTGTAATGGGACCTATGGCAATTAGCCTTAGAACTCAGAAGGTCTCTATTGCTTGCTGAACTTTATACTAGCGTAAAAGGTGATGGTATCGAATAATAGAAACTTACTTATTTATGCCATCTATATTAATATAGATATAGATATATTGTAAAGTTAATATGTTTGAAAGCGCTGATCTCAGGAACAACTAGACCAATTTCAAAATGTCTTTCCCCGTTGGATGTGTTGGTCTATACGTGGACCCTTAGTGCTATAGGCTAAATTTTACTACGGGCAAAGTAGGAGCAGACTGTTAGTTAACTACCTATGCTTAAGCACGTACTTAGACTGTACCCACTTTGACATTTTAAGCGACGATGCGGTCTACGATGGTGCGTGCTTACCTAGAAAAAAACCCACTCAAGCAACGTATTCCACAGCCTAGACGTTCTTATCACAAAAGTAGAGTCAACTCTTCGTTCGTGTCTTTGGAACATCAATCATGAAACGATGTCGCTTTTTTCGAGCTGCATTCAGATAGAAAAAAGGGCAAAGGACATTATAGATGATAAAAATATTAAAGGACAGAGATGACAAAGTCAACGATAAAGAATATTAGTTCAATGTAAGTTCCCAAACTTATATATAAGTAAATTAATCGTTAAATTGTCGCATGTCTCCAATATCCGACATTAGGACCCTTCACCCTTCAACTGTCGTAGCCGGAGGCCCTTTGCTAGCTCATATAAGTACGAAGGGACATGGAACTTGTAGATACAACTCCCTTGATACAGGGTTACGCAGAAAATCTGTACAAGTGTACACTGCTAGTGTCTCGTACATATTTGACACTAGTACCGTCCCACCGTATTACCTGCTTAGTTCACTTCCTTGTGAATTTCCCGCGATAAAAGGTACCTTATTATTCCAGTATTTTTACTATCTACATATATTATGTACCAGATTTCATCTAAATCCGTTCAGTAGTTTTTGCGTGAAAGAGTAACAATCGACATATCAACATATGTAATATATTGTTGTCTATGTATAGAGTTAGATTTTCTCACGGTTCCTTTGTGTCAATCATAAGCAGATGACGTGCATACTTTCTATGGCAACAGAGTGATGTGCCGCGACAAAAATATGACACTTCCATAAGAGCGACAAGGCAAGAAAGATGCTACCCGTGCTTTCGGTGTAAAGCGTTTGTGCCAACTCTATACGTGGTATATGTAAACTCTTTGGTATCAAACATACATTCATCCAAACTTTCGCGTTTATAATATTAGTAGGAAGTAGGGCTAGTAGCATCCCGCCGTTTTACCTGCTTAGTTCCGTTTCTATGGTTTTACCGCGGTAAAAAGTAGGCTAGATAAAGTAGGCTACTTTTTATGTGGGTTATTCCAAACCATAATCAACTTTGTTCAATTTCTCGCTCGTAGAAGGACAAATCAAAATCAAAATCAGTTTATTTGTCAGAATATTGTCACAAATGTGTTGTTACAAATGAAATGTTGTCTCAAATATTCTACTTAAGATAGTGCACAAATATTTACAATTTATTGTTATTGCATCATCACTTAGTTATACAATTAGTCAATATTCCTAAATTTATCATTCAAAAATTCATTTTTGTCATAATAACATCTTTCAATTAAAAAATTAAACAATTTTCTTTTCATAACATTATAATTCAATTTTTTGTAACAATTTGGTAATTTGTTGTAGATAGTAATAGCCATGCAGTAAATGTTCTATATTATACTAGCTCATAACCGACTTACATAGTGACGATAAGGTCCGATGTCATAATCATGAGGTTGTAGGTTCGTATCCCGCCTGCACCACTGAGTGTTTTTCTAAGAGCAGATGTACCAGTTTGTCATCACCACTGGTTTTGTTACGGAAGGAGAACATCGTGAGAAAACTGGTGTTTTCCAAGAAATCTTTCGAGGAAATGTTGTCATCTACCAACACGCACATGGCCAGCGTGGTGGATTATAGCCTTGACTCTCTCCTTGTGATCCGAACCAGCGTGGTGGATTATGGCCTTGACTCACTCCTTGCGAGATAAAGTCCGAGTTTCAGTTGTGGGAACATGAAGTGGGCTGCTTATGCAATTACTAACTCAAACCTATTCATTATCACATGCTATGTAAGGCTAGTATGGTACATAGTGATTAAATGACTTAACGAACTATACAATGTAACGTACTCGTATAAAAATTACAATGTCAGTGTGTTCGCCTCAGTGACCGCCAATGGCAGGGCCGGGCAGTGCGCCTGAAGGGTGGAGCCGACGCTACCACGTATTCTAGAATATTGTTACGGTTCGTCATTTCGAATGTATTACATATTTTTTTCGGTAGACAGCAGAGTGAGGCCAATTGCTATCGGTCACTTTAAAATAATATTTTTTACTTTTGTGATAGGATTATACCAGCGAGCAACGCGGAAGGGAGTAGACATACACAGCGTTTCCCCTCTGTCAAAGTACGAGTCCGCGTGGACCATGGAGTTTGATAATATACTGTGGCTGAGGGTGGGGCTAGATTTGTGAATGGTGCTTTATTTTGTATGTGTTAGTGATTTGGCTGTGTGAGTATGATCGGCAATGGATTGGTACAGGTATGTTTTGTATGTAATAGTTCGGCTTTGCGCTAGTGTGCAACTTCTCCCTCCCCCCCTCTGTATTTTTTTCTGGAAACATTATCCTTCCAAGCACAGTAGTAATGTTTATTCATAACTCAGTGGAAGAAAAGGAAAGTGGAATGGAAAGGAGGTGGAAAGTCAAATTGAAATGTCTTACAAATTTACTTGATGTATTTCCAAATATATTAATTATTTACAATTATTAGATATTCGCTGCATCCAGTTAACAGGTTTTCCAGCCTGGTATTTTATGATAATTTACTGTCGCCAATTACGATTCACGTAAATGAATAAATACATTAAATATTCCATGGGAACTATACTACCTTTAACAATATAAGGTTTATAAGTTTTGTTCCGGGTACTTACTTAATTTCGCAATGTATTTACCACGTATTTAATTGTAATCGAATCCGATACCTACCTATACATGGGAACACATACACATACATACATACACTCGCTAAAACACACATTTACAATATTGGTGTGATAATATCATGACATGTATAATTGTATGGCATACATTAATTCACAGTATTTATTTCATTAATTGTAAGAGCATTATTTGTAGTTATATAGTTAGTGACAGTAAGCAACAGCAAACTTGTGATACTTTTTATTGAGTTCGAGTTCCAATAGTAGGAACGTCGTAAAAACACAACCCTTGGGCGGTGCGCCGCCCTACGGCAGTCTGCCCGAAGCGCGCGGCGCGAGTGCGCGATTATTCGCACATTTATTCGAGTTTAATCGAGTTATCGACTTCATTCGAGTTACAACGTAAACATAAAAAACGAAAAATTAAAAGATTTCTACGTTCAATAGGTCTCAGAACTGCAAATTATTAGCCACCCAATAAAAAATCTTAATTTTGAAATAATTTCATTCTTTCCCGATAAAGTTTTCTTCGCGTCTTTT